>CM060376.1:132964397-134164397 GCA_030545235.1 Helianthus tuberosus | reverse complement strand
GGTTGCTGGAGTGGGCCTGATGGTTTCTGATATTCTGCTTTGACTCTCGCACAAGTCAAACACTTTCTAACGTAAGTTGCTATGTGGGCCTTCATGCTAGGCCACCAATATGTAGTTCTGAGGTCGTGGTACATCTTATCTGAACCAGGATGTACTGAGTAGCGAGACTTATGAGCTTCATCCATTACCCGTAGGTTGCCATAGAGTGGGACCCAGATGCGTCCGGTTACATAATAGGCGCCGTCTACCCTTTGTCCTAACCGTTGTCTTGAGCCGCGTAGGGCTTCAGCCCTGACGTTTTCCGGTTTCAATGCTTCTACCTGAGCATCTCGTATCTGTGAAGGAAGACTAGACTGAATAGTGAGTTGCAACGCTCGTACACGCCTAGGTATAGTATCCTTCCGACTGAGGGCGTCGGCCACCACATTGGCCTTGCCTGGATGGTACTTTATAGCACATTCGTAATCGTTCAGTAGCTCGACCCATCGACGTTGTCGCATGTTCAGGTCTTTCTGCTTGAAAATATACTCAAGACTCCTGTGATCGGTGTAAATGGTGCACTTAGTGCCATACAGATAATGTCGCCATATCTTGAGCGCAAAAACAACAGCTCCAAGCTCTAAATCGTGTGTAGTGTAATTCCGTTCGTGAATCTTAAGTTGGCGCGAAGCATAAGCAATAACTTTATCCCGTTGCATCAACACACATCCAAGACCTTGGATAGATGCATCACAGTAGACTACAAAGTCGTCCGTGCCTTCAGGCAATGAGAGGATAGGTGCGCTACAAAGTCTATCCTTTAAGTGCTGAAACGCTGTATCCTGTGTATCACTCCAACGGTAAGCAATACCTTTCTGTGTCAGTAATGTAAGCGGCTGTGCAATCTTTGAGAAGTCTTTGATAAACCGCCTGTAATAACCCGCCAAACCCAAGAATTGGCGTATTTCTGTTGGTGTGCGGGGTGCAGGCCAGTTCTTGATCGAATCTACCTTGGATGGATCGACATGAATCCCATCCTTGTTTACCACGTGGCCTAGAAAGTGGACTTCACGAAGCCAGAAGTCGCATTTTGAAAACTTAGCGTACAGCTGTTCCGTTCGAAGGAGTTCCAGAATAAGTCGTAAATGCTGTTCGTGTTCTTCCCGATTCTTTGAATAAATCAGGATGTCGTCAATGAAAACAATAACAAACTTGTCAAGATAAGGTTTGCACACCCTGTTCATAAGATCCATGAAAACTGCAGGCGCGTTCGTTAGCCCGAAAGGCATGACTAAAAACTCGTAATGGCCGTAGCGAGTTCTGAATGCTGTTTTGGAGACGTCCCCATCCCGGACTCTCAGTTGATGGTAACCTGACCTTAGATCAATCTTTGAGTAATAGCTCGACCCTTGCAACTGGTCGAATAAGTCGTCGATACGTGGGAGTGGATAACGGTTCTTCACCGTCACCTTGTTCAGTTCACGGTAATCTATGCACATACGAAAGGTACCATCTTTCTTCTTTACAAATAATACTGGAGCTCCCCAGGGCGAAGAGCTAGGACGTATGAAACCCTTTCCCAAAAGTTCTTGCAATTGCTTAGACAGTTCTTCCAGTTCAGTTGGAGCTAAGCGGTAAGGCGCTCGAGCTATAGGTGCTGCTCCTGGAGATAGCTCGATCTGAAATTCGACCTGGCGATGAGGCGGTAACCCAGGTAACTCTTCAGGAAACACCTGAGGAAAGTCGCGTACTACAGGAATATCCCCAATCTTTTTCTCTGTCGTCGATGTATCAGTAACGAGGGCTAGAATAGCTATGTGGCCCTTTCGCAGACACTTCTGAGCCTTCAAGAAGGAGATGATGCCACTCACGACACCACTCTTGTCACCTTGAACTTCAAGAGGTTCTTTGCCAGAACGAGGAATACGAATGATCTTCTCCTTGCATAGGATCTCTGCTTGCTGTTGGGATAACCAATCCATACCGATGACAATGTCGAAACTACTCAGAGTTATAGGAATGAGATCGATAGCGAAAGTCTGACCAGCGAGGATAAGATTACAACCCTGAACTATGTGTGTGGCCTCTAGACTTTTACCGTTAGCTAACTCTACGACATGTTTGGTGCTTAACAGTGTTGGTGCGCGTTTAAGCATTTTACTAACTTTCAGAGACATATAACTGGTATCCGCACCCGAATCAAATAATACAGTAACATAAAAGTCGTCGAGAAGAAACTTACCCGAAACCACATTAGGATCGTTCCTTGCGTCACTCTGACCAATCACAAACATACGACCCTTTGCACCATTGTTGTTGTTGTTGTTTCCCCCATTGTTGTTCCCACTGCCCTGATTATTGTTGTTGTTATTCTGATTCTGGTTTAACTGGGGGCAGTTCCGCTTGAAGTGACCTTCAGCCCCACACTGAAAGCATACCTTATTTCCTTGCTGTTGTTGCTGTGACTGGTTTCGTGGAACGGGTGACTGTTGTTGCTGGTTCTGATTCGCAGGCCTTGAGCTCCTGCAATCTTTAGCTTCATGACCTACCCTAAGGCATCTTTGACAGCGGCCTTTACGACACTGACCACTGTGATGTTTGTTGCACCTGTTACATAGTGGATGATTTCCCCGATATCCACTCTGCCCCTGACTACCAGACGATTGCTGACTCGGACTCTGGTAATCACTTGTCTTGCGCTGCTGTTGTGTTTGAGACTGTACAATAGCTGAACCCCTGCTTGAATCCCCTTCCCATTTCCGCTTGTTGTCACTGGGAATAGCAGGAGTAACTGGAGTGGTAGCGGTAGTAGTAGCGTTGATACGTTTAGGCAGCCTGTTTTGTTCAACCGCCTGATCGGTGAGGCGATGAGCTAGCTTGACGATCTGTTGAATAGTGCCAAGATTCGCTGAGGTTACGTGACTTTGAATTTCCGGCACCAGACCATTGAGATACAGTTCGATACGCTTAATGGGAGGGTCCACCATAGTAGGACACAGAATAGCCAACTCATTCGATCTTCTGGTGTACGCTTCAATTTCTGACCCAGTCATTTTCAAGTGATAAAACTCTACCTCCAGCTTATGAATATCATCACGGCTACAGTATTCCTCTTTAATCAAATCCTTGAAATCATTCCAAGGTGTGGCGTTAGCAACAGCCAATCCTAACATCTGCACTTGCGCATTCCACCAAGTCAGCGCAATGCCTTCTAGTGTACCAGTGGCGTACTTCACCCTGCGAGCCTCAGGGCATTCGCACATTTCAAATACTGACTCGAGCTTTTCAAACCAATGGAGGAGTCCAACCGCTCCTTCCGTGCCACTAAAGGTAGTAGGACGACAGTCCAGGAAAGTTTTGAAGGTACAAACAGGTGGCTGAGCGTGCTGACCTCCTGCTTGTGCGGCTGCAAGTGCCTCAGCAACTCGCTCGTTAATGAGAGCCGTCAGTTGGGCTTGCGTCATGTTGATACGTCCAGACATGATCTTCATAGTAAATATGACATAAGTGAGAGAGGTTCGCGAGTAGTGCGATAACAAAAGGGAATAATCACACAAGTGTTCTCATGCAATAGTGTCAAGTTAACCTAAGCATACCCGGAGCAAAGTTCTATGCAATTCTAGCAAGTAGGCAATAAGACATGTACCATATTACCTAGAGTGATGAGTCTTGCACGTGGAGCGAGGCGTCGTTGTGGATCGTTGAGCACTGTTCTGGTTATAGTCTGGTTTTAATATAAACGTTTTTCCCTTATTAAAACCGAGTTCTCTATAACCAATGGCTCTGATACCAATCTGTCACACCCCCAAAATCCACACACGGAGTACTACCGCTTTGAGGCGTGACATGACCAGGATCAAGCCACCAATCATATTGAACATAAGTATGAATATCAAAAGTCATTCATCAATACGATAGGTGTTTACAAAACCAAATATAAACAAGTGTGTAGCGGAAGCATTTAATGTAAACCCAACATAAGTTTAAGTACAAAATGTTATAATGTTTAACAACACTTTCGTGATCCATGTCCACAACGACTGTGCCTCCCGTGCAAGCTCCAAAAGTACCTATGGTCCTGCAAGGCATGCAACAGAGAGTCAACAACTAGTTGAGCGAGTTCACAGTTGGTTATTTAGTTATAATTTTCATTTCGTAAATCGTATGTTCGATTAGTAATCATGTATCGTATGTAATAGCATCGCGGCCCTCAAGGCATGTTTGCGAAGATTAGTGGGGGTTTCCCATGTTTTCTAGACTGGTTATGTTTGTATCGCGGCCCTCCAGGCATGTTTGCGAAGATCGTTTTAGTATAGTTCGCGGCCATTCCAGGCATGTTTGCGAAGATCGTTTTAGTATAGTTCGCGGCCATTCCAGGCATGTTTGCGAAGAAGTGTATATGTATCACTAGTCTAGTATTATCTACCATTGACCTTCCTCATCCGAGGCCAATGGTATGAAATTCCGATAACTCTTAAGCATAAACAATCAATCAACCCATTCCCAACCCCGGGAATCCCATGCCTTGGTAGAAGTGTGAACTCACCTTGTTTCGCTCAGTATGCTAGGTATGTGCTCAAAGTAAGTCAATCACGTCCTAAAGTATGCACGTATGTGAAATCAGTTTGTGTCCAAGTTATGCACGTATAAACATGTAGCACGTAAACACAATCATATACCAGATGGTTACACTTAACAGCAGTCAAATATTCCAGTTAGCATTTAACAGAATTAACTCAAGTTACTGCACAGATCAGCTATTCGGCGAAACACGCATGTTGGCGAAACACAGATAGTGGCGAAACACATATAGTGACGAAACACATATAGTGACGAAACACATTCTGTTTCGTCGAGGTGTCCCCTGGCGAAACAGAACTTCTGATTCGTCGACTACTCTTGGCGAAACACATTCTGTTTCGCCGAGAGTTCTGTTTCGTCGAACAGTCAGTTTCGCAGACATCAGTTACAGCAGATGCGAAAAACACATAAACCCTAACAGCCGTAAAACAGCAATTCCTCAATCATACAGTAATCATTCAACGCAGAATCATCGTAACATCATCATAACATAAGTATCACAGTTCTTAACGTCTAGCACGAACCCTAGGTTATGTGTACAACATATAGATTAACATACAACATCATATCATCGATTCCTATCAAGATACTAATGTGTATTCAGAATCAGGCCATATAAACAACATTCAGAACCGAGTATCATCAACATACCCTCCTATAATCCAGAAATCAAGCATAAACACAACATGTATAAAGAAATCAAAGGACAAAGAAACCGATTTAGACGAGCACGCACTAACCGAGATATTCGGGATGAACAAGGGAGGATTCGAGAGAGAAAGATGATGGTTGAAGATGGCTATCGCCTTTTCAAAAGGGAGAGTTATAGGGTTTCTATTTTTGTTAAAAGTGTGAAGCAGGAAGTCGGTTTTACTTAATATACACGAATTACCGTTCTGGGCCCTTAATGGGCTTTGCGAATCAATGGGCCGACGAAACACATCAGTTTCGTCGTGAAGTGCTATGGCGAAACACACCAGTTTCGTCGGGATGTATATGGCGAAACAGAACTTCTGTTTCGTCGGGTCCTTTCATATTTTAAACAGTTTAAGTTTTCAACAGGTGTTTCATGTTATACAGCCAAACACAAAATCATGCAACCACAATGCGTTCATTATAAAATAACGTATACAGTTACAAGTTAAACAAGTCAAACAACTACACAGTCAAAGTCAACGTGCACTAAGAGCGAAAAAGAAAGTCGGAAACTCGAGTTGTCACAACTTTATCCGTACAAGTATCTTATCCGGGCGAGAAAGCTGGTCAACACTAGTTAATGCAGATTAGTCATCCGCACGGATAGCAATCCGTGCGATGAACAACAACAGCAACATTCATTTTTTACAACTTTTTCGCACCACAAAATCTTAGATTTCTCACAAATGACTATGAATTAAGATATGAAACTTTGTAGGCTTGTAGATCAATGAATTTCGCACAACATATCCAAATTTTATCCGATTTTAACCGTAAAAAGTCGTTTAATTTGGCGATTTTCAGTTGAAAACGTGAAAAGATGTAAAAGTGAAGAACTTAGACAAATCTGAGTGAAATTTCGATCTGAATCTGCTGAATTCAAGTGCGAAATCGTGCGTTTGATCCGTGCAATCGAGCTCCTGCTCTGATACCACTTGTTAGGTCCCGGTTTGACTCCGAACGATTGCGAACCGACTCGTGCGACGTGCGGAATCTGTGCACGAGCAAGACCGAAACACACGAGACGTACTCAAACTGTGATTCTATATAATATCTGAAAGATACAAGCACCTCGAATCACCTTTTGCCTTTGCCTTTCTACTTTCTCTCTCTAGTTTCTCTCTCTAGAACTAGAGCTCTTCAAGTCTCCAAATGGCAAAAGTTCCTAATTCTAACCCTACCTCATATATTTATAGGCCAAGGCTTATAAGAGCTTTCCTCTTATTTACTATATTGCCACCTTGCCTTTTCTATTTAATATTACAATGTAAAGCTAGAATTAACAGTTTCTGCTACGGTTTGAGATGACGGAGACGATAGACATAAATGCACTAACAATGCTCATTCTTGTTCTTGTCATTTTAGTGATGTAAACATACTACACCCTTTGATCATAAAAACGAGATGAAACAAGATTAACAAGAGTGTAACAAGAGACTTACTACTAGCTTATAGCTAGGGATGAAATCTAGTGTGAAAATGATGAGAAAATGTGATGAAAAAGCTAGAACAAAGCCCTTCTTGAAGCTCCACAAGTAGTAACCTTCTTGAATCACCTTCTAAACTTAATGGAACTTGTAAAATGAAAGAGATGGTGTGAAAGTGAGGGTGATGGTGGCGGCTTTGTGGGAACCGAAAGTGAGAGGAAGAGAGTGAAGTGGAGTGTGTAATCTTGAGGATATGATGACAATCTAAAGAGCCATACTACTTATAATCATCTTGCATTTTTTGGATACTTACACAAGCAATCAATCTATTATTTTAATTAATAAATCACCAAAGTATGGAATGTAGATGTGGTGGATTCGGTTGTGGTAAACCGAATAGAGAGAGAGAGAAGTGAATTGAGATGAGTGAGATCTTTGAGGAAATGATGACAATCTAAAGGACCATACTTTTATAAGCCTTTCACATATATTAACCACTTACACAAGAAATGATCAAATCAAATATAATCTTGCCAAATATTTGAAGTATGGTTAGATTGATATGTGGGGTCCCTTGGGGACTAGAATCGTTGGGGGGGGGGGGGTCTTAATGAAAAATTGTGACAAAAATGTAAATATGAGTTACATTTCTAGTAATATATTCATGTATGTTAGATTGATGATTTATAACGGGTGTTATGATAGACGAGGACCATGACTAGCCAAAAATAATAAAACAATGTCCATGACAAAAATTTAGTGTTCCGGGTAATGTCCGGTTATCCGGTTAGGTAACGTTCCGTTAAAGTGCTAAATAAGCATTTAAAGTGTCGTTAATATTATTTTTAGTGACACAATTTATTCCCGACACTTTGGAAGGTGTCTAGTAATATTTTTCCATGTTTTTGCACTTTACTAGTTAGCTTAAATGCTGAATTTTGTACTCAAAGTACGTTTTAGGCACATCCGGTCACTATAACTATCACCTAGTGACGCAGTTCTACAATCCTCACCTCCCTACACTCTCTACTAGTGTAGTAATCTATTCCCGGCTCATACTGGCCTCAGAGACAGTAACTGTCTGATGCTGGCTAAGTCAGCATGTTTACTGGGTATCCCGTATAGTCTGCTTACTGTGCTTTTGTGCATCAAGGTTGTCACTAAGGTTTGTGTGTAAATAATAGAGTGACAGTAATAAAGTATGATGCATGAACATGTATATATCAGAATTCAAGTAGCAGTTTAACCACAGTTGCAAGCGAGCACAGTAATTAAGCAGTAATTAAATATTAATTAGTTCGTACGGATACCTGGTTTGGTGAGGGTTGTCACACTTTGATCATCACTTAACAAGAAAACAACTTATTCTTTCAAGTTCATGATTTACATGAGGATGATCTATTGATCTTTAACATGTTCGGTTGGTTACCGGTTCGTTAAGGTGCTAAACTATGGAGTTTAGTGTGCTTTATGTTACCTTTCGTGACAGTCTTGATTCCCGACACTTAGGAAAGCATTCTTGACCATTTAACCATATTTCTGCATGATATTAGAGTATTTAAATGCTGAATTTTGCTGATTTCTTCATAATTCTGCAGTTTATGTGAGTTTTTGGCACTTTTCGGCACTTAAACTATCCCAAGGAAGGCAGTTTTGTGATCCTTACTTTACTACACACTATACTTGTGTAATACTTGGTTTCTGGCTCATTCTGTGTCTCAACACAATGTCTGTCTATGTACTGAACTCCGTTAGCATTTTTCTGATTTTTCTGATAACTGTGCTAACTGTGTTTCGTGCATCATTTGCATCAACAAAGTTTGGATGCAATAATGGTATGTCTTTTGAAATATATGATGCACATGTGTGTATGATAACAATAATCAGAAAGCAATTCAAGTCATTAATTGTAATTCATCACAGTCATTAAACACTAATCATTGAATAATAGTTGTACGGATACCTGAAATTTTGACAGTTGTCACATTCTACCCCTGTTAAGAAAATTTCGACCCAAAATTTTAAGCTTTACTACTAGCAGCAGGGGAGTTGAGGAACAAATGTGGGTATTTAGCTTTCATACGATCTTCATGCTCCCAAGTGAAATATGGGCCGTGACGCGCGTTCCATCCAACCTTGACAAGCTTAACACTATGTAGGATCGTTGTATGACCCGAACTAGTCAATCAGAAGAGTTTTAGATCCGAATCAAAGGCGGAATCAGTGAAACGAACGTGAAAACAGCTTGATTTACTATAATATGTCTCTGTTATTGATGTAAAAGAGTTACAACACCTCGAGACAATTTGGCAGCACTTCGGTACCAAATCAGACAAATGTTCCAAATGAAACGGAATCAAGGCTATTTATAGGAGAGTAATTCCGTGTGGAATTAACCTTGTTAATCTCAAGCGGAATTAACTCTACAAGCGAAATTACCTATATCTCGAACTACGAGCCCTGATATATCAATTCTATTACATGACCTGATACAAGACGAAGTTAACAGACATAGTACACTAACAGACTCCCCCTTGGATGTTGACGAAGTCTTCAGCGTCTAATCTTTTGTATGACACATCTTCAGTCTTGATCAGTCTTTTTGCTCAGAATCTATCTCTGGTTCTAACACTAACAGCTTCTTCAGGCTCCCCCTTTCATCAAGCTTCCGTGCTTTAGGGATCGACACCTTGCTTTCAGGTTACAAGCTCCTCCTTGCTTTAAGCTCGTCTTCAGACTCCCCCTTAGACTCAGCTACCGGGATCGTAGTCTGGCACAATATCTGCAATCACTCATACGTTTATAAGTAACAACATTTTAAATTTCCAGGAATCGTAACCTGGCAATTCAATTTCCTCTATCAACAAATTTTATAATTTGGCAATATTTGAGAATCCAACTCCCTCACAGTTAATCATCCAAGTCCAAACTAATGACCTAAGAGATATCACAAACTGTTTTTGATAAAAACTTCAAGTTTCAAATTAATGAACTTGTTTTATTTTCAGAAACACAATCAGCATACTCAGATTTTGAAACTCACCACTCAGACATCGGTTGTCGAAAATAAAGTAGAATCAAAATCTTTTTGTAATTTCTGAAACATAAAGCAATAAAGAAATATGTACAAACATATTTACAGACAATATTTTTGTTTGAGTTTGCGTTAGAGGATCATATCAGGTTTTTGACAAGTCACAAGTACCGTTGAGCTTAGTTACACATTAAGAATTAAACAATTCACTTAGATTGTCGATATACTGATCCACTTAAATTTTCACACAAATTTCAACTGATTCAGGATACGAATTAGGTGTATTAAGAACTTAAAATCATTCATGTGTCCCACCTCTTGAATATACTCCCGTATCCAGATCCCAATATTCAGTCTTACAGGTGAGTATACCTAGATGATATCTGTAAGGGGTTAAAATGCGAAGGTCGTGAGAGCTCAGGTCAGAACTTCCGTTCAGCAGAGAGATGACGGTTTCGACTTTTGGTGTGTCCCCTTTAGAGGATCTTTTCTTCAACAGCACATGATTTACATATTTTTTCAATGTTTCATTATTTTTTATGCTGAGGGCGATGCTATATTTCAAGCAAGCAGAAAGTATTATACGGGGACTAGGCCATTGCTTCCGCAAAATCAGAAGTCCCGTGATAATACCCCAGATATCACTAAGCATAAAGACCTAATATCTCAGAAAGAGGGGTCGTTCAAACGAGATTTCAGGGGTTACCTATATATCCAAGTAGTGTTCCCCACAAAATATGCAAGTTTGAATTTATGTTTATATCCCGAAAAAGTTTACTAAATGTATAAAAACCTATCGGCATATCACCAGTGAGACTGTTTAACGCTATTAAATCATTACATTTCTTTAGCATACTGTAACTGTCTACTGATGTACTATCATTTCTTCTTTTTACACAAAAACTCAATTTTGAATTTTATCATGTTTTTGGATTTTTCAAATTTTCAATTGTTTTTGGATTTTCTGACCAAAAATACTCCCCCTAAAATGCAAAATCATTTAAAGAAAATTTGACAACCAATACTGATAGCTTTATCTCGCCATCCATTTTCTGCATCTCATGCTCTGTTTTGCAGAAAATATAACACTTTAAGTAGAAAATACAAGATACCCCCATGATTTACAACACATTGATTTTTACAGTTTGAAAACCGTTTTTCAATCTTGTGAAATTAATCATGTTTGTTCCACCGTGAGGGTTTCGGCATATTCAATCAACATATTTTTGTGATTTTTGATTTTTTGACAAATTTAAACTCAAACATATTTTTGGTGTTTCAAATTTTTGGTTTTTAAATTTTTCAATTTTTAGGGTTTTTGAAATATTGTTTATTTATGTACAAAAACTGATAAACTCCCTGTTCAACCAAACCAGGGTTCAGCAGCCTCCTCTTCTCGTTATGCCAGGCTGCTCCAACTTCCAATCTCACAATCTTCGGTTTTGTTGAGCACCTGCACATTCAAACTATTTGTTTACTTGAACAATTTAGCCCAGGTCTGTTTGACCTTAGGCATTTCAACACAATATGTATCATGCAGTTTTGGAAAATCTTTGTCATCAAAGACTTTTTCATTTTTGACTTCAACTTTTTCATCTTTTACAGAGGTCATTTGTTTCCTAACACTCCATGTTTGACCTTTAGGAGTACCTCGTTTATAAAAATGTGACTCTTTTTGAATATTTTGATTTTGAACAACAACTTTTGGTTTCCAAAACTCTTTGGGTTTTGTCATATCAACGGATGTTTTCCAACTTTGAGTTGTTCTGACTCTGGGTGTGTGAGAATTCCAGGTCTGTTTTGAATCGAACCTATTCGGGTTTAATTTCCAAGTTTGGTTCGAAACAAACTTGTTTGTGTTATACCTCCATGTTTGTTTTGAATCAAATCTGGTTTACCTTTGTTTCACATCCTCAGATTTCTGTTTTTCAACATTTTCAGACTTCTTTTTGTCAATATCCACAAATTTCAGATTTGGACACTTTCGTGCAAGATGTCCTATTTGATCACATTTGAAACATATTCTCTTAGACAAATCTTTGACCTGTGGTTGTTGCTTTTTCTTTTGAGCATAGAACTCTTCATTAGACTGACGCCTAAATTAGAGTTCTTTCTCTTCTTCAGAACTGGTTCCATGAACAAAATTCATCTTTGTCTGATAATTTGACGGTTCTTTTTTATTTCGATTTTGTTTCTTTTTATAACCCAACCCAACCTTCATGTTTTTCTTCTTGAAACCAGGTTTGTTATAAAAAGTTTTGTGACCTTTTCCAGCAAACTTTGGAATTTCAGATTTCTCAATCTCAACCATTTTGAAAACTTTATCAACCTTTTCTGAAATCACATTCTAAATCAGGAATACAACATCTAAGAATAATTTGTCCGATCCATCATGGTATACACCAATCCTTTTGAATCATCATTCAAATTTTTCTCGGATTTTGAGTTTTTCAGATATCCATCATGAAAATTACCTTCATTTTCATCCTGTGATTCAGATTTACCTGTATCAACCGACTCCTCTTTCAACACACTTTCAACGAATAGGTTATGTCAATGTTATCTGGAAATTGATCTGGCATGTTGAAAGCTTTTTCGACCTTTTCATCATCATAAAATACAAACTTTTCCGGTGGTGGAACTTGATGAAATTCTGAGCCAATGCCTTTCTTGTTTTGCTCAGAATCTTTTCCATCCGGTTTTATGTTGAAAATTCTTTCAAGCACATATGACGACACGTGATAATTTTTTAACTTGTTGTTATCCTGTTCTAAATCAGCAATCTGATGCTTTAGCTAAGCAACATCCTCAATGTAAGAATTAAAAACATGTTGCTTTATTTCATACATTCGTTTTTAATTCCTTTGATGTTTCAGAACAGTAATTCAATCTTGATTGAACAAATTTCATTTCACCCTTTACTTTTTCAGATGACTCTTTTGTAATGTGATATGCCAATTTCATTGAATCATATTCTTTCTTCATTTCTTGACAAACATTTTCTTTTTGATCACATTTTTCTGTCTTGTTCAAAACATTTTCTTTCAAAACTTCATTTTCTTTTTCTAACTTTTTACATTTTTTTTGAAAGTTTTTCGTTGTTATCTTTCAAAACCTTTTCGTCTTCTAACATTTCTTTGCATTTATTTTTGAAAACTTCTTCAACTTTTGTGAATTCAAGATTTCTTGTTCTTAACTTTTCATCTTTTCAGAACAAGCACTGCACGTTTTCATGCATTTCTTGCACTGTTCAACGATTTTGATTTGAGTTTCAGAATTAGAATTTACCTCAGTGATTGGCACTTTGGTGTTATTTGTTGTATCTGTCTGATCAGCATCTTTCTGCTTTCCTTCAACACCAACCTCATCACCAGCATCACCAGCAACCTCCAAAATCTCATTCTTCACTTCAGCCAAACTTTCAATTTTCTTCTCATCTTCTACAACCAGCAGTTTTTCAGTAACTGCTTCTTTCACAACTTCTTCATTCACCTCAAATTTTTCTTCAATCTTTTCTTTCTCAGCAACCTTCATATCTTCCTCTTTAACAACTTCGACTTTCTTCACAACCTTAACTTCAACAGCTTTAGCTTTAACCTCTTCAGCAGCTTTCTTCAGATTGTTTTTACCATTTCTTCAATATTCTTTGTCATTCTCTCTTCATTCCTCTTCCTCAGATTTGTTGTCATAGCATCTCTGATGATTTTATCCAGCCTTTTTACATATGTTTTGTCTTTTGCAACATTTGAATAATATTCGCCGGATCGAGGAATTACTAGAAGAACATCATCGTGAACTATGTCACTTCTGGGAACAACTGGTTCACCTTCTTTGTTGACGAAACATTCTTGTTTCTTATCCCATCTTTTGTTTCGAACAACATTTTCATATTCTTCCTGCATCTTCTCCATTTTGCATCCAGCAATGAAAATTTCTCTCTCAGTTTTCTCTCTCAAAATCTCTTCTCGAGTTTTCTCTTTGACCTTAGCAACAAAAGCATAATGATCATGTTTTTTGTGAAGAGTTTCTCCATCTTCCTTTGTTCTAATTTTGAATCGATAATCAATACGTTCTTCTTCTGGAAGAATTTCACTCCAGTCATATCCTTCATCATCATGAAAGACTGCACAAGCTCTTGACTTTTCTTTTGTATTGTTTTCAATTAATTTTGGATCTTCGTTGCTTCGATGGTAGATCGCCTTTCGATAATAATCATCATTGAAAGGACGTTCATTTCCTCCGACTGCAGAATTATTGCATTCTCTCTTGAAATGACAATTTTTCTTGCATCTGAACCAGGTCACTTTAGATTTATCAAAACCCAATTTAGTTGAAGCACCACCAAGAGATTGTTTACCGGTAATCTCCATATATCTCTGAGCTCTACGAATGCAACTTGCCAAACACCAGCGAATATCTATGAGTTCCATTTCTTCTAGATCAATCTGGTCGTAGTCTTCTTTGGTCAATTCGGAGTTTCCTATTTTGCCTGCAACTCGACCTTCATATGATTCCAGAACTGATGCAAGAAAGCTCATTTGCTGTTTAGATGCATTGATGCTAATAGCTGGAGAATTTTTCAGTTTAAGAGCAATGTTGCAAAGAATTTCTTCAGAATCTTCAGGACTTGCTTTTGAAGATGAATGATATCCAGAATTGTAGCTTGATGAGATTGTTTGTGGTTCTTTCATCTTCTCACCACTGAATGCTGTCATAGGTGAACTAACAGCTTTCACCGAAGGTAAATTACCTTTGTAATACAGACCAACATTCTGATGATGTGACGAACTGCTCATCTTGCTTTGCTTTTGTAACTCAAGGTCATGACTCTCAATTTTTTCTAACAAAACATCAAGAGAAATTGAATCATATAAGACATCATTTTTCAAAATAAACACAAACGTTTGCCACTGATCAGCTCATGGTAACGCTTCAATTACTTTGTCAATTATTTCTTCTCTTGTTTTCACAATTACAAACCTTTCAAGTTCAATTTTTAGATGACAAAAATGTTCAATCATTTGCCTAACAGATTCACCTTTCAAACTATCAAACAAATCAAATACCTTTTTTAGTAATGCAATTTTGTTTTTCTTGATTTGTTTACCCCCCTCAGCTTTCAACCGCAAAGCTTCCCACACAGATTTTGAAGACCCATCATGATTTAACAATGAAAAAATATCATCTCGAATCGATTGTTGAATCAAGGCGATCATTTTCTGCTCATATGAAAATCTTCGTTTGTCTTCTTCTGTAAAACTTTTGAGAGAGATTTCTTCTCCTTTGTCATCAGTAGGTTTATCGTAACCAAACTGCAAGCAAAACCAGCTTTCATGTGCATAAGCTTTAGTCCAGTTGATAAACCTTTCTTTCCACCAAATGTAGTCCTCAATATTTTCAAGTTTAGGTGGTTTAGAGTAAGTTCCATAGAAGTTATCATGTTTAATGTTGTCTTTAATTGATTTTGTTATTGCTTTGGGTGAAACTTCTGAAATTTCTGATGTATCTGAGGTAAACACGTTGTCGAAAGTGTTGTAGAATTCTTCAGCCATGATGTGAAATTCTTGAATTACTTGGAGACAATAACAATCAAACAAACTCAATCAGTTTACTCAATATCAAACAACTTGAAATAAACTGACACTCGGTTGACGTGAAATGATCTTGGTATGAAATATCTACTTTTAAACGAAATTAAGTTTTGGTGCGAAATTAACAGTTCAAACGGGATTGTATTTCACACAGAATTAGAACTTTTCAAACGAAAATACTAATTCCGCATGGAATTAACTTTCACTTAAGCGAAATTAGACAATTTGAAACGGAATTATTATTTCGTTTGGAACGATTCAAACGGAATTAAATTCCAAGCGAGATTAGCTTTAAATTCAAGCGAAGTTAACCCAATGTTGCTAATTCCATGCGGAATTAATACCCAATTTCAAACGGAATTATGATGACATCAGCATGTTCGATCTGTTTTTCAAGCGGAATTACAAGTTTTTATCAATTTTAGATCGAATTTTAGTCCAATTCTTTCAAGGATTAGTTAAAACACTGTTTCGCATGATATATGTGAATTTTAATCCATTTTGACCATTAAATCTTGTTCAATTTAGAAAAGAAGGTGTAGAAGTAAGAAAGTCTGATGAAATCAAGCAGAATTTGGTAGAACTCCTCCTCCTGAGCTCTGATACCACTTGTAGGATCGTTGTATGACCCGAACTAGTCAATCAGAAGAGTTATAGAATCCGAATCAAAGGCGGAATCAGTGAAACGGATGTGGAAACAACTTGATTTACTATAATATGTCTCTGTTATTGATGTAAAAGAGTTACAGCACCTCGAGACAATTTGGCAGCACTTCGGTACCAAATCAGAAAATTGTTCCAAATGAAACGGAATCAAGGCTATTTATAGGAGAGTAATTCTGTGTGGAATTAACCAGGTTCAGTAACCTTGTTAATCTCAAGCGGAATTAACTCTACAAGCGAAATTACCTATATCTCGAACTACGAGCCCTGATCTATCAATTCTATTACATGACATGATACAAGATGAAGTCAACAGACATAGTGCACTAACACACTACTCCTCCGAGTCTTGTTAACCTTCCAATATGTAACCTCAACAGGTTCTTCGGTAAAGTGGAGTGTGTCGTCAATGTGAACTTCATCAGCAGGGATGACCACTGTCTCTTGTGTTGGACTTTTCCTCAGGTTAGATACATGGAATGTATCATGAACACCATTAATTTCTGCGGGTAGCTCCAACTTATATGCTACCAAACCAACCCTTTCCAAAATTTTAAATGGTCCGATAAATCATGGGTTTAACTTACCACGCTTCCCAAAGCGTGCCACACCTTTCCAAGGTGAGACTTTTAACAAAACCATATCGCCCACTTCAAATTCCAAGGGTTTTCGTCTTTGGTCTGCATAGCTCTTTTGTTGATCACGAGCCGCCTTGATGCGCTCTCAGATCTGCATAATCTTATCAGTTGTCTCTTGGACTAGTTTAGGACCAACCAACTGTCTATCACCTGCATCTGCCCAGCACAACGGTGATCGACACTTGCGTCTGTAGAGAGCCTCGAACGGTGCAGCTTGGATGCTTGTATGGTAGCTGTTGTTATAGGAAAACTCAACCAAAGGAAGATGAGTGTCCCAACTGCCACCCAAGTCCATTACGTAAGCATGTAGCATATCTTCTAGCGTTTGAATTGTTCTCTCGCTTTGACCGCCCATCTGTGGATGAAAAGCTGTACTCAAATTCAACTGAGAACCAAAAGCTTCTTGAAAGGATTGCCACATCCTTGACGCAAATCTTCCATCTCTATCTGATATAATCAAGATTGGCACTCAATGACGTGCGACTATCTCCCTTAGGTACAGCTCAGCTAGCTTACCAGTGTTATCCTTCTCTCTGATCGGTAAGAAGTGTGCAGACTTTGTCAATCGGTCCACGATCACCCAAATCGTATCATGACCTTTGGGAGTCTTGGGCAACTTGGTTATGAAATCCATTGAGATCTGCCCCCACTTCCACAGGGGTATCTCTGGTTTTTGTAGAAGACCTGAAGGCTTCTGATACTCGGCCTTCACCTTGGCACAAGTCAAACACTTCCCAAGATAAGTAGCCACATCGCCCTTAAGTCTTTGCCACCAGTAATAATCCTTCAAATCTTGGTACATCTTGTCCGATCCTGGATGGATGGAGTACCTTGATTTATGAGCTTCATCAAAAATAATGTCACACCCCCAAAATACCACATGTGGTAACCCCGCTAGGCGTGTGACGTACCAGGATCTAGCCACCAATCACATTGAACTAACCACAAATATTTAACAAAATTCCCATTCATTAGAATAGAACATTCACAAAACATAATCCAAGTCAAATAGTTTCAGCGAAAGCAAATAGTGATTCATTGTTTAAATGTATATGAATTTAGTAAACAGGACATGCATATCCAAGCAATGCGACCCATGACCACTCCAACCATCTAGATCGCAAGTTCCTTATCCATAGCATCTAATGACCTGCGAGCACGCAACAAGTGTATCAGAAAACGCTGGTGAGTTCATAGTTTTACAAAAATGTTGGTTACCATGTGTTTAGTTTAGTTCATTGATTATAATGTTGATAATAACTCGTATATAAGATGGCTCCAGATTTATTTTTCCTGTTCCCCAATGCTCCTATCAAAGCATTGGGCATGACTGGGTCATTAGTTCACACCCGTCCTCTCAGGTACGGGGTGAGGGTGCCAAACCTAGATGGCGTTACCAACTAATACCTTGTTACCTCTCAGGTAACAAACAAGATGGGACTTAATGGTGATAGGATGAGTATATTATCCAACATTCCAGATTTTACCCACCAGATGTATTCCTCTCAGGAATACCCATTTGATTTACCCAAAAGACCTATCCCTCTCAGGGATACCCAATGACTGTCCCACCCACCGGGACGCATGCTCAAGAGGAATGAACTCACCTTTTGTAACATCTGTGCTTGTAATCATTGTGAACAGTTCAGTTATCAATAAAACAATGTTATTTGATCCCAATGTTTGTTTGGTTGTGTTTTACATTTTTCATGTTTTGACTTTTATGTAATTTCAAATTCTATATCACTTTCTGGAGAGTTATACACAAACTGGTGCGTAAACGTAATCAGTTTAATGCGACAAATACTCCGAAACATCAACATATACTTAACATACCTTAAATAACCTTTACATAACTTAGAAATAAGTTGTGAAGGCTTTGGTATGGCAAAAACAAGTTAATTCGCTTACAGGGACTAAACTTGACAAACTGCGAAAGTATGCCAATTTGAATAGTAACGAACATTCCGGAACATGACCATAAGTTAAACATACCATAAATATCCTTTAAATAGCTTAGAAATAGGCTTTGAGGGGTTCGGTATGCTAAAATAAACTTTTGGGTCATTAAGGGACTAAAAGCGTCAAAAAGTGCACAAGTTTGCATTTTCGCGCATAACTCACGTTCTGAATACATCCGGACATCCAAAAATTTATGTAAGCACTAAAACATTTTATTTTAGTGTTTGGCATAAGAAAAATCCATTCGTCGCGTCATTTGGATCGTTTTTCGCGCTTATGCGCATTCCGTCGTAATTAACCGAACAACGCAACCGTACGACCAAACGAACCGACATCCGAGATATTTTTGAGCATGTTTTGAGTTCCCTATACTCTAACTTCATTTTAGAGCGTTGAAATGAGGTTAACGGGGTTCAAACGCATCAAGAATAGCTTAAACGGGCTGCAGGGACTAAAACTGTCATTTTTGAAACATTTCTGAAACAGGGGGGTGGTGGCGTAGCGCGAGCCCTAAGGCCCTTACCAGTCGCGCTACGCGACTGGCTAACCTGGACAAAAACATTGTATTTGGTCCACTTTCACTTTTGCACATGGTTTTGGGACAATCTATGGGCTCAAATGGTTTTCAAAAACCACTATCTTGATGTGTATGGTTGAGATCAAAGCACGGTTAACGAGGAACGATCTTAACGGCTCTCCGAACACTATAAATACCCCCATTCCCCCAACACAAAACCCACTTGATTTCTTGGAATTTCTCTAAGTGGTTGTGACATTTCGCTTCCTACCTGAGAATACCTGAGAATTCAAAGCTTTCGGGGACCCTTCGTAAGTATTCCTTCGTTCTTTTATTGCTTTTCGAGTCCGAAAGTCAAAATTTGTTTGACTTTCTGCGTTGACCAGTTTATGGTCAATGCGAAGTTAGTTTGAACTTCGCAACGTGATTGTAATCACGATGGTTATAGTCCCTTGTGACTATGCCTACTGATTACCACGTTGTCTAGGGTCGTAAGGGTAAGCGATCTAATAAATCGCTTATACCTTCGAACCCGACCCATTTGGTCGATCATTAGGATCCGACCAAATACCTTAGGTGACCATAGTATATAGGGAATAACCTTCCGAGGTTATACCTTATGGTCGCTTCGTTTAAGTAGTTGTATGATAGGTAGTTTATATGCCTTAGGTAAATTACCAGAATACCCTTTTCATGTATAATTGGTAATTAAGCATATGTAACCTAAACTTCTGTCACATAACTGATTATGTAGCATGTCTAGGCATACAACACTTGTCATAGGACTAGTTAGACGGTCCAAACGCGTTTCATGCGTTAAAGTAGCATAAGCTACCTAAACGGGTCGTAATGGGTCATAAGCACTTATGTTAGGTTTCATTTAGTATGTAGGCTTTGTTAAACCATATTACACGAGTCTCCATACTCGTTTGGTTTACGAACCCTCATTCTATCCGATCCTCCGATTTAGGTCCGATTTATTAACATAGTTACCTATATTAGGTGCCGTTTGATTCCGTGATCTCTAGCATTGCTTGGTGGTTATCTTAGGACTTCTGAGCAATCTCAAGTGAGTACATAGACCCCTCTTTTACTGTTTTCCAAACTGTTTTGGGGTGAAACACATGTGCCTACTTGTTACTTTCATGCTTTCCATGTTTTCACATCATATACCTGCTATGTTCGTTAGTACATTATAGTACATGTTTTACATTACATTTCATGCTATGTATGCCCATTGTGTGCGTACTTAGTACATTGTTTTACATTACATTTCATGATATGTATGCCCATTGTGTGCGTACTTAGTACATTGTTTTACATTACATTTCATGCTATGTATGCTCATTGTGTGCGTACTTAGTACATTGCTTTACATTACATTTCATGCTATGTATGCCCATTGTGTGCGTACTTAGTACATTGTTTACATTACATTTCATGCTATGTATGCCCATTGTGTGCATACTTAGTACAGTGTTTTCATCACATGCTTACATTTTGTTATGACATTTGGGTTGTTTACAATGGAACAATACATTCATTAACTTTAGCTACGCCGTTCGTTAGTAGGTAGTGGTGCCATGGGAATTAACAACTCCCGTTCCTGAAATCCTAGGTTTGTTTGGATTGGAAGGAATGACCGAATTCGATATACATACCTTAGATAAACCTTTAATTTGTTTAAGGGTTTATCGCCACAGTCTCAAGGCTTGGATGTATGCATTTTCACAATACCGCATAAATGTTTGTATCAGTATAGCATGCATTTGTTCCACAAAACATAACTTTGATTTAAACCATGTTTTACTTCAATACCTTGTTTTTGTGCATTTTACATATGGTTTAGTTGATATATTTCACTTACCATACATGATATTTTTGGGTACACATTACATGATCTACATTAAACATAAACATTTCGACATTGATATACACATTTAGTGGTTTACATTGGGCATAGACATTTCGATATGGTTTACACATTAACACATGACAATTCATTTATACATAAACAATTTACATTGGTGGTTGGTTCGAGTAAGTGATTTGAGTTACGAGGCGTGTGTAATATGATACAAGCATGGTGGATACGCCGCTGGTACTTCCTATATATAAGTGTTTGTATGATATTACATGTCGTAGCGTTACTTAAATCATTTCAATATTTGACATATTATGTTTTACATGAACAACTTATTTTCACAAGACATTGATTTACAAAACAACTTATCTTATACAAACTCATTTTTCTTGGTTATTCATTTAACCTTACATTATTCTCTTATTTATATATATCATTGCTTTTTGGATGATTTACAAAACAAAACAACTTACAAGGTTTATGACTGACTTTTGTTAAACAACTTTTCCTAAACTTATAAGTCATGAATCCTATTTTCACAAATCCTATGTATCTCACAGGCATTTTTATGCTGACGTACCTATTTTCACATGTGTTTTCAGGAGCTTTTGCATAGGATGATGATCATGACACTAGGGCGGACCTGTGCCTTAGAGACTTAAAATGAAGATAGACTTTGTTTAATTATGTTATAAACTCTTTATTCCTGTTTAAAACAATGTAACTCTTATGTTGATAAATAAAATACAACTTTGTATGCCATGGTTATGAAACAATTAATTCTGTTACAACGCGCCCCGACGTTTTCCGCCGCGCTTTGTTGTCCTATGCGGTCGGGGTGTGACAGAAGAGTTGGTATTAGAGCCAATGGTTATAGGGAATTAGGTTATTAGTAGTTCTTTAACCTAGACTATAACCTTTCTAGGACCCTAACACAAGTTGTCTTGTGTTTAGATTTTTTTTTTTTAAAAACATGCACATCACCTACCCTTAGGTGATTATCAAAACAAGAATCCAATTTTCCGAAATGATTTTTGAAAAACAATCATCTGTTTTTGAATGATTTATTACAAGGTTTTGAACCCTCTGTTATATGGTTTTGAACCCTTCCAGTTTGGTTTTTGGCCTTGTGCCTTCAAAATTTTCTAAATCTCGTCAAGGTTTTGGGTTTTAAATAATGTGAACACGTGCAAACTGGAAGAGTGAATGCCTGTATTCTGGGTTTTCTGTCTAGGCAAGCACTTCGTATACATCTCATCAGACGCGAGACCAGTTGTGCTTACCTGGGAATTCTTGGGATGAGTGTTCACTTATAGGCGAGCATGTCTTCGCAATACATTATTTTTGACCCATTTACTTTGATTAGTCACTGTGTGTCATTTGTTTGCTTTGTGATACGGACGAATGACCACCATCTTTGCTTTTGTTGATTTTGTTTCATCTCATTCTCTTCATCCAATCATCTCACTCGTTTCCTTTCATGTTTTCCTCTTTTAGAATGCCTCCTCGACGCGAGAACCAGATAGCGACTGCCGAACTGGCAGAAATTATTGCGCAGCAGATGGCTGCTTAATTTCCAAATCTCTTTGCTCAATGGCACCAAGCCAACAACAACAACAATGCTCCATGCAAATACAAGGATTTTAACTCGGCTAAACCACTCAAGTTTAGTGGTTCTGAAGGAGCGACTGGGCTTCTTTAATGGTTCGAGAGCATTGAGAATACTTTCCGCCACGTGCAGTGTCCGGACAATCGCAAGGTCGAGTTTTCTTCGAGTGTGTTTCAGAAGAGGGCTCTCACATGGTGGAACGGGGTTATGAGAGACCGTGGTGCAGAAGTTGCGCTAGCACAGACATGGGCTGAACTTAGAGCTCTTATGATGAGGGAGTTATGTCCTCGTCATGAACATCGAGCGTTGGAGAAGGAGTTTGATGATTTGAAGCAAGATAGTGGTGAGCACAGGGCATATACTGATAGGTTTCAGGAGTTGAGTCTGCTTTGCCTGACTATGGTTACCCCACTCGACAAGGCTATCGAAAGGTACATCGACGGCCTACCTGACTCAGTGCAAGACATCATTACTGGTAGTAACCCTGCCACACTCCATCAGGCGATCGAGTTATCAGCGACATTGACTGAGTCGCAAATTCGGAAGAATAAGTTACACAGGAAGGGTGACAAGGGCAAGAAACAGTCGGCTGACAAGGAAGATAACAAGAAAGGTCAAAACAAGAATGGAAAGGATTCTGGTTCATCAAAGAGGTCAAGGAAGCGTAAGGCTTCCCAAAACTATGCTGTCACTGCCCAAGCTAACCAGGCAGCTCCCAACCAACCCGCACAGCCTCCAGCAAAGAAACCCTATTCAGGGAATGCACCTTTGTGCAATAGATGTAACAGTCACCATCAGACGCAACATCAGTGCCGTTTCTGTACTAACTGTGGGAAGTCAGGTCATCTTGCCGATGTTTGTCGGTTTGCTCAAAATCGCGCAGTTCAGAACCCGGCTCAACAAGTTGCTCAGCCTCCTGCTCAGCAACAGGGTCAAGCTGCACGACCACACTACCCACCAGGTGCTTGTTATAACTGTGGGGATCTGACCCACTACAGAAACCGGTGCCCAAGGGTAGCAAACCAGAACCAGAATCAAAATCAGGCTCGAGGGCGAGCTTTTAACTTGAATGCCCAAGAGGCGCAGGCGGACGATAATGTGGTGAACGGTACGTTCTTTATTAATAATCAGCCTGCATCTGTTCTTTTTTATACGGGTGCCGATAAGAGTTTTTTGTCATTGTCTTTTAAACCAATGCTTCACGTGACTAGAACAAAACTAGGTAAACCTTTGACAGTAGAAGTTGTTAATGGTGAACCCATTGTTCTTGATTATGTTCTTCGCAACTGCCAGTTAAACCTTAACGACCATCTTTTTCCTATTAACCTCACGCCTATGCAACTTGGAAGCTTTGACGTTATCGTGGGTATGGATTGGTTATCCAAGAAGCATGCAGAGGTAGTTTGTTTTGAGAATATTGTTCGTGTGCCGCTTTTGACAGGCGAGATCCTACAGGTGCATGGTGAGAAGCCTACCGGTGGTCTCAAACTCATGTCTTGTTTTAAAGTGTGACACCTGGGTCACTGCGACCATCAAACAAATACCAAACCAATGAAATATTGTATTTCATACTTGGGATTTGTTAAAAATATGTGTATCATTTGCACATATCAATTTTTGTTTAATTTCAAACTCTAAATCGCTTTCTGGAAGGTTATACGCGCACCGATGCGTAAATATAACCAGTTTAATGCAACAAACACTCCGGAATAGTGAAATAGGCTTAACATACCTTAAATAACCTTAAATAACCTTTACATAACTTAGAAATAAGTTTTGAAGGCTTTGGTATGGCAAAATCAAGTTAAATAGCTTACAGGGACTAAACTTGACAAACTGCGAAAGTATGCCAATTTGAACTGTAACAGACATTCCGAAACATGACCATAAGTTAAACATACCATAAATATCCTTCACATATCTTATAAATAGGCTTTGAGGGGTTCGGTGTGCTAAAATAAACTTTTGGGTCATTCAGGGACTAAAAGTGTCAAAAAGTGCACAAGTTTGCACTTTTGCGCATAACTTACGTTCTGAATACATCCGGACATCCAAAAATTTATGTAAGCATGACTATATTATGCTTTAGTGTTTGGCTTGCCAAAAATCCATTCGTTGCGTCATTTGGATCGTTTTTCGCGCTTATGCGCATTCCGTCGTAATTAAGCGAACATCGCGTTCGTACGACCAAACGAACCAACACCCGGCATATTTTTGAGCATGTTTCATGTCCACAATGTTTAGGCATCATTTTAGGGCCTTAAAGTTGGCTTTACGGGCCTTAGAAGTGTCGGAAATGGCTTAAATACACAACAGGGACCAAAACTGTCATTTTTGAAACTTATTTTCTGATCAGAACCCCCATGCGGCCCGCATTAGTTTTGGTGTATCCTGAAGCGGGCCGCGTCAGCCTCTGCAGACCAGATTCAATGTTTAACAGCCTGTTTGCAGCTGTTTTGCACCCCCAATCCCAATTCCAAGTGTCAATTTCCTATGGTGAGTGGCAAATGAGCTACCATAAGGTTCCGACACTTGTACGGATGCGATTAAAGCACGGTTTCCATGAAACGATCCTAATGGTTCGGGTATTCCTATAAATACCCATCCACCCCATTGCAAAACTTACAAGAATCTTAATTTGAGAAACTCTAAGTTGAAACCATTGTTTCATACCTGAGATTCTTGGATCGAGATTAGCATTCGGGGACCCTTCGTAAGTATTCTTTCGTTCTTTTATTGTTTTTCGAGTCCGAAAGTCAAACTTTGTTTGGCTTTCAGGGTTGACCAGTTATGGTCAATGCGAAGTTCGTTTGAACTTCGCAACGTGATTGTAATCACGATGGTTATAGTCCCTTGGGACTATGCCTACTGATTACCACGTTGTCTAGGATCGTAAGGGTAAGCGATCTGATAAATCGCTTATACCTTCGAACCCGACCCAGTTTGGTCGATCATTAGGATCCGACCAAATACATTAGGTGACCATAGTGTATAGGGAATAACCTTCCGAGGTTATACCTAATGGTCACATCGTTTAAGTAGTTGTATTGTAGGTAGTTTATATGCCTTAGGTAAATTACCAGAATACCCTTTTCATGTATAATTGGTAATTTAGCTTATGTAACCTAAACTTTTGTACATAACTGATTATACAACATGATTAAACACGTTTAGGCATATAATACTTGTCATAGGACTAGTTAGACATCTCGAACGCGCTTTGCGCGCACGACGCGTTAAAGTAGCGTATGTTACCTAAATGGGTCGCGATGGGTCGAAAGCACTTAGGTTAGTCTCAATGTAGTATGTAGGCCTTGTTAAACCATATCCTATGAGTTCCAATACTCATTTGGTTTACCAAGCCTCATCCTATCCGATCTCCCGATTTAAGTCCGGTTTATTTATATAATTTTAGATTTGCCGACTGATTCCGTGCTCCCTCTAGCTTTGTTTGGTTATTGTTCAAGACCTCTAAGCATTCTCAGGCGAGTACATTATTCCCCTCTTTTACTGTTTTCAACTGTTTTGGGGTGACTCATATGTGCTAAATGTCTTAACAATGATTTCAAGAACGATTACAATGGTTTCAAAAACAATGACAATGTGGTTTCAAGAACAATAACAATGGTTTCAAGAACGATTACAATGGTTTCAAAAACAATTACAAAGTGGTTTCAAGAACGATAACAATGATTTCAAGAACGATTACAATGGTTTCAAAAACAATTACAATGGTTTCAAGAACGATTTCAATAAAGTGAACAAACTTGTTGGTTGTAGTTACATAACCAATGACATTCATTAGCAATGATCAAGCCGACCAGTGTTAGGTTATGGTACCATAGGATCTGACAAATCCCGTTATTCTCTATACCCATGGTTATGTGTGGGTATTTTGGGTAACGACTGAATCTGTAATTATTAATTTACCCTTTGGTAAGGGTTTGTTAAGAACGAGAACGAGAACGAGTTGGAACGATGAACGAGTCAAGAAGGTTTGAATGTTATTAGAAAATCGACCATTAAGTAGTTTCACAATTAAAACAAGAACGATTTGAACGATTAAAACAAGAACGATTTGAACGATTAAAACAAGAACGATTTGAACGTTTAAAACAACAAGGACAATTTGAACGATTTCACAAAATGTATTAACGATAGGGTAAACATTTGGACATGATTTACATTTGATCATGCATTTCCACGAAACATAGTATTGATTTAAACCAAGTTTTACTTCAATACTTTGTTTTGTGCGTTTCACCTATGGTTTAGTTGATGCATTTCACTAGCCATACATATCATTTTGGTTATACATTACATGGTTTACATTTGACACAAACACTTTTGACATTGGTTATACATATTACATGATTTACATTGGACATGAACATTACTTTGGTGGTTTGATTTGATTAAGTGATTAAGTAACGATGCGTGTGGAATATGATACAAGCATGGTGGATACGCCGCTGGTACTTCCTATATATAAGTGTTTGTATGGTATTACATATTGTAGCGTTACTTGAATCATTTTAGTTTGAGACATAGAACATTTTATACAAGTAACATACTTTTCACAAGACATTGATTTTCAAACAACTTATCTTATACAAACTCATTTTACATGGTTATTCATTTAATCATGCATTATTCTCTTATTTATACATATCATCTGAACTTATTATTTTTCAAATGATTTACAAAGACAAAGCAAATTACAAGGTTCATGGCTAAACATTTTCTTAAACAGAAGTCATGAATCTTATTTTCACAAAACCTATGTACTCGCCAGCATTTCTTTGCTGACCTCGTTTTCACATGTGTTTCAGGTATAGTTGAAAGATATCGATTGATAGGATGCATGCTCACATAGGACTGGACAAGGCCTTAGTGACTCAATAACAATGATAGACAATGTTTAAATTTATGTATTTAGATTTCCAGACGATGTAATTATCCAATGTTTAATAAAACGAAACACTTTTTGGTATCCATGGTTATGAAACAATGATTCTGTTGCAACACGCCTCGATGTTTCCGCCGCGCTTTGTTGTTCTACGCGGTCGGGTTGTGACAGAAAAGTTGGTATCAGAGCCAATGGTTATAGGGAATTAGTTTATTAGTAATGCTTTGACCTAGTCTATAACCTTCTTAGGACCCTAACGCGAGTTTACTTGCGTTTAGTCATAAAACAATACCGTCACCTATCCTTAGGCGACGACCACAACAAGAACATTAATTTCAAAACCGCTTTGAAAACTAATCATCTGTTCTAGGATGATTGATTACAAGGTTTTGAACCCTCTGTTATATGGTTTTGAACCCCTTTTCAAAGTCTCGTCAAGGTTTTGGGTTTTAAATAATGTGAACACGTGCAAACTAGAAGGGTGAATGCCTGTATTCTGGGTTTTCTGTCTAGGCAAGCACTTCGTATATATCTCATCAGACGCGAGACCAGTTGTGCTTACCTGGGAATTCTTGGGATGAGTGTTCACTTATAGGCGAGCATGTCTTCGCGATACATTATTTTTGATCCATTTACTTTGGTTAGTCACTGTGTGTCAGTTGTTGCTTTGTAGTAACAAACAAATGACCACTATCCTTGCTTTCATCAGATTTGTTTCATCTCATTCTTTTCGTCTAATTCTCTCACTCGTTTCCTTTCATGTTTCCTCTTTTAGAATGCCTCCTCGACGCGAAAGCCAGATAGCGACTGCCGAATTGGCAGAAATCATTGCGCAGCAAATGGCTGCTCAATTCCCAAACCTCTTTGCTCAATGGAACCAAGCCAACAACAACAACAATGTTCCATGCAAATACAAGGATTTTAACCAGGCTAAACCACTCAAGTTTAGTGGTTCTGAAGGAGCGACTGGGCTTCTTCAATGGTTCGAGAGCATTGAGAATACTTTCCGCCACGTGCAGTGTCCTGACAATCGCAAGGTCGAGTTTTCTTCGAGTGTGTTTCAGAAGAGGGCTCTCACATGGTGGAACGGGGTTATGAGGGATCGTGGTGCAGAAGTTGCTCTAGCACAGACATGGGCTGAACTTAGGGCCCTTATGATGAGGGAATTCTGTCCTCGTCATGAGCAGCGAGCTTTGGAGAAGGAATTTGATGAGTTGAAGCAAGATAGTGGTGAGCACATGGCGTATACTGATAGGTTTGAGGAGTTGAGTCTGCTTTGCCCGATAATGGTTACCCCACTCGACAAGGCTATCGAAAGGTACATCGACGGCCTACCTGACTCGGTACAAGACATCCTTACTGGTAGTAGCCCTACCACACTCCGTCAGGTGATCGAGTTAGCTGCGACATTGACTGAGTCGCAGATTCGGAAGAATAAGTTACACAGAAAGGGGGACAAGGGTAAGAAGCAGGGGTCTAACAAGGAGGATAGCAAGAAAGGTCAAAACAAGAAGGGTAAGGAAGGTGAGACGTCAAAGAAATCAAGAAAGCGAAAGGGTGTTCAGAACTTTGCTGTTACAGCACAGACTGCTCAGAACCCGCGGAACCCACCAGCTCAGCCACTTGCAAAGAATGCATATGCCGGTACCGCACCTCATTGTGCACGCTGCAACGGTCATCACGCGGTACAACAAGCTTGCTGGCAATGCACGACGTGTGGTAAACTTGGGCATTTGGCCAATGTTTGTCGTTTGGGACAAAATCAGACTGCTTAGGTTCAAGCTCCGGTTCAAGGGAATGCTGCGAGATTCCCACTGGGGTCATGTTTCAACTGCGAAGAGATTGGTCACTTCCGCCACAACTGTCCGAGACTGGTGAATGCAAATGCTAACGTAATCCCAAATGCGAACGTCAATGTCAATGTGAATCCAGCACGTGGTCGAGTGTTTAACATCAATGAGGCACTCAATGATGAAGGAGTGAACAATTAGCATTTTGTATTTCCTCTGGTTGTTATCTTGTAACATTTAAAGACAATGCGGTTGTTATATAAATAAAAATTTATGGTTTTATTTTGTAACTAATGCAATTGTATGAATGTTTGATCCAACCTTATGATGTCAACACAAAGACAAACTACTCATGTGGTTCTGCCATTTTCATGATCACTTGTGATCTCCCTAAGAACCTGAAACACTTGTTTCTTTTAAATCTAAAGTATCTTATCGTCTTGCACCGTTCGAGATGCAAGAATTATCAAAACAGCTTCAAGAGTTGTCTGATAAAGGATTCATCCGTCCAAACTTTTCACCTTGGGGAAAACTCTTGCCCTCTTTGTGAAAAAGAAAGATGGATCTTCTCGAATTTGTATCGATTAACGTAAGCTTGATAAGCTTACCATCAAGAATCGATATCCCCTACCTTAAATCAATGATCTCTCCGATCATCTGCAGGGTACTTCATGCTTTTCCAAGATCGATTTGCGTTTTGGGTATCATCAACTTTGTATTCTCGAAGAAGATATTCCCAAAACGGTTTTCTGCACGAAGTATGGCCATTACGAGTTTACAGTCATGCCTTTTGGGTTGACAAATGCTCCAGCCATCTTCAAGGACTTAATAAATAGAGTCTGCAAGTCTTATTTGGATCAGTTCATCATTGTTGTTATTGATGACATCTTGATCTATTCATGTCCCGAGCCGATCACGATCAACAACTTCCTTGACATTGGAACCCCTAAAGAAGGAACAAACTTTTCGCTAAATCCTCCAAGAGGAAATTTTGGCTTAAAGAAGTTCAATTTTTGGGCCAAGTAATCAACAAGCAGGGTATTCATGTGGATCCATCCAAATTGCTGTAATTAAGGATTTGATTCCTTGTATGCTTTAAATACCCGTGTCCAAAGATAACAAATTTAAAGGTCAAATTAAACAATTATGCGAGTATGTGATTATGCGATTATGTGATATGTGTTTATGTGTTCTCCTCTATGTTTTTGTGTGATCCGATTTTCAAATCCTCATAGAATCTTTCATATCTTCATATGAGGGATTCATAGTAGGATATTCAAAAGGTACTACCTTAAATCCTTATGGGCTTCTACGTGGTAGTTAAGACCCTTGGGTTATATAGTACCATTCCATGATTCATAAGAGATCCTTTTAGTGGTCTAGTCTAAAAGATTGATTCACAATTTGGTTAAAGAACGACATCTAGTGATGTAGCTGAACAGACTCCTTGATAGTCTATTTAGATCATTTATTGATTTAATTAAAAGGACTCTATGGCGGTCTAGTCACACTCATCACAGGATTGTTCATTTGGTTTTACCCTACACATTATAAAATAGACTGTGTGAACTATGCAAGGAATTGTCTAATTATGGACGCGTACATAATTAGGAAATTTAGTGCACAGAAACCCAGTAATATTTATTATGTGTAAGAACCGATAGTGACAACAATAACAAAATGTGAACGATGTAATGGAGGTACGGTGGACGCACCAATGACGCTTCATATACTTGTATATAAGTATCCCTCTTACATTGCAAGCATGATATTATTAAAGTTACTAGAAGTTCAGAACCCTAACCAACGTTGTTTGATCTTTTCAACTTCATGTTTTCAAGCTCTCACAAGTTTCCTCTGATTAAATTTCGGGACGAAATTTCCTAAAGTAGGGGAGACTGTGACACCTGGGTCACTGCGACCATCAAACAAATACCAAACCAATGAAATATTGTATTTCATACTTGGGATTTGTTAAAAATATGTGTATCATTTGCACATATCAATTTTTGTTTAATTTCAAACTCTAAATCGCTTTCTGGAAGGTTATACGCGCACCGATGCGTAAATATAACCAGTTTAATGCAACAAACACTTCGGAATAGTGAAATAGGCTTAACATACCTTAAATAACCATTACATAACTTAGAAATAAGTTTTGAAGGCTTTGGTATGGCAAAATCAAGTTAAATAGCTTACAGGGACTAAACTTGACAAACTGCGAACGTATTCCAATTTGAACTGTAACAGACATTCCGGAACATGACCATAAGTTAAACATACCATAAATATCCTTCACATAGCATAGAAATAGGCTTTGAGGGGTTCGGTGTGCTAAAATAAACTTTTGGTCATTCAGGGACTAAAAGTGTCAAAAAGTGCACAATTTTGCACTTTTGCGCATAACTTACGTTCTGAATACATCCGGACATCCAAAAATTTATGTAAGCATGACTATATTATGCTTTAGTGTTTGGCTTGCCAAAAATCCATTCGTTGCGTCATTTGGATCGTTTTTCGCGCTTATGCGCATTCCGTAGTAATTAAGCGAACATCGCGTTCGTACGACCAAACGAACCAACACCCGGCATATTTTTGAGCATGTTTCATGTCCACAATGTTTAGGCATCATTTTAGGGCCTTAAAGTTGGCTTTACGGGCCTTAGATGTGTCGGAAATGGCTTAAATACACAACAGGGACCAAAACTGTCATTTTTGAAAGTTATTTTCTGATCAGAACCCCCATGCGGCCCGCATTAGTTTTGGTGTATCCTGAAGCGGGCCACGTCAGCCTCTGCAGACCAGATTCAATGTTTAACAGCCTGTTTGCAGCTGTTTTGCACCCCCAATCCCAATTCCAAGTGTCAATTTCCTATGGTGAGTGACAACTGAGCTACCATAAGGTTCCGACACTTGTACGAATGCGATTAAAGCACGGTTTCCATGAAACGATCCTAACGGTTCGGGTATTCCTATAAATACCCATCCACCCCATTGCAAAACTTACAAGAATCTTAATTTGAGAAACTCTAAGTTGAAACCATTGTTTCATACCTGAGATTCTTGGATCGAGATTAGCATTCGGGGACCCTTCGTGAGTATTCTTTCGTTCTTTTATTGTTTTTAGAGTCCGAAAGTCAAACTTTGTTTGACTTTCAGCGTTAACCAGTTATGGTCAATGCGAAGTTCGTTTGAACTTCGCAACGTGATTGTAATCACGATGGTTATAGTCCCTTGGGACTATGCCTACTGATTACCACGTTGTCTAGGGTCGTAAGGGTAAGCGATCTGATAAATCGCTTATACCTTCGAACCCGGCCTAGTTTGGTCGATCATTAGGATCCGACCAAATACATTAGGTGACCATAGTGTATAGGGAATAACCTTCTGAGGTTATACCTAATGGTCACATCGTTTAAGTAGTTGTATGATAGGTAGTTTATATGCCTTAGGTAAATTACCAGAATACCCTTTTCATGTATAATTGGTAATTTAGCTTATGTAACCTAAACTTTTGTACATAACTGATTATACAACATGATTAAACACGTTTAGGCATATAATACTTGTCATAGGACTAGTTAGACATCTCGAACGCGCTTTGCGCGCATGACGCGTTAAAGTAGCGTATGTTACCTAAATGGGTCGCGATGGGTCGAAAGCACTTAGGTTAGTCTCAATGTAGTATGTAGGCCTTGTTAAACCATATCATATGAGTTCCAATACTCATTTGGTTTACCAAGCCTCATCCTATCCGATCTCCCGATTTAAGTCCGGTTTATTTATATAATTTTAGATTTGCCGACTGATTCCGTGCTCCCTCTAGCTTTGTTTGGTTGTTGTTCAAGACCTCTAAGCATTCTCAGGCGAGTACATTATTCCCCTCTTTTACTGTTTTCAACTGTTTTGGGGTGACTCATATGTGCTAAATGTCTTAACAATGATTTCAAGAACGATTACAATGGTTTCAAAAACAATTACAATGTGGTTTCAAGAACAATAACAATGGTTTCAAGAATGATAACAATGATTTCAAGAACGATTACAATGGTTTCAAAAACAATTACAATGGTTTCAAGAACGATTTCAATAAAGTGAACAAACTTGTTGGTTGTAGTTACATAACCAATGACATTCATTAGCAATGATCAAGCCGACCAGTATTAGGTTATGGTACCATAGGATCTGACAAATCCCGTTATTCTCTATACCCATGGTTATGTGTGGGTATTTTGGGTAACGACTGAATCTGTAATTATTAATTTACCCTTTGGTAAGGGTTTGTTAAGAACGAGAACGAGAACGAGTTGGAACGATGAACGAGTCAAGAAGGTTTGAATGTTATTAGAAAATCGACCATTAAGTAGTTTCACAATTAAAACAAGAACGATTTGAACGATTAAAACAAGAACGATTTGAACGATTAAAACAAGAACGATTTGAACGATTAAAACAACAAGGACAATTTGAACGATTTCACAAAATGTTTTAATGATAGGGTAATCATTTGGACATGATTTACATTTGATCATGCATTTCCACGAAACATAGTATTGATTTAAACCAAGTTTTACTTCAATACTTTGTTTTGTGCGTTTCACCTATAGTTTAGTTGATGCATTTCACTAGCCATACATATCATTTTGGTTATACATTACATGGTTTACATTTGACACAAACACTTTTGACATTGGTTATACATATTACATGATTTACATTGGACATGAACATTACTTTGGTGGTTTGATTTGATTAAGTGATTAAGTAACGATGCGTGTGGAATATGATACAAGCATGGTGGATACGCCGCTGGTACTTCCTATATATAAGTGTTTCTATGGTATTACATATTGTAGCGTTACTTGAATCATTTCAGTTTGAGACATAGAACATTTTATACAAGTAACATACTTTTCACAAGACATTGATTTACAAACAACTTATCTTATACAAACTCATTTTACATGGTTATTCATTTAGTCATGCATTATTCTCTTTTTTATACATATCATCTTAACTTATTATTTTTCAAATGATTTACAAAGACAAAGCAAATTACAAGGTTCATGGCTAAACATTTTCTTAAACAGAAGTCATGAATCTTATTTTCACAAAACCTATGTACTCGCCAGCATTTCTTTGCTAACCTCGTTTTCACATGTGTTTCAGGTATTGTTGAAAGATATCGATTGATAGGATGCATGCTCACATAGGACTGGACAAGGCCTTAGTGACTCAATAACAATGATAGACAATGTTTAAATTTATGTATTTAGATTTCCAGACGATGTAATTATCCAATGTTTAATAAAACGAAACACTTTTTGGTATCCATGGTTATGAAACAATGATTCTGTTGCAACACGCCTCGATGTTTCCGTCGCGCTTTGTTGTTCTACGCGGTCGGGGTGTGACATAAAGCTCGGAAATATCTGCGGAAGAACTATGTGGCCTTCTTAGCACAAGTTACAGCAGATAAAGGCAAGGGTAAGTCTATTTCAGATATTCCTGTCGTTCGGGATTATTCTGAAGTTTTCCCTGAAGATTTACCTGGCCTACCCCCAGCACGCCAAGTCGAGTTCTGTATTGATCTCGTACCTGGTGCAAATCCCATTGCCAGAGCTCCATATCGCCTTGCACCGTCTGAGATACAAGAGTTGTCTAAGCAGCTTCAGGAGCTCTCTGACAAAGGTTTTATCCGTCCTAGCTTTTCACCTTGGGGTGCTCCCGTTCTTTTTGTCAAGAAGAAGGATGGATCCTTTAGGATGTGTATCGATTATCGTGAGCTTAACAAGCTTACCATCAAGAATCGATATCCTCTACCGCGCATAGACGATCTCTTTGATCAGTTACAGGGCGCTTCGTATTTTTCGAAGATTGATCTGCGTTCCGGGTATCATCAACTTCGGGTGCATGAAGAAGACATTCCGAAGACAGCATTCCGCACTCGTTATGGGCATTACGAGTTCACAGTCATGCCATTCGGTTTGACTAATGCTCCGGCTGTTTTCATGGACTTAATGAATAGGGTCTGCAAACCTTATTTGGATCAGTTCGTCATTGTTTTTATTGACGACATCTTGATTTATTCTAAGACGCGAGCTGATCACGAGCAACATCTTCGTCTTACTTTGGAGCTCCTAAAGAAAGAGCAACTTTTCGCCAAATTCTCCAAGTGCGAATTTTGGCTTAAAGAAGTTCAATTTTTGGGGCATATCATCAACGAACAAGGTATCCATGTAGATCCCTCCAAGATCAGTGCGATTAAGGATTGGGATACGCCTACTATTCCTACTGAAGTTCGTTCTTTTCTTGGTCTAGCGGGTTATTACCGCCGCTTCATTGAGAACTTCTCAAAGATTGCAGTTCCTCTAACTGCTCTAACTCAGAAGAACAAACCCTTTGATTGGGGATTCAAGCAAGAGGAAGCTTTTCAACACTTGAAGCAGAAACTTTGTGACGCGCCTGTTCTAATTTTGCCTGAGGGCAATGATGACTTCGTCGTTTATTGCGATGCATCTAAATTAGGTCTTGGCTGTGTTCTGATGCAAAGGAACAAAGTCATAGCCTACGCATCAAGACAATTGAAGATACATAAGAAGAACTACACCACTCATGATCTTGAGTTAGGTGTAGTTGTTTTCGCTCTTAAAATCTGGAGACACTATTTGTACAGTACAAAATGTGTGGTTTTCACAGACCATAAAAGTCTTCAGCATATCTTCAACCAGAAAGAACTCAACATGAGGCAACGACGTTGGGTCGAGCTTCTAAACGACTATGACTGTGAAATTCGCTACCATCCTGGTAAGGCGAATGTGGTAGCCGATGTATTGAGTCGTAAGGAACGTACTAAGCTTCATTGTGTACGTGTTCAATCTGTTATTCAAGCTCGATCTGATATCCAAGCCCGCATTTCTCAGGCTCAACAATCTTGTGTTTCACAAGGTTTGATGGATAAGGAATTTCCTTATCACATAACACCTGCTCTGGAACTGAAAGACAATGGATCATATTACTTCATGGACCGGTTGTGGGTCCCAAGCCAGGATGATCTTCGTACCTTGCTTATGGGTGAAGCCCATAAGTCTCGTTATTCTATTCATCCGGGCTCAGATAAGATGTATAAGGATCTTCGTATTCAGTATTGGTGGCCTGGTATGAAGAAAGACATTGCCTTATATGTATCAAAATGCCTTACTTGTCTTAAGGTTAAGGCTGAACATCAACGTCCTTCTGGTTTATCGGTGCAACCAGAGATCCCAGTTTGGAAATGGGAAAACATTACTATGTATCTTGTTACTAAACTTCCACGCACAAAGAAAGGTCATGATGCCATCTGGGTAGTCGTTGATCGTCTTACAAAGTCAGCACATTTCTTGCCAATCCGTGAGGATTTTTCTGCTGACAAACTTGCTAAAATCTATGTGGATGAAATTGTAGCTCGACATGGTGTTCCTTTGAACATCATTTCTGACAGAGATGCTCGTTTCACTTCTCATTTTTGGAGAACCATGCAATCTGCTATGGGGACCCAACTTAATCTGAGCACAGCTTATCATCCGCAAACGGATGGTCAATCTGAGAGAACAATCCAGACTCTGGAGGATATGCTTAGAGCTTGTGTGATCGATTTTGGTGGTAGTTGGGATTCACATCTTCAGTTGATTGAATTCTCCTACAAAAACAGTTATCACACCAGCATCAAAATGGCTCCTTTCGAGGCTCTCTATGGTCGAAAATGTCGTTCACCCGTCTGCTGGAATGAGATTGGCGAGGCTCAACTTACTGGACCTGCCCTCATTTTAGAGACAACTGACAAGATTAAGAAAGTTCGTGATAACCTTCAGACAGTTAGAAGCCGTCAAAAGAGTTACGCGGACCCAAAACGCAAGCCCTTGGAATTTCTAGTCGGTGATCGAGTATTACTTAAGGTCTCACCTTGGAAAGGTGTGATCAGATTTGGAAAGAAAGGAAAACTTGCACCTAGATATGTTGGACCATTCAAGATCGTCGAAAGAATCGGAAAGGTAGCCTACAGACTTGAGTTACCTCCTGAACTTGGAAATGTTCATCCAACTTTTCACGTGTCCAATCTCAAGAGGTGTTTAGCTGATGAGAACCTCCACATACCACTTGACGAAATTCATGTTGGGAAAACACTGAAATTTGTTGAGAAGCCAGTGGAAATCATGGAACGTGGAGTCAAATGGCTTAAACGCAAGCGCATTCCTTTGGTCAAAGTTCGCTGGGAAGCTAAACATGGACCCGAGTTTACTTGGGAATGTGAAGATCAAATGAAGGCGAAATATCCGCATCTTTTTCCACGAGTTTCCTCTAAATAAATTTCGGGACGAAATTTCCACAAGTAGGGGAGACTGTAACATCTGTGCTTGTAATCATTGTGAACAGTTCAGTTATCAATAAAACAATGTTATTTGATCCCAATGTTTGTTTGGTTTTGTTTTACATTTTTCATGTTTTGACTTTTATGTAATTTCAAACTCTATATCACTTTCTGGAGAGTTATACGCAAACTGGTGCGTAAACGTAATCAGTTTAATGCGAAAAATACTCCAGAACATCAACATATACTTAACATACCTTAAATAACCTTTACATAACTTAGAAATAAGTTGTGAAGGCTTTGGTATGGCAAAAACAAGTTAATTCGCTTACAGGGACTAAACTTGACAAACTACGAAAGTATGCCAATTTGAACAGTAACGAACATTCTGGAAGATGACCATAAGTTAAACATACCATAAATATCCTTTACATAGCTTAGAAATAGGCTTTGAGGGGTTCGGTATGCTAAAATAAACTTTTGGGTCATTAAGGGACTAAAAGCGTCAAAAAGTGCACAAGTTTGCATTTTCGCGCATAACTCACGTTCTGAATACATCCGGACATCCAAAAATTTATGTAAGCACTAAAACATTTTATTTTAGTGTTTGGCATAAGAAAAATCCATTCGTCGCGTAATTTGGATCGTTTTTCGCGCTTATGCGCATTCCGTCGTAATTAAGCGAACAACGCAACCGTACGACCAAACGAACCGACATACGAGATATTTTTGAGCATGTTTTGAGTTCCCTATACTTTAACTTCATTTTAGAGCCTTGAAATGAGGTTAACGGGGTTCAAACGCGTCAAAAATAGCTTAAACGGGCTGCAGGGACTAAAACTGTCATTTTTGAAACATCTCTGAAACAGGGGGGTGGTGGCGTAGCGCGAGCCCTAAGGGCCTTACCAATCGTGCTACGCGACTGCCTAACCTGGACAGAAACATTGTATTTGGTCCATTTTCACTTTTGCACATGGTTTTGGGACAATGTATGGGCTCAAATGGTTTTCAAAAACATTGTATCTTGATGTGTATGGTTGAGATCAAAGCACGGTTAACGAGGAACGATCTTAACGGCTCTCCGAACACTAAAAATACCCCCATGCCCCCAACACAAAACCCACTTGATTTCTTGGAATTTCTCTAAGTGGTTGTGACATTTCGCTTCCTACCTGAGAATACCTGAGAAATCAAAGCTTTCGGGGACCCTTCGTAAGTATTCCTTCGTTCTTTTATTGCTTTTCAAGTCCGAAAGTCAAACTTTGTTTGACTTTCTGCGTTGACCAGTTTATGGTCAATGCGAAGTTCGTTTGAACTTCGCAACGTGATTGTAATCACGATGGTTATAGTCCCTTGTGACTATGCCTACAGATTACCACGTTGTCTAGGGTCGTAAGGGTAAGCGATCTAATAAATCGCTTATACCTTCGAACCCGACCCATTTGGTCGATCATTAGGATCCGACCAAATACCTTAGGTGACCATAGTATACAGGGAATAACCTTCCGAGGTTATACCTTATGGTCGCTTCTTTTAAGTAGTTGTATGATAGGTAGTTTATATGCCTTAGGTAAATTACCAGAATACCCTTTTCATGTATAATTGGTAATTAAGCATATGTAACCTAAACTTCTATCACATAACTGATTATGTAGCATGTCTAGGCATATAACACTTATCATAGGACTAGTTAGACGGTCCAAACGCGTTTCACGCGAACGACGCGTTAAAGTAGCATAAGCTACCTAAACGGGTCGTAATGGGTCATAAGCACTTATGTTAGGTTTCATTTAGTATGTAGGCTTTGTTAAACCATATTACACGAGTCTCCATATTCGTTTGGTTTACGAACCCTCATTCTATCCGATCCTCCGATTTAGGTCCGGTTTATTAACATAGTTACCTATATTAGGTGCCGTTTGATTCCGTGATCTCTAGCATTGCTTGGTGGTTATCTTAGGACTTCTGAGAAATCTCAAGTGAGTACATAGACCCCTCTTTTACTGTTTTCCAAACTGTTTTGGGGTGAAACACATGTGCCTACTTGTTACTTTCATGCTTTCCATGTTTTCACATCATATACCTGCTATGTTCGTTAGTACATTATAGTACATGTTTTACATTACATTTCATGCTATGTATGCCCATTGTGTGCGTACTTAGTACATTGTTTTACATTACATTTCATGCTATGTATGCCCATTGTGTGCGTAATTAGTACATTGTTTTACATTACATTTCATTCTATGTATGCTCATTGTGTGCGTACTTAGTACATTGCTTTACATTACATTTCATGCTATGTATGCCCATTGTGTGCGTACTTAGTACATTGTTTACATTACATTTCATGCTATGTATGCCCATTGTGTGCATACTTAGTACAGTGTTTTCATCACATGCTTACATTTTCTTATGACATTTGGGTTGTTTACAATGGAATAATACATTCATTAACATTAGCTACGCCGTTCGTTAGTAGGTAGTGGTACCATAGGAATTGACAACTCCCGTTCCTGAAATCCTAGGTTTGTTTGGATTGGAAGGAATGACCGAATTCGATATACATACCTTAGATAAACCTTTAATTTGTTTAAGGGTTTATCGCCACAGTCTCAAGGCTTGGATGTATGCATTTTCACAATACCGCATAAATGTTTGTATCAGTATAGCATGCATTTGTTCCACAAAACATAACTTTGATTTAAACCATGTTTTACTTCAATACCTTGTTTTTGTGCATTTTACATATGGTTTAGTTGATATATTTCACTTACCATACATGATATTTTTGGGTACACATTACATGATCTACATTAAACATAAACATTTCGACATTGATATACACATTTAGTGGTTTACATTGGGCATAGACATTTTGATATGGTTTACACATTAACACATGACAATTCATTTATACATAAACAATTTACATTGGTGGTTGGTTCGAGTAAGTGATTTGAGTTACGAGGCGTGTGTAATATGATACAAGCATGGTGGATACGCCGCTGGTACTTCCTATATATAAGTGTTTGTATGATATTATATGTCGTAGCGTTACTTAAATCATTTCAATATTTGACATATTATGTTTTACATGAACACCTTATTTTCACAAGACATTGATTTACAAAACAACTTATCTTATACAAACTCATTTTTCTTGGTTATTCATTTAACCTTACATTATTCTCTTATTTATATATATCATTGCTTTTTGGATGATTTACAAAACAAAACAACTTACAAGGTTTATGACTGACTTTTGTTAAACAACTTTTCCTAAACTTATAAGTCATGAATCCTATTTTCACAAATCCTATGTATCTCACAGGCATTTTTATGCTGACGTACCTATTTTCACATGTGTTTTCAGGAGCTTTTGCATAGGATGATGATCATGACACTAGGGCGGACCTGTACCTTAGAGACTTAAAATGAAGATAGACTTTGTTTAATTATGTTATAAACTCTTTATTCCTGTTTAAAACAATGTAACTCTTATGTTGATAAATAAAATACAACTTTGTATGCCATGGTTATGTAACAATTAATTCTGTTACAACGCGCCCCGACGTTTTCCGCCGCGCTTTGTTGTCCTACGCGGTCGGGGTGTGACACCTTTGATTTGCTCGGTATGTTAAGTTACCCGTCCAAGTTGGTCAACCCAAACCCTACCGTGGTTACCAATCAATATCAGTTTTATAATCAATCCAGTCATTAATTTCACACAGTTTACATCTATCACAAGATCACAGTATAACATGTAACAAATACACATTTCTTACGCAAGTTCACATCTCATGTGATTGTCACCAGGAAACATATAACAGGTGGGTTTGCTGGTCATACAAGTCAAACCAGATTTCTTATTTCCATTGATATGCAACATAGATCTTATACACACAATTATCTATATCATCATCATCATCATAATCATAAGGCCTACTGTTCAACCCATTCACTTTCTCGGTGCAGTACCCCCCCTTGCGACGAAGTATCTATGTGACGAAGTACCACATGTGACAAAGTACCTATTCTTCGTTGGAACCACATGTGATAAAGTACCTATTCTTCGTTGGGGGTTGCAGGTGACGAACTATATACTCTTGGTCGTGACTAACAGTGACGAAGTATCAACGTCGCAACCCCCGCCCCCTATCTGTCCTGGGAACGGGCGGCCGCGAACTCAGTGTTGGTGATATCAGTGTTTATTAATTTGGCAGTGGAAATTACATCAGGACCGTAGTTAGGAAATATTTTATTAGAGTAAAACACCACATTTTATAGAAATAAACACATTGGGATAAAACCCAAGTTTTCATTACAAACTGATTTATAGGGATAAATCCCATTTTATTGAATTAAAACGCCTTCTTTATTTAGGTAACTTTTATAGCCACTTTTCCAAGCCTTCAATGCTATCCAGCTGGCTTCTAATTGGCTTTCACATCGTGTTACATGAAACGCGTTTTAAAAACATTTTTCAGTGGGAAATACTGGTGAGTGAATCCCAGTTTAATTAAGAAACATTAATTTAATTTAAACAGTATTGAGAGCGATCACAATGTTTATATCTACCCAATTACTCATTCAGTACTGTCAATCCTGACTGGTGGGTCATTTTACACATTGGCTAACTCTTCGTCCAATGGTAACGTGTCTCACATTTTGTATACAAAACCCCAACATACCGGCAGTAATCGTAGAATTACAAAGACTCAATCACTGCTAAATTGCATTATAAAATAGTTAAGGTTTTGTAAAAATAGTTTACAAAAAGGAGATTACTCACATTGCTGTCTTACGTTTTCAGTAAGGGTTCCATGGGAATTATCTATAATTTACACAAATGCACATGTGTTAGTATAATAACCCATTTTAACATTAGTAATACCCTCCCCGAGACGGCATTCCAACGACTACGTCGGGCAGAACCACGACAGCCGTTACGGAACCCTAGATCAATCGGGCAGCGTATCTAATACGTATCCAGGGGTTATAATACTTACAACGGAGCAGAACTTCGCTAATTAGGGGGTATTAGACTCGACTATAATGCCTACTATCAAAAAATTGAGATTGAGAAAAGAAATCTGAACAAATTCGACTGAAGGCTAGATGCCTTCTTATATAGGGGCTGAGTTCGACTTTTACGCGGTCCGCGTAAAGTTTAGAGAAGGGCTACGCGGCCCGCGTCAACTATGGTCAACGGTATAGCTGATCCGGGTCAGCGTATAGGGTCGACATGTGGCTGCCACATGGCAGCACTGGGCTGCGCCACACTTTTGATCTCTAGCGGCCCGCGTAAGATCCCTAAGGGGTCTAAGTGGCCCACGACAAAACCCAAAAATTGATTTTTGATTATTTTGAATAATATTTAAGGTATTCGGGGCCCGTTTTCACGTATGGGGTGTATTTTAGGACATATTGGAATATTTTAAAATATATTAGGGCGTCGGACAATAATTTGAGGGTGTCGGTTTTCTTTAGGGTTGTTATATCCTCCCCACCTTGTTTTAGAGCTCGTCCTAGAGATCTACTGGAACAAGTGTGGATATTTCCTTAGCATTTCTGATTCAAGCTCCCATGTGTACTCAGGTCCTCTTTTGGAGTCCCACTTCACTTTGACTAGAACTAATCTCTTGTGCTTGAGGTTCTTGACTTTCTTGTCTTCAATCTGTAAAGGCCTTTCTACAAACTTGAGTTGTTCATTTACCTCTATATCCTTAAGAGGCACTACAAGTGATTTATTGGCTAAGCATTTCTTGAGATTAGATATATGAAATACATCATGTATTCCTGCCATTTCCTCTGGCAGTTGTAGCTGATAGGCTACAGGTCCTATTCTTCTAATAATCTCAAAAGGTCCAACATACCTGGGACTTAGCTTTCCTCTTTTGATGAATCTTACCACTCCTTTCCAAGGAGAGACTTTTAACAATACTTTATCTCCTACTTGAAATTCCAATGGTTTGCGACGGTTATCGGCATAGCTTTTCTGTCGATCACGTGCTGCTTTTAGTCGTTCCTTGACTTGAATAATCTTGTCGGTTGTCTCTTGCACTATCTCAGGTCCAGATAGTTGCTTTTCCCGAACTTCTGCCCAACAGACTGGGGTTCGGCACTTTCGTCCATAAAGTGCTTCGAATGGTGCAGCATTGATACTTGTGTGATAACTATTATTATATGAAAATTCTATTAAAGATAGGTGATCATCCCAATTACCTCCGAAATCAATTACGCAAGCTCTAAGCATGTCTTCCATTGTCTGAATCGTCCTTTCACTTTGTCCGTCCGTTTGAGGATGATAAGCTGTGCTTAGATTTAACTTGGTTCCCATTGCTTTTTGGAAACTTGACCAAAAATAAGAGGTAAAACGGCTATCCCTATTAGAAACAATTAATAAAGGAATTCCATGTAAAGAAATGATTTCATTTACATATAATTTTGCTAGCTGTTCCATACTGAAAGTTTATTTCATTGGTAGGAAATGAGCTGACTTGGTTAGCCTATCTACAATCACCCAGATTGTATCATTACCTTTCCTTGGTTGGGTAATTTGGTAACAAAATCCATTGTAATCAATTCCCATTTCCATACGGGCATTTCTAACCGTTGTAACAAACCTAAGGGTTTCTAATGTTCAGCTTTAACTTGTGAACAAGTTAAACATTTAGAAACATAGGTTGCTATGTCCTTTTTCATTCCTATCCACCATAAATTCTTTCTTAAATCCTGGTACATCTTATCATTTCCTGGATGCATAGTGTATTTGGACTTATGGGCTTCTTTTAATATACGATAACGTAGGTTCCCTAATTTAGGTATCCACATTCTCTTTTTATGGAATCTCTAAATTCCATCTGTTCCTTGTTCTAATTCCTTAATCATTCCTTTTAATTTTTCAGTATCATCCTTGATTACTGATTCTTGTTCTTTTCTAATTTGATCATTTAAATCTACTTACAGATTTAATTTAAGAGAACGTACCCTTTTTGGCTTTTCGTGATACTTTCGGCTTAAAGCATCTGCCACTACATTTGCTTTTCCTTCATGATACTGGATATCACAATCATAATCACTGAGCATTTCCATCCAGCGTCTTTGTCTCATATTCAATTCTTTTTTCCCGAAAACATACCTTAAACTTTTATGATCGGTGAATATGGTAAACTTACTACCATAAAGATAATGTCTCCAAATCTTAAGGGCAAAAATTATGGCTCCTAATTCTAGATCATGGGTTGAATAATTTTCTTCATGATTCTTAAGTTGTCTAGATGCGTAAGCTATAACCTTTTGGCGTTGTATCAACACACATCCATAACCTAGTTTGGAAGCGTCACAATAGACTACAAAATTTTCAGTTCCCTCTGGTAATGCTAGTATGGGTGCGTGGGTTAATCTTTGCTTAATAATTCTAAATGCTTCTTCTTATTTTGGTCCCCATTCAAACTTAATGGATTTACAGGTTAACTTAGTTAAAGGAATGACTATTCTAGGAAAGTCTCGAATAAATCTTCTATAATAACCGGCCAATCCTAAGAAACTTCTAACCTCGGTTGGTGACTCAGGGGTTTTCCATTTAGTAATCGCCTCGATCTTTGTGGGATCCACATGAATTCCTTCATGATTAACTAAGTGTCCAAGAAACCGTACTTGTTCTAACCAAAACTCGCACTTGGAAAACTTAGCATAAAGCTTTTCTCTTCTTAATAGACTTAAAAGTAAGTGCAAATGCTTTGCATGATCTTCCTTACTTTTAGAATAGATGAGAATATCATCAATAAAAACAAATATGAATCTATCCAAATATGGTTTATATATTCGGTTCATCATGTCCATAAATGCGGTTGGGGCATTGGTTAAACCAAAGGGCATGACAGTAAATTCGTAATGACCATACCTTGTTCTGAAGGCGGTCTTAGGAATATCCTCTTCTTGTACCTTTAATTGATGATATCCTGACCATAAATCGATTTTTGAGAAAAATTGAGCTCCTTTCAATTGATCAAACAGGTCATCGATTCTTGGTAATGGATACCGATTCTTAATTGTGACCTTGTTCAATTCACGGTAGTCAATGCACATACGCATTGACCCGTCTTTCTTTTTAACGAATAAAATCGGTGCTTCCCAAGGCGATGAGCTTGGCTATATAAATCCTTTCTCCAACAATTCGTCTAACTGTTTCTTCAGTTCCTGCATTTCGACCGGTGCCAAACGGTAGGGTGCTTTGGCAATTGGTGCTGTTCCGGGTAACAGATGGATTCTGAATTCGACTTCTCTGTCTGGCGGTAGTCTTGGTAATTCTTCTGGAAATACATCTGAAAACTGGGACACTACTGGAATGTCTTTTAATTCTTTTCCTTTAGTGTTAGTGATTATAGAAATCAAATATACTATAGACCCTTTTCTTATATAACTTGCAGTTTTTATCACAGAGATGAATTTCGTGAATCTAGATGGTTTATCTCCTTTAATTGTGATCTTTTCACCTTTTGGTGAATTTACTTGGATTGACTTTTGATCACATAAAATACTGGCTTTATTGGCTATTAACCAATCCATTCCTAAAACGACATCAAATCCTGCCAAATTCATTGGGTAAAGGTTTGCAATAAACTTTTGATTTAAAAACTCTATTCTTGCTCCCTGCAGGATTTCAGAAATCCTAACCGTTTCTCCATTTGCTGTCTCTACTAGACATTCTTGTGGAAGTTTAGTTAATGACTGATTTAGAAGTTTGCAAAATGAAGTATTAATAAAACTTTGGTTTGCACCAGAGTCAAAAAATACTTTAGCAAAAACATCATTAACTAAAAACGTACCGACTATGACGTCCGGGATCATTTTGGCTTCATCTGCTGTTAGAACAAATGCTCTAGCATTTTTAATGTTCTTGTTGTTTGCAGCTAGAGCCAATTTCGGACAGTTCGACTTGATGTGGCCTTGTTCCCCACAGTTGTAGCATATCCTGTTGTTGGCTTTCCTCCTGCAGTCTTCTTGTGTCCTGATATTTTGCAGAAATTGCAATATATGGAGCATCTTCCAGAATGCTTCCTTTTGCAATACTTGCAATAAGGTGCAGATGTGGAACCTACATTTTTCCCATGGTTGGAATTTTCAGATCGGAATTACTGGGTAAGTCTTTGAGCTAGTTTTCTTTTCTGGTCTTCTTTTCTAGTACGGATTACTTCATCAGCACACTTGCTGATTTTTAGAAACTTATTCGCTATCTATTCCTTTTCATTGGGAGGGCAGAATTTCCTTTCTACCATATTTTTAAATTCCTCCCATTCCATGTTGTAAATCTTATCACTTCCTCTTGACTAGAGGATAGTGTTCCACCATTCTAAGGCTGAGTTTTTAAATAGATTAGAAGCAAACATTATTTTGTCTTCTTCAGCACACTTGCTTATTTTTAAAAAAGCCTCAGTCTTTTCTATCCAGCGTAGAGTTGCAATGGGTCCTTCATTGCCCGAGAATTCTATTGGTTTGCAGGACCAGAATTCTTTATAAGAACAATGTGACAACTGTGTTTTATAATCATCGTATAATGTAAAACAATGTTGATTATCAATAAAACAATGTGCTTTGGTGTTATTATATGTGTAATTGTGTTTGATGATTTTACAATTTGATTCGATTCCGATTTCAAGCTTTAATCACTTTCTGGAAGGTTATACGCAAATTGGTGTGTAAACGCAACCAGTTTAACGCGACGTACACTCCAGAACTGTGATGTAAGCCAAACATACCCTAAATATCCTTTACATAACATAGAAATAAGTTTCAAAGGATTCGGTATGGCGAAAACATGTTTATTCGAGCTTTAGAACTAATTACGACAAAACTGCGAAACGAACGTTGGTGACTGCCCGGATAATATTTAAATCCCAAAAATATTCTATTATGATTAAAATTTTATTTTTAATCAGGTTTGTGTTGAAAAATAAATTAAAACGCTTAAAAACATTATTTTTCAAGTTTAAGCGTGTACCGCGTGTTACTGCGTAACACAGTGCTTCTACGGCAAAACGCAGACAACACAGCCAGTCTCGGCAACTGAAATTTATTTCAGTAATATTATGACGAGATTATTTTTATAGAATAATAAAAATAATTTAGAACGCCATAAACCGGGATTTAAACGCTAGATAAAATACCCGGTATCCAGTTAAATACCTGTTTTTATCTAATATACCATCAAAATTACATTTACCCCCCCCCCCTTCTCAATTTACGGTCATATATATGTCTGGCCCCACTAAATTTTTGCTAGACCTTGCAAATATCTTATTTGATTTTGGTTTGGACAAGTGTTATACATGCCTTCATTCTCATACCTTCTAAATCTCTACATATCTTACAAGATCATTCCATTCTCATTCACACTCCTCCTCCTTCTCTCCTTTCTCCCAAACCGTAACTCCACCCCCACACCCATCTTCATCTTCTTCAACTATGTTCTAGTGAATCAAGCTACATTTCTAGCAAACTTCCAGTTGGTGTGAAGATCCAAAGGAGTTTCCAAGGGATTTCAAGCTCCATATCATCAAAACCTCATCCAATAACTTACTTGAATCTTGAAGGTATAATATTTATGTTTAAATCATATCTTGATTCTTGGTTGTTCTTGATGATTTGAAGTTTCTCTTGAATCTTGGGATTTTCACAAACTTGAAATCTAAAATGAAATGGGTCTAGATACAAATAAAAATGGTGATGTTTATGTGTGTGTGTATGACCGTACATATATATACATGTGTGTATGAGTTTTGAGCTTTATTTTTGATAAGTACATGTTTAGGTTGTTGCTTGTTCTTGAATAATAGTTAAAATGCAAGTGTTTAATGATCTATGCATGATATGATAAATGTTCAAATACATCAGCAAATAAACATAAATAAGTTCCATTTTGGTTGCATTTAGTTCATGTAAAATGATGATGCTATGATAGTGTGCTTTAGGCACTTGTATATGAGAATACATGTTGATTTAAAGCTTAAGAAATGGTTAAAAATGATTGTATGACAAAAATGACTTAGATCAGGTTATAAACACTAAAAATAACATTATTTGGTATATTATAATGGCATGAAACTTTGACATAGGTTTGATAGCTTTGCATGTTGTACATATAGCTTAAAAAGTGGTAAATTATGTGAAATTTGCATGATTTATGTGCTTTATGTAAGACCTGCACTATCATGAGTATAACCACTATTTTATTCAGTAAATAACATGGGTTATGTTAAAATTTCAAGTCGTTTCGATTTGGGATGGTTCGGGAAACGTTTGATGCAAAACTATGCGGTAAAACGGTTAAAAATCGCCTTTTCGGAGGATTTTTATAAAACTGTTTTAGATCAGTTACCAAACTGATATTTTTGCTATAAAAACAAGTATTTTAACTTATATTAAGTTTACATGGTGTTTGGTTGGTCATACGTGACTCCCGACGCCCAAAAATGTTACCGTATCGCTAAAATAAGTGTTTTTCAATGTACTCTAGAACATGGTTGCAAAAGTCGCTAGGCGCTCCCTAGTCGGTCGACCGGGGAGTTGAGAGTACTCGACATAGGCGGAGAGTACTCGGGGAGTATTCGGACATGTTAAATTATAAAGAAATTAGTTTTGGAAATTAAAAATATGTCTAATAACATAAATTTACTAATATTTATAACAAAATACGTGAAAATGATATTCATTATTTAATATGATAGTCATATAAATTATGTTCTATTATTTTTTAGTCAAACTCGGTCCGAATTGACCTACTAGATCCGATTTTGGCTGAGTTTGACAGCGTTTGATCGATTCCGAGTAATTAGGCGGAGTTAGAGAAAGTCGCCTCGGCAACCTACCTTGTAGCGACTACTCGGGGAGTACTCGGCCTTGGAAACCTTGTTTTACAACCATGCTCTAGAATGGGTTGTTCATGGGAAAATTTTATGTGTTATAATGTGCTATGTGCTTTGCAATATGTGTATAATGATGTGTTAGTGTTGACGAGATTATGTGTATTACGCTTGAGTATATATATACAAATACACCAAAATAATCAAAAATAATAACTTTTCAAGAAAATCTCAAAGTTATGTGAAAATTCTAAGTATCGGAGAAACTCATGTATTTTTGTGAGTTTTGATTTTTAAATCATTCTTATTTAATTTAGGACGAATAAACAATTTGGGGGATTGTGTTATCATATAAAAACGCACCCAAAGGTGAGTACATAGATCCCCTCTTTTACTATTTTCGATTATTTTGGGGTGATTCATATGTATCAAAACGATTTCGATATTTTTACGATGGTTTCAAAAACGATTACGATGGTTTATACTAAACTAATAACGATTTCGACAATGTGAATGAACTTGTTGGTTGTAGTTACATAACGAATGACATTCATTAATTTTGGCCGAACCGACCAGTATTAGGTTATGGTACCATAGGATCCGACAAATCCCGTTATCAGACTACACCCATGGTTATGTGTGGGTTATGTGGGTAACGACTGAACCTGATGATTGTTAGCTTACCCTTTGGTAGTTTGTTAATACGAGTTGAACAAGTTGAACGATGAACGAGTCACGAAGGTTTGAATGTTATTAGCGAGACGACCAAAAGTAGTTTTCACAATTAAAACGAGAACAATTGGAACGAGAACGATATTAAACGATTGTACGATTTTTAAATGATTGAACGATTATGAACGATTTAAACAAATGAACGATGATCTATAACGAGAACGAGTTAAACGATGTTACACAACGATGTTTACGAAACTATATAAACCATACGAGTTTTATTACGAGAACGATTTACGATTTGGTTACTTAAGCAAATGTTTTGTGTTAAGATTTATGGCATCGAGGTTTATAAATTTATAATCAATCTGTTTTGACTTGGTTATTCAGTTTACAATACAAACATTTTACAAAACAAGGTTTCTAATATCGATTAACGAAGTTGTACGAGATATTTCAATATGTAAACGAGCCATGAATCTGACACTCACACAAAAACTATGTACTCGCCAGCATTTCTTTGCTGACTTTGTTTTTGCATATGTTTCAGGTGATGTTGCTTAATTTTTATTGCGAATAGGATGCATGCTCACTTAGGACTGGACGAGGCCTTAGTAATTTAATAACGATGATAGACTATGTTTGACTTGCTCGTTTAACTTTAAGACAATGTTTAATATTTAATAAAACGAAACTCTTTATCCATGGTTTGAAACAATAATTCTGTTACAACACTCCCCGACGTTTCCACCACGGTTTGTTGTTTTACGTGGTCGGGGTGTGACAGAAGAGTTGGTATCAGATCCAATGGTTATAGGGAATTAGGTTATTAGTAATGTTTTGAGCTAGACTATAACTTTCTAGGACCCCAACGCAAGTTGATTTGCGTTTAGATTTTTAAACAAAATCCGAATCTGCTTCGAAAATTAATCATCCGTTCTAGGATAATTGATTACTAGGTTTTGAACCCTCTGTTGTAAGGTTTTGAACCCATCCAGTTTGACTCATTTTTGGCTTAGTGCCTTCTGAGTTTTCAAAATCTCATCAAAGTTTGGGTCTAAATAATGTGAACACGTGCAAACTGGAAGAGTGAATGCCTGTACCCTGAGTTTTCTGTCTAAGGCTAGAGTGTTCGTACAAATCCACATAATCGGACCAGTCACTCTTACCTGGGAACTCTTGGGGTGAGTGTTCACTTATAGGCGAGCATGTCTTCGCGATACATTATTTTGATTCATTACTTTGATTAGTCACTGCGTGTCGTTTGTTTGTTCGAGGTAACGAACAAATGATCGCCTTCCTTATGATTCGTCGATATTTTCAATGCCTCTTTTGTTTTTCCTAATTGTCGACCTCACTCGTTTCTCATATTTCCTTGCTAGACAATGCCTCCTCGACGTGATGCACAATCTTTTACTGCTGAAGAAGTCGCAACCCTTGTCTCTCAGCAAATGGCTGCTGTGCTTCCAGGCGTTGTGACCCAAATCCACTAGCTATACAACAACAATAATAATAATAACAATGCACAATGTAATTTCAAGAATTTCAATTCTGCTAAGCCGCTAAAGTTTTCTGGGTCGCAAGGAGCAACTGCGCTCCTTCAATGGTTCGAAAGTATCGAGAACACATTCAGACATGTGCAATGTCCGAATGGGCGTAAGGTTGAATTCGCATCAAGTGTGTTTGAGAAGCGTGCTCTTACATGGTGGAACAGAGTGATGCGCGATAGGGGTGCCAAAGTGGCATTGGCACAAACATGGGAAGAGCTTCGAGCTGTCATGATGAGAGAGTTCTGTCCCCGTCATGAAATTCAAGCTTTGGAACGAGAGTTTGATGATCTAAAACAAGATGGGGGAGAACACCGTGCGTATACGGATCAATTTGAGGAACTCAGTCTTTTGTGTCCTACTATGGTTACCCCACTGGAGAAAGCGATAGAGAGGTATATCGATGGTCTACCCGATTCCATACAGGATATCGTGACTGGCGTTAATCCTACTACTGTTCGTCACGCGATCGAGTTATCTGCTACCCTGACTGAGTCGCAAGTTAGGAAGGGTAAACTTACCTGCAAGGGTGATAAGAAGAAGTCGATCGAATCTGTCAAGGAAAAGGGTAAGGGTAAGAAAGGTGAGTCGTCGAAGAAGTCAAGAAAGCGAAAGGGCGCTCAGAACTTTGCAGTTACTGCTCAGAACCCACCAGCTCAACCGCCTGTGAAGAAAGCATATGCTGGTACCGCACCTCATTGTGCTCGCTGCAACGGTCATCATGTTGCATAACAAGCTTGTAGGCAATGCACAACGTGTGTTAAGCTTGGGGATCTGGCCAACGTCTGTTGTTTGGGTCAGAATCAGATTGTTCAGAATCAGGCTCCAGTTCAGGGGAATGCTGCTAGATTCCCACCGAGTTCATGTTTCAATTGTGGAGAGTTTGGTCACTTCCACAACAACTGTCCGAGGCTGGTGAATGCAAACGCGAATGCTAATGCGAACCCGAATGCGAATGTCAACGCAAATGTGAATCCCGCTCGTGGGCGAGCGTACAATCTAAATGCTAACGAAGTGAGGGCTGACAACGAGGTGGTTAATGGTACGTTTCTTGTTAACAATCGACCTGCATCTATTCTTTTTTATTCTGGTGCCGATAGAAGTTTTGTTTCATTATCTTTTGAACCTTTGCTTGCGATACCTAGAACTAAACTGAGGAAACCCTTATTGGTCGAAGTTGCTACTGGTAAACCTCTTGTTCTTGATTCTATTATTCGTGATTGTCAATTAAACCTTGATAACCATCTTTTTCCCATTGACCTCACACCGATGCAACTTGGGAGTTTCGATATTATTGTGGGGATGGATTGGTTAACCAAACATCATGCTGAGGTGGTTTGTTTCGATAAGATTGTTCGTATTCCACTTCCGTCTGGTGATGTTCTGGAAGTTCGTGGCGAGAAGCCATCTGGTGATTTGAAGCTTATGTCGTGTACAAAGGCCCAAAGTGATTTGCGAAAAGGATATGTTGCTTTACTGGCACATGTCACCGAGGAGAAAGGCAAGAGCAAGAGTATTCAGGATATTCCGATTGTTCGGGATTATCCAGAGGTGTTTCCTGATGAACTGCCTGGTTTGCCTTCAGTTCATCAAGTCGAGTTTCATATTGACCTTGTACCCAATGCCAACCCGATTGCGAAAGCACCTTATCGTCTTACACCGTCAGAAATGCAAGAGTTATCGAAACAGCTTCAAGAATTGTCTGATAAAGGATTCATCCGTCCGAGCTTTTCACCTTGGGGAGCTCCTGTCCTCTTTGTGAAAAAGAAAGATGGATCTTTTCGAATGTGTATCGATTATTGTGAGCTTAATAAGCTTACCATCAAGAATCGATATCCCCTACCTCGAATTGTTGATCTCTTCGACCAGCTGCAAGGTGCTTCATGCTTCTCCAAGATCGATCTGCGATCTGGGTATCATCAACTTCGTGTACTCAAAGAAGATATTCCCAAAACTGCATTCCGTACGAGATATGGGCACTACGAGTTCACTGTCATGCCTTTTGGTTTGACGAATGCCCCACCTATCTTCATGGACTTAATGAATAGGGTTTGTAAACCTTATTTAGATAAGTTCATCATTATGTTCATCGACGATATTCTCATTTATTCTAAGTCTCGAGCCGATCATGAGCAACACCTTTGTTTGACTTTGGAACTCCTAAAGAAGGAACAACTTTTTGCTAAATTCTCCAAGTGTGAATTCTGGCTTAAAGAAGTTTAGTTGTTGGGCCATATTGTCAATGAGCAGGGTATTCATGTAGATCCATCCAAGATAGCTGCTATTAAGGATTGGAATGCACCGACGACACCTACAGAGATTCGATCATTTCTTGGTCTTGCTGGTTATTATCGTTGATTCATTTCTAATTTCTCAAAGATCGCGGTTCCACTCACTGCTTTGACTCAGAAAAATAAGCCTTTTGAGTGGGGACCTAAGCAAGAAGAAGCGTTCCAAACGCTGAAACGGAAGCTTTGTGATGCTCCTGTTTTATCTATACCCGAGGGAAACGATGATTTTATTGTCTATTGTGACGAGTCGAATCTAGGACTTGGTTGCGTTCTTATGCAACGAGGTAAAGTTATAGCTTATGCGTCTAGATAGCTTAAAATTCACGAGAATAACTATACGACTCACGATCTTGAATTAGGAGCTGTGGTTTTCGCATTTAAAATCTGGAGACACTACCTTTATGGAACGAAGTGTGTGGTTTTCACAGACCACAAAAGTCTCCAACATATTCTCAATCAAAAGGAACTGAACATGAGGCAACGACGTTGGGTTGAACTCTTAAACGATTATGATTGCGAGATCCGCTACCATCCTGGTAAGGCGAATGTCGTAGCCGATGCGCTTAGTCGAAAGGAACGAGTCAAGCTTCATTCTATTCGAATGCTATCTGATATTCAATCTCGGGTCCTTCAAGCTCAACGATCTTATGTGATCAAAGACTTATTGAAATATGAGCTACCGCTTCAACTTGAACTTAAACTCGAAATGAAGGACGATGGGTTGCTATATTTCAAGGATCGTTTGTGGATTCCGAAACAAGACAATCTTCGCACCTTGGTAATGGACGAATCTCACAAGTCTCAATAATCTATCCATCCTGGTGCTGATAAAATGTACAAGGATCTTCGTACTCAGTACTGGTGGCCTGGTATGAAGAAGGATGTTGCCTTGTATGTATTGAAATGCCTAACTTGTCTCAAAGTCAAGGCTGAATATCAACGACCTTCTGGTTTGCTTGTACAACCAGAGATACCAGTTTGGAAATGGGAGAACATTGTAATGGATCTCATCACTAAGTTACCGCGTACATCTAAAGGTCACGATGCTATCTGGGTTGTTATCGATCGATTAACGAGATCAGCACATTTTATTCCGATTCGCGAGGATCTATCTACTGATAAACTTGCAAAGATTTATGTTGATGAGATTGTATCACGACATGGTGTTCCTTTGGATATCATTTCCGATCGTGATGCTCGGTTTTCATCTCATTTTTGGAAGACCATGCAATCTGCTTTAGGAACCCAACTAAATCTAAGCACTGCTTATCATCCCCAAACAGATGGTCAATCTGAGAGGATGATTCAAACTTTGGAGGATATGCTTAGGGCATGCATGGTAGACTTTGGTGGTAATTGGGATTCTCATCTTCCACTAATCGAGTTCTCTTACAACAACAGTTATCATGCTAGCATTAATATGGCACCATTCGAAGCTCTCTACGGTTGAAAATGTCGTTCATCTGTCTGTTGGAATGAGATCGGTGAAGCTCAGCTTACTGGACCTGAGCTCATTCTTGAAACAACGGACAAAATCAAGAAGATCCGCGATAATCTTGTGACAGCTAGAAGCCGTCAAAAGAGTTATGCAGATATGCGATGCAAACCCCTAGAATTTCAAATCGGAGACCATGTCCTACTCAAGGTGTCACCTTGGAAGGGAGGGGTGAGATTTGGAAAGAAAGGAAAACTTGCACCACGATATGTTGGACCATTTAAGATTGTTGAAAGAATTGGAAAGGTTGCCTATCGACTAGAGCTACCTCCAGAGCTTGGAAATATTCATCCGAATTTTCACGTGTCCAATTTGCAAAAGTGTTTAGCTGATGCTGGTCTTCACATTCCTCTCGACGAGATTCAAATCGATGAAACGATGCACTTTGTTGAGAAACATGTGGAGATAGTGGACCGTACATTCAAACAGTTGAAGAACAAACGGATTCGATTGGTCAAAGTTCGCTGGGAATCCAAACGTGGCCCTGAGTTTACCTGGGAAGTTGAGGACCAGATGAAGATGAAATATCCGCATTTTTTTTCACAAGTTTCCTCTAAGTAATAAAAATTTCGGGACGAAATTTCCTAAAGTAGGGAAGACTGTGATAACTGTGTTCTGTAATCATCGTATAATGTAAAACAATGTTGATTATCAATAAAACAATGTGCTTTGGTGTTATTATATGTGTAATTGTGTTTGATGATTTTACAATTTGATTCGATTCCGATTTCAAGCTTTAATCACTTTCTGGAAGGTTATACGCAAACTGGTGTGTAAACGCAACCAGTTTAACGCGACGTACACTCCGGAATAGTGATGTAAGCCAAACATACCATAAATATCCTTTACATAACTTAAAAATAAGTTTCAAAGGATTCGGTATGGCGAAAACATGTTTATTCGAGCTTTAGAACTAATTACCACAAAACTGCGAAACGAACGTTAATGACTGCCCGGATAATATTTAAATCCCAAAAATATTCTATTATGATTAAAATTTTATTTTTAATCAGGTTCGTGTTGAAAAATAAATTAAAACGCTTAAAAACGTTATTTTTCAAGTTTAAGCGCGTACCGCATGTTACTGCGTAACACAGTGCTTCTACTGCAAAACGCAGACAATGCAGCCAGTCTCGGCAACTGAAATTTATTTCAGCAATATTTTGGCGAGTTTATTTTTATAGAATAATAAAAATAATTTAGAACGCCATAAACCGGGATTTAAACGCCAGATAAAATACCCAGTATCCAGTTAAATACCTATTTTTATCTAATATACCATCAAAATTACATTTAACCCCCCCCCCCCCTTCTCAATTTACGGTCATATATATGTGTGGCCCCACCTAATTTTTGCTAGATCTTGCAAATATCTTATTTGATTTTGGTTTGGACAAGTGTTATACATGCCTTCATTCTCATACCTTCTAAATCTCTACTTATCTTACAAGATCATTCCATTCTCATTCACACTCCTCCTCCTTCTCTCCTCTCTCCCAAACCGTAACTCCACCCCCACACCCATCTTCATCTTCTTCAACTATGTTCTATTGAATCAAGCTCCATTTCTAGCAAACTTCAAGTTGGTGTGAAGATCCAAAGGAGTTTCCAAGGTGCTTTCAAGGGATTTCAAGCTCCATATCATCAAAACCTCATCCAACAACTTACTTGAATCTTGAATGTATAATATTTATGTTTAAATCATACTCTTGATTCTTGGTTGTTCTTGATGATTTGAAGTTTCTCTTGAATCTTGGGATTTTCACAAACTTGAAATCTAAAATGAAATGAAATGGGTCTTGATACAAATAAAAATGGTGATGTTTATGTGTGTGTGTATGACCGTACATATATATACATGTGTGTATGAGTTTTGAGCTTTATTTTTTATAAGTACATGTTTAGGTTGTTGCGTGTTCTTGAATAATAGTTAAAATGCAAGTGTTTAATGATCTATGCATGATATGATAAATGTTCAAATACATCAGCAAATAAACATAAATAAGTTGCATTTTGGATGCATTTAGTTCATGTAAAATGATGATGCTATGATAGTGTGCTTTAGGCACTTGTACATGAGAATACATGTTGATTTAAAGCTTAAGAAATGGTTAAAAATGATTGTATGAAAAAAATGACTTAGATTAGGTTATAAACACTAAAAATAACATTATTTGGTATATTATAATGGCATTAAACTTTGACATAGGTTTGATAGCTTTGCATGTTGTACATATAGCTTAAAAAGTGGTAAATTATGTGAAATTTGCATGATTTATGTGTTTTATGTAAGACCTGCACTATCATGAGTATAACCACTATTTTATTCATTAAATAACATGGGTTATGTTAAAATTTCAAGTCATTTCGATTTGGGATGGTTCGGGTAACGTTTGATGAAAAACTGTGCGGTAAAACGGTTAAAAATAGCCTTTTCGCAGGATTTTTATAAAACTGTTTTAGATCAGTAACCAAACTGATATTTTTGCTATAAAAATAAGTATTTTAACTTATATTAAGTTTACTTGGTGTTTGGTTGGTCATACGTGACTCCCGACGCCCAAAAATGTTACCGAATCGCTAAAATAAGTGTTTTTCAATGACACTAGAATGGGTTGTTCATGGGAAAATTTTATGTGTTACAATGTGCTATGTGTTTTGCAATATGTGTATGATGATGTGTTACAATGTGCTATGTGTTTTACAATATGTGTATGATGATGTGTTAGTGTTGACGAGATTATGTGTATTACGCTTGTGTATATATATACAAATACACCAAAATAATAAAAAATAATAACTTTTCTAGAAAATCTCAAAGTTATGTGAAAATTCTAAGTATCGGAGACACTCATGTATTTTTGTGAGTTTTGATTTTTAAATCATTCTTATTTAATTTAGGACGAATAAACAATTTGGGGGATTGTGTTATCATATAAAAACGCCACCAAAGGTGAGTACATAGATCCCCTCTTTTACTGTTCTCGATTGTTTTGGGGTGATTCATATGTATCAAAACGATTTCGATTTTTTTACGATAGTTTCAAAAATGATTATGATGGTTTATATTAAACTAATAACGATTTCGACAATGTGAATGAACTTGTTGGTTGTAGTTACATAACGAATGACATTCATTAATTTTGGCCAAACCGACCAGTATTAGGTTATGGTACCATAGGATCCAACAAATCCCGTTATCAGACTGCACCCATGGTTATGTGTGGGTTAGGTGGGTAACAATTGAACCTGATGATTGTTAACTTACCCTTTGGTGGTTTGTTAATATGAGTTGAACATGTTGAACGATGAACGAGTCACGAAGGTTTGAATGTTATTAGCGAGACGACCAAAAGTAGTTTTCACAATTAAAACGAGAACGATTGGAATGAGAACGATATTAAACGATTGTATGATTTTTATACGATTGAATGATTATGAACGATTTAAACAAATGAATGATGATCTATAATGAGAACGAGTTAAACGATGTTACACAACGATGTTTACGAAACTATATAAACCATACGAGTTTCATTACGAGAACGATTTACGATTTGGTTACTTAAACAAATGTTTTGGGTTAAGATTCATGGCATCGAGGTTTATAAATTTATAATCAATATGTTTTGACTTGGTTATTCATTTTACAATACAAACATTTTACAAAACAAGGTTTCTAATATCGATTAACGAAGTTGTACGAGATATTTCAATATGTAAACGAGCCATGAATCTGGCACTCACACAAAAACTATGTACTCGCCAGCATTTCTTTGCTGACTTTGTTTTTGCATTGTTTCAGGTGATGTTGCTTAAAGTTGATTGCGAATAGGATGCATGCTCACTTAGGACTGGACGAGGCCTTAGTGATTTAATAACGATGATAGACTATGTTTGACTTGCTCGTTTAACTTTAAGACAATGTTTAATATTTAATAAAATGAAACTCTTTATCCATGGTTTGAAACAATAACTCTGTTACAACACTCCCCGACGTTTCCGCCACGGTTTGTTGTTTTACGTGGTCGGGGTGTGACAAACAACCATAAGACATGGTTCTTCTTCTTTTGGGAATGGGCACTTGAAGTACAGGTCCATTGTTTACGTTGTTTTCTGGTTCAGTGGTCGCTTACTGCTATGTTTACTTTTATTATTCGCTTCCTGAACCGTTTAAATAATAAATGGCATTGCATCTATAATTCCTTGTGCCACTATGTGTTGAATGGCACTATTATCCACTTGGTTTCTATTGTTATTGATGCACGGATTCTCGTTAACCAAGTTAATGTTACTCTGGTTATCGTTATTCAGATTTCCTTGATTTCATTCTTCGGCCATCTGAATTTTAAACATTTACCATGTATTAATATCACAAAATAATATTTAATATAACCTGTCACACCCTCAAAATCCACATGCGGAGTACCACCGCGAGGCGTGTGACATGACCAGGATCCAGCCACCAATTATACTGAGCATTGGTAAATAATAAGAATGTTCACCGACCATGATGATTAGTAAAGGCCATAGTTAAAGTTCAAAAGTTTAAGTTCAAATAACAGTTTAGGTAAGCAGCGGAAGCATAGACAAAACAGTTTAAAACAAGGTGCATAGTTCAGGTTTATTTAGAACCCAACACATGGGTTGAGGCGACCACTACACTTCCCCAAGCTGCAAGCTCCTGAGTCACTGGGTACCGGCAAAGCATGCAGTAGGGTATCAACATAATGTTGGCGAGTTCACGAGTTTGTCCAGTTTTTAATTTCCAAAAAAAAACTTGTTTCAACAGCTAATTTACTCATTTATACATGTCATGGGGAGCTACCCCATAAGTAAGCTACTAAACTGTTTTTACAATACCGAATACTATTCATCCGTACGTTTCTGTAGAGTGCCCTGTTTGTCAATGTTCTATCATCATTGACGGTTTGCCAGAGTACATTAGTTCACTCCCTATCCCATACGCAGGCACGGTGTGAGGCTGGTGAGACCTAAATAACGCTATCAACTAATAACCCGTTCGCCAGGCCCCGACGACTAATCGGTATTAAGAAGTGAAGACTTTTAGTGATAGAGTTTCATTTAGTTTTGCTTGTTGCATCCAGTATAAAAAGTAATTAACTAAGGGTCCCGCATAAGGGGAGAAAAGTAGGTTTGTATCTCTTACTGTAAGGCCCAGGAATTGTATAGTTTTACGCTTATCTTTATTGTACACGTTTATGTTTATTGGGCTTAGATTAGGACTTGGGTTTGGGCTAGGCCATGTGGGCCAATTGGTTAGAGGCTCCTATAAATAGTTATGTTTAGATTATTAGAGGGCTCTCTCTAGCTCTCTCAATTTTTATTTTGTAATCATGTAATCCCCTATAGAGAACCTTGTACCAGACAATCCTAGAGATTGTGTGCAAGGTTCTTAGAGATTGTACCAGACGTTCCTAGAGAGTGTGTGCAATCTTCTTAGAGATCATACCAGACGGTTCGTTGAAACCGTGTGCGATCGAAGCAGCAGCACAAAGTTTGGTAATAATATTTTTCTTTTTGTTCTTGTGGTTTGATCTTATATTCCGCATTTGATTAAACCTTTGAGTGATATCTTGGGATGTTTGGGACTTACAAGTGGTATCAGAGCCATTGAAGTCATTCAAGGGCTCGGTTTTGATATCACTCGAAGAACAAGAAGAAGGATTTGCACAGTGACGGGGGATGTATGTTCGTCAAAAGGGAGATCTCCGGTTCACAAGGTAATAGTTTATCTTATTGTTGAGAATCATGATTTGAACTATAGATGTGCAAGAATTGAAGAACTCGAATAACTGGTTGAAGACATCAAGAACAGGTCAAGAACAATTAAAAAAAAAAACAAGATTTTGATTCGTTTGGAAAAGAGAGATATTGTGTTTGCTGAATTTTAGAAAGTTATTGGTGGAAACTATCAATTGAAAATTAAATTTCGAATTTCCACCTTGATTTTTGTGATTTAGTTTTGAAAAAGGCAGCTATACGATTTGGAATGTACTGTCAAAATTAATTGGTGATAATTGAGGTGTGCAAGCAAGACATCTTGTGCGATCAGGCAAAATTGAACTTTTTGTGCGATCAACCGATCTTGTGCGACTAAAGCTCAATTGTGCGATCCACCTTCATCGTCCATCAATCTTCACATCATAGTCAACAAACTGCTCCCTTCATCATCAGACGTCTCCGGTAGCCACCAATCCACCTGCATCATTCATTCACTTACATCATCGATTATGGTAAAAGGCATTTAATGGGTTTCAAACCCCAATTCACGTGACATTTGGGAAGACTTAGTGGGCCGCTTGAGATTTGCATAGTGGAGCTGACATCATCATTCATCATCACAATATTCTATCACATGGGGCTTTTGGACTTTGTTTTTGGATTGGGCCGCCACATAAATCACGTGAACTTGGCAGAAGTGAGTAGGTAACTAAAGTCAACATTGTTATTATATGCAAAATTCTTTTTGGAATATTGAGGGATCATCCACGTGAATATTGAAAGGAGGAGGAGATTGGGCCTCCAACACAACACACGCACATGCGGGATGTGAATTTTTGGTGAATCTCCTCTATTCCGGGTCTTATGGGCTGATTAAGTTTCTTTGTTGGACCGGAAGGCAAATGGAGACTGGGCTTGTTTACTATTATACCACTGAAAGAAAAGACCCAAGATTGAAGATCATAACAAGCTGAAGATATTATTTTTCTAAGCCGTAATAAAGATAGCATAAAACTAGGGGGATATTGTAAGGCCCAGAAATTGTATAGTTTTATGCTTATCTTTATTGTACACGTTTATGTTTATTGGGCTTAGATTAGGACTTGGGTTTGGGCTAGGCCATGTGGGCCAATTGGTTGGAGGCTCCTATAAATAGTTATGTTTAGATTATTAGAGGGCTCTCTCTAGCTCTCTCAATTTTTATTTTGTAATCATGTAATCCCCTATAGAGAACCTTGTACCAGACAATCCTAGAGATTGTGTGCAAGGTTCTTAGAGATTGTACCAGACGTTCCTAGAGAGCGTGTGCAATCTTCTTAGAGATCGTACCAGACGGTTCGTTGAAACCGTGTGCGATCGAAGCAGCGGCACAAAGTTTGGTAATAATATTTTTCTTTTTGTTCTTGTGGTTTGATCTTATATTCCGCGTTCAATTAAACCTTTGAGTGATATCTTGGGATGTTTGGGACTTACACTTACAAAGGGATAGCGTTGTTTAAGTTCCGTTTCCCAAACCACCGGGAACACATGCTTTAATAGTTGTGAACTCACCTTGGGTTGCTTGGCAGATTAGTTTACTTGGTCAAGCACGCTGGTCACAACGTCCTAGCATGGTTACCAGTATAGGTCAAATTTGGGTACAGGCAAGTCACGTATATTCAACACATAACTTAACACATAGCATGCATAACATACAATTATCTTTTAAGTTATTGGGCCTGTTCTAATCCTTAAACAGTCAATCAGCACATGGCACAGTAACACGTTGTCACATTTGGTGGCCCAATGACCGAGTCGGACAGCCCAGTCGAGACCAGGTGGTCCCGACTCGAGATCATGCGGTCCCGAGTCGCAACCAGGAGTCTCGAGTTGTGGAGGGCTGGTCTCGAGTCGCAACCTCTGTTCTCGAATGGTGTTTATATGAGTAGCAGCCTTGGAGGTCTCGAGTTCAGTCTCGAGTCGAGATCATGAGATCTCAAGTCGAGACCTTGCTGCTTTCGAGTCCTTGAAGTTTGTCTTCGAGTCGTTCATTCGAGGTATCGAGTCGCAATCACTGTGGTCTCGAGTTGTCATTTAGATGGTCTCGAGTCGAGACCGGGGGTCTCGACTTGCACACCTGATGACCGAATCCTTCTAGAACCTGTCCAACTTGTACTATCCAATAGAATTTCATATTCATGATATTGTGTACTAGCTAATACATTTACACTAACATGTTTCCTTGTCTAATTCCCAAATCAAACGGATCAAACCATAGCAATTCAAATATTCATCACATCTTCAAACAGTTCATCATTTAGGACATTCATATTCAATCAATCATGTTCATCCTACACATTCATACGGTTTTTCATTAGATTCATTCAATGGGCCACATCTTCTCATATTTCTAGGTTCTCAATATTACAACACACATCATGCATTCAAGAATCATAACACATAATCTAGCTATCAAGGAAAACTTGCAAAACATTATGAAAACAATATTTTCTTACATTTTCTAGCATGAAACCATTATTCGAAGCATACTAAGCTTATCCGTATCACTCGACATTCCAATCATTCATTCGGTTTATAAGAAGCACATTGTTTCACATAAATTATTTCAAATAAGCAACTATAGCACTATTTATCATAAAGCCATACACACACATTAACCGGTTGAATATGGAGGGTATGGAGGGCCGGTGAAAGAAATTCTGAGTGAGGGTAATGAGCTTGATCCGAGAGTCTTGATGCTACCGGTTGAATCTGAGAGAGAGGAGAGGGGGATGTTGTTAGGGTTTTGTTGAGAGGGTGGAGAAGAGTGTGTGGGAGTGAGTGTAAGGGAATGTTTGTAAGTGGTGAAAAGTGGCAAGGTTGGCCATCCTCATGGGTTTTATACCCGGTTCCGAGTGGGTGCACCCTAATAGGTTTCCGAGTGGGCTTCTCGGGTGCATGGCCCAACCGATGTGGGTTACTCGAGACCGAGTGGTCTCGAGTCGTGTCCTTGGGGTCTCGGCTCACTTATACATACATATATATTACATACACCTAATTTAATATAAGCATCACACAATACATCAAGATAATTCACAAATCTTCATTTAATAGTTTATGTACACATAATGCTAAACAAGGAGGTTGTTCGGGAAAACCTAGAGTGTCACATTATCCCCAAGTTTAAAGAACTTTCGTCCCGAAAGTTAAGGCAGTCACTGTCAAGCTAGTGCAAGTGAGAACGTTTCAACGGGGTGTCACATCATCCCCCCGTTAGTTTGGAATTTTGTCCCGAAATTCGGTTGTAGCTTCAGTGCTGGGAGTTTTGTTAGGGAACAATTGAGGATATTTGCATTTCATCTGGTCTTCCCGTTCCCAGGTGAACTCTGGGCCACGGCGCGAGTTCCAACGAACTCGTACGATAGGTATCTGGCTACGTTTGAGGACTTTGATTTCTCGATCCGTGATCTCAATCGGTTCCTCAATAAAGTGTAGCTATTCGTCAAAAGTGAGTTCCTTGAAAGGAATGATGAGTGTTTCATCCGACAGATACTTCTTCAGATTAGACACGTGAAAGACGTTGTGCACCGCACTTAGTTCTTCTGGCAGATTCAATCCGTAAGCAACCTTACCGATCTTCTCGGTAATTTCGAATGGTCCAACATATCGCGGATTAAGCTTGCCCCATTTACCAAAACGAACTACCCTCTTCCAGGGTGAGACTTTAAGTAGAACCCGGTCACCGACCTGGAATTCTAGCGGTTTCCTACGCTTATCGGCGTAACTTTTCTGATGGTCACGAGCTGCCGCCATGCGTTATCTGATCTGGGCAATCCTTTCCATAGTCTCGACTACGAGTTCCGGGCCAGTAATTTGGCTTTCGCCAACTTCCGCCCAACATAAGGGTGATCGGCATTTACGACCGTACAATGCCTCAAAGGGTGCTGCCTGAATGCTAGTGTGGTAGCTGTTGTTGTAGGAGAACTCTACCAATGGTAAGTGTCGTTCCCACCCATTTCCAAAATCAATAACACATGCTCTTAGCATGTCTTCAAGCGTTTGGATGGTACGTTCCGTTTGACCATCGGTCTATGGGTGGTAAGCAGTACTCATGTCTTGTTGGACCGTTCCTTGACTCTAAACGTCAGACCGAGTAGCTCATTCTCACATGTAAAGGCGGAATCAGAATATGCAAGATTACAACAGCTTGTCCTATTAATTTCCTATCTTTTTATTGCTTTCTTGATGAGATTTTGACAGAGTTCGGCTCCAAGCACACACATACAACTCTGACACTAATGAACACACTTAGCCTATATATAGAAATTCTGGTCAGCTTATACGACATGCCGTATAAGCGATCCAGAACTTGACACATAAGCGAACCAGACTACTTGACACATAAGCGAACCAGAACATGACACATGAGCGGTCCAGACTTAAGACAATGACACATAAGCGAACCAGACCCTATTTCACACAATATTTACACGTTGACCTCCTGTTGACCAATCTTGACTTCAGACTTTTTGTAGACGTAGTCAACAGACATTCCGTGCATCAACAGACTCCCCCTTGGATGTTGACGTAGTCTTTTAGCATCTTTAGATCCGTAGTCTTCAGTCTTAGTCTTTTCTTCAACTCTGTCGTTTCATCATAAGCACTCTATCTTCTCATTCCCATTGATTGTTGATCCAGACTCCCCCTTTCACAGACTCCCCCTCTCGATATGCTAGAATCTGAGATGTCTGGTTCAAGCTTTGACAATTAGCTTCCATGGGATTAATGAAATTCAAAACCTGTTACCCTGCACATCCTCTACCTCAACATAAGTTTCACAAATTTATAACAATTGAATTTAATAAACTTATTGGTAGAAATCATTTATTCAACAAACATACTAGTTACATCAAGTTCAAATGAATGACCTTGATTAACTAACCACACAATCTTTCAAAACATTTGTATATGACATTCAAAGTTTTCAATATATTCTCCCAATCCAATTCATCATGTTTAGCACTTGAAATTTTGAATATCAGTCCTTCAACATCAGTTGTCGAAAATCTTTTTGGATTTTTGATTTGAAAGAAATGCAGTAAACAAAATATATACAAACAATATTTTTGAGAGTTTGTGTAAGAGGATCATATCAGTTCATGAGACCAATCACTAGCACCGTTAAGCTTTAATCATTTTAAGCTCTAAACGATTCACCTCGATTGTCGATATACTGATCCATCTTAAATTCTCACACAAATTTCAATTTACTCAGGATACGATTTAGATGAATTAAGAACTTAGATCATTCATGTGTCCCACCTCTTGAATATACTCCCGTATCCAGAATCCCAATAATCAGTCTTACAGGTGAGAATACTACAATGATATCTGTATATAATTTAGGTATGCGAGGGCCGAGGGATCTCAGATCGATACTTCCGTATACGCAGAGAGATATCAGCTTCGACTTTTCGGTGTGTCCCCTTTAGAGGATCTTTTAGCTTACAACAGCAGCATATATCAATTTTATTGTTTCAGCATGCTGAGGGTTTAATGCTGTGTTTCAAGCATTGCAGCAAGTATTAGCCAGGGACTAGGTCAGAACCACCGTTCAGCAGAAGTCCCGGAATAATACCCCAGACATCATAGAGTATAAAGACCTAGTATATCAGATTAAGAGACCTTTCAAACAAGATTTCAGGGGTTACCTATATATCCAAGTAGTGTTCCCCACGAATTCACAAGTTTCAATTTTAGGTTTATATCCCGAATAAATCTACTAAATGTGTGAAAACCTATCGACACATCATCAGTGAGACCGTTTATCACATTTTGACATTTCATATCTTTAGCATGCTGTGATAGTTCACTGATTTACTATCATTTCCTCTTGTCTCAACAAAACTCATTTTGTTTTTCTTTTTCAATGTTTTTGACATTTTCAAATTTTCTAATTTTTTTTTAAAATTTTTCTCCCCCTAAAATCAAAATATGTTTCAATTTTGATTTTCTGAGAAAATTTGAAACAAACTGTACAAATAAAAATGACAAACTGATATCAAATCGCTTCAATTCGCCATTCACTCGGCATAAACAATCAGAACTCCCCCTGACAACAAACTATTTTCCCATTTAAATTTCAAAACACTTAAGTTTGTTTTAATCAAAATGGTTTTTCCGAAAAATTAGTTTTGTTTGTCTTTTCACAAACTCGGGGTTTCATCACATTGTTCACCTTTATCCATTTTGAAAGATTTAACAGTTCAAGATTCTATCAACACAAACACTTGTAGAAAATCAAGTACAACTTAATGTCCCTGATTTACCACTTGTAAATCGAAATATCACAGTTACCATCCTGTGAATTTCTCAAGAATGATGCCGATACCTGCTTCACGCTTACCAACCTGGAAGCTCCGGCAAGTCAGGTTTTTCTATTTGAAAAGATTCACCCAAGCCTGACCAGCCTTGGGTGATTTTGAATTCTTGTTCAACAATGATGGAAAATTTGCATAATCCATTGTTAAACCTGAATTCTCAGATTTTACCTCAACACTAGGCTCTTCTGGCTTTGACGAACCAGAATCATTGCCTGCACATGGCTTGTCTGACTTTGACCTGTCAGATTCATTGCCTGATGGTGGCTTGTCTGACTTTGACACATCAGATTCATCGCCGACAACTTTCTTTTTCTCCTTTTTCTCTTTTGTCCTCAGATTTGCATCTGAAGAATTCAATTTACTTGACTTTGCAATCGAGTTAGTTGATTCATCAGAACTCTTATTCAATCTGTCCGGTGAACCCGAAGACAAAATTTTCTCGAGATACTCTCTCGCCTTCTTCCTTTTCTTTCGCAGTCTTTCTTTCTGCCCCTGTGAAAGTTTAACTTTCTTTTCTTGAATTGTCTGATCCTGAACTTTAGGTTTTAGAACCTTCTGTTCATGGGGCTTGACGTTGACTGGCTTCTTTTCCATTCTTTGAGATTCAACTTTCGATCTTCCCATCGATCTCCTTGGGCAATCTCTGGCAATATGTCCTCTGATTTGGCAATTATAGCATCTTCTTGTCTCATAATTCCAATTCTGGCAGTTAACAGCAATGTGTCCTTGAAATCCACAAGTGTAACACACTCTGTTATCATACCTTTCACTATTTTCATACCACACACTTAGATCAAAGCATTGATTTGCCTTGTGGTAATCACCATTTCTTTGTTTTCTATCATTGTAATGATTTGTCCTTGAAAAATCTTCATCCTATCTTCTCCTATTAGCTGGATTTGGCTTTTGAGAACTGTGGTCAAACCTGCACCACTTATTACCAACTTTTTGTAAGTTTTTATTTTCAGATTTTTGTGGTTTTTTATAATAATTGGATGACTGAACTGATGAGCTTTTATTTTCTTTTTGAAAATTTTTCAATTTTTTATCTTTTTGTTTCTGTTCCACATTCTTCTTTACAGGTTTTTGCGTTGAGCATTCACCTTTCTCAGTAGAATGTAAAACAATATTTTTAAACATTTCATTTAATTTCAAAAATGTTTTTCTTTTTTCTTCTTTTTCATCATCAGCTTCGTCATCACAATCTTCAATTTTGACTTTGTCAAAATTTGTGACATTGTCACTTATTGGAACTGAATTGATCAGTTTTGGACAGGGAAAATTCAAACTATCTGATGCAGTCACAAAACCTTTCAATTTCTTTTCAAGTTCATCAATCTTGTTTCTTGAATTCTAAGCTTCTTCTTCAAGCTGAGAGATTCTTTCAAGATAGAACTTGATAGAATTTTCATTTTCAATTTTAAGATTTTCAAGAACAGATTTTTCATTTTCTAAACGTTTTAACTGTTCTTGAAATCTTGTTTCATTTTCTTTTAAATTTTTGTTTTCCAATTTTATCCAAAAATCTTCATTTTCTGAGGATTTTCTTTTACTTTCAAAATCTTTTTCATTTTCTTTCAAAATTTTGTTTTCTAATGACAAACTCTCAACAATCTTTAAAAGTTTGTCATTATCAGATCTCAATTTTTCGCAGTTCAGGTGCAAACTCAAAATCTGTTCTTCATCAGTCTTCTTCTCGATCTTCAGAGTATTGTTTTCCAAAGTCAAACTCTCCACATCCTTCAAGAGTTTGAAATTTTCTGCTTCTGATTTTTCGCATTTTGAACACACAACTTCACTTTTTGAAATTTCATCTTTTTCTTCTTCTTCATTCTTTGTCATTCCTTCTTTAATCTTTTTGATTAATTCAAGAAATTCATCCAAACTCATATTTTCTGAGTTTCTTTCAATTTCATCTAGTAACTCTTTCTTTTTCTTTTTCTCTTCTTCATCTCCCCACCATTTCTTTTGCCAATAATCATCCTCTTCTTTGTACTGCTGGATTATGGCTTCAATATCAAGCGTTTTGTCATCAATCGCAATATTTCCATATTCATCAAGATAACACTCTCTTTTTGGATCCCATCTATTTGCTCTCCTAGCTTCCAGAAAGATACCAGAAAGTCTGATAATCTTGTTTTCAGCAATCATCTTCCGGTATTGATACTTCTGTTCCTCAGTACGATCATCTTTCCACGGAATAGGTTCGTCGTTTTTTCCCATGATTTTATGTCCTTGAATTACCTCGAAATCACCTGCAAACAAATCAAACAAGCTATCAGTTCAAACAAACTGAATATGTAACAGTTGTGTTTGTGAAATCAATCTAAGACCCGTGTCAAAAATTCGCGGATTTGTTTCAATGTTGATGTCGTGAGAACACTTAATGAATGAACCACAAAAGCGAACCAATCTGTGCACGTGACAGATAAGCGAACCAAACAGGTTCAGATAAGCGAACCAAACAATGTATGTTCGAGCAGACCAGACTTGTTCGTTCGAGCGGACCAGACTTGTTCGTTCGAGCGGACCAGACTTGTTCGTTCGAGCGGACCAGACTTGTTCGTAAAAGCGGACCAGCTAATGTCTGTTCGGGCGAACCAGCAGATGTACGTATGAGCGATCCAGAGAATGGTCGTTCGAGCGGACCACGTAATGTCCGTTCGAGCGGTTCAGAAAATGATCCAATAAGCGAACCAGGTCAATGTCCGGATAAGCGGACCAGAAACTTGCGATGACCGAAAAAGCGAATCACAAATTTTAACCGATTTTAGTCCGAATAACACTCTGATACTATCAAGGATTGTACTCCTCTTAATTCCGATCACAATGATATAATTTTCGTTCAATTCCGACCGCTAATTTGTTCCAGATCTAAGTTCAAAGTTTCTGTCCGATAACCGATCGTATTTTGATAAAATTGAATGAGTTTTACTCTGTTTTAAAGACCGAAACTTATACGGATTGTTTAACAGATAATATCGCTCAAAATACGTGACTTTCAACTCATTTTATCCGATGAAACTTGTTTAAACTGAAAAATAAAGAAGAGAATGAGTAGAAATGATGAGAAAAGCGTCGAATCAGCTGATGTAGTATGAACTTCTCGTCCTGAAGCTCTGATACCACTTGTTGGACCGTTCCTTGACTCTAAACGTCAGACCGAGTAGCTCATTCTCACATATAAAGGCGGAATCAGAATATGCAAGATTACAACAGCTTGTCCTATTAATTTCCTATCTTTTTATTGCTTTCTTGATGAGATTTTGACAGAGTTTGGCTCCAAGCACACACATACAACTCTGACACTAATGAACACACTTAGCCTATATATAGAAATTCTGGTCAGCTTATACGACATGCCGTATAAGCGATCCAGAACTTGACACATAAGCGAACCAGACTACTTGACACATAAGCAAACCAGAACATGACACATGAGCGGTCCAGACTTAAGACAATGACACATAAGCGAACCAGACCCTATTTCACACAATATTTACACGTTGACCTCCTGTTGACCAATCTTGACTTCAGACTTTTTGTAGACGTAGTCAACAGACATTTCGTGCATCAACAATGTCTATACGTGAGCCAAAAGATTTATGCGTAGCTTGCCATAGTTCACATGTAAAGCATGGGTTACGATCAGAAATGATAGAGGTTGGCACTCCGTGCCTAGCAACTATTTCCTTCAAGTAGATTGCAGCAAGCTTCGAATACTTATTGGTTTCCTTGATCGCGAGAAAATGTGCAAACTTGGTTAGGCGGTCTACGATGACCCAGATAGTGTCGTTCCCGCTCTGAGATTTTGGCAAGCCTGTGACGAAATCCATGGAAATTTGCTCCCATTTCCATTTTGGCAGTTCTGGTTGTTCCAACAAGCCTGACGGCTTCTGGTATTCGAACTTGACTCTAGCACAGGTCAAGCACTTGCTAACGTAGGTTGCTATGTTGGCTTTCATACCTGGCCACCAATATGTAGTCTTTAAGTCGTGGTACATCTTATCCGAACCAGGATGTACTGAGTAACGAGACTTATTGTGACACCTGTGTCACTTCAATCGTCAAACAAATACCAAACTAATGAAATATTGTATTTCATACTTGGGACTTGTATAAATATGTGTATCATTTGCACATATCAATTCTTGTTCGATTTCAAGCTTTAAATCGCTTTCTGGAAGGTTATACGCGATCTGATGCGTAAATATAACCAGTTTAATGCAACGAACACTCCGGAATAGTGAAATAGGCTTAACATACCATAAATAACCTTTACATAACTTATAAATAAGTTTTGGATGGTTTGGTATGCCGAAATCAAGTTAATTCGCTTACACGGACTAAATTTGACAAACTGCGAAAGTATGCCAATTTGAACTATAACAGACATTCCGGAACATGACCATAAGTTAAACATACCCTAAATATCCTTTACATAGCTTAGAAATAGGCTTTAAGGGGTTCGGTGTGCTAAAATAAACTTTTGGGTCATTCAGGGACTAAAAGAGTCAAAAAGTGCACAAGTTTGCATTTTCGCGCATAACTTACGTTCTGTATACATCCGGACATCCAACAATTTATGTAAGCACTAAAATATTTTATTTTAGTGTTTGGCATAAGAAAAATCCTTTCGTCACGCAATTTGGATCGTTTTTCACGCTTATGCGCATTCCGTCGTAATTAAGCGAACATCGCGATCGTACGGCCAAACGAACCGACACCCGAGATATTTTTGTGCACATTCTAAGTTCCCTATACTTTAACTTCATTTTAGAGCTTTGAAATGGGGTTAATGGGCCTTAAACGTGTCGAAATGAGCCTTAAACACCAACAGGGACCAAAACTGCCAATTCTGCAAAGTTGATGGCTTACGGACCGTAAGCCATCACCCTTACGGTCCGTAAGGCAGGGTCAGACAGCATAATTTTGTAAACAGCTTGATCTAGCTGTCACCCACTTGTGCACATGGTTTTGGCAATACTGTGGGCTCAAATGGTTTTGTAAAACCAGGGTCTTGAGGGTAGGGTGGAGATTGAAGCACGATTTTCGAGAAACGATCCTAACGGTCCTAGAAATCCTATAAAAACCCCTTTGATTCACAACCAAAAACCCACTTGATTTCTGAAAGTTTCTCTAAGTTGAGGTGTAAAAACGCTTCATACCTGAGAAATATTTGGAAATCAAAGCTTGCGGGGACCCGTTGTAAGTGTTCCTTCGCTCTTTTTATTCTTTTAGCGTTAAAGTCAAACTCTGTTTGACTTTCTGCATTGACCAGTTTGTGGTCAATGCAAAGTGCGTTTGAACTTCATAACGTGAGCGTAATCACGATGGTTATTGTCCCTAGTGACTATACCTACTGATTACCACGTTATCTAGGCTCAGTGACGAGTCGTAGTTTCGGCCAAAATGCGCATTCTTGCATATTTTGTAACCAAACTACTCTTAGGTATCAAAACCGTTTGTTTTGATACCAACCCTGTTTTCTAAACTTAGTTAAGCATGTTTTAACATGCTTAGCTCGTCACTTTTAGTTTAGTGCTTATATAGGGTCGTAAGGTAAGCGATCTAAACAATCGCTTATACTTTCGAACCCGACCCGTTTGGTCGATCGTTAGGATCCGACCAAACACTTTAGGTGACCATAGTATATAGGGAATAACCTTCCGAGGTTATACCTTATGGTCACATCGTTTGAGTAGTTGTATGATAGGTAGTATATATGCCTTAGGTAAATTACCAAAATGCCCTTTTGACGCCAAATTTCATTTTAAGCATATGTAACATAACTTTTGGTATCTAAACTGATTTGGTCACAATATTAGACATGTTAAGGCATATTTTACTTATCATAGGGCTAGTTAGGCGTTTCGAACGCGTTTTACGCGAACGAAGCGTTAAAGTAGCATAAGCTACCAAAACGGGTCGTAATGGGTCGTAAGCACTTAGGTTAGGTTTCATTTTAGTATGTGGGCTTTGTTAAACCATATTACATGAGTTCCCATACTCATTTGGTTTACGAGCTCTCATTCTATCCGATCCTCCGATTTAGGTCCGGTTTATTAATGTAGTTACCTATATTAGGTACCGTCTGATTCCGAGATCTTCTAGCATTGCTTGGTGGTTATACTAGGACTATTGAGCAATCTCAAGTGAGTACATAGACCCTTCTTTTACTTTTTACCAAACATTTTGGGGTGAAACACATGTGCCTACCTGTTACTTTCGTGCTTTTCATGTTTTCATATCATATGCTTGTTATGTTCAATAGTACACTTATAGTACATGATTTCATTGTGTTTTTGCTATGTATGTCCTTTGTTGCATACCTATTACATCGTTTTACATTACATTTTAGGCTATGTATGTCCATTGTGTGCATACTTAGTGCATTGTTTTACATTACATCACATCACATGCTATGTATGTTCATTTGTTGCATACTTAGGACATTGTTATTCATCACATGCTTACATTTTGGTATGAAATTTGGGTTGTTTAAATGGGAGAATATACATTCATTAACATTAGCTACGCCGTTCGTTAGTAGGTAATGGTACCATAGGAATTGACAACTCCCGTTCCTGACATCCTAGGTATGTTTGGATGGAAGGAATGACCGAATCCGAATACATTTCTAGGTGGACCTTAGACTTTGTGCTAGGGTTTATTCTACAGTTGCAAGGCTTGGATGTATGCATTTCACAATACCGCATAGATGTTTATATCAGTATAGCAAGCATTTGTTCCATAAAACATAACTTTGATTTAAACCATGTTTTACTTCAATACCTTGTTTTTGTGCATTTTACATATGGTTTAGTTGATATATTTCACTTACCATACATGATATTTTGGATACACATTACATGATTCGTATTAGACATAAACATTTTGACATTGATATACACAATTCATGATTTACATTAGACATAAACATTTTGACATTGATATACACAATTCATGATTTACATTAGACATAAACATTTTGACATTGATATACACAATTCATGATTTACATTAGACATAAACATTTTGACATTGATATACACAATTCATGATTTACATTAGACATAGACATTAGACATGGTTTTCACACAAACATTTTGACATTTGATTATACATAAACATTTTACTTTGGTGGTTTGGTTTGAGTAAGTGATTTAAGTAACGAGGCGTGTGTAATATGATAAAAGCATGGTGGATACGCCGCTGGTACTTCCTATATATAAGTGCTTGTATGGTATTACATATCGTAGCGTTATTTGAATCATTTCAATTTAGACATATAACATTTTATTCAAATAACATACTTTTTACAATACATTGTTTTACAAACAACTTATCTGATATAAACTCATTTTACTTGGTTATTTACTTAACCATGTATTATTCTTTTATACATATATATCATTTGGTTTATTTATCACTTTTCAAATGATTTACAAGACAAAGCAAATTACAAGGTTCATGACTAAACATTTTCTTAAACATAAGTCATGAATTGTATTTTCACAAAACCTATCTATCTCACAGGCATTTTTATGCTGACGTACCTATTTTCACATGTGTTTCAGGATATGATGCTTAGGATTTATCAAGATACACTTAGGCGGACTTGGGCCTTAGCGACAATAAAAGATGCAAGACTAGTTATTTATGTTATGTTTCTTTGATTGTCAAGACATTGTAACTCTTTTATTCAATAAAACAATATTTCAATTTCCATGTGTTATGAAACAATGATTCTGTTACAACACTCCCCGACGTTTCCGCCACATTTTGTTGTTTTACATGGTCGGGGTGCGACAGAAAAGTTGGTATCAGAGCTCATGGTTATAGGGAATTAGGGTATTAGTAATGCTTTGACCTAGTCTATAACCTTCCTAGGACCCTAACGCGAGTTTACTTGCGTTTAGTCATAAAACAATACCGTCACCTATCCTTAGGTGACAACCGCAACAAGAACACAAATTTCAAAACCACTTTGAAAATTAATCATCTGTTCTAGGATGATTGATTACTAGGTTTTGAACCCTCTGTTGTAAGGTTTTGAACCCCTTTGAATTTTCAAAACCTCGTCAAAGTTTGGGTCTTATAGTGTGAACACGTGCAATCTGGAAGAGTGGATGCCTGTACTCTGAGTTTTCTGTCTAAGGCTAGAGTGTTCGTACAAATCCACATAATCGGACCAGTCACTCTTACCTGGGAACTCTTGGGGTGAGTGTCCACTTATAGGCTAAAGCATGTCTTCGCGATACATTAATATGACTCGCTTACTTTGATTAGTCACCGTCTCATTTGTTTGCCTTAGGTAACAAACAAATGATTGCAATTTCTATGCGTTGTCATTTTGTTTTATTTGCCGATAACATTTCATTTGTTTCCTCCTATATCCATCATTTCCTCTAGAATGTCTCTTCATCGCAACGATGCGCAGATATCCGAGCAGATTGCCAAATTTGCCCAGCGAATAGGCGAAGTAATCCTGAAGACTGTTGAATTAGGCATTGCCATGTCTCGTCTCAACAATGAAGCCACTCAAGAGCCACCAAAGGAAGCAGAAGTCAAGCCAGCACCCCCAGCCAAGAAACCAATCGAGGAATCAAAGACCATGGATGAACGATCCCCTAAGAAGTCAAAGAAGCGAAAGGCTTCTCAGAACTTCGCCGTGGTCTCTCACAATGGTCAAGCCGTCCCCAACCAACCAGCTCAACCCCCTGCTAGGAAGCCATACAAAGGAACTGCTCCTTTGTGCAAACGATGCAAGCGTCACCATTCAAACCTCTTACCCTGCTTCAAATGCACCTACTGTGGACGGTGGGGACATCTGAGTAACATATGCCGCTTTGCTATCCAAAACAAAGCTGCTATAAACATTGTTGCTACCCAACCCCAAGTTAACCCTACTCAAGCTCGTTTTCCGTCTGGTACTTGCTACAACTGTGGCGAGACGAGCCATTTCAGGAACAAATGCCCAGAACTTGCTAATGCAAATCTAACCCTCGGATGAGCAGTTGGCTGATTAGAAGACGTTGCTGTCTTATGCTTTTGTTTCATTTATTTTATTGTAATGTGAAACAATCTGTTTTGTTCATAAATAAATTGCTGTTCACAATTCTGATGTACAATTGTAGTTACATATGTGTATGACTTTTCCCTATGATACCTACATCAAGGAACTGTGTTCTTTACAAACTACTCTTGCGAATTTACCATTCTTGCGTTTGCTCATGTTTCCCTTAGAAAATTCGAAGTACTCGTTTCATTCTAAGAAACGAAGTACATGAAATAAAGTGACATTACGAGTGATCGTGCTTTTGCACATCTGTGCCTTTGAAAATCCTTGGTTAAATAACTGAGGGTATGTTCAATCTCGTTCCCATATCATTTCATTCTGGTTTCGTAACAATATACATAGTATAAGTATTACACAAACAATCTTCATGATCTCAAAACATTTTCATATAGTTTGAAAACAATTTTCTGAATGCATTGGCTATGTTTTCAAAAACAACCTTCATGATTTCAAAATGTTTCATATAGTCTGAAAACAATATTAACACAGTACATTTTCTTATCAAGTGCATGATTTCGAAAAGCATTTGTCATATTTTCAGAAACCTCATACATAATTTCAAAAATTTCATCTCGCATGATTTTAAAACATTTTATAAATATACCTACCTAGTACACCTACTTTATGATTTCAAAAGTATTATGCATAAGGTTTTAAAAACATTGAACACTTTTTTTTAAGAACCCCATGCATAGTTTTCAAAAATATTTTCCTCATACATTGACTTAACCTTCAAATTCCGCTTCATATGTCGCCTTGGTATATCTAGCATCTCAACTTCATAAGCATTTTTACTTCATGTTTTGACTTAAACACATCCAGTGCAAGGTTTCAAAAATCCATATGGGATCTTTTATCTTCACATTAGACCCTTGTGGATGATTTCCATTCAAATCCGAGTCCTTAATTGGATTCCTTGTATACCCTAATTCGAACATTTCGATTCCTTATAATCGAAATCGAAATTTTTTTTAAGATCTTTCTATCTTTATAGTTAGATCCTTGGAAATATTTAAAGTGCCAATCAAAATCCACGGATTTGATACCTGGTATGCTTTAAATGCATGTGCACAATTAACAAGATGATAACAAATTAAAGATCAAGATAAACAATTTTGTGGTTATGTGTTTTTGTGTTATGTTTTTCCTTTTGTCGTTTTATTTTCGTTATCCAAATCCTCGTAGAACCTTTCATATCTTCATATGAAGGATTCATAGTAGGATATCCAAAGGTACTACCTTAAATCCTTAATGGGCTTCTATGTAATAGTAAGACCCTTGGATTATATAATACCATTGCATGATTTATAAGAGACCCTTTTAGTGGTCTAGTAAAAAAGATTGATTCAAAAAATCTGGTTAAGAATGACATGTGATGATATAAGCTGAAAAGACCCCTTGGTTGTCTATTAAAATCATTTATTGATTTAATAAAAGGGACCCTATGGTGGTCTAGTCACAATCCTCACAGGCTCGTTCATTGCTTTCTTCCCCTACACATTTTAAGATCCACTACGTGACTATGCAAGTAATTATGTGATTATGGATGCATACATAACTACGAAGTTTAGTGCACGGAAACCACAGTAAGATTTATTATGTGTAAGAACCGATAGTGGCAACAATAACGAAATGTGAACAATGTACAGGAGGTATGGTGGACGCACCAATGACGCTTAATAGACTTGTATATAAGTGTCCCTCCTACATTACAAGCTTGATGTTATTTAAAGTTACTAGAAGTTCAAGAACTCTAACCAGTGTTGTTTGGTCTTTTCAACTTCATGTTTCAAACTCTCACAAGTTTCCTCTAAATAAAATTTCGGGACGAAATTTCCTAAAGTAGGGGAGACTGTGACACCTGTGTCACTTCAATCGTCAAACAAATACCAAACTAATGAAATATTGTATTTCATACTTGGGACTTGTATAAATATGTGTATCATTTGCACATATCAATTCTTGTTCGATTTCAAGCTTTAAATCGCTTTCTGGAAGGTTATACGTGATCTGATGCGTAAATATAACCAGTTTAATGCAACGAACACTCTAGAATAGTGAAATAGGCTTAACATACCTTAAATAACCTTTACATAACTTAGAAATAAGTTTTGGATGGTTTGGTATGCCGAAATCAAGTTAATTCGCTTACAGGGACTAAATTTGACAAACTGCGAAAGTATGCCAATTTGAACTGTAACAGACATTCCGGAACATGACCATAAGTTAAACATACCCTAAATATCCTTTACATAGCTTAGAAATGGGCTTTGAGGGGTTCGGTGTGCTAAAATAAACTTTTGGGTCATTCAGGGACTAAAAGCGTCAAAAAGTGCACAAGTTTGCATTTTCGCGCATAACTTACGTTCTGTATACATCCGGACATCCAAAAATTTATGTAAGCACTAAAATATTTTATTTTAGTGTTTGGCATAAGAAAAATCCTTTCGTCACGCAATTTGGATCGTTTTTCACGCTTATGCGCATTCCGTCGTAATTAAGCGAACATCGCGATCGTACGGCCAAACGAACCGACACCCGAGATATTTTTGTGCACATTCTAAGTTCCCTATACTTTAACTTCATTTTAGAGCTTTGAAATGGGGTTAACGGGCCTTAAACGTGTCGAAATGAGCCTTAAACACCAACAGGGACCAAAACTGCCAATTCTGCAAAGTTGATGGCTTACGGACCGTAAGCCATCACCCTTACGGTCCGTAAGGCAGGGTCAGACAGCAAAATGTTGTAAACAGCTTGATCCAGCTGTCACCCACTTGTGCACATGGTTTTGGCAATACTATGGGCTCAAATGGTTTTGTAAAACCAGGGTCTTGAGGTGTAGGGTGGAGATTGAAGCTCGGTTTTCGAGAAACGATCCTAATAGTCCAAGAAATCCTATAAATACCCCTTTGATTCACAACCAAAAACCCACTTGATTTCTGAAAGTTTCTCTAAGTTGAGGTGTAAAAACGCTTCATACCTGAGAAATATTTGGAAATCAAAGCTTGCGGGGACCCGTTGTAAGTGTTCCTTCGTTCTTTTTATTCTTTTAGCGTTAAAGTCAAACTCTGTTTGACTTTCTGCATTGACCAGTTTATGGTCAATGCGAAGTTCGTTTGAACTTCATAACGTGAGCGTAATCACGATGGTTATATGTCACACCCCGACCACGTAAAACAACAAAACGTGGCGGAAACGTCGTGGAGTGTTGTTACAGAATCATTGTTTCATAACCATGGAATAAATAATTTTGTTTTATTGAATAAATGAACTCATTGTTTTAATACAATCATATAAGTACAAATATGATCTTTCAAGTTTTAAAGTCGCTAAGGCACGAGTCCATCCTAAGTGTAGCATATATCATCAATCATCACTAAGCAGTACTTGAAACATGTGTAAAAATAGGTACGTCAGCATAAAAATGCCTGTGAGATACATAGGTTTTGTGAAAATAGGATTCATGACTTATGTTTAAAGAAGATGTTTAATAAAAATTAGACATGAATCTTGTTAAGTGTTTTCTTTCATAAATCGTTTGAAAAGTGATAAATAAACCAAATGATATATATGTATAAGAGGATAATGTATGTTTAAGTGAATAATCATGTAAAATGAGTTGTATAAGTTATATTGTAAAAACAATGTTTTGATAAAAAGGTTTATGGTATATATAAGGTTATACTTTGGTTTTAAGAAAGTTGAATAAGTAAGATACATTAAAATATATTTCAGTTCCAAGATCGTTAACCCAAGTGTAATAAATAACGCCACGGTATGTAATGCAATGAAAACACTTATATATAAGAAGTACCAGCGGCGTATCTACCATGTTTTCATCACATTACACCCGTCCCGTTATCTAAACACTAATCAAAACCCAATCGTTAGATAGATAGTACATTAAATATACTTTAGTTGTTTAAAATAATAGTTTTCAGTAGTATATTACAAGTATACTTCGGATTCATAAATAACATATTGAACTATGTTTTGGTTTCATAAATAACATATCAAAATATGCTTTGGATGTGGTAAATATTTGTTTGTTTTGTACAGTATCACATATGGGAGTATATCAAACTATACCTTTGGGAGTATAATTAAATACACAAAAATAATATGATTTAAGAATTCATTCAGGCCTAGTGCATCAGAATACACCTTTGAGACTATAGGGATACCACAAAGGCAATCCCTATTTGGATGGAGAAACAAATTGGTTTCAGACATTCCATGCCAACAGGAATGGGGTGTCTAATCCTATAGCGCTATATCATACTACCAATCGGTCTGGTGAACATAAAATAAGTACAATTCAACATTTTATTTTATGTTCTTTGTGAAATCGGTGTTTAAACCATAGATAGTCATTTAGTTTGTCAAATGATAAGTAATAACATGTATAATCAATTATACTTTGAAATCATGAAAATAACATATAGGTACACATATTTCACCCCAAAACAGTTGAAAACAGTAAAAGAGAGGTCTATGTACTCACTTGAGATTTCTTAGTAGTCCTTGAGTAACAACCAAACAATGCTAGAGATCACGGATATCAAACGGCACCTAAATGGGAGGATTGGATAGAATGAGGGTTCGTAAACCAAACGAGTATGGAGACTCGTGTAATATGGTTTAACAAAGCCTACATACTAAAATGAAACCTAACCTAAGTGCTTACGACCCATTACGACCCGTTTAGGTAGCTTATGCTACTTTAACGCGTCGTTCGCGTGAAACGCGTTCGGAATGCCTAACTAGTCCTATGATAAGTAAAATATGCCTTAACATGTCTAATATTGTTACCAAATCAATTTAGATACCAAAAGTTATGTTACATATGCTTAAAATGAATTTTTGGCGTTCAAAAGGGCATTTTGGTAATTTACCTAAGGCATATATACTACCTATCATACAACTACTCAAACGATGTGACCATAAGGTATAACCTCAGAAGGTTATTCTCTATACAACTATGGTCACCTAATGTGTTTGGTCGGATCCTAATGATCGACCAAACGGGTCGGGTTCGAAAGTATAAGCGATTTATTAGATCGCTTACCTTTACGACCCTAGACAAGCACAAAACTAAAAGTGACGAGCTAAGCATGTTAAAACATGCTTAACTAAGTTTAGAAAACAGGTTTGGTATCAAAACAACGGTTTTGATACCAAAGAGTAGTTTGGTTACAAAATACGCAAGAATGCGCATTTTGGCTGAAACTACGACTCGTCACTGAGCCTAGATAACGTGGTAATCAGTAGGTATAGTCACTAAGGACTATAACCATCGTGATTACGCTCACGTTATGAAGTTCAAATGAACTTCGCATTGACCATAAACTGGTCAATGCAGAAAGTCAAACAAAGTTTGACTTTAACGCTAAAACGAATGAAAAGAACGAAAGAACACTTACAAAGGGTCCCCGCAAGTTTGATCTTCCAAGTAATCTCAGGTAGGAAGTGTATAAGCACAACCACTTAGAGAAAAAATCATAATTCAAGTGGGTTTTGTAAGTGAATCAAAGGGGTATTTATAGGATTTGGACCACCGTTAGGATCGTTCCTCGAATACCGTGCTTTGATCTTGTCCCTACACTTGTTGCAACACTAAGGTAACTCAAATTGGCCCCCTTGCATCAGGAAACAACATGTGGAACTGGTTTTGGAGTGCATAACAGCTGTTAAAACGACTTTTGCTGATCTGAAAGGGCCTCGCGTGACGCCTAGGGTCCCTCGCGTCACGCCTAGCCCCCTATCTGCAGTTTTCAAACAGAAATGGTAGAATGGGTCCCTACACATGTTTCAGTCCATTTTCCACACATTTGAAGCCTGTTAAATCATTTTCAAGGCTCCAAAAGGATGCTTAAACATTGTGAACATGAAACATGCTCAAAAATATGCCGGATGTCGGTTCATTTGGCCGTACGATCGCGATGTTCGCTTAATTACGACGGAATGCGCATAAGCGCGAAAAACGATCCAAATTGCATGACGAATGGATTTTTCTTATGCCAAACACTAAAATAAAATATTTTAGTGCTTACATAAATTTTTGGACGTCCGGATGTGTTCAGAACGTAAGTTATGCGCGAAAATGCAAACTTGTGCACTTTTAGTCCCTGAATGACCTAAAAGTTTATTTCAGCACACCGAACCCCTTAAAGCCTATTTCTAAGCTATATAAAGGATATTTAAGGTGTGTTTAACTTATGGTCATGTTCTGGAATGTCTGTTTCAGAAAGAATCGTCATACTTTCGCAGTTTGTCGGATTTAGTCCCTGTAAGCGATTAAACTTGATTTCAACACACCAAACCATCCAAAACTTATTTCTAAGTTATGTGAAGGTTATTTAAGGTATGTTAAACCTATTTCACTATTCCGGAGTGTTAGTTGCATTAAACTGGTTATATTTACGCATCGGTGCGCGTATAACCTTCCAGAAAGCGATTCAGAGCCCGAAAACGAACAAGAATTGATATGTGCAAATGATACACATATTTATTCAAATCCCAAGTATGAAATATAATATTTCATTGGTTTGGAATTTGTTTGATGGTTGCAGTGACACAGGTGTCACAGTCTCCCCAACTTTAGGAAATTTCGTCCCGAAATTTAATTCTAGAGGAAACTTGTGAAGATGGCTGTGACGGTTTCGCCTTCAAATAATCCATCAAACCCTAAATAAAACTCTGGGCCATGATTGGATTCTTAGCGAAATTGTCAACTATCAAAGTGAAGTCCTTGTAGTAGCAAAACATGGAATTTTGAACTATGGGCAGAAGAACGTTTCTTATGAAGAATTATCATAGTAAACTTGTGTGTGCTTGAAATCAGAATTGGGGAGTGTAAGATAAAATGACATCGGTCAAGGTCCAAGACTTCTCCCGTTTCATTATTCTTGTCACTATAGGTCTTAACACATGACAAAACTTCTTGTGGTTTCTGTGCACTGAATTTCCATAATTATGTAGGCCTCCATAATTATGTAATTCCTTGCACAGTCCGCACAATTCATTTCATAATGCGTATAGGAAAAATCAATTGAATAAACATGATGCGACTTGACTAGACCACCAAAGGATCTTTTCAACTAGATCAATGAACGATCTTTTTAACTAGCTCAACACATGATCTTCTTAACCAGACCGTTGTACGATCTCCTTAAATAGACCACTTAAGGGATCTTTTTAATTATATCATCACATGATATTTCTAATCAGATTTTCAAATCAAACTGTTTATCTAGACCACTCAAGGGGTCCAATTTTAGAATAGTACTTTAAAACCCAAGGGACTTGACTACAACGTAGAAGTCCATTAAGGATTTAAGATAGTAACTTTGGATATCCTACTATGAATCCCTCATATGAGATATGAAAGACGCTACGAGGATTTGGATGGATCACAAACAACCACAAAACATGTAAGAAAACACATTAGCACAAAATTAGCTAACTTGATTCTTTAATTTGTTATCTTTAGGCATGGATATTTAAAGCACACTAGGAATCCAATCCGTGGATTTCATTTGGCACTTTAATCATTTTCAATGATCTATCTATAAAGATAGAAGGATTCTTAATAAGGGTTTGGCTTTGTTTCTTAAAAGAAACGAGTATTTAAGATTCTTGTGGAGATCACAAGTGATCATAAAATGACAGAACCACATGAGTAGTTTGTCTTCGTGTTGGCATCATAAGGTTGTATCAAACATTCACACAATCGTATCAGTTTTGCAAAAATAAAAACGACGAATTTTTATTTATATAACAACTGACTTGTCTTTAACTGTCAAAAGATAACAACCAAAGGAAATAACAAAACACTAATTGTTCACTGCTGCATCATTGTTCAGGTTTGCCTCATTGATGTTAAACACTCGTTCCACGCGCTAGAGGTATGTTAACAAGTCTTGGGCAATTGTTTCTGTAGTGAGTAAGGTCACCACAGTTATAACATGACCCCGGAGGGAAACGTGCTTGAACAGCAGCAGGGTTTGCAGCAGCTTGATTTGCATAACGGCAAACATTGATCATATGTCCCAACCGCCCACAGTGGGTACATTTGTGACACTGTTCTTGCTCCAGATGATGACGGTTGCACTTGTTGCACAAAGGTGCGGTACCAACATAGTTTTGTCTTTTGCGAGGTTGTGCTGGCTGGTTTGGTGCAACCTATTTGTCTTGAGCAGTTATGGCGCAGTTTTGAGAGGCTTTGCGCTTCTTCTTCTTAGATGCCTCATCCTGTTTTTCCTTTGGCTCAGCTTGAGCAGCCTTGTCAGATGGCCTTGGGTCGCCTTTTCAAAAAAGCTTACCCTTCCTGATGTGGAATTCAGTTAGGGTGGCAGACAGTTCAATGGCTTGTCTGACAGTAGTAGGGTTACTGCCAGTAACAATATCCTGAACTAGGTCAGGAAGACCATCAATATACTTCTCGATCGCCTTATCCACAGGAGTAACCATAGCAGGACACAACAGGCTCATTTCTTCATAACGGTCAGTATAGGCTCGATGTTCCCCACTGTCTTGCTTCAGGTCATCGAATTCCCTTTCTAAAGCTCTCAATTCATGACGTGGACAAAACTCCTTCATCATAAGAGCCCTAAGTTCAGCCCAAGTCTGTGCTAATGCAACCTCAGCACCGCGGTCTCTCATAACCCCGTTCCACCATGTAAGAGCCCTTTTCTGAAACACACTGGAAGCAAACTCGACCTTGCGATTATCAGGACACTGAACGTGACGGAACGTACTCTCAGTGCTCTCGAACCATTGTAGGAGCCCAGTTGCTCCTTCAGAACCACTAAACTTGAGTGGCTTAGCCGAATTGAAACTCTTGAAATTGCATGGAGCATTATGGTTGTTGATGGCTTGATTCATTTGAGCAAAAAGATTTGGGAAGGCAGCAGCCATGTGTTGCGCGATGATTTCCGCCAGTTCGGCATTCGCCATCTGATTGTCGCGTCGAGGAGGCATTCTAAAAGAGGAACATGAAACGAAACGAGTGAGAGAATTAGACGAAAATAATGAGATGAAACAAATCTGATGAAAGCAAGGGTGGTGGTCATTTGTTTGTTACTACAAAACAACAAACGACCCCGGTGATTAATCAAAGTAAGTAGGTCAAAAATAATGTATCGCGAAGACATGCTCGCCTATAAGTGGACACTCACCCCAAGAGTTCCCAGGTAAGAGTGACTGGTCCGATATTGCGGATTTGTACGAACACTCTAGCCTCAGATAGAAAGCTCAGGGTACAGGCACCCACCCTTCCAGTTTGCACGTGTTCACATTATATAGACCAACTTTGACGGGATTTTGAAAACTTAAAGGGTTCAAAACCATATAATAAATCATCCTAGAACAGATGACTAGTTTTCAAAGCGGGATAGAAATTTGTGTTCTTATTGTGGTTGTCACCTAAGAATAAGTGACGGTGTTGTTTTAAAACTAAACACAAGAAAACTTGTGTTAGGGTCCTAGGAAGGTTATAGTCTAGGTCAAAGCATTACTAATAACCTAATTCCCTATAACCATTGGCTCTGATACCAACTTTTCTGTCACTCCCCGACCACGTAAAACAACAAAACGTGGCAGAAACGTCGGGGAGTGTTGTAACAGAATCATTGTTTCATAACCATGGAATAAATAATTTTGTTTTCTTGAATAAATGAACTCATTGTTTTAATACAATCATATAAGTACAAATATGATCTTCCAAGTTTTAAAGTCGCTAAGGCACGAGTCCATCCTAAGTGTAGCATATATCATCAATCATCACTAAGCAGTACCTGAAACATGTGTAAAAATAGATACGTCAGCATAAAAATGCCTGTGAGATACATAGGTTTTGTGAAAATAAGATTCATGACTTAAGTTTAAAGAAGATGTTTAATAAAAATTAGACATGAATCTTGTTAAGTGTTTTCTTTCATAAATCGTTTGAAAAGTGATAAATAAACCAAATGATATATATATATAAGAGGATAATGTATGTTTAAGTGAATAATCATGTAAAATGAGTTGTATAAGTTATATTGTCAAAACAATGTTTTGATAAAAAGGTTTATGGTATATATAAGGATATACTATGGTTTTTAAGAAAGTTGAATAAGTAAGATACATTAAAATATATTTCAGTTCCAAGATCGTTAACCCAAGTGTACTAAATAATGCCACGGTATGTAATGCGATGAAAACACTTATATATAAGAAGTACCAGCGGCGTATCTACCATGGTTTCATCACATTACACCCGTTCCGTTATCTAAACACTAATCAAAACCCAATCGTTAGATAGATAGTACATTAAATATACTTTAGTTGTTTAAAATAATAGTTTTCAGTAGTATATTACAAGTATACTTCGGATTCATAAATAACATATTGAACTATGTTTTGGTTTCATAAATAACATATCAAAATATGCTTTGGATGTGGTAAATATTTGTTTGTTTTGTACAGTATCACATATGGGAGTATATTAAACTATACCTTTGGGAGCATAATTAAATACACAAAAATAATGTGATTTAAGAATTCATTCAGACCTAGTGCATCAGAATACACCTTTGAGACTATAGGGATACCACAAAGGCAATCCCTATTTTGATGGAGAAACAAATTGGTTTCAGACATTCCATGCCAACAGGAATGGGGTGTCTAATCCTATAGCGCTATATCTTACTACCAATCGGTCTGGTGAACATAAAATAAGTACAATTCAACATTTTATTTTATGTTCTTTGAGAAATCAATGTTTAAACCATAGATAGTCATTTAGTTTGTCAAATGATAAGTAATAACATGTATAATCAATTATACTTTGAAATCATGAAAATAATATATAGGTACACATGCTTCACCCCAAAACAGTTGAAAACAGTAAAAGAGGGGTCTATGTACTCACTCGAGATTGCTTAGTAGTCCTTGAGTAACAACCAAACAATGCTAGAGATCACGGATATCAAACGGCACCTAAATCGGAGGATTGGATAGAATGAGGGTTCGTAAACCAAACGAGTATGGAGACTCGTGTAATATGGTTTAACAAAGCCTACATACAAAAATGAAACCTAACCTAAGTGCTTACGACCCATTACGACCCGTTTAGGTAGCTTATGCTACTTTAACGCGTCGTTCGCGTGAAACGCGTTCGGAATGCCTAACTAGTCCTATGATAAGTAAAATATGCCTTAACATGTCTAATATTGTTACCAAATCAGTTTAGATACCAAAAGTTATGTTACATATGCTTAAAATGAATTTTTGGTGTTGAAAAGGGCATTTTGGTAATTTACCTAAGGCATATATACTACCTATCATACAACTACTCAAACGATGTGACCATAAGGTATAACCTCGGAAGGTTATTCCCTATACAACTATGGTCACCTAATGTGTTTGGTCGGATCCTAATGATCGACCAAACGGGTCGGGTTCGAAAGTATAAGCGATTTATTAGATCGCTTACCTTTACGACCCTAGACAAGCACAAAACTAAAAGTGACGAGCTAAGCATGTTAAAACATGCTTAACTAAGTTTAGAAAACAGGTTTGGTATCAAAACAACAGTTTTGATACCCAAGAGTAGTTTGGTTACAAAATACGTAAGAATGCGCATTTTGGCCGAAACTACGACTCGTCACTGAGCATAGATAACGTGGTAATCCGTAGGTATAGTCACTAGGGACTATAACCATTGTGATTACGCTCACGTTATGAAGTTCAAACGAACTTCGCATTGACCATAAACTGGTCAATGCAGAAAGTCAAACAAAGTTTGACTTTAACGCTAAAACGAATGAAAAGAACGAAAGAACACTTACAAAGGGTCCCCGCAAGTTTGATCTTCTAAGTAATCTCAGGTAGGAAGTGTATAAGCACAACCACTTAGAGAAAAACTCAGAATTCAAGTGGGTTTTGCAAGTGAATCAAAGGGGTACTTATAGGATTTGGACCACCGTTAGGATCGTTCCTCGAATACCGTGCTTTGATCTTGTCCCTACACTTGTTGCAACACTAAGGTAACTCAAATTGGCCCCCTTGCATCAGGAAACAACATGTGGAATTGGGTTTGGAGTGCATAACAGCTGTTAAAACGACTTTTGCTGATCTGAAAGGGCCTCGCGTGACGCCTAGGGTCCCTCGCGTCACGCCTTGTGTCACACCCCGACCGTGTAAAACAACAAATCGCGGCGGAAACATCGGGGCGCGTTGCAACAGAATCATTGTTTCATAACCATGGATACAAAAAGTGTTTCGTTTTATTAAACATTGAATATTTACATCTTCTGGAAATCTAAATACACAATTTAAACATAGTCTATCATTGTTATTGAGTCACTAAGGCCTCGTCCAGTCCTATGTGAGCATGCATCCTATCAATCGATATCATTCAACAATACCTGAAACATATGTGAAAACAAAGTCAGCAAAGAAATGCTGGCGAGTACATAGGTTTTGTAGGAGTGTCGAAATCATGGCTAGTTTAGATATTGCAATACTTTATTAAAAACCTTGTTTTGAAAAAAGTATAATATTGCAACTTAATTAACCAACTCAAATCAAGCGGGTTATAGTTTATAAAACCTCGTAGCCATGACTCTTAACCCAAAAACATTTGTTTTAGTAAAGCAAATTGTGAAACATCTCGAAATAAATCATTAATAAAACTCGTTAATAAATCTCGTTAAAACTCGTATAGTTTACATCATATCGAAAACCTCGTTTGTGTGACATCGTTTGGAAATCGTTTACCCAAGTGAACTAAATAACGCCACGGTATGTAATATGATGAAATCACTTATATATAGGAAGTACCAGCGGCGTATCCACCATGCTTTTATCACATTACACCCGTCCCATTGTCTAAACCCTTAACCAAAAACCAATCGTATATCGTTTTGAAGCCAATCGTTTAACCAAATCGTTCAACTCGTTAATACATCGCGTGAAAACCAATCGTTTACCCAAATCGTTAAAATATCGCGTGAAAACCAATCGTTGACCCAAATCGTTAAAATATCGCGTGAAAACCAATCGTTTACCCAAATCGTTAAAATTCGTTTTAGATCGTGAAAGTACTTATAAGGTCGTCTTGCTAATAACATTCAAACCTTCGTGACTCATCCCTCGTCGCTTCTCGTTTTTGCATTAACAAACCCTTACCAAAGGGTAAATTAACAATTACAGATTCAGTCGCTACCCACCACCCCCACACATAACCACGGGTGCAGTAAGATAACGGGATTTGTCAGATCCTATGGTACCATAACCTAATACTGGTCGGCTTGATCATTGCTAATGAATGTCATTTGTTATGTAACCCAACCAACAAGTTTGTTCACATTATCGAAATCGTTTTTAGTTTTGTATAAATCGTCTTAATCGTTTTTGAAACCATCGTTATATCATCGAAAATCGTTTTGATACCATCGTTAAAACCTTGAAAACATTTAGCACATATGAGTCACCCCAAATCAATAGAAAACAGTAAAATAGGGGAATAATGTACTCGCCTGAGAATGCTTAGAGGTCTTGAACAACAACCAAGCAAAGCTAGAGGGAGCACGGAATCAATCGGCAGTCTAAAACTATATAAATAAACCGGGCCTAAGTCGGAAGATCGGATAGAATGAGGGCTTGTAGACCAAATGAGTATGGGAACTCATGTAGTATGGTTTAACAAAGCCTACATACTACAATGAAACCTAACCTAAGTGCTTTCGACCCATCGCAACCCATTAAGGTAGCTTACGCTACTTTAACGCGTCGTGCGCGCAAAGCGCGTTAGAGACGTCTAACTAGTCCTATGACAAGTATTATATGCCTAAACGTGTTTAATCATGTTACATAATCAGTTATATAACAAAAGTTTAAGTTACATATGCTTAATTACTAGTTATACATGAAAAGGGTATTTTGGTAATTTCCTTAAGGCACATAAACTACTTATCATTCAACTACCTAAACTAGGCGACCATAAGGTATAACCTCGGAAGGTTATTCCCTATGACACTAAACATGTTTGGTCGGATCATAAGATCGACCAACCGGGTCGTGCTCGAAAGTCTAAGCGGGTGTTTAGTCCGCTTGACTTACGACACTACACAAGCACTAAACTAAAGAGTGACGAGCTAAACATGCTAGAACATGTTTAGAAAAAATGTTTTGATATCAAAACAAACGGTTTTGATATCCTAGAGTAGTTTGGTTACAAAATACGCGTAAATGCGCATTTTGGCCGAAACTACGACTCGTCACTGAGCCTAGATAACGTGGTAATCAGTAGGTATAGCCACTAGGGACTATAACCATCGTGATTACAATCACGTTATGAAGTTCAAACGAACTTCATGTTGACCATTGACTGGTCAACACCGAAAGTCAAACATAGTTTGACTTTCATACACGAAAAGCAATAAAAGAACAAAGGAACACTTACAAAGGGTCCCCGCACGCTCTTAATCCGATTTACCTTCAGGTATGAAGTATAAACTTCAACTTAGAAGGCATAAATCAGATTCAAGTATGAGGAATAAGTGAATTCTTGGTGGGTATTTATAGGAAATGGTCCACCGTTAGGATTGTTTGTCGAAAAACGTGATTCGATCTCATCCGTACACTTGTTGAAGTGTTATGGAAGCTCATTTGGCCACTCACCATAAGGTATCAACATGTGGCAAAGGGATTAGGAGTGGTTTGCAGCTGTTAACAGTTGTTTAGGAAGCTTCTGATGTGCTGGAGACTGCTTGCGCACCGTAACACTAATAGTGTTGAGGTGCGCAAGGACCAACTTTGGCAGATTGGCAGATTTGGTCCCTGTTAGTGTTTTGGGCTATTTCCGACACGTTTAAGGCCCGTTAACCCCATTTCAAAGCTCTAAAATGAAGTTAAAGTATAGGGGACTTAAAATGTGCTCAAAAAAATCTCGGATGGCGGTTCGTTTATGTCACACCCTGGCTTTGCGGAAGCGTGGGTTTATTTGGTGTAACTTCTTAATACCATAGCTTAATCACAACAAAGCTATATGAAAATAACATCATGCAGATCATCCATTGATTTAAGTAAAATACCACAACATTGTCCTAATACGTTGACACATGCAACGGAAATTACAACTTAACAACATAACAACTTTGTTCTTAAAACACAACCCCAAATATAACATAAACACTTGTTTAAGTCTTGCGACTCGTCCAGGTAAAAGTCGCAATCCCTAAACGTGGATGATCCTGTAATTCTAACACAGCGGGAAAACGTAGCATACCGGGCCAGATCCTTAGTTCCCTGAAATACATGTAAGTTGGAAAAATCAACATAATGTTGAGCGAGTTCATGTGTAAGTGAGTATGTAAAACACTTGTAAGTATAAAAACCCTGGTATGTAGCAAATAAGGAAAAAGAGATCACCAATGGTTTGCAAGGCCATTGATATGTGTGAAGTGCAAGTAGGAAGACTCAAACCTAGCAGATTTATGCGTCGGGCACAAAGTCACCCCGAGGTCCGTTCTGTTTGGCCTGGGGCTGGGCTCGCTACACCCAGATAGATCTACCGCTCCTGTCCCTCGGTCCTACAATGAGGATTAATGGCCTCCAGTTCCCGCCTACCCACTCACATGATCTAAGTAGTAACCCTCCTTACGCTAAACATACCATGTGTAAAAGTACCCGTAATCACAGTAACATGTATTTCACCCCCGCAGTTTAGAAAACTGAAAACAGTTAAGAGAAAAGGGGGACATGAACTCACAGTAATGCGTCCTCGAATAACAGCAAATCAAACTCGGTCTGCAGCACGACAACCTACAATGTGCTAATATCTATTAGACGAACGGCCGTGCCTTAGCTTAGAGTTTTAATGTTCTTGGGGAAATAGTTAGACAACTATTTCGTGTTTATATTTCTTGGTTAACGTATAAATAGATTCCTTCCCAAGGATGGGGTATTCGTACAAGTATTATGTATGTGGTGACTTAAGTATTGACAAGGTACATTTTCAAGTCTTATAACCAACACTTTAAAGATTTATGTCAAAACTCAAGGCGAGGTTAAATTCCAAGAAATAAAGTTAAACATACCTGTTAGAAAAATAATTTTTCTAAGTCTTGGTATTTTTAGAAAAATTTGCTAGAACTTCCCCTAAAAACGGGAGTGTCCGTGCTAATATGCACATCATTTTCTTTTTGAATTCAACCCATGATCATCAACAATCAACCCTTACGTTTTAACACGCAAAATACTACCCTTGTCACTTCAGTTTCAATATGTGAAAACTGGACTGTTTTCGGACGATTAAATAAAATACTTAACTCTTTCCAAAAATTCCCAAATTTTTGCGGAATATCCTAATCGACCCACAAATTATCTTGTAAAAATTTCGGGGTCTAGTTCATTATCAATAATTTATAGAAAATCGTTTACCGAACTGTGATCAGATTTGTCACATTCTGATCACTGTTTACGGAAAAATTCGTCAAAAATTCCTCGTAAGTCCGTTTATCGAAATTCCAGTTGGGGGGTCACAAATACATCAGTGATCATCTTTGATAAAAATTTCAGGGGCTGGTTCGGTTTAGATTTTAAGTTGTGACCGAAAACGCACAGCCCAATTTACTGCAGTAACAATCAGCCTTAGCTGCTGTCACGAAAACAGATTTTTAAAATAGTAACCGACATCAGAAAAATACGATTCCAGCGCCATTTTCTTCGTTTTTCGAAATGACACGATTTAGGCTTTTGAAATTCCGTTTTTCGAGTTTTCAAAGTCCGTTTACAGCCTGTTGAAGGCGGCTGGAAAAGCGCATCAGCATGTTATTTCTGGGTTTACACATTTCTAAATCGCATCAACGAGTGTCCGAACAATGGTTTTAACAAGAAACAACGCTCAATATCAAGAGTGATTTAACCAACCCTCAAACCGACAAGATTCCGCTTCATGTTTCATACCCAAGTAAACTTTTATGTAGCTTTTAAGTTCATAACACATGTTTTTTTTCATTTTCTAGTATTCTTGTAATTTAGTGATTTAAACAACAATACTTCATACTACAAGACATAATTTTCGAACAAGATGAGATCAAGTATAAGGAAACTTACTACTAGCCTCTAGCTAGGGAAGAATCTAATGAAATGTGATGAGAAAATGACGGTGAAAGAAGACTAGAACGAGCTCCTTTGAAGTCCCTTTAAGTTGCACCTTCCATGGATGAATACTAAGCTTTGAATGGACAATGTAATGAAGAAGATGATGATGTTTAAGGTGGTGATGGTGTGTTCGGTTTTGGGCAGCCGATCAAGAGGGAGAGAGAGTGAAGATGGAGAGAAATCTTGGTGAAAAGATAAGTTATCTAAGGTGCCATACCTTTATAGATCATACTTCACATAATATGGAAGATCATGCAAGTAATCTATCTAATTTAATATAAAATAAATCAAAAGTGGTATGGTGAAGATCATATGGGGGGTCCACATGGAGACTAAAATCGTTGGGGGGGGGGGGGGGGGTCTTGAGGTAGACAATGTGCAACTAGAATGTTAGATTGTAAGTATGTAAGAAAAATGGTGGTGTAGGTTAGTTGGTTTATTTTTAGCGGGTGTTATGGCATACGGGGATCATGACTAGCCATAAATAATAAAACAAAGTGTCTGCCAAAAATTTAGTGTCCCGGGTAATGTCTGGTTATCCGGTCAGGTACTGTCCCGATAAAGCGTTTAATTAGTCCGAAAAAGGTCCTTTATGTATATTTTTGTAACATAAATTATTCCCGGTACTTAGGAAAATATACGGGACCGTTCTATAATGTTTTTGCACTTTATTAGTAATTTAAAATGCTAAGTTTTATATTAAAGCGCAGAATTTTGTACTTAAAGTACGTTTTAGGCACATCCGGTCACTATAAACTTTACCTAGTGACGCAGTTCTACAATCCTCACCTCCCTACACTCACTACTAGTGTAGAATCTAATCCCGGCTCATACTGGCCTTAGAGGCAGTGTCTGCCTGATGCTGGTTATGTCAGCATGTTTAATGGGTATCCCGTAGTGTGCTCACTGTGCTTGTTGTGCATCAAGGTTGTCACTGGTGTTTGTGTATGAATAGTAGAGTGACAGTATAAAATGTGATGCATGAGCATGTATGTGTCAGAAATCAGTAAGCAGTTTAATCACAGTTGTAAGCAAGCATAGTAATTAAGCAGTAATTAAATATTAATTAAGTCGTACGGATACCTGTTTTGGTGAGGGTTGTCACAGTTTAGCCGTACGGTTGCGATGTTCGCTTAATTACGACGGAATGCGCATAAGCGCGAAAAACGATCCAAATGACGCGACGAATTGATTTTTTTCTTATGCCAAACACTAAAATAAAATGTTTTAGTGCTTACATAAATTTTTGGATGTCCGGATGTATTCAGAACGTAAGTTATGCGCGAAAATGCAAACTTGTGCACTTTTTGACGCTTTTAGTCCCTGAATGACCCAAAAGTTTATTTTAGCACACCGAACACCTCAAAGCCTATTTCTAAGCTATGTTAAGGATATTTATGGTATGTTTAACTTCTGGTCATGTTCCGGAATGTCTGTTTCAGTTCAAATTGGCATACTTTCGTAGTTTGTCAAATTTAGTCCCTGTAGACGAATTAACTTGTTTTTGCCATACCAAAGCCTTCAAAACTTATTTCTAAGTTATGTAAAGGTTATTTAAGGTATGTTAAGCCAATGTCACTATTCCGGAGTGTTTGTTGCAATAAACTGGTTATATTTACGCATTGGTGCGCGTATAACCTTCCAGAAAGCGTTTTAGAGTTTGAAATTGAACAAAAATTGATATGTGCAAATTATACACATATTTGCACAAATCCCAAGTATGAAATACAATACTTCATTGGTTTGGTATTTGTTTGATGGTCGCAGTGACCCAGGTGTCACAGTCTCCCCTACTTCAGGAAATTTCGTCCCAAAATTTAATCAGAGGAAACTTGTGAGAGCTTGAAAACATGAAATTGAAAAGATCGAACAACATTGTTTAGGGTTCTGAACTTCTAGTAACTTTAATAACATCATGATTGCAATGTAAGAGGGATACTTATATACAAGTATATGAAGCGTCATTGGTGCGTCCACCGTACCTCCGTTACATCGTTCACATTTTGTTATTGTTGTCGCTATCGGTTTTTACACATAATAAATCTTACTGGGTTTCTGTGCACTAAATTTTCCTAATTATGTACGCGTCCATAATTAGACAATTCCTTGCACAGTTCACACAGTCTATTTTATAATGTGTAGGGTAAAACCAAATGAACAATCCTGTGATGAGTGTGACTAGACCGCCATAGAGTCCTTTTAATTAAATCAATAAATGATCTAAATAGACTATCAAGGAGTCTGTTCAGCTACATCACTAGATGTCGTTCTTTAACCAAATTGTGAATCAATCTTTTTTTACTAGACCACAAAAAGGGTCTCTTATGAATCATGGAGCGGTACTATATAATCCAAGGGTCTTAACTATTACATAGAAGCCCATTAAGGATTTAAGGTAGTACCTTTTGAATATCCTACTATGAATCCCTCATATGAAGATATGAAAGATTCTATGAGGATTTGAAAATCGGATCACACAAAAACATAGAGGAGAACACATAAACACATATCACATAATCGCATACTCGCATAATTGTTTAATTTGACCTTTAAATTTGTTATCTTTGGACACGGGTATTTAAAGCATACAAGGAATCAAATCCTTAATTGCAGCAATTTGGATGGATCCACATGAATACCCTGCTTGTTGACTACATGACCCAAAAACTGAACTTCTTTAAGCCAAAATTTCCTCTTGGAGGATTTAGCGAAAAGTTTGTTCCTTCTTTAGGGGTTCCAATGTCAACGAAGGTGTTAATCGTGATCGGCTCGGGACATGAATAGATCAAGATGTCATCAATAACAACAATGACGAACTGATCCAAATAAGACTTGCAGACTCTATTTATTAAGTCCATGTAGATGGCTGGAGCATTTGTCAATCCAAAAGGCATGACTGTAAACTCGTAATGGCCATACTTCGTGCAGAAAGCCGTTTTGGGAATATCTTCTTCGAGAATACGAAGTTGATGATACCCAGAATGCAAATCGATCTTGGAAAAGCATGAAGTACCCTACAGATGATCGGAGAGATCATTGATTTAAGGTAGGGGATATCGATTCTTGATGGTAAGCTTATCAAGCTTACGATAATCGATACTAATTCGAAAAGATCCATCTTTCTTTTTCACAAAGAGGGCAAGAGTTTTCCCCAAGGTGAAAAGTTTGGACGGATGAATCCTTTATCATACAACTCTTGAAGTTGTTTCGATAATTCTTGCATCTCAGATGGTGCAAGACGATAAGGTGCTTTCGCAATTGGGTTGGCATTGGGTACAAGATCATAATGAAACTTGACTTGACGAACTGGAGGCAAACCAGGCAGTTCATCAGAAAACACCTTTGGATAATCCCGAACAATTGGAATATCCTAAATACTCTTGCTCTTGCCTTTCTCCTCGGTGACATGTGCTAGAAACGAAACATATCCTTTTTGTAAATAACTTTGGGCTTTTGATTTAAAAGAAACATGCGTTTGAGGTTCTTTAGGGAGATCACAAGTGATCATGAAAATGACAGAACCACACGAGTAGTTTGTCTTTGTGTTGACATCATAAGGTTGGATCAAACATTCATACATTTGCATTAATTAAAGAAAATAAAAACCACAAATTTTTATTTATATAACAACCGCATTGTCTTTAAATGTTTCAAGATAACAACCAGAGGAAATACAAAATACTAATCGTTCATCGCTGCATCGTTGATTGCCTCATTGATGTTAAACACTCGACCACGTGCTAGATTCACGTTGACGTTGACGTTCGCATTCGGGTTTGCGTTAGCATTTGCATTCACCAGTCTTGGGCAGTTGTGGCGGAAGTGACCAATCTCTCCGCAGTTGAAACATGAACCCAGTGGGAATCTCGCAGCATTCCCTTGAACCGGAGCTTGAACCTGAGCAGCCTGATTTTGTCCCAGACGACAAACATTGGCCAAATGCCCAAGTCTACCACACGTTGTGCATTTCTTGCAATCTTGTTGTGCAACGTGATGACCGTTGCAACGGGCACAATGTTGTGCGGTACTTGCATATGCCTTCTTTGCAGATGGCTGTGCCGGTGGGTTTTGCAAGTTCTGAGCAGTCTGTGTTGTAACAGCAAAATTTTGGGCACCCTTCCGCTTCTTTGATTTCTTCGAAGTCTCACCTTCCTCACCCTTTTTCTTGTCCTTTCCAGAATCAGTCGCCTTCTTTTTATCACCCTTGCGGGTGAGTTTACCCTTCCTGACTTGAGACTCAGTCAGGGTAGCTGACAACTCGATTGCTTGACGAAGGGTAGTAGGATTAACACCGATCAAAATATCCAGAATAGAATCGGGTAAACCATCGATATACCTCTCGATTGCTTTCTCCAAAGGGGTAACCATGGTGGGACACAATAGACTGAGTTCTTCAAAATGATCCGTGTACGCACGGTGTTCAGCCCCATCTTGCTTTAAGTCATCAAACTCTCGTTCCAAAACTCGAATCTCGTGACGGGGACAAAACTCCTTCATCATGAAAGCCCGAAGCTCCGCCCATGTTTGTGCCAAAGCCACCTCGGCACCCCTATCGCGCATAACACCATTCCACCAAGTAAGCGCTCGCTTTTCAAACACACTCGAAGCAAATTCCACCTTACACGCATCCTGACACTGCACATGTCTGAATGTGCTCTCGATACTCTCAAACCACTGCAGGAGCGGAATTGCTCCTTGCGACCCTGAAAACTTAAGTGGCTTCGCAGAATTGAAGTTCTTGAAATTACACGGTGCATTATTGTTGTTGTTGTTGCCATTGTTGTATATCTCGTGGACTTGGGTTACAACACCGGGAAGTACAGCAGCCACTTGCTGAGAAACCAGGGCTGCGATTTCTTCAATAGTAAAAGTTCGAGGATCGCGTCGAGGAGGCATTGTCTAACAAGGAAATAAGAGAATCGAGTGAGGTTGAAATTTAGGAAAAACAGAAGAGGTATCGACAAAACACAAGGAAGGCGATCATTTGTTTGTTACCTCGAACAAACAAACGACACGCAGTGACTAATCAAAGTAAATAGATCAAAAATAATGTATCGACGAAGACATGCTCGCCTATAAGTGAACACTCATCCCAAGAATTCCCAGGTAAGCACAACTGGTCTCGCGTCTGATGAGATATATACGAAGTGCTTGCCTAGACAGAAAACCCAGAATACTGGCATTCACCCTTCCAGTTTGCACATGTTCACATTATTTAGACCCAAACTTTGACGAGATTTTAAAAACTCAAAGGGTTCAAAAACTTACAACAGAGGGTTCAAAACCTAGTAATAAATCATCCTAGAACAGATGATTAGTTTTCAAAGCAGATTCAAAAATTGTGTTCTTGTTGTGGTTATCACCTAAGGATAGGTGACAGTTTTGTTTTAGAAATCTAAACGCAAATTTTCTTCGCGTTAGAGTCCTAAGAAGGTTATAGACTAGGTCAAAGCATTACTAATAACCTAATTCCCTATAACCATTGGCTCTGATACCAACTTTTCTGTCACACCCTGACCGCGTAAAACAACAAAGCGCGGCGGAAACATCGGGGCGCGTTGCAACAGAATCATTGTTTCATAACCATGGATACAAAAAGTGTTTCGTTTTATTAAACATTGAATATTTACATCGTCTGGAAATCTAAATACACAATTTAAACATAGTCTATCATTGTTATTGAGTCACTAAGGCCTCGTCCAGTCCTATGTGAGCATGCATCCTATCAATCGATATCATTCAACAATACCTGAAACATATGTGAAAACAAAGTCAGCAAAGAAATGCTGGCGAGTACACAGGTTTTGTAGGAGTGTTGAAATCATGGCTAGTTTAGATATTGCAATACTTTATTAAAAACCTTGTTTTGAAAAGAGTATAATATTGCAACTTAATTAACCAACTCAAATCAAGCGGGTTATAGTTTATAAAACCTCGTAGCCATGACTCTTAACCCAAAAACATTTGTTTTAGTAAAGCAAATTGTGAAACATCTCGAAATAAATCATTAATAAAACTCGTTAATAAATCTCGTTAAAACTCGTATAGTTTACATCATATCGAAAACCTCGTTTGTGTGACATCGTTTGGAAATCGTTTACCCAAGTGAACTAAATAACGCCACGGTATGTAATATGATGAAATCACTTATATATAGGAAGTACCAGCGGCGTATCCACCATGCTTTTATCACATTACACCCGTCCCATTGTCTAAACCCTTAACCAAAAACCAATCGTATATCGTTTTGAAGCCAATCGTTTAACCAAATCGTTCAACTCGTTAATACATCGCGTGAAAACCAATCGTTTACCCAAATCGTTAAAATATCGCGTGAAAACCAATCGTTGACCCAAATCGTTAAAATATCGCGTGAAAACCAATCGTTTACCCAAATCGTTAAAATTCGTTTTAGATCGTGAAAGTACTTATAAGGTCGTCTCGCTAATAACATTCAAACCTTCGTGACTCATCCCTCGTCGCTTCTCGTTTTCGCATTAACAAACCCTTACCAAAGGGTAAATTAACAATTACAGATTCAGTCGCTACCCACCACCCCCACACATAACCACGGGTGCAGTAAGATAACGGGATTTGTCAGATCCCATGGTACCATAACCTAATACTGGTCGGCTTGATCATTGCTAATAAATGTCATTTGTTATGTAACCCAACCAACAAGTTCGTTCACATTATCGAAATCGTTATTAGTTTTGTACAAATCGTCTTAATCGTTTTTGAAACCATCGTTATATCATCGAAAATCGTTTTGATACCATCGTTAAAACCTTGAAAACATTTAGCACATATGAGTCACCCCAAATCAATAGAAAACAGTAAAATAGGGGAATAATGTACTCGCCTGAGAATGCTTAGAGGTCTTGAACAACAACCAAGCAAAGCTAGAGGGAGCACGGAATCAATCGGCAGTCTAAAACTATATAAATAAACCGGGCCAAAGTCGGAAGATCGGATAGAATGAGGGCTTGTAGACCAAATGAGTATGGGAACTCATGTAGTATGGTTTAACAAAGCCTACATACTACAATGAAACCTAACCTAAGTGCTTTCGACCCATCGCGACCCATTAAGGTAGCTTACGCTACTTTAACGCGTCGTGCGCACAAAGCGCGTTAGAGACGTCTAACTAGTCCTATGACAAGTATTATATGCCTAAACGTGTTTAATCATGTTACATAATCAGTTATATGACAAAAGTTTAAGTTACATATGCTTAATTACTAGTTATACATGAAAAGGGTATTTTGGTAATTTCCCTAAGGCACATAAACTACTTATCATACAACTACCTAAACTAGGCGACCATAAGGTACAACCTCGGAAGGTTATTCCCTATGACACTAAACATGTTTGGTTGGATCATAAGATCGACCAACCGGGTCGTGCTCGAAAGTCTAAGCGGGTGTTTAGTCCGCTTGACTTACGACACTACACAAGCACGAAACTAAAGAGTGACGAGCTAAACATGCTAGAACATGTTTAGAAAATATGTTTTGATATCAAAACAAACGGTTTTGATATCCTAGAGTAGTTTGGTTACAAAATACGCGTAAATGCGCATTTTGGCCGAAACTACGACTCGTCACTGAGCCTAGATAACGTGGTAATCAGTAGGTATAGCCACTAGGGACTATAACCATCGTGATTACAATCACGTTATGAAATTCAAACGAACTTCATGTTGACCATTGACTGGTCAACGCCGAAAGTCAAACATAGTTTGACTTTCAGACACGAAAAGCAATTAAAGAACGAAGGAACACTTACAAAGGGTCCCCGCACGCTCTTGATCCGATTTACCTTCAGGTATGAAGTATAAACTTCAACTTAGAAGGCATAAATCAGATTCAAGTATGAGGAATAAGTGAATTCTTGGTGGGTATTTATAGGAAATGGTCCACCGTTAGGATCGTTTGTCGAAAAACATGATTCGATCTCATCCGTACACTTGTTGAAGTGTTATGGAAGCTCATTTGGCCACTCACCATAAGGTATCAACATGTGGCAAAGGGATTAGGAGTGGTTTGCAGCTGTTAACAGCTGTTTAGGAAGCTTCTGATGTGCTAGAGACTGCTTGCGCACCGTAACACTAATAGTGTTGAGGTGCGCAAGGACCAACTTTGGCAGATTGGCAGATTTGGTCCCTGTTAGTGTTTTGGGCTATTTCCGACACGTTTAAGGCCCGTTAACCCCATTTCAAAGCTCTAAAATGAAGTTAAAGTATAGGGGACTTAAAATGTGCTCAAAAATATCTCAGATGTCGGTTCGTTTAGCCGTACGGTTGCGATGTTCGCTTAACTACGACGGAATGCGCATAAGCGCGAAAAACGATCCAAATGACGCGACGAATGGATTTTTTTCTTATGCCAAACACTAAAATAAAATGTTTTAGTGCTTACATAAATTTTTAGATGTCTGGATGTATTCAGAACGTAAGTTATGCGTGAAAATGCAAACTTGTGCACTTTTTGGCGCTTTTAGTCCCTGAATGACCCAAAAGTTTATTTTAGCACACCGAACACCTCAAAGCCTATTTCTAAGCTATGTTAAGGATATTTATGGTATGTTTAACTTATGGTCATGTTCCGGAATGTCTGTTTCAGTTCAAATTGGCATACTTTCGCAGTTTGTCAAATTTAGTCCCTGTAGACGAATTAACTTGTTTTTGCCATACCAAAGCCTTCAAAACTTATTTCTAAGTTATGTAAAGGTTATTTAAGGTATGTTAAGCCAATTTCACTATTCCGGAGTGTTTTTTGCATTAAACTGGTTATATTTACGCATTGGTGCGCGTATAACCTTCCAGAAAGCGATTTAGAGTTTGAAATTGAACAAAAATTGATATGTGCAAATGATACACATATTTGCACAAATCCCAAGTATGAAATACAATATTTCATTGGTTTGGTATTTTTTTGATGGTCGCAGTGACCCAGGTGTCACACCCTGCCCCCTATCTGCAGTTTTCAAACAGAAATGGCAGAATAGGTCCCTGCGCATGTTTCAGTCCATTTTCCACACGTTTGAAGCCCGTTAAATCATTTTCAAGGCTCCACAAGGATGCGTAAACATTGTGGACCTGAAACATGCTCAAAATTATGCCGGATGTCGGTTCGTTTGGCCGTACGATCGCGATGTTCGCTTAATTTCGACGGAATGCGCATAAGCGCGAAAAACAATCCAAATTGCGTAACGAATGGATTTTTCTTATGCCAAACACTAAAATAAATTGTTTTAGTGCTTAAATAAATTTTTGGATGTCCGGATGTATTCAGAACGTAAGTTATGCGCGAAAATGCAAACTTGTGCACTTTTTGACGCTTTTAGTCCCTGAATGACCTAAAAGTTTATTTCAGCACACCGAACCCTTTAAAGCCTATTTCTAAGCTATATAAAGGATATTTAAGGTGTGTTTAACTTATGGTCATGTTCTGGAATGTCTGTTTCAGTACGAATCATCATACTTTCGCAGTTTGTCGGATTTAGTCCCTGTAAGCGATTAAACTTGATTTCAATACACCAAACCATCCAAAACTTATTTCTAAGTTATGTGAAGGTTATTTAAGGTATGTTAAACCTATTTCACTATTCTTGAGTGTTCTTTGCATTAAACTGGTTATATTTACGCATCGGTGCGCGTATAACATTCCAGAAAGCGATTCAGAGCCCGAAAACGAACAAGAATTGATATGTGCAAATGATACACATATTTATTCAAATCCCAAGTATGAAATATAATATTTCATTGGTTTGGAATTTGTTTGATGGTTGAAGTGACACAGGTGTCACATTATAGTCCCTAGTGACTATACCTACTGATTACCACGTTATCTAGGCTTAGTGACGAGTCGTAGTTTCGGCCAAAATGCGCATTCTTGCGTATTTTGTAACCAAACTACTCTTAGGTATCAAAACCGTTTGTTTTGATACCAAACTTGTTTTCTAAACTTAGTTAAGCATGTTTTAACATGCTTAGCTCGTCACTTTTAGTTTAGTGCTTATATAGGGTCGTAAGGTAAGCGATCTAAACAATCGCTTATACTTTCGAACCCGACCCGTTGGTCGATCATTAGGATCCAACCAAACACATTAGGTGACCATAGTTTATAGGGAATAACCTTCCAAGGTTATACCTTATGGTCACATCGTTTGAGTAGTTGTATGATAGGTAGTATATATGCCTTAGGTAAATTACCAAAATGCCCTTTTGACGCCAAATTTCATTTTAAGCATATGTTACATAAATTTTAACATCTAAACTGATTTCGCAATAATATTAGACATGTTAAGGCATATTTTACTTGTCATAGGACTAGTCAGGCGTTCCGAACGTGTTTTACGCGAACGACGCGTTAAAGTAGCATAAGCTACCTAAACGGGTCGTAATGGGTCGTAAGCACTTAGGTTAGGTTTCATTTTAGTATGTGGGCTTTGTTAAACCATATTACATGAGTTCCCATACTCATTTGGTTTACGAGCCCTCATTCTATCCGATCCTCCGATTTAGGTCCGGTTTATTAATGTAGTTACCTATATTAGGTACCGTCTGATTCCGAGATCTTCTAGCATTGCTTGGTGGTTATACTAGGACTATTGAGCAATCTCAAGTGAGTACATAGACCCCTCTTTTACTGTTTTCAAAACATTTTGGGGTGAAACACATGTGCCTACCTGTTACTTTCGTGCTTTTCATGTTTTCATATCATATGCTTGTTATGTTCAATAGTAAACTTATAGTACATGATTTCATTGTGTTTTTGCTATGTATGTCCTTTGTTGCATACCTAGTACATCGTTTTACATTACATTTTATGCTATGTATGTCCATTGTGTGCATACTTAGTGCATTGTTTTACATTACATCACATCACATGCTATGTATGTTCATTTGTTGCATACTTAGTACATTGTTATTCATCACATGCTTACATTTTGGTATGACATTTGGTTTATTTAAATGGGACAATATACATTCATTAACATTAGCTACGCCGCTCGTTAGTAGGTAATGGTACCATACGAATTGACAGCTCCCGTTCCTGACATCCTAGGTAAGTTTGGATGGAAGGAATGACCGAATCTGAATACATTTCTAGGTGGACCTTAGACTTTGTGCTAGGGTTTATTCTACAGTCGCAAGGCTTGGATGTACGCATTTCACAATACCGCATAGATGTTTATATCAGTATAGCATGCATTTGTTCCACAAAACATAACTTTGATTTAAACCATGTTTTACTTCAATACCTTGTTTTTGTGCATTTTACATATGGTTTAGTTGATATATTTCACTTACCATACATGATATTTTGGATACACATTACATGATTTGTATTAGACATAAACATTTTGACATTGATATACACAATTCATGATTTACATTAGACATAAACATTTTGACATTGATATACACAATTCATGATTTACATTAGACATAGGCATTAGACATGGTTTTCACACAAACATTTTGACATTTGATTATACATAAACATTTTACTCTGGTGGTTTGGTTTGAGTAAGTGATTTAAGTAACGAGGCGTGTGTAATATGATAAAAGCATGGTGGATACGCCGCTGCTACTTCCTATATATAAGTGCTTGTATGGTATTACATATCGTAGCGTTATTTGAATTATTTCAATTTAGACATATAACATTTTATTCAAATAACATACTTTTTACAATACATTGTTTTACAAATAACTTATCTGATATAAACTCATTTTACTTGGTTATTTACTTAACCATGTATTATTCTTTTATACATATATATCATTTGGTTTATTTATCACTTTTCAAATGATTTACAAGACAAAGCAAATTACAAGGTTCATGACTAAACATTTTCTTAAACATAAGTCATGAATTCTATTTTCACAAAACCTATGTATCTCACAGGCATTTTTTATGCTGACGTACCTATTTTCACATGTGTTTCAGGATATGATGCTTAGGATTTATCAAGATACACTTAGGCGGACTTGGGCCTTAGCGACAATAAAAGATGCAAGACTAGTTATTTATGTTTCTTTGATTGTCAAGACATTGTAACTCTTTTATTCAATAAAACAATATTTCAATTTCCATGTGTTATGAAACAATGATTCTGTTACAACACTCCCCGATGTTTCCGCCACGTTTTGTTGTTTTACGTGGTCGGGGTGTGACACTTATGTGCTTCATCCATCACAAGCTCGCGTAAGTTTCCATAAAGTGGGACCCATATGCGCCCGGTTACATAGTAAGCACCGTCTTCTTTTTGTTCTAACCGTTTCCTCGATCCTCGCAGGGACTCAGCCCTGATGTTCTCGGCTTTCAATGCTTCCCCCTGAGCACTTCGTATCTGAGTAGGGAGGTTAGATTGGATGGTAAGTTGTAATGCTCGCACACGCTTAGGTGTAGTGTCCATTCGACTGAGGGCGTCTGCCACAACATTGGCTTTGCCCTGATGGTACTTGATTGCGCATTCGTAATCATTCAAGAGCTCGACCCATCGACACTGTCGCATGTTTAACTCCTTTTGCTTGAAGATATGCTCGAGACTCCTGTGATCGGTGTAAATGGTGCACCTGGTACCGTACAGGTAATGTCTCCATATCTTAAGAGCAAAAACCACTGCTCCCAACTCCAAGTCGTGCGTAGTGTAGTTCCTTTCGTGAATCTTAAGTTGTCGAGAAGCGTAAGCGATAACTTTCTCGCGTTGCATCAACACGCAACCGAGCCCATGGATAGACGCGTCGCAGTAAACCACAAAGTCGTCGGTACCTTCAGGTAACGAGAGAATAGGGGCACTACACAGGTTATCCTTTAGCTTCCGAAATGCAGACTCCTGAGCCTCGTTCCACTTGTAAGCAATACCCTTCTGAGTGAGAGTCGTGAGAGGTTGAGCGATCTTCGAGAATCCCTTGATGAATCTACGATAGTACCCTGCCAATCCCAAGAATTGGCTGCCACACCCCGACCACGTAGAACATACAAAACGTGGCGGAAACGTCGGGGAGTGTTGTAATAGAATTAATGTTTTCAAATCCATGGCAATTAAAGTTTCGTTTTATAATTCATACATGAGAGTTTACATTGTTTTAAACAAGAAACAAAGAGTACATAACATAAATTAACTAGTTCTTGTCTCGTTTTAAGTCACTAAGGCACAGATCCGCCTAAGAATGTCTTGATAAGTCCTACGCATCATCTCCTGAAAACACATGTGAAAATAGGTACGTCAGCATAAAAATACCTGTGAGATACAAAGGTTTTGAGAAAATAGGATTCATGACTTATGTTTGAGAAAATGTTTAGTCATGAACCTTGTAATTTGCTTTGTCTTGTAAATCATTTGAAAAACGATAAGATCAGATGATATGTATAAATAAGAGAATAATGTATGGTTAAATGAATAACCATGTAAGATGAGTTTGTATAAGATAAGTTGTTTGTAAATCAATGTCTTGTGAAAAGTATGTTATTTGTATGAAATGTTATATGTCTCAAATTGAAATGATTCAAATAACGCTACGATATGTAATACCATACAAGCACTTATATATAGGAAGTACCAGCGGCGTATCCACCATACTTGTATCATATTACACACGCCTCGTTACTTAATCAAACCAAACTACCAAGATGAAATGTTTAACAATTGTAGAAATGTTTATGTATAGTCAAATGTCTATTGTCAAATGTATATCATGCAAAAGAGATACAACTGGTTCACACGGTTCAATAGTTACAAACGGTTCATATAATCAAAGGGTTACGACGGTTCACATAGTCAAATGGTTACAACGGTTCAAAATGTAGTATAATGTGTTCATATGCTGGATGAGCATATGCAACAGAAATGCAATGTAAAACAATGTACTAAGTATGCACGTAATGGACATACATAGCATAAGTGTAATGTAAAACAATGTACTAAGTATACACACAATGGGCATACATAGCATGAAATGAAATGTAAAACGATGTACTAAGTATGCACGTAATGGACATACATAGAATAAGAGTAATGTAAAACAATGTACTAAGTATACACACAATGGGCATACATAGCATGAAATGAAATGTAAAACGATGTACTAAGTACACACACAATGGGCATACGTAGCATGAAATGTAATGAAATCATGTACTATAATGTACTAACGAACATAGCAGGTATATGATGTGGGAACATGGAAAGCATGAAAGTAACAAGTAGGCACATGTGTTTCACCCCAAAGTGTTTGGAAAACAGTAAAAGAGGGGTCTATGTACTCACCTGAGATTTCTTAGTAGTCCTGGAGTAACAACCAAACAATGCTAGAGATCACGGAAATCAAACGGCACCTAATATAGGTAACTATGTTAATATTCCGGACCTAAATCGGAGGATCGGATAGAATGCGGGTTCGTAAACTAAACGAGTATGGAGACTCGTGTAATATGGTTTAGCAAAGCCTACATACTAAATGAAACCTAACCTAAGTGCTTACGACCCATTACGACCCTTTTAGGTAGCTTATGCTACTTTAACGAGTCGTTCGCGTGAAACGCGTTCGGAACGTCTAACTAGTCCTATGACAAGTGTTATATGCCTAAACATGTTACATAATCAGTTATGTGACAAAAGTTTAGGTTACATATGCTTAATTACCAATTATACATGAAAAGGGTATTCTGGTAATTTACCTAAGGCATATATACTACCTATCATACAACTACTTAACGAAGCGACCATAAGGTATAACCCCGGAAGGTTATTCCCTATATACTATGGTCACCTAATGTATTTGGTCGGATCCTAATGATTGACCAATGGGTCAGGTTCGAAGGTATAAGCAATTTTTCAGATCGCTTACCCTTACGACCCTAGACAACGTGGTAATCAGTAGGCATAGTCCCAAGGGACTATAACCATCGTGATTACAATCACGTTGCGAAGTTTAAACGAACTTCGCATTGACCATATAATGGTCAACGCAGAAAGTCAAACAAAGTTTGACTTTCAGACTCGAAAAGCAATAAAAGAATGAAAGAATACTTACGAAGGGTCCCCGAATGCTAATCGTGATCTAAGTAGCTCAGGTATGAAACAAAGGTTTCAACTTAGAGCTCCTCAAATCAGATTCTAGTGGGTTTAGAAGCAAATGGGGGTGGGTATTTATAGTTTTCGGTTCACCGTTAGGATCGTTTCTTGGAGAAGAGGAAATGATCTAGCCCGTACACTTGTCGGAAGGTTGTGGTAACTGATTTTGGCCACCACAAGTGATTAACATGTGGCACTTGACCTTTGGAAAGGGTTAAGGGCTGTTAACAGCAGCTGAAAAACGATTTTCTGCATCTGACCTATGCTTGCGCACTGTAACACAATTTGTGTTGAGGTGCGCAAGGCACCTGCAGACCAGAATATTTCATAAATGACAAAATAGGCCCCTGAAGCTCCAAACTTGCTATATGATGCATTTTTGACACGTTTAAGGCCCGTTAACCCCATTTCAAAGCTCTAAAATGAAGTTAAAGTATAGGGAACTTAAAATGTGCTCAAAAATATCTCGGATGTCAGTTCGTTTAGCCGTACGGTTGCGATGTTCGGTTAATTACGACGGAATGCGCATAAGCGCGAAAAACGATCCAAATGGCGTGACGAATGGATTTTTCTTATGCCAAACACTAAAATAAAATGTTTTAGTGCTTAGATAAATTTTTTGGATGTCCGGATGTATTCAGAACGTAAGTTATGCGCGAAAGTGCAAACTTGGGCACTTTTTGACGCTTTTAGTCCCTGAATGTCCCAAAAGTATATTTTAGCACACCGAACCCCTCAAAGCCTATTTCTAAGCTATGTAAAGGATATTTGTGGTATGTTTAGCTTATGGTCATGTTTCAGAATGTCTGTTACAGTTCAAATTGGCATACTTTCACAGTTTGTCAAATTTAGTCCCTGTAAGCGATTTAACTTGATTTTGCCATACCAAAGCCTTCAAAACTTATTTCTAAGTTATGTAAAGGTTATTTAAGGTATGTTAAGCCTATTTCACTATTCCGGAGTGTTCGTTGCATTAAACTGGTTATATTTACGCATCAGTGCGCGTATAACCTTCCAGAAGGCGAATTAGAGCTTGAAATCGAACAAGAGTTGATATGTGCAAACGATACACATATTTTTTACAAATCCCAAGTATGAAATACAATATTTCATTGGTTTGGCATTTGTTTGATGGTTGGAGTGACACAGGTGTCACAGTCTCCCCTACTTTAGGAAATTTCATCCCGAAATTTATTCGTAGGAGTCTATCTGTGACTTTGTGTCAAATAACCACCAGAGATATGAAAGGCGTAATCTTGACATTTCCTTAACGGACATTCTTCAGAAACGAAATGAACAGAATGAGTCATTTTCCACAAACGATTTCTTCAGGAACGAAAATGAACAGAACGAGTCATTTTCCACAATTTCTTCAGAAACGAAAATGAACAGAACGAGTCATTTTCCACAATTTCTTCAGGAATGAAAATGAACAGAAGGAGTCATTTTCCACGATTTCTTCGGAAACGAAAATGAACAGAACGAGTCATTTTCCACAATTTCTTCAGAAACGAAAATGAACGGAACGAGTCATTTTCCACCACTTCTTCAGAAACAAAAATGAACGGAACGAGTCATTTTCCACAATTTCTTCAGGAACGAAAATGAACAGAATGAGTCATTTTCCATGATTTCTTCAGGAACGAAAATGAACAGAACGAGTCATTTTCCACAATTTCTTCAGAAACGAAAATGAACGGAACGAGTCATTTTCCACAACTTCTTCAGAAACGAAAACGAACGGAACGAGTCATTTCTAAACACACGACCAAACTTGCTGTGGTTTCTGTGCACTGAATTTCATAATTATGTATGCATCCATAATTACGCAATTCCTTGCACAGTCCGCACAATTTGTTTGTAATGTGAAGGGGAGGAAAAATCAAACCTGTGATGAGTGTGACTAGACTACCATAAGGTCCTTTTAATTAGATCGACAAATGATCCTTTTAATTAGGCCACCAAGGAGTCCTTTCAGCTATCTCATCACATGATATTCCTAACCAGATTTTTGGATCAATCTGTTTAACTAGACCTCTCTAGGGGTCTAATTATGGAATAGTACAATATAATCCAAGGGTCTTTACTATTACGTAAAAGCCCATTGAGGATTTAATATAGTACCTTGGGATATCCTACTATGAATCCCTTATACGAAGATATGGAAGATTCTATAAGGATTTGGATAACAAAGCTTGGATTACACAAAAACATAAAAGGAAACACATAAGTACATAATCACATAGTTGTTTAATTTGTTATTAGCTTGTTATCGATTGAAAATGGATGTGGAAACCAGTCAATGGACTTCAATGTCCTCTGGGAGCTATCTAAAAAGATAGGAAGATCTTCCAAAAAATCGATTTTTGTTTTCAAAGAAATGTAATATTCGAATTAAGGAACACATCAATTTTTGGATTTACGGAAATACCCTTAGGTACCCTATTAAGGATTTATAGCGGTACTTTGGGTATTCGTCTAGTGTTGTAACTTGCGCCTTGTACTTCGTTTCCTTGGAAGAAACGGGTACTTAGAAATTTCGTGGAAAACGCAAGAGATCATAAAATAGAAAAATTTTGGGTGTAGTTTGCTTTTCAAGGAATACGATTTCTTGATTGTCGGTATTGTAAGGGATATGTTCTTTACATATAACCTCATAAATACATTGCAATGTAAATAAAAGATGTATTTATAAACAATGATAACAACTGTTTCATGGACCTTGACAACAAAAGAAAATAATACATAAGACATAATTATTTCTAAAGGGTGTTGTCTTCTAGTCGGTCAGATGCTCATCCCTGTGCTGGATTAGCATTAGCAAGCTTTGGGCAATTTCTTCGGAAATGACCCATCTCGCCACAATTGTAGCAAGAACTGGTGGAAAGCGAGCTTGAGCAGGATTGTTGTCAGCTTGATTTGGTGCAACTGCTGCTACGCAAACTTTTGCTGTATGACCTTTACGTCCACAAATTTGGCATTCGCGGCACTTCACATTAGCATGATGATGAAGGTTACATTGGTTGCACAAGGGTGAAGTTCCATTGTATGGCTTCCTAGTAGGGGTTGAGCTGGTTGTTTGGGGACGGCTTGACCATTGTGAGCGACCATGGCGAAGTTCTGAGAAGCCTTTCGCTTCTTTGACCTCTTAGGGTTCCAGTACGCTCATCCATGGTCTTTGATTCCTCGATTGGTTTCGATTCCTCGACCGGTTTCTTGTCACCCTTTCGGAAAAGCTTACGTTTCCTGATCTGAGATTCAGTCAAGGTTGCAGATAGCTCAATGGCCTGCCTAACCGTAGTGGGGTTACTACCAGTAACAATGTCCTGAACTGAGTCAGGGAGACCATCAATGTATTTTTCGATCGCCTTATCCAAAGGCGTAACCATAGTAGGACACAACAGGCTCAGCTCCTCATATCGATCAGTGTATGCTCGATGTTCGCCGCTGTCTTGCTTAAGATCGTCGAATTCCCTTTCCAAGGCCCTGATCTCGTGACGAGGACAAAATTCCTTCATCATCAGTGCTCGAAGTTCTTCCCACGTCTGAGCCAGTGCCACTTCGGCACCCCTATCTCTCAATACACCGTTCCATCATGTTAAAGCTCGTTTCTCAAAGACACTAGATGCGAAATCTACCTTTCGCTCGTTTGGACATTGAACATGCCTGAAGGTGCTCTCTAGACTCTTGAACCATTGTAGAAGTGCAGTCGCTCCTTGAGACCCAGAAAACTTTGATGGCTTAGCCGAGTTGAACGTCTTGAAGTTGCAGAGGGCATTATTGTTGTTGAGAGCTTGGTGACATTGGGCAACGATGTTCGGGATTGTAGCAGTTATTTGCTGTGTAATGATAGCTGCCAGATCTTCAATAGATACCGGATTTTCACGTCGTGGAGGCATTCTAAAAAGGGAAACATGAAATGAAGCGAGTGAGAGAATTAGACGAAAAGAATGAGATGAACAAATCTGATGAAAGCAAGGATAGTGGTCATTTGTTTGAACCACGAAGCAAACAAACAACACAAAGGCTGAGTCAAAGCAAATAGATCCTCATAATGTATCGCGAAGACATGCTCGCCCATAAGTGAACACTCATCCCAAGAATTCCCAGGTAAGCACAACTGGTCTCGCGTCTGATGAGATATATACGAAGTGCTTGCCTAGACAGAAAACCCAGAATACAGGCATTCACCCTTCCAGTTTGCACGTGTTCACACTATTTAGGACCCAAAACTTTGACGAGATTTTGAAAACTCAAAGGGGTTCAAAACCTTATAACAGAGGGTTCAAAACCTAGTAATCAATCATCCTAGAACAGATGATTAGTTTTCAAAGCGGTTTTGAAATTTATGTTCTTGTTGTGATTGTCGCCTAAGGATAGGTGACGGTATTGTTTTATGACTAAACGCAAGTAAACTCGCGTTAGGGTCCTAAGAAGGTTATAGACTAGGTCAAAACATTACTAATAACCTAATTCCCTAATACCATTGGCTCTGATACCATCTTTTCTGTCACACCCCGACCACGTAGAACATACAAAATGTGGCGGAAACGTCGGGGAGTGTTGTAACAGAATTAATGTTTTCAAATCCATGGCAATTAAAGTTTCATTTTATAATTCATACATGAGAGTTTACATTGTTTTAAACAAGAAACAAAGAGTACATAACATAAATTAACTAGTTCTTGTCTCGTTTTAAGTCACTAAGGCACAGATCCGCCTAAGTATGTCTTGATAAGTCCTACGCATCATCTCCTGAAAACACATGTGAAAATAGGTATGTCAGCATAAAAATGCCTGTGAGATACATAGGTTTTGAGAAAATAGGATTCATGACTTATGTTTGAGAAAATGTTTAGTCATGAACCTTGTAATTTGCTTTGTCTTGTAAATCATTTGAAAAACGATAAGATCAGATGATATGTATAAATAAGAGAATAATGTATGGTTAAATGAATAACCCTGTAAGATGAGTTTGTATAAGATAAGTTGTTTGTAAATCAATGTCTTGTGAAAAGTATGTTATTTGTATGAAATGTTATATGTCTCAAATTGAAATGATTCAAATAACGCTACGATATGTAATACCATACAAGCACTTATATATAGGAAGTACCAGCGGCGTATCCACCATACTTGTATCATATTACACACGCCTCGTTACTTAATCAAACCAAACTACCAAGATGAAATGTTTAACAATTGTAGAAATGTTTATGTATAGTCAAATGTCTATTGTCAAATGTATATCATGCAAAAGAGATACAACTGGTTCACACGGTTCAATAGTTACAAACGGTTCATATAATCAAAGGGTTACGACGGTTCACATAGTCAAATGGTTACAACGGTTCAAAATGTAGTATAATGTGTTCATATGCTGGATGAGCATATGCAACAGAAATGCAATGTAAAACAATGTACTAAGTATGCACGTAATGGACATACATAGCATAAGTGTAATGTAAAACAATGTACTAAGTATACACACAATGGGCATACATAGCATGAAATGAAATGTAAAACGATGTACTAAGTATGCACGTAATGGACATACATAGAATAAGAGTAATGTAAAACAATGTACTAAGTATACACACAATGGGCATAAATAGCATGAAATGAAATGTAAAACGATGTACTAAGTACACACACGATGGGCATACGTAGCATGAAATGTAATGAAATCATGTACTATAATGTACTAACGAACATAGCAGGTATATGATGTGGGAACATGGAAAGCATGAAAGTAACAAGTAGGCACATGTGTTTCACCCCAAAGTGTTTGGAAAACAGTAAAAGAGGGGTCTATGTACTCACCTGAGATTGCTTAGTAGTCCTGGAGTAACAACCAAACAATGCTAGAGATCACGGAAATCAAACGACACCTAACATAGGTAACTATGTTAATATTCCGGACCTAAATCGAAGGATCGGATAGAATGCGGGTTCGTAAACCAAATGAGTATGGAGACTCGTGTAATATGGTTTAGCAAAGCCTACATACTAAATGAAACCTAACCTAAGTGCTTACAACCCATTACGACCCTTTTAGGTAGCTTATGCTACTTTAACGAGTCGTTCGCGTGAAACGCGTTCGGAACGTCTAACTAGTCCTATGACAAGTGTTATATGCCTAAACATGTTACATAATCAGTTATGTGACAAAAGTTTAGGTTACATATGCTTAATTACCAATTATACATGAAAAGGGTATTCTGGTAATTTACCTAAGGCATATATACTACCTATCATACAACTACTTAACGAAGCGACCATAAGGTATAACCCCGGAAGGTTATTCCCTATATACTATGGTCACCTAATGTATTTGGTCGGATCCTAATGATCGACCAATGGGTCGGGTTCGAAGGTATAAGCGATTTATCAGATCGCTTACCCTTACGACCCTAGACAACGTGGTAATCAGTAGGCATAGTCCCAAGGGACTATAACCATCGTGATTACAATCACGTTGCGAAGTTCAAACGAACTTCGCATTGACCATATAATGGTCAACGCATAAAGTCAAACAAAGTTTGACTTTCAGACTCGAAAAGCAATAAAAGAAAGAAAGAATACTTACGAAGGGTCCCCGAATGCTAATCGTGATCCAAGTAGCTCAGGTATGAAACAAAGGTTTCAACTTAGAGCTCCTCAAATCAGATTCTAGTGGGTTTAGAAGCAAATGGGGGTGGGTATTTATAGTTTTCAGTTCACCGTTAGGATCGTTTCTTGGAGAAGAGGAAATGATCTAGCCCGTACACTTGTCGGAAGGTTGTGGTAACTGATTTTGGCCACCACAAGTGATTAACATGTGGCACTTGACCTTTGGAAAGGGTTAAGGGCTATTAACAGCAGCTGAAAAACGATTTTCTGCATCTGACCTATGCTTGCACACCGTAACACAATTTGTGTTGAGGTGCGCAAGGCACCTGCAGACCAGAATGTTTCATAAATGACAAAACAGGCCCCTGAAGCTCCAAACTTGCTATATGATGCATTTTGACACGTTTAAGGCGCGTTAACCCCATTTCAAAGCTCTAAAATGAAGTTAAAGTATAGGGAACTTAAAATGTGCTAAAAAATATCTCGGATGTCGGTTCGTTTAGCCGTACGGTTGCGATGTTCGGTTAATTACGACGGAATGCGCATAAGCGCGAAAAACGATCCAAATGGCGTGACGAATGGATTTTTCTTATGCCAAACACTAAAATAAAATGTTTTAGTGCTTAGATAAATTTTTTGGATGTCCGGATGTATTCAGAACGTAAGTTATGCGCGAAAGTGCAAACTTGTGCACTTTTTGACGCTTTTAGTCCCTGAATGTCCCAAAAGTATATTTTAGCACACCGAACCCATCAAAGCCTATTTCTAAGCTATGTAAAGGATATTTGTGGTATGTTTAACTTATGGTCATGTTCCGGAATGTCTGTTACAGTTCAAATTGGCATACTTTCGCAGTTTGTCAATTTTAGTCCCTGTAAGCGATTTAACTTGATTTTGCCATACCAAAGCCTTCAAAACTTTTTTCTAAGTTATGTAAAGGTTATTTAAGGTATGTTAAGCCTATTTCACTATTCTGGAGTGTTCGTTGCATTAAACTGGTTATATTTACGCATCAGTGCGCGTATAACCTTCCAGAAGGCGATTTAGAGCTTGAAATCGAACAAGAGTTGATATGTGCAAACGATACACATATTTTTTACAAATCCCAAGTATGAAATAAAATATTTCATTGGTTTGGCATTTGTTTAATGGTTGGAGTGACACAGGTGTCACATTGGCGAACTTCGGTCGAAGTCTTAGGTGTAGGCCAATTTCTTATAGAGTCGATCTTAGCTGGATCGACGTGGATTCCGTCCTTATTTACCACGTGCCCAAGGAAGTGAACTTCTCGAAGCTAGAAGTCACATTTCGAGAACTTTGCGTACAGCTTTTCGTTGTGAAGGAGTTCGAGAATAAGACGAAGGTGTTGCTCATGCTCCTCTTGACTTTTTGAGTAGATTAAGATATCGTCGATAAACACAACCATGAACTTGTCGAGGTAGGGTTTGCACACTCGGTTCATGAGATCCATAAAGACCGCAGGCGCGTTGGTTATTCCAAAAGGCATGACGAGAAATTCATAGTGACCATAACGGGTTCTGAAAGCAGTCTTGGAGATATCCTCGTCGCGAACTCTCAACTGATGATAACCTGATTGCAGATCGATTTTGGAGTAGTAGCTTGATCCTTGCAATTGATCGAATAGATCATCGATGCGTGGGAGTGGGTAACAGTTCTTGATGGTAACCTTGTTTAGCTCACGATAGTCGATGCACATACGGAATGTGCCATCCTTCTTCTTAACAAAGAGTACTGGTGCTCCCCAGGGTGACGAACTAGGACGGATAAATCCTTTGTCCAACAGTTCTTGCAGTTATGTAGAAAGTTCCTTCAGTTCTGCGGGAGCTAGTCGATAAGGTGCATGAGCTATAGGTGCTGCTCCGGGAGCTAGTTCGATTTGGAATTCGACCTGACGGTGAGGAGGGAGTCCAGGTAGTTCTTCAGGAAATACCTCGGGATAGTCGCGTACAACTGGAAAATCTTCGATCCTCTTTTCCTTTTCCCTGAGTGTCGGTGACAAGTGCTAAGATAGCGGTGTGCCCCTTTCGTAAACACTTCTGGGCTTTTAAGAATGAAATGATGCCTGTGACTTCTCCGCCTTTGTCACCTTGAATGATAAGGGGTTTGCCAGAATGACGGGGAATACGAACCATCTTCTCCTGACAGAGGATTTCAGCCCGATGTTTGCATAACCAATCCATACCAATGACAACGTCGAAGCTTCCAAGAAGGATAGGGAAAAGATCGATGCTAAAGGTCTGACCAGACAATACTAGTTTGCAGTTACTTATCACGTGTGAAGCCTCAATGTTCCTACCGTTAGCTAACTCGACGATATGCTTAGAACTTAATAACATCGGCGTACTCTTAAGCTTCTTACTAATACGTAGGGATACATAGCTAGCATCGACTCCAGAATCAAACAATACAGAAACATAACGATCATCGAGTAGGAACTTACCCGCTACGACATTGGGATCATTCCTAGCTTCTCCAGCTCCAATCACAAAAGCCCTTCCTCTTGCACCATTTCCAGCATTGTTGTTATTGTTCCCAGCACCCTAATTGTTGTTGTTCTGATTCAGTTCAGGGCAATCCCTTCGCATGTGCCCCGTTGCTCCACACATGAAGCATCCACGATTGTTCCCTTGTTGCTGTTGTGGTTGTTGTTGATTCTGCCTAGCTGGAAGCTGGCTCCTGCAGTCTTTGGCTTCATGCTCCATCTTGTTGCATCGCTGACACTGACTTTTGCCACATGGCCCACTGTGGTGTCAGTTACATTTGTTACACTTGGGGTGGTTTCCTCGATAGCCACCCTGTTGCTGGGGGCCCTTGTTGCTTTCAGTCCTCCTTTGCTGAACTGGGGCCTGAGTGGGGTTAGCATCCTTACCCTGATTTCCATCCCACTTTTGTTTGTTATCGCTAGAAGTTCCAGCAGTAGCACTGATCCTTTTGGGCAGCTTGCCCTGTTCCACAGCCTGATCAGTGAGTTTGTGAGCAAGACGAATGACTGGCTGAATCGTAGTCAGGTTGGCTAAGGTCACATGGCTCTGGATCTCTGGAACTAGACCCTTGAGGTAGAGCTCGATTCTTCGGTAAGCAGGTCGAGACATGTTAGGGCAGAGGGCAGCATAATCATTGGACTGCTTGGTGTAGGTCTCAATCTCTGATCCAACCATCTTGAGCTCAAAGTATTCGTTTTCGAGCTTGTGAATGTCATCCCTGTGACAGTATTCTTCCTTAATCATGTTCTTGAAATCTTCCCATGCAGTAGAATTAGCCGTTTCCAAACCAAGCATCTGAATCTGTGCCTTCCACCATGAAAGCGCGTTTCCTTCAAGCGTACCAGTAGCAAACTTCACCCAATTAGTAGGGGGACACTCGCAGACAGCAAAGACAGCTTCGGCCTTCTCAATCCAGTGCAGAAGGCCTATGGCACCCTCAGTGCCGTTGAAAGGGAGAGGCTTGCAATCCATGAAGGTTTTGAAAGTACAAACACGTGGTTGCGCAGGCGCTTGCTGACCTCCAGGGTGAGCTGCGAAAGCTGCAGCCACCGTGTTGAGCAAGTTAGTGAACTGAGCCTGAGTCATGTTAACGTTTCCTCTTCCGCGTCCACTCATTGTCTTCATAACCAGAAAACACAGTATGAATGTGATGTCGTAATGTAGTGAGAATGAGATAGAAGAGGGGTGTATCTATCTAGCTAGGTATACCAGTACGTATAGTAGAACATAAATCATAAAGTAAACAAGCAAGTAAACACAAGTCCAAGCTATGGGGTCTAGTACGTTGAGTCTTGCCCTTGGAGTGTAGTGTCGTCACGAGTCACGGGTTATAGTCTGGTTTTTCTCAAAAAGACTTTCTTTTTTAAACCGAGTTCACTATAACCAATGGCTCTGATACCAATCTGTCACACCCTCAAAATCCACATGCGGAGTACCACCGCGAGGCGTGTGACATGACCAGGATCCAGCCACCAATTATACTGAGCATTGGTTAATAATAAGAATGTTCACCGACCATGATGATTAGTAAAGGCCATAGTTAAAGTTCAAAAGTTTAAGTTCAAATAACAGTTTAGGTAAGCAGCGGAAGCATAGACAAAACAGTTTAAAACAAGGTGCATAGTTCAGGTTTATTTAGAACCCAACACATGGGTTGAGGCGACCACTACACTTCCCCAAGCTGCAAGCTCCTGAGTCACTGGGTACCTGCAAAGCATGCAGTAGGGTATCAACATAATGTTGGCGAGTTCACGAGTTTGTCCAGTTTTTAATTTCCAAAAAAAACTTGTTTCGACAGTTAATTTACTCATTTATACATGCCATGGGGAGCTACCCCATAAGTAAGCTACTAAACTGTTTTTACAATACCTAATACTATTCATCCGTACGTTTCCGTAGAGTGCCCCGCTTGTCAATGCTCTATCATCATTAACGGTTTGCCAGAGTACATTAGTTCACTCCTGATCCCATACGCGGGCACGGTGTGAGGCTGGTGAGACCTAAATAGCGCTATCAACTAATAACCCGTTCGCCAGGCCCCGGCGACTAATCGGTATTAAGAAGTGAGGACTTGAGTGATAGAGTTTTGTTTAGTTTTGCTTGTTGCATCTAGTATAAAAAGTAATTAACTAAGGGTCCCGCATAAGGGGAGAAAAGTAGGTTTGTATCCCTTACAAAGGGATAGCGTTGTTTAAGTTCCGTTTCCCAAACCACCGGGAACGCATGCTTTAATAGTTGTGAACTCACCTTGGGTTGCTCGGCAGATTAATTTACTTGGTCAAGCACGCTGGTCACCACGTCCTAGCATGGTTACCAGTATAGGTCAAATTTGGGTACAGGCAAGTCACGTATATTCAACACATAACTTAACACATAGCATGCATAACATACAATTATCTTTTAAGTTATTGGGCCTGTTCTAATCCTTAAACAGTCAATCAGCACATGGCACAGTAACACGTTGTCACATTTGGTGGCCCAATGACCGAGTCGGACAGCCCAGTCGAGACCAGGTGGTCCCGACTCGAGATCATGCGGTCCCGAGTCGCAACCAGGGGTCTTGAGTTGTGGAGGGCTGGTCTCGAGTCGCAACCTCTGTTCCCGAGTGGTGTTTATATGAGTAGCAGCCTTGGAGGTCTCGAATTCAGTCTCGAGTCGAGATCATGAGATCTCGAGTCGAGACCTTGCTGATTTCGAGTCCTTGAAGTTTGTCTTCGAGTCGTTCATTCGAGGTCTCGAGTCGCAATCACTGCAGTCTCGAGTTGTCATTTAGATGGTCTCGAGTCGAGACCGGGGGTCCCGACTTGCACACCTGATGACCGAATCCTTCTAGAACCTGTCCAACTTGTACTATCCAATAGAATTTCATATTCATGATATTGTGTACTAGCCAATACATTTGCACTAACATGTTTCCTTGTCTAATTCCCAAATCAAATGGATCAAACCATAGCAATTCAAATATTCATCACATCTTCAAACAGTTCATCATTTAGGACATTCATATTCAATCAATCACGTTCATCCTACACATTCATACGGTTTTTCATTAGATTCATTCAATGGGCCACATCCTCTCATATTTCTAGGTTCTCAATATTACAACACACATCATGCATTCAAGAATCATAACACATAATCTAGCTACCAAGGCAAACTTGCAAAACATTATGAAAACAATATTTTCTTACATTTTCTAGCATGAAACCATTATTCGAAGAACACTAAGCTTATCCGTATCACTCGACATTCCAATCATTCATTCGGTTTATAAGAAGCACATTGTTTCATATAAATTATTTCAAATAAGCAACTATAGCACTATTTATCATAAAGCCATACACACACACTAACCGGTTGAATATGGAGGGTATGGAGGGTCGGTGAAAGAAGTTCCGAGTGAGGGTAATGAGCTTGATCCAAGAGTCTTGATGCTACCGGTTGAATCCGAGAGAGAGGAGAGGGGGATGTTGTTAGGGTTTTGTTGAGAGGGTGGAGAAGAGTGTGTGGGAGTGAGTGTAAGGGAATGTTTGCAAGTGGTGAAAAGTGGCAAGGTTGGCCATCCTCATGGGTTTTATACCCGGTTCTGAGTGGGTGCACCCTAATAGGTTTCCGAGTGGGCTTCTCAGGTGCATGGCCCAACCGATGTGGGTTACTCGAGACCGAGTGGTCTCGAGTCGTGTCCTTGGGGTCTCGGCTCACTTATACATACATATATGTTACATACACGTAATTTAATATAAGCATCACACAATACATCAAGATAATTCACAAATCTTCATTTAATAGTTTATGTACACATAATGCTAAACGAGGAGTTTGTTCGGGAAAACCTAGAGTGTCACATAACCAATCACATGACATGCATTTTGGTCAAAAGCGTCGATCATTGCGACTTTACTCTATTCATATAATATGCATCTATTACACACCAGTACTGAAATTAAAATTACAATACCGACTGAAATAAAATTACACTAATAATAGTAGGCATCCATAGTTTTTTTTCATACACATACACACATATTATTATTATTATTACTACCATTTCTACCATCACATTCATGGATACGGATTCATCCAGAAATCCATATTGCGCTTGGCGTACTTCCAGACGAGTCGCCCTCCCACCTGTCGCATTCTTTCACTATTCTCTAAAATTTCCTCACCAAATGTCCTAAGTTCTTGTACATTGTCTGCACTCATTGGGGGTGCAGGTTCTATGTAGGATCGTGTACGGACCCGAAACGAGTCATTCAGAGGCGTTCTACTCAAAATGAAAGGCGGAAACAGACATAATGAGTTGAATTCAGCAAGATATCACTTTTAATTGTCGTTTATATTGATCTGGAACAGTTTTACAGCAAGACGACACTTCGACAGAGCTTCGCCGTCAGAAAACCTCTAAGAAATTTCGTACTAAATGAAACTACGCTAAGAGTATTTATAGGCTTCCTAATTTCGCACGAACTGGCTCAAACAGAATTAGATTTCACACGAAATATAATTTCGTACGAAATTAGGTTGTATATTTCGTGCGAAATTACCAGATGGTAATTTCGTGCGAAATTACCCTTTAACCTATTTTTGACATTTTCTTCAGATAACGTGCCTTGATCTATCTAAATACAAACAAGACTCGATACAAGACGAAGTCGACATACGCATGCACCAACAGACTCCCCCTCGAATGTTGACGAGTCTTAAGTGTCGAGTCTTCAATGTCTTCAGTCTTTATCAGTCTGAATGTTCTCTTTCTTCATCAGCACCAACATACTCCTCTAGAACAAATTATCTTTACTCGGATGTCTTCAGACTCCTCCTTTCGATTTGCTAGGATTGCAGCCTGGCTTGTTAAAATCGCATAGTCTTCAGATATCGAAACCTGGCTAAACCTGCACATTCTTAATCCAGAAATAAATTTCACAAATTTAGCATTTGACAAATTTATAAACTACAAGCAAGTATATTTCCAGAATGATTTATCATTATAAAAACTACTGATAACCAATTATATGCAAATATTCAAAAACTTTTCTTATTTAAAACACACACTCCCCCTCACCACATGCTCATCATGTTTAGCACTTGGAATTTTGAAAATCAGCTCTCCAACATCAGTTGTCGAAAATCTTTTTGGATTTTTCAAAATTTATGCTAAAACACACTGAAAATCTTTTTGTATTAAAAAATGAAATGCAGTAAAGAAATATTTACAGACAATATTTTTGTGAGTTTGTGTAAAAGGATCATATCAGTTTTTGAGACAAATCACCAACACCGTTAATCTTTAAACATTTTAAGCTCTAAACGATTCACTTAGATTGTCAGTATACTGATCTACTTAAATTCTCACACAAAGTTCAACTGTTTCGAGATTCGAGATTAATGCCTTAAGCATTTAACTTAATCATGTGTCCCACCTCAGAATATACTCCCGTATCCAGATCCCAATATTCAGTCTTACAGGTGAGTATACCACAGATGATATCTGTAAGGGGTTAAATTGCGAAGAACCGTGAGAGCTTAGGTCAGAACTTCCGTTCAGCAGAGAGCTGATGGCTTCGACTTTTGGTGGGTCCCCTTTAGAGGATCTTTTTTACAACAGCATTGATTAGCAATTTTATTGTCTCATCATTTTATGCTGAGGGCGGCGCTATATTTCAAGCAAGCAGTAAAGTATTCTCCAGGGACTAGGCCATTGCTTCCGCAAAATCAGATGTCCCGGGATAATACCCCGGATATCACTGAGCATAAAGACCTAGTATCTCAGAAAGAGGGACCTTTCAAACAAGATTTTGGGGGTTACCTATATATCTGAGAGATGTTTCCCCACGATATAAGCAAGTTTGAAATTTAGGTTTATATCTCGTCACAATCTACTAAATGTGTAAAAGCCTACTGGCATATCATCAGTGAAACCGTTTATCACATTTTAACTTTCCAATTCTTTAGCATGTTGTGATAGTCTACTGATGTACTATAATTTCCTCTTCTTTTGACACAAAACTCATTTTTCATCTTATCATGTTTTTAGCTTTTTCAAATTTTCAAATGTTTTTGGATTTTCTAAAATTTCTTACTCCCTCTAAAAGGCAAACACATTTTAGGAAATTTGAAAACAAACTGTACAAGTAAATTTGACAAGCGATATCGAATCGCTTCAATTCGCCATCCTCTTGACATAAACAATCAGAACTCCCCCTTACAACAAACTATTTTCTCATTATGGTTTCAAAACACTTAAGTTTGTTTTAATCAAAATGATTTTTCCGGAAAATAAGTTTTGTTGATTAATTTTACCATTTGTAGGTTAGGAGTTCATCATCTTGCTCTTCAAAATACCATTTGTAGGAAATCAGATACAACTTAATGTCCCTGATTTACCACTTGTAAGTGAAAACCTTTTCAACCACTTTCAGATTCATTTATCAACCCAAACCACTTGTTAATCAAAATATAACAATATAAAGATATCACCTGCAAATTTACCAACCAACCAATTCAAGAAAGATGCCGATTCCTGCTCCACTCTTACCAACCTGGGAGCTCCGGCAAGTCCAGATTTTTACTTATGAAAAGCAGACATCCAAGCTTCACCAAACTTGGATGTTTCCTCCTCACCTGCACTTGGGGTGTAAGTTGCCTTTTTGTTTTATAAAACTCTTTTACCCCTTGTACTTTCCCATCGACCATCTTCCCAAAAATCTTTTTTTAAACATTTCCATTAAAAGCTTTCTCAACATCAAATTCTTTCTTATCAGAATAGAATTGATTCAAGATTTCAACCTTCCCAACTTTTGATTTAAAATTTTCAACCCTCAATGGTGGAAAATGAACATCATCCACTGGAGGTACTGAGTTTTCTTCTTTAACATCAACCTGTGGCTCGTCTGACTTTGTGGAATCAGATTCATCGCCAAGTTTCTCATAAAACTTCTTAACAACCCACACTTGGTTGTCATGTTTAGCTCTCTTTTGATAAAAATGTGTCTTTGAACACTCACCAACTTCATATGTTGAATTTTCAAAAACTTTAAATTTTTCAGTTGCTGGTTCAGTTTTATCAACAACAATTTCTTTGAGTTTTTCTGAGACTGTGACACCTGGGTCACTACGACCATCAAACAAATACCAAACCAATGAAATATTGTATTTCATACTTGGGATTTGTACAAATATGTGTATCATTTGCACATATCAATTCTTGTTCGATTTCGGGCTCTAAATCGCTTTCTGGAAGGTTATACGCGCACTGATGCGTAAATATAACCAGTTTAATGCAACGAACACTTCGGAATAGTGAAATAGGCTTCACATACCTTAAATAACCTTTACATAACTTAGAAATAAGTTTTGAAGGCTTTGGTATGACAAATTCAAGTTTAATCGCTTACAGGGACTAAATTCGACAAACTGTGAAAGTATGCCAATTTGAACTATAACAGACATTCCGGAACATGACCATAAGTTAAACATACCATAAATATCCTTTACATAGCTTAGAAATAGGCTTTGAGGGGTTCGGTGTGCTAAAATAAACTTTTGGCTCATTCAGGGACTAAAAGTGTTAAAAAGTGCACAAGTTTGCACTTTCGCGCATAACATACGTTCTGAATATATCCGGACATCCAAAAATTTATGTAAGCACTAAAATATTTTATTTTGGTGTTTGGCATAAGAAAAATCCATTCGTCGCGCAATTTGGATCGTTTTTCGCGCTTATGCGCATTCCGTCGTAATTAAGCGAACATCGTAACCGTACGGCCAAATGAACCGACATCCGAGATGTTTTCAAGCATATTTCATGTTCCCTATGTCTTAACATCATGGTGGAGCTTGAAATTGGGTTTGACGGGTGATAGAAGTGCCGTTACGCAACGAAACAAGGTGCAGGGGCCCGTTCTGCCATTTTTGAAAGTATCAGACCTGCAAGGTCCTTGCGCACCGTAAGGTTCTAAGTCTTACGGTGCGAAAGCAGGGGTCAGATGCAGAAAACCATTTTGGCTGCTGATTAATTGCTTTTAAACACTCCAAAGGCCAATGATACATGTTAATCTCTGATGGTGGGGGCAAATGATGCACCATAACATTCCAACACATGTACGGATGAGATTCGATCACGTTATTCGAGAAACGATCCTAATGGTGGTCCATTTCCTATAAATACCTACCACATTTTCACCTCATTCCTCACAAATCTGATCTAAGTGTTCTAAGTTTAAGCCATTGCTTCATACCTGAGCTATTCGATCAAGATTTACTATCGGGGACCCTTTGTAAGTGTTCCTTCGTTCTTTTATCGCTTTTCGAGTCCGAAAGTCAAACTTTGTTTAACTTTTTGCATTGACCAGTTTATGGTCAATGCGAAGTTCATTTGAACTTCATAACGTGAGCGTAATCACGATGGTTATAGTCTCTTGTGACTATACCTACTGATTACCACGTTATCTAGGCTCAGTGACGAGTCGTAGTTTCGGCCAAAATACGTGTTATTGCGTATTTTGTAACCAAACTACTTATAGGTATCAAAATCATTTGTTTTGATACCAAACCTGTTTTCTAAACTTAGTTAAGCATGTTTTAACATGCTTAGCTCGTCACTTTTAGTTTAGTGCTTATATAGGGTCGTAAGTTAAGCGATCTAAACAATCGCTTATACTTTCGAACCCGACCCGTTTGGTCGATCGTTAGGATCCGATCAAACACTTTAGGTGACCATAGTATATAGGGAATAACCTTCCGAGGTTATACCTTATGGTCACATCGTTTGAGTAGTTGTATGATAGGTAGTATATATGCCTTAGGTAAATTACCAAAACGCCCTTTTAATGCCAAAATTCATTTTAAGCATATGTAACATAACTTTTGGTATCTAAACTGATTTGGTCACAATATTAGACATGTTAAGGCATATTTTACATATCATAGGGCTAGTTAGGCGTTCCGAACGCGTTTTACGCGAACGACGCGTTAAAGTAGCATAAGCTACCTAAACGGGTCGTAATGGGTCGTAAGCACTTACGTTAGGTTTCATTTTAGTATGTGGGCTTTGTTAAACCAAATTACATGAGTTCCCATACTCATTTGGTTTACGAACCCTCGTTCTATCCAATCCTTCGATTTTAGGTCCGGTATATTAACATAGTTACCTATATTAGGTGTCGTTTGATATCCATGATCTCTGGCATTGTTTGGTTGTGACTCAAGGACTACTAAGCAATCCCAAGTGAGTACATAGACCCCTCTTTTACTGTTTTCCAAACATTTTGGGGTGAAACACATGTGCCTACTTGTTACTTTCATGCTTTCCTGTTTTCACATCATATACTTGCTATGTTCATTAGTACATTTATAGTACATGATTTCATTGTGTTTTTATGCTATGTATGCCCATTGTGTGCATACTTAGTACATCGTTTTACATTACATTTTATGCTATGTATGCCTATTGTGTGCATACTTAGTACATCATTTTACATTACATTTTATGCTATGTATACCCATTGTGTGCATACTTAGTACATCATTTTACATTACATTTTATGCTATGTATGCCCATTGTGTGCATATTTAGTACATCATTTTACATTACATTTCATGCTATGTATGCCCATTGTGTGCATACTTAGTACATCATTTTACATTACATTTTATGCTATGTATGCCCATTGTGTGCATATTTAGTACATCATTTTACATTACATTTTATGTTATGTATGCCCATTGTGTGCATACTTAGTACATTTATTCATCACATTCTTACATTTTGGTATGACATTTGGGTTGTTTAAATGGGACAATATATTCATTAACATTAGATACGCCGCTTGTTAGTAGGTAGTGGTACCATAGGACTTGACAACTCCCGCTCCTGAAATCCCGGGTTTGTTTGGATTGGAAGGAATGACCTAATTTGATATACATTTATACAAGATAGATCTTTAAATTCGTTTAGGGGTTTATCGCCATAGTCACAAGGCTTGGATGTATGCATTTTCACAATACCGCATAGATGTTCGTATCAGTATAACATGCATTTGTTTCACAAAACATAACTTTGATTTAAACCATGTTTTACTTCAATACCTTGTTTTTGTGCATTTTACATATGGTTTGGTTGATATATTTCACTTACCATACATAAACATTTTGACATTAATATACACAGTTCATGATTTACATTAGACATAAACATTTTGACATTGATATACACAATTCATGATTTACACAAACATTTTTGACATTTGATTATACATAAACATTTTACTTTGATGGTTTGGTTTGAGTAAGTGATTTAAGTAACGAGGCGTGTGTAATATGATATAAGCATGGTGGATACGCCGCTGGTACTTCCTATATATAAGTGCTTGTATGGTATTACATATCGTAGCGTTATTTAAACCATTTCAATTTAGACATATAACATTTTATACAAATAACATACTTTTCACAATACATTGTTTTACAAACAACTTATCTAATACAAACTCATTTTACTTGGTTATTTACTTAACCATGTATTATTCTTTTATACATATATATCATTTGGTTTATTTATCACTTTTCAAATGATTTACAAGACAAAGCAAATTACAAGGTTCATGACTAAACATTTTCTTAAACATAAGTCATGAATTCTATTTTCACAAAACCTATGTATCTCACAGGCATTTTTATGCTGACGTACCTATTTTCACATGTGTTTCAGGATATGATGCATAGGATTTATCAAGATACACTTAGGCGGACTCGGGCCTTAGTGACAATAAAAGATGCAAGACTAGTTATTTATGTTATGTTTCTTTGATTGCTAAGACATTGTAACTCTTTTAATCAATAAAACAATATTTAAATTTCCATGTGTTATGAAACAATGATTCTGTTACAACACTCCCCGACGTTTCCGCCACGTTCTGTTGTTTTACGTGGTCGGGGTGTGACAGAAAAGTTGGTATCAGAGCCCATGGTTATAGGGAATTAAGTTATTAGTAATGCTTTGACCTAGTCTATAACCTTCCTAGGACCCTAACGCGAGTTTACTTGCGTTTAGACATAAAACAATACCGTCACCTATCCTTAGGCGATGACCTCAACAAGAACACAAATTTCAAAACCGCTTTGAAAACTAATCATCTGTTCTAGGATGATTGATTACTAGGTTTTGAACCCTCTGTTATATGGTTTTGAACCCCTTTGAATTTTCAAAACCTCGTCAAAGTTTGGGTCTTATAGTGTGAACATATGCAATCTGGAAGAGTGGATGCCTGTACTCTGAGTTTTCTGTCTAAGGCTAGAGTGTTCGTACAAATCCACATAATCGGACCAGTCACTCTTACCTGGGAACTCTTGGGGTGAGTGCCCACTTATAGGCTAAAGCATGTCTTCGCGATACATTAATATGACCCGCTTACTTTGATTAGTCACCATCTCATTTGTTTGCCTTAGGTAACCAACAAATGATCGCAATTTCCATGCGTTGTCATTCTGTTTTGATTATCTGATAACCTTTCACCTGTTTCTTCCTATGTCTTTCATTTCCTTCTAGAATGTCTCTTCCTCTCAGCAACGGTCAAATGTCCGAGCGAACAGCCAAATTTGCCCAGCGAATAGGCGAAGTGATTCTGAAGACTGTTGAATTAGGCATTGCCATGGCTCGTCTCAACAATGAAGCCACTCAAGGGCCACCAAAGGAAGCAGAAGTCAAGCCTGCACCACCAGCCAAGAAACCAATCAAGGAATTAAAGACCATGGATGAACAGACTGGATCCCCTAAGAGGTCAAAGAAGCGAAAGGCTTCTCAGGACTTTGCCGTGGTCGCTCACAATGGTCAAGCCATCCCCAACCAACCAGCTCGACCCCCTGCTAGGAAGCCTTACAATGGAACTGCACCCTTGTGCAACCAATGTAACCTTCATCATCATGCTAGTGTGAAGTGCCGCAAATGCCAGATTTGTGGACTTATAGGTCATACAGGAAGGGTTTGCTCAACTGCAACTGTACCAAATCAAGCAGGACCCATCCGGGTGGCAACACCACCTGCTAAGAAGCAATACAAGGGAACGGCACCAATATGCGACAAATGTAATGGGCATCACCAAGCTCACTTACAGTGTCGTCTGTGTGTATCATGTGGGCGAGTTGGTCACCTGGCAAGTGCTTGTCGATGTAACCCGAACCAAGGTGGTCCAAATCAACCACAAGCCAATCCTGCTCAAGCTCATTTCCCGCCTGGATCATGCTACAACTGTGGCAAGATGGGTCATTTCGTGAATAAATGCCCGAAGCTTGCTAAGGCAAATCCAACCCACGGATGAGCAGTTGGCTGATTAGAAGATGTTGTTGTTTTATGCTTTTGTTTCTTCTATTTTCTTGTAAGGTGAAACAATCCGTATTGTTTATAAATAAATTTTTGTTCACAATTCTGATATACGAGTGTAGTTATATATGTGTATGGCATTCCCCTATGATACCTACGACGAGGAACTGCATTCTTACAAACTACTCTTGCGAATTTCCCAGTCTAGTGTTTGCTCATGATTCCCTTGGAAAATTCTAAATACTCGTTTCATTCTAAGAAACGAAGTACAGAAAATAAAGTGGCATTATGAGTAATCGTGCCTTTGCACATCTGTGCCTTTGAATCCTTGGGTAGATAACCAAGGATATTTTCAAATCTCATACCCATTACGTTCTGATTTCTTCAACATGCATAACATAAGTTTTCAAAACAACCTACATGATTTCAAAACATTCCATATATAGTTTGAAAACATTTATATATAGTGTATTTACTTAACATAACAAATGCACAAAGTTTTGTCTATATTTTCAAAAACAACCCTCATGATTTCAAAATATTTCATATAGTTTGAAAACAATTTTAAGTAATATATCAAGTGCACGATTTCAAAAGCATCATTCATGTTTTCAAAGACCTTATAGATAATTTCAAAATTCATCTCGCATGATTTTAAAACATTTTTATAAATATACTTACCTAGTACGCCTACTTTCTGATTTCAAAAGTATTATATATATATAAGGTTTCAAAAACATTGAACACGTTTTTTTAGAACCCCATGCATAGTTTTCAAAAATATTTATCCTCATACATTGACTTAACCTTCAAATTCTGCTTCATATGTCGCCTTGACATATCTAGCATCTCAACTTCATAAGCATGTTTACTTCATGTTTTGACTTAAGCACATCCAGTGCAAGGTTTCAAAACATCTTCAACTTCTAAAATCCATATGGGATCTTTTTATCTCCATAATTAGACCCTTGTGGATGATTATCATACAAATCAGAGTCCTTAATTGGATTCCTTGTGTACCTTAATTCGAACATTTCGGTTCCTTAGAATCGAAATCGAATTTTCTCTTTAAGATCTTTCTATCTCTATAGTTAGATTCTTAGAAATATTTAAAGCACCAATCAAAATCCACTGATTGGATTCCTAGTGTGCTTTAAATACATGTGCTCTGTTAGCAAAACAAATTAACAAATTTAAGATCTAGATAAACATTCTTTGTGGTTATATGACTATGTGTTTATGCATCTTGTGTTTTCTTTTATGCATTTTGTGTTTTTGTATACTCTGGATATTCGTTATCTAAATCCTCGTAGGATCTTTCATATCTTCATATGAGGGATTCGTAGTAGGATATTCAAAAAGGTACTACCTTAAATCCTTAATGGGCTTCTATGTAATAGTTAAGACCCTTGGATTATATAGTACCACTCCATGATTTATAAGAGACCCTTTTTGTGGTCTAGTAAAAAAGATTGATTCAAAAATCTGGTTAAGAATGACATGTGATGATATAAGCTGAAAAGACCCCTTGGTTGTCTATTAAAATCATTTATTGATTTAATAAAAGGGACCCTATGGTGGTCTAGTCACAATCATCACAGGCTCGTTCATTGTTTTCTTCCCCTACACATTTTAAGATGCACTACGTGACTATGTAAGGAATTACGAAATTATAGATGCATACATAATTACGAAGTTCAGTGCACGGAAATCACAGTAAGATTTATTATGTGTAAGAACCGATAGTGGCAACAATAACGAAATGTGAACAAGGTACAGGAGGTATGGTGGACGCACCAATGACGCTTTATATACTTGTATATAAGTGTCCCTCTCACATTGCAAGCATGATGTTATTGTAAAGTTACTAGAAGTTCAGGACTCTAACCAGTGTTGTTTGATCTTTTTAACTTCATGTTTCAAGCACTCACAAGTTTCCTCTGAATAAATTTCGGGACGAAATTTCCTAAAGTAGGGGAGACTGTGACACCTGGGTCACTGCGACCATCAAACAAATACCAAACCAATGAAATATTGTATTTCATACTTGGGATTTGTACAAATATGTGTATCATTTGAACATATCAATTCTTGTTCGATTTCGGGCTCTAAATCGCTTTCTGGAAGGTTATACGCGCACTGATGCGTAAATATAACCAGTTTAATGCAACGAACACTCCGTAATAGTGAAATAGGCTTCACATACCTTAAATAACCTTTACATAACTTAGAAATAAGTTTTGAAGGCTTTGGTATGACAAAATCAAGTTTAATCGCTTACAGGGACTAAATTCGACAAACTGTGAAAGTATGCCAATTTGAACTATAACAGACATTCCAGAACATGACCATAAGTTAAACATACCATAAATATCCTATACATAGCTTAGAAATAGGCTTTGAGGGGTTCGGTGTGCTAAAATAAACTTTTGGCTCATTCAGGGACTAAAAGTGTCAAAAAGTGCACAAGTTTGCACTTTCGTGAATAACATACGTTCTGAATACATCAGGACATCCAAAAATTTATGTAAGCACTAAAATATTTTATTTTAGTGTTTGGCATAAGAAAAATCCATTCGTCGCGCAATTTGGATCGTTTTTCGCGCTTATGCGCATTCCGTCGTAATTAAGCGAACATCGTAACCGTACGGCCAAACGAACCGACATCCGAGATGTTTTCAAGCATATTTCATGTTCCCTATGTCTTAACATCATGGTGGAGCTTGAAATTGGGTTTGACGGGTGTTAGAAGTGCCGTTACGCAACGAAACAAGGTGCAGGGGCCTGTTCTGCCATTTTTGAAAGTATCAGACCTGCAAGGTCCTTGCGCACCGTAAGGTTCTAAGTCTTAAGGTGCGCAAGCAGGGGTCAGATGCATAAAATCGTTTTGGCTACTGATTAATGGCTTTTAAACACTCCAAAGGCCAATGCCACATGTTAATCTCTGATGGTGGGGGCAAATGATGCACCATAACATTCCAACACATGTACGGATGAGATTCGATCACGTTATTCGAGAAACGATCCTAACGGTGGTCCATTTCCTATAAATACCCACCACATTTTCACCTCATTCCTCACAAATCTGATCTAAGTGTTCTAAGTTGAAGCCATTGCTTCATACCTGAGCTATTCGATCAAGATTTACTATCGGGGACCCTTTGTAAGTGTTCCTTCGTTCTTTTATCGCTTTTCGAGTCCGAAAGTCAAACTTTGTTTGACTTTCTGCATTGACCAGTTTATGGTCAATGCGAAGTTCGTTTGAACTTCATAACGTGAGCGTAATCACGATGGTTATAGTCTCTTGTGACTATACCTACTGATTACCACGTTATCTAGGCTCAGTGGCGAGTCGTAGTTTCGGCCAAAATGCGTGTTATTGCGTATTTTGTAACCAAACTACTTATAGGTATCAAAACCGTTTGTTTTGATACCAAACCTGTTTTCTAAACTTAGTTAAGCATGTTTTAACATGCTTAGCTCGTCACTTTTAGTTTAGTGCTTATATAGGGTCGTAAGGTAAGTGATCTCTAGCATTGTTTGGTTGTTACTCAAGGACTACTAAGCAATCCCAAGTGAGTACATAGACCCCTCTTTTACTGTTTTCCAAACATTTTGGGGTGAAACACATGTGCCTACTTGTTACTTTCATGCTTTCCTGTTTTCACATCATATACTTGCTATGTTCATTAGTACATTTATAGTACATGATTTCATTGTGTTTTTATGCTTTGTATGCCCATTGTGTGCATACTTAGTACATCGTTTTACATTACATTTTATGCTATGTATGCCCATTGTGTGCATACTTAGTACATCATTTATATTACATTTTATGCTATGTATGCCCATTGTGTGCATACTTAGTACATCATTTTACATTATATTTTATGCTATGTATGCCCATTGTGTGCATATTTAGTACATCATTTTACATTACATTTCTTGCTATGTATGCCCATTATGTGCATACTTAGTACATCATTTTACATTACATTTTATGCTATGTATGCCCATTGTGTGCATATTTAGTACATCATTTTACATTACATTTTATGTTATGTATACCCATTGTGTGCATACTTAGTACATTTATTCATCATATGCTTACATTTTGGTATGACATTTGGGTTGTTTAAATGGGACAATATATTCATTAACATTAGCTAAGCCGCTCGTTAGTAGGTAGTGGTACCATAGGACTTGACAACTCCCGTTCCTGAAATCCCGGGTTTGTTTGGATTGGAAGGAATGACCGAATTCGATATACATTTACACAAGATAGACCTTTAAATTTGTTTAGGGGTTTATCGCCACAGTCAGAAGGCTTGGATGTATGCATTTTCACAATACCGCATAGATGTTCGTATCAGTATAGCATGCATTTGTTTCACAAAACATAACTTTGATTTAAACCATGTTTTACTTCAATACCTTGTTTTTGTGCATTTTACATATGGTTTGGTTGATATATTTCACTTACCATACATAAACATTTTGACATTAATATACACAGTTCATGATTTACGTTAGACATAAACATTTTGACATTGATATACACAATTCATGATTTACACAAACATTTTTGACATTTGATTATACATAAACATTTTACTTTGATGGTTTGGTTTGAGTAAGTGATTTAAGTAACGAGGCGTGTGTAATATGATACAAGCATGGTGGATACGCCGCTGGTACTTCCTATATATAATGCTTGTATGGTATTACATATCGTAGCGTTATTTAAACCATTTCAATTTAGACATATAACATTTTATACAAATAACATACTTTTCACAATACATTGTTTTACAAACAACTTATCTAATACAAACTCATTTTACTTGGTTATTTACTTAACCATGTATTATTCTTTTATACATATATATCATTTGGTTTATTTATCACTTTTCAAATGATTTACAAGACAAAGCAAATTACAAGGTTCATGACTAAACATTTTCTTAAACATAAGTCATGAATTCTATTTTCACAAAACCTATGTATCTCACAGGCATTTTTATGCTGACGTACCTATTTTCACATGTGTTTCAGGATATGATGCACAGGATTTATCAAGATACACTTAGGCGGACTCGGGCCTTAGTGACAATAAAAGATGCAAGACTAGTTATTTATGTTATATTTCTTTGATTGCTAAGACATTGTAACTCTTTTAATCAATAAAACAATATTTAAATTTCCATGTGTTATGAAACAATGATTCTGCTACAACACTCCCCGACGTTTCCGCCACGTTCTGTTGTTTTACGTGGTCGGGGTGTGACAGAGACTCCCTGTTTTGTCTTTATAGTCTGAGAACAATTCCTTGCAATGTGACCAGCTTCATTGCATTTGAAACAGGTTCTTGTCTCCTTTCTTTGATTAACTCCATTCTTCACATTCTCTTGCGTTTTGGCAAGAAATTCTTTATTCGATTGTTGAACTCTTGAAGTGTATTTTTTTTTAGGTTTTACAGTAAGATTTACATCTTTTATTTCAGTAATATTAATTTCTGTCATTTTGAAAACCTTTTTAATCTTTTCAATTTTAACACTTCTTATTGGAAATTCATTATCAGAATATAATTTGTCTGAATCAATCAATGTATATGCCACTTTGATTGCTTCGTCATTCAAATTAGATTTTGATAACATAAATTCTTTATTGTAAACCTGTTTAATCGACGACTTTGAACTGTTGACCGACGAATTTGGACTTTTGACAAACGAACTCGAACTTCCAGACTCGGACTTTGACTTAGACTCCTCATCTTTATCCAACACCTGATCGACCACCCTTTTGATTAACTCGGACTCATGATCAGTGTCAGACGATGTAAAAACGAAGTCAATGTTTTCTGGTAATTCATCGGTTATATCGGACTTTAACTTTATATTGACTGCTTTTTCGACTCGCTCTTGGTTTTCTGGGAGAATATCCTTCCCAGATCGGAGGCGGACACTTGTTATAATTAGCACTCTGTTTCTTACCAGTATCCTTCTTGTTAGTCTTCTCATCTTTAAAGACTTCCATACCTGCAACAGTTGGATAAATTCTATCAATCAAATAATCAGAACTAGAATAGCTTTGTAGTAATCGTCTAATTCTTTCATTTTCTATCTTTTCTGTCTCCAACTCCTGCTGCAACTTGGCACATTCCTCAATGTAGTGATTTATGGCTTTTTGCTTTGTCATCATCACAGCATTCATCATGGTCAATGCATCTTCTCTTTCTGAATTAGTCTTTTGTAGACCAGTTACCGTTCTATTTAATACATCGTAAGATTCTTTTACATAGTTGAGATTTAACAATAATTGTTCTTTCATCTTTTCTTGCTCGCTCAGTTTCTCATCTTTTTCTGCACATTGCTTGCAAGATTCTAAACACTTTAAGCAAGGCTTAATGACTTCCACAATCTTTTCAACTTCAACAACTTTCTCAACCTCAATCACTGTTTCAGCTTCAAGCACCTTCTCAGCTTTAACAGTCTCTTCCTTTTTATCAACAATTTCACACTTCATTTTCTTTTGTTCTTTTGCTGCTCGTCTCTCCTTCAGTTTCTCCAAGCGATCTGCAAAATAAAATTGAAAACTTTCAGGAGACAAATGAGTTTTTGCAACATTAATATGTCTTTCTTCCTCATCATCACCACTATCGTCAGTTGGTGATTGATCAAAATCTATCCTCTTCTCAGTATTATCATCTGAAGAGCTAGAATCAGATTGTGTTTTGTCAAAACCTAATATCTTTTCAGAACTATCATCTGAAGAACCAGAATCAGATGATGTTTGATCAAAAACAGTTGCTTCTTCTGAACTTTCATCTGATGAAACAGATTCTTCTTCATGATTCTTCTCATGAACACCAATCACTTTCATCCATTCTATCATCAAATCAGGTTCTTGAACTATCTTTGCAATGAAAGCTTTAAAATTTCCATTCTCATCCACAAAATTATCCCAGCTGAATCCTTCAGGTAATTTTTCATCATCTTGATTTATTAGACATGCTTTACTATCAGCTGAAATATACTTGTCCCAATTAAAATTTGTTGAAGATTTTTGATCATCTTGATTAATGATACCATAATAAGCTTTCTTGTTTGCATCTTCAATCATTTTCCCATGAGCAGTTTGTGTTTCTTTTTGTTGATATGGTTGATGAGCAACTTGTTGATATATGGCTTTTCGATAGTAATCATCTTTTCCAAACGGATTCTTTGCTCCATTTACTTCCTGATTTTTGCATTCTCTTTTGAAATGACCTTTCTCCCTGCATCGAAAACAAGTAAATTTAGATTTATCAAAACCCAAAGTAGAAACATGTGCATCCAGAAAATCATTTCTCCCTGTGATAATTTTAAACTTTTCTGCTCTTCTCAAGACACTAGCTAGACACCATTTGATGTCCATAAGCTCCATCTCTTCAGCATCTATCTGATCGTAATCCTCTTTCGTCAGCATAGGATTTCCGATCCTTCCTGCAACCAAACCTTCATAGGATTGTAACACAGTTGCAAGTAACGCCATGTGATCTTTTGCAATTTCTTCAGAAAAACTTTGACCATCTGGAAGATTCAATGCAATGTTGCACTGTATCACACAACCATTTCAATTTTTTGAGCTTTGAGAATGAAAGTTTGAAGTTAAATTCTTTGGATCAACACTTGGATATGAAGAAAATCCACTGCTGCTATTTTGACTTTGTTCAACAGTTCCAGATGAGTTTCCAGCACTAAAAGCAGTTTGAATTTTCGGACTCTTTTCAACCTCTTGAACATTTCCTTTGTAATACATTTTCACATCTTGTTGATTACTCGGATTATTCATCCTTGCAATCTTTTGCTGTTCAAGATCTTGACCCTCAATCTTCTCTATGAACTGAGAAATCGTCAAACCATCATATTCTCCGGTGTTCTTTAAGATCATAAAAAATGTACCCCACTCTTTCTGAGGTAAAGCATCAGCTAATTTGTCTACCCATTCTTCTCGTTCTTTGGTTATGCTTAACAATGACACAGAACGCACTAAATGGCAATATCTTTCAATCAATTTCTTTGTATCTTCCCCTGGCAGACTTATGAATAGATCAAATTCTTTCTTAAGTAATGCCTTTTTACTTTTGATCATCTTTTCACTTCCCTCAAATTTGATTTTAAGAGCATACCATATTGATTTTGAAGTTTTGTCATGTTGAAGCAATACAAAGATGCCTTCTTTAATAGCTTGCTGAAGTAGACTAATCATCATCTTTTCAGCTTTGTACATGTCTCGTTCTTTATCAGTGAATTCAGAGATAGTTTTCTCAACTTGCAGATCAGTACGTGGTAGAACATACTTTTTCAAAATACACTCCCAAGATCTCAAGTGATTTGCTTGAACCCTGTTTTCAAACCGATCTTTCCAACCGTAATACTCCTCAATGCTCATTAGCTTCGGGGGTTTTTGCATAGTTCCAGTTTCGTTTTCCAAGTTCATGCTTTGAGCAATGGTAGCCAGAGTAGTCGGAGATGTGGCAAATGCGTTATAAAATTCTTCACTCATGATTCAGTAACAAAATTTATCAAGACGAACACTTCTAAACAAAATTAGTGCTTTAAACGAAATTCCTTCAAGCGAGATTACCTTTTCAAACAAGATTAACCTGCATAAACAAATTTCAAACAAAATCAGCAATTCAAACGAAATTAGACCCTTTGGAACGAAAAAAATGATTTCGTACGAAATTACAAACTGGTTCGTGCGAAATACCAAACCTGATGTAATTTCGCGTGAAATAGCACAAAAACAGTAATTTCGTGCGAAATTAACAGCGATTTCGTGCGAAATTAATCAAAAGATGTAATTTTGTGCGAAATTAAGAGATTATTTCGTGCGAAATTATGCTGATGTCATTTTTTCCGAACTGATTTTCAAGCGAAATTACAAATATTATCAGTTTTAGATCAAATTAAGGTCCAATTCTCTCAAGGCTTTGTTAAAACACTGTTTCGCTTGTGTTGTGAAAAATTCAGGGCATTTTCACCGTGAAAACTTGTTCAATTGAGAAAAGAAGGTGTAGAAGTAAGAAAATGAGATGAAATCAAGCTGAAAACTGCAGAACTCCTCCTCCTGAGCTCTGATACCACTTGTAGGAGCGTGTACGGACCCAAAAATAGAGATGAGTCGATCAGAGGCGTTCTACTCAAAATGAAAGGTGGAAACAGACATAATGAGTTGAATTCAGCAAGATATAACTTTTAATTGTCGTTTATATTGATCTGGAACAGTTTTACAGCAAGACGACACTTCGACAGAGCTTCGCCGTCGAAAAACCTCTAAGTAATTTCGTACTAAATGAAACTACGCTAAGAGTATTTATAGGCATCCTAATTTCGCACGAACTGGCTCAAACGGAATTAGATTTCATACGAAGTATAATTTCGTACGAAATTAGGTTGTATATTTCGTGCGAAATTACCAGATGGTAATTTCGTGCGAAATTACCCTTTAACCTATTTTTGACATTTTCTTCGGATAACGTGCCTTGATCTATCTAAATACAAACAAGACTCGATACAAGACGAAGTCGACAGACGCATGCACCAACATTCTAGGACTGGGTTTGGAATCTGGGGTGCGGGTTCCTAGTACGGAGGTGTAGGTGCCTGAAATTGGTAAGGATTTTCTAAAATCTCCCTAATGAATACATCGTGGTAATAGGGATCTAAAGGATCTAAACCTGGGTAGGCTCCTATGTTTGGCATGGGTATGTCTTCGCGTATCGGGTAGCATTGCACATAGTCCCTATTATTGTCCCACCAGGGGTTGTAATTTGGGTCTAAGGGATTTGGTGTGGGTACCCTAGGTATTTCCTCCAGGTTGAAATCATGCATTTCTACTTGATTTTCAGGGTTTTCTATTTCCTTTGGTTGGTCAGGAATTGGTGGTTGTGGTTGGGGTGCTATCATTTGCTCCAGGTTAGGGTCAGCTGCAGTTGTTGCTAGGATGTGGATATTGGCTATACCCATATAAATCATATCCTGGGCATAGGCATCGGCCTCTCTTTTCGCTGCGGCTAGTACTCTCTGGTCTTGTAACTTTTTCATACGCTTTATACGCTCGTGTGCCCCTCGACTGAACCATCCTCTCTTTTTCTGAGGGAATGGCTCCTCGGACTGATCCTTATACACGAATATTCCTTCTTCCGTATCAACAGAGTACCCTGAGAGGGCAGGCTGAGAAGAGGAGGTGCCTTCGTTTCTGTCACACCCCGACCACGTATAACATACAAAACGTGGCGGAAAGCGTCGGGGAGTGTAGCAACAGAATTAATTGTTTCATAACCATGGCATACAAAGTTGTATTTTGTTTATCAACACAAGAGTTTCATTGTTTTAAACAGGAATCAAAGAGTTTATAACATAATTAAACATAGTCTATCTTCATTTTAAGTCTCTAAGGCACAGGTCCGCCCTAGTGTCACGATCAACATCCTACGCAAAAGCACCTGAAAACACATGTGAAAATAGGTACGTCAGCATAAAAATGCCTGTGAGATACATAGGTTTTGTGAAAGTAGGATTCATGACTTAAGTTTAAGAAAAAGTTGTTTAGTAACAGTCAGTCATGAACCTTGTAAATTGTTTTGTTTTGTAAGTCATTTAAAAGTAATAAGATCAAATGATATGTATAAATAAAAGAATAATGAGTTGTATAAAATAAACTGTATTGTAAACCAATGTCTTGTGAAAACATGTTACTGGTATAAAATGTATAAGTCCAACATGAATGATTTAAATAACGCTATGATATGTAATATAATACAAACACTTATGTATAGGAAGTACCAACGGCGTATCCACCATGCTTGTATCATATTACTTACATCTCGTTACTTAAGTCACTTAAACCAACCACCAACGTAATAAGTCTATGTTTAAACCAATTGTCAAAAAAGTCCTTGTATAAACCATGTCAAATGTTGATAGTCCAAAAGTAGTCAAGTAATGTATAACAAATGTTATGTATTGTAAGTAAAGTATTGTCACATAATCCAAATGTAGAAATGTACAAAACAAGGTAATTTGAATATATCAAAAGGTTATGTTTTGAAAAGTAATGCATATTACATTGATACAAACATTTATGTGGTAAGTTAACATATACATTCAAGCCTTGAGACAGTTGGATAACCCTTTCAGTCAAGGTTATCAAAAGAAATGTTTTCGGATTCAGTCATTCCTTACATCCAAACAAACCCGGGATGTCAGGAATGGGATTTGTCAAGTCCTATGGTACCACTACTTACTACCGAGCGGCGTAGCAAATGTTAATGAACGTAATAAAGACCCGTTTATGCAAACCAAATGTTATAGCAGTTGTATACATGTCATATGAAAACAATGTACTAAGTATGCTAAGTTAACATACAAAGCAGAAAAGTCTTGTAAATCAATGTGCTAGCATGTTATCAGTCAACATACATGGCAGAAATGTAAAGTAAAACAATGTACTAAGTACGCACACAATGGGCATACATAGCATGAAATGTAATGAAATCATGTACTATAATGTACTAACAAACATAGCAGGTGTATGATGTGAAAACATGGAAAGCATGAAAGTAACAAGTAGGCACATGTGTTCCACCCCAAAATGTTTGGAAAACAGTAAAAGAGGGGTCTATGTACTCACTTGATATTACTCAGTAGTCCTGGAGTGACAACCAAACCATGATAGAGATAACGGAATCAAACGGCACCTAATATAGGTAACTATGTTTATAAACCGGACCTAAATCGGAGGATTTAGATAGAATGAGGGTTCGTAAACCAAATGAGTATGGAAACTCGTGTCATATGGTTTAACAAAGCCTACATACTAAATGAAACCTAACCTAAGTGCTTACGACCCATCGCGACCCATTAAGGTAGCTTATGCTACTTTAACGCGTCGTTCGCGTAAAACGCGTTCGGACCGCCTAACTAGCCCTATGATAAGTGTTATATGCCTAAGCATGTTACATAATCAGTTATGTGACAAAAGTTTAGGTTACATATGCTTAATTACCAATTATTCATGAAAAGGGTATTCTGGTAATTTACCTAAGGCATATAAACCACCTATCATACAACTACTCAAACGATGTGACCATAAGGTATAACCTCGGAAGGTTATTCCCTACATACTATGGTCACCTAATGTATTTGGTCGGATCCTAATGATCGACCAAATGGGTCAGGTTCGAAGGTATAAGCGATTTATCAGATCGCTTACCCTTACAACCCTAGACAACGTGGAAATCAGTAGGCATAGTCCCAAGGGACTATAACCATCGTGATTACAATCACATTGCGAAGTTCAAACGAACCTCGCATTGACCATAAGCTGGTCAACGCTGAAAGTCAAACAAAGTTTGACTTTCGGACTCGAAAAGCAATAAAAGAACGAAAGAATACTTACGAAGGGTCCCCGAAAGCTAATCTTGATCCAAATAACTCAGGTATGAAACAATGGTTTCAACTTAGAGTCTTTTAGATCAGATTCTAGTGAGTTTGAAGCAAATGGGGGTGGGGTATTTATAGTATTCGGGTAACCGTTAAGATCGTTTCATGGAAACCGTGCTCGAATCTTGTGCGTACACTTGTTGGAAAGTTATGGTGGCTAAAAATGATCCCCCATGAGCTGAAAGGGCAAGTTAGAATGTGTGGTTGTGGATTAAACAGCTGGAATCAGCTGACTAATCGATCTTATCTGTTCTGGAAGGCTGACGCAGGCCGCGTAGACACACACAAAGATCTTACGCGGGCCGCCTGGCCTGCACAGATCAGACATAAGTTTCAGCAATGACAGTTTTGGTCCCTGCACGTGTTTAAGGCCATTTCCGACACTTCTAAGGCCCGTAAAGCCAACTTTAAGGCCCTAAAATGATGCCTAAACATTGTGGACATAAAACATGCTAAAAAATGTGTCAGATGTTAGTTCGTTTGGTCGTACGAACGCGATGTTCGCTTAATTACGACGGAATGCGCACAAGCGCGTAAAACGATCCAAATGACGTGACGAATGGATTTTTCTTATGCCAAACACTAAAATAAAATGTTTTAGTGCTTACATAAATTTTTGGATGTCCGGATGTATTCAGAATGTGAGTTATGCGCGAAAATGCAAACTTGTGCACTTTTTGACACTTTTAGTCCCTGAATGATCCAAAAGTTTATTTTAGCACACCAAACCCTTCAAAGCCTATTTCTAAGCTATGTAAAGGATATTTAAGGTGTGTTTAACTTATGGTCATGTTCCGGAATGTTCGTTACTGTTCAAATTGGCATACTTTCGCAGTTTGTCAAGTTTAGTCCCTGTAAGCGAATTAACTTGTTTTTGCCATACCAAAGCCTTCAAAACTTATTTCTAAGTTATGTAAAGGTTATTTAAGGTATGTTAAGTATATGTTGATGTTCCAGAGTATTTCTCGCATTAAACTGAGTACGTTTACGCACTAGTTTGCGTATAACTCTCCAGAAAGTGATATAGAGTTTGAAATTGGATAAAAGTCAAAACATGAAAAAATGTAAAACACAACCAAACAAACATTGGGATCAAATAACATTGTTTTATTGATAATAGAACTGTTCACAATAATTACAAGCACAGATGTTACAGTCTCCCCTACTTGTGGAAATTTCGTCCCGAAATTTATTTAGAGGAAACTCGTGGGAAAAGATGCGGATATTTCGCCTTCATTTGATCTTCGCATTCCCAAGTAAACTCGGGTCCACGTTTAGCTTCCCAGCGAACTTTGACCAAAGGAATGCGCTTGCGTTTTAGCCACTTGACTTCACATTCCATGATTTCCACAGGTTTCTCAACAAATTTCAGTGTTTTATCAACACGAATTTCGTCAAGTGGTATGTGGAGGTTCTCATCAGCTAAACACCTCTTGAGATTGGACACATGAAAAGTTGGATGAACATTTCCAAGTTCAGGAGGTAACTCAAGTCTGTAGGCTACCTTTCCGATTCTTTCGACGATCTTGAATGGTCCAACGTATCTAGGTGCAAGTTTTCCTTTCTTTCCAAATATGATCACACCTTTCGAAGGTGAGACCTTAAGTAATACTTGATCACCGACTTGAAATTCCAAGGGCTTGCGTTTTGGGTCCGCGTAACTCTTTTGACGGCTTCTAGCTGTCTGAAGGTTATCAAGTACTTTCTTAATCTTGTCAGTTGTCTCTAAAATGAGGGCAGGTCCAGTAAGCTTAGCCTCGCCGATCTCCTTCCAGCAGACTGGTGAACGACATTTTCGACCATAGAGAGCTTCGAAAGGAGCCATTTTGATGCTGGTGTGATAACTGTTGTTGTAGGAGAATTCAATCAACTGAAGATGTGAATCCCAACTACCACCAAAATCGATCACACAAGCTCTAAGCATATCCTCCAGAGTCTGGATTGTTCTCTCAGATTGACCATCCGTTTACGGATGATAAGCTGTGCTCAGATTAAGTTGGGTCCCCATAGCAGATTGCATGGTTCTCCAAAAATGAGAAGTGAAACGAGCATCTCTGTCAGAAATGATGTTCAAAGGAACACCATGTCGAGCTACAATTTCATCCACATAGATTTTTGCAAGTTTATCAGTAGAAAAATCCTCACGGATTGGCAAGAAATGTGCTGACTTTGTAAGACGATCAACGACTACCCAGATGGCATCATGACCTTTCTTTGTGCGTGGAAGTTTGGTAACAAGATCCATAGTAATGTTTTCCCATTTCCAAACTGGGATCTCTGGTTGCACCAATAAACCAGAAGGACGTTGATGTTCAGCCTTAACCTTAAGACAAGTAAGGCATTTTGATACGTATAAGGCAATGTCTTTCTTCATACCAGGCCACCAATACTGAATACAAAGATCCTTATACATCTTATCTGAGCCCGGATGAATAGAATAACGAGACTTATGGGCTTCATCCATAAGCAAGGTACGAACATCATCCTGGCTTGGGACCCACAAACGGTCCATGAAGTAATATGATCCATTGTCCTTCAGTTCAAGATCAGGTGTTATGTGATAGGGAAATTCCTTATCCATCAAACCTTGTGAAACACAAGATTGTTGAGCCTGAGAAATGCGGGCTTGGATATCGGATTGAGCTTGAATAACAGATTGAACACGTACACAATGAAGCTTAGTACGTTCCTTACGACTCAATGCATCAGCTACGACATTCGCCTTACCAGGATGGTAGCGAATTTCGCAGTCATAGTCGTTTAGAAGCTCAACCCAACGTCGTTGCCTCATGTTGAGTTCTTTCTGGTTGAAGATATGCTGAAGACTTTTGTGGTCTGTGAAAACCACACATTTTGTACCGTACAAATAGTGTCTCCAGATCTTTAGAGCGAAAACAACTGCACCCAACTCAAGATCATGAGTGGTGTAGTTCTTCTCATGTATCTTCAACTGCCTCGATGCGTATGCTATGACTTTGTTCCTTTGCATCAGAACACAGCCAAGACCTAGTTTAGATGCATCGCAATAAACGACGAAATCGTCGTTGCCCTCAGGCAAAGTTAGAACAGGCGCGTCACAAAGTTTCTGCTTCAAGTGTTGAAAAGCTTCCTCTTGCTTGAATCCCCAATCAAAGGGTTTGTTCTTCTGAGTTAGAGCAGTTAGAGGAACTGCAATCTTTGAGAAGTTTTCAATGAAGCGGCGATAATAACCCGCTAGACCAAGAAAAGAACGAACTTCAGTAGGAGTAGTAGGTGCATCCCAATCCTTGATCGCACTGATCTTGGAGGGATCTACATGAATACCTCGTTCGTTGACAACATGCCCCAAAAATTGAACTTCTTTAAGCCAAAATTCGCACTTGGAGAATTTGGCGAAAAGTTGCTCTTTCTTTAGGAGTTCCAGAGTAAGACGAAGATGTTGCTCGTGATCAGCTCGCGTCTTAGAATAAATCAAGATATCGTCAATAAAAACAATGACGAACTGATCCAAATAAGGTTTGCAGACCCTATTCATTATGTCCATGAAAACAGCCGGAGCATTAGTCAAACCGAATGGCATGACTGTGAACTCATAGTGCCCATAACGAGTACGGAACGCTGTCTTGGGAATATCTTCTTCATGCACACGAAGTTGATGATACCCAGATCGCAGATCAATCTTTGAAAAATAAGAAGCGCCCTGTAACTGATCAAAGAGATCGTCTATTCGCGGTAGGGGATATCGATTTTTGATGGTAAGCTTGTTAAGCTCACGATAATTGATACACATCCTAAAGGATCCATCCTTCTTCTTGACAAAAAAAACGGGAGCACCCCAGGGTGAAAAGCTAGGACGGATAAAACCTTTGTCAGAGAGCTCCTGAAGCTGCTTAGACAACTCTTGCATCTCAGACGGTGCAAGACGATATGGAGCTCTGGCAATGGGATTTGCACCAGGTACGAGATCAATACGGAACTCGACTTGGCGTGCTGGAGGTAGACCAGGTAACTCTTCAGGGAAAACTTCAGAATAATCCCGAACGACAGGAATATCTGAAATAGACTTACCCTTGTCTTTATCTGCTGTAACATGTGCTAAGAAAGCCAAATAGTTCTTCCGCAGATATTTCCGAGCTTTAAAACAAGACATGAGCTTGAGGCCACCAGACGGTTTCTCACCTTGAACCTGTAGGATCTCGCCTGTCGAAAGCGGCACACGAACGATCTTCTCGAAACAAACTACCTCTGCGTGATGCTTAGATAACCAATCCATACCCACAATGACATCGAAGCTTCCAAGTTGCATAGGCGTAAGATCGATAGGAAAAAGATGGTCGTTAAGGTTCAACTGGCAGTTGCGAAGAACAGAATCAAGAAAAATAGGTTCACCACTAGCAACTTCTACTGTCAAAGGTTTACCTAGTTTCGTTCTAGACACGCGAAGCATTGGCTCAAAAGACAAAGACACAAAACTCTTATCGGCACCCGAATAAAAAACAACAGATGCAGGCTGATTATTAATAAAGAAGGTACCGTTCACCACATTATCGTCCGCCTGTGCCTCTTGGGCATTCAAGTTAAAGGCTCGGCCTCGAGCCGGAGCCTGATTCTGGTTCGCATTCTGATTCTGGTTAGCCAGTCTTGGGCACCGATTTCTGTAATGGGTCAGATCCCCACAGTTGTAACAAGCACCTGGTGGGTAGTGTGGTCGTGCAGCTTGACCCTGTTGCTGAGCAGGAGGCTGAGCAACTTGTTGAGCCGGGTTCTGAACTGCCCGATTCTGATTGGCAGGGATGCGGCAGGTGTCAGCAAGATGACCAGATCTTCCGCAGTTGGTGCATTGACGACACTGGAGGTGTGGTTGATGATGGCCATTACACCTGTTGCACAAAGGTGCATTGCCAAAATAAGGCTTCTTGGCTGGTGGTTGCGCAGGCTGATTTGGTGCAGCTTGAACCTGTGAAGTAACGGCATAGTTTTGGGAAGCCTTACGCTTCCTTGCCCTCTTCGATGAACCAGAAACCTTTCCATTCCCGTTTTGACCTTTCTTGCTATCTTCATGGTCAGCTGACTGTTTCTTGCCCTTGTCACCCTTCCGGTGTAATTTATTCTTCCGAATCTGCGACTCAGTCAATGTCGCTGATAACTTGATCGCCTGACGGAGTGTGGCAGGGTTACTACCAGTAATGATGTCTTGCACTGAGTCAGGTAGGCCGTCGATGTACCTTTCGATAGCCTTGTCGAGTGGGGTAACCATAGTCGGGCAAAGCAGACTTAACTCCTCAAATCTATCAGTATATGCCCTGTGCTCTCCACTATCTTGTTTCAAGTTATCAAACTCCTTCTCCAAAGCTCGCTGCTCATGACGAGGACAGAATTCCCTCATCATAAGGGCCCTGAGTTCAGCCCATGTCTGTGCTAAAGCAACTTCTGCACCACGGTCTCTCATTACCCCATTCCACCATGTAAGAGCCCTCTTCTGAAACACGCTCGAAGAAAACTCGACCTTGCGATTATCCGGACACTGCACGTGGCGGAAAGTATTCTCAATGCTCTCGAACCATTGAAGAAACCCAGTCGCTCCTTCAGAACCACTAAACTTGAGTGGTTTAGCCGAGTTAAAATCCTTGTATTTGCATGGAGCATTGTTATTGTTGTTGGCTTGGTGCCATTAAGCAAAGAGATTTGGAAATTGAGCAGCCATCTGCTGCGCAATAATTTCTGCCAGTTCGGCAGTTGCTATCTGGTTCTCGCGTCGAGGAGGCATTCTAAAAGAGGAAACATGAAAGGAATCGAGTGAGATGATTGGATGAAGAGAATGAGATGAAACAAAATCAACAAAGCAAAGATGGTGGTCATTCGTCCGTATCACAAAGCAAACAAACGACACACAGTGACTAATCAAAGTAAATGGATCAAAAATAATGTATTGCGAAGACATGCTCGCCTATAAGTGAACACTCATCCCAAGAATTCCCAGGTAAGCACAACTGGTCTCGCGTCTGATGAGATGTATACGAAGTGCTTGCCTAGACATAAAACCCAGAATACAGGCATTCACTCTTCCAGTTTGCACGTGTTCACATTATTTAAAACCCAAAACCTTGACGAGATTTTGAAAATTTGAAGGCACAAGGCCAAAATTCAAACTGAAAGGGTTCAAAACCATATAACAAAGGTTCAAAACCTTGTAATAAATCATTCAAAAACAGATGATTGTTTTTCAAAAAAAACATTTCGGAAAATTTGGTTCTTGTTTTGATAATCACCTAAGGATAGGTGATATGCATGTTTTAAGATCTAAACACAAGATAACTTGTGTTAGGGTCCTAGAAAGGTTATAGTCTAGGTCAAAGCATTACTAATAACCTAATTCCCTATAACCATTGGCTATGATACCAACTCTTCTGTCACCCCCCGACCACGTATAACATACAAAACGTGGCGGAAAGCGTCGGGGAGTGTTGCAACAGAATTAATTGTTTCATAACCATGGCATACAAAGTTGTATTTTATTTATCAACACAAGAGTTTCATTGTTTTAAACAGGAATCAAAGAGTTTATAACATAATTAAACATAGTCTATCTTCATTTTAAGTCTCTAAGGCACAGGTCCGCCCTAGTGTCACGATCAACATCCTACGCAAAAGCACCTGAAAACACATGTGAAAATAGGTACGTCAGCATAAAAATGCCTGTGAGATACATAGGTTTTGTGAAAGTAGGATTCATGACTTAAGTTTAAGAAAAAGTTGTTTAGTAACAGTCAGTCATGAACCTTGTAAATTGTTTTGTTTTGTAAGTCATTTAAAAGTAATAAGATCAAATGATATGTATAAATAAAAGAATAATGAGTTGTATAAAATAAACTGTATTGTAAACCAATGTCTTGTGAAAACATGTTACTGGTATAAAATGTATAAGTCCAACATGAATGATTTAAATAACGCTATGATATGTAATATAATACAAACACTTATGTATAGGAAGTACCAGCGGCGTATCCACCATGCTTGTATCATATTACTCACATCTCGTTACTTAAGTCACTTAAACCAACCACCAACGTAATAAGTCTATGTTTAAACCAATTGTCAAAAAGTCCTTGTATAAACCATGTCAAATGTTGATAGTCCAAAAGTAGTCAAGTAATGTATAACAAATGTTATGTATTGTAAGTAAAGTATTGTCACATAATCCAAATGTAGAAATGTACAAAACAAGGTAATTTGAATATATCAAAAGGTTATGTTTTGAAAAGTAATGCATGTTACATTGATACAAACATTTATGTGGTAAGTTAACGCATACATTCAAGTCTTGAGACAGTCGGATAACCCTTTCAGTCAAGGTTATCAAAAGAAATGTTTTCGGATTCAGTCATTCCTTACATCCAAACAAACCCGGGATGTCAGGAATGGGATTTGTCAAGTCCTATGGTACCACTACTTACTACCGAGCGGCGTAGCAAATGTTAATGAACGTAATAAAGACCCGTTTGTGCAAACCAAATGTTATAGCAGTTGTATACATGTCATATGAAAACAATGTACTAAGTATGCTAAGTTAACATACAAAGCAGAAAAGTCTTGTAAATCAATGTGCTAGCATGTTATCAGTCAACATACATGGCAGAAATGTAAAGTAAAACAATGTACTAAGTATGCACACAATGGGCATACATAGCATGAAATGTAATGAAATCATGTACTATAATGTACTAACAAACATAGCAGGTATATGATGTGAAAACATGGAATGCATGAAAGTAACAAGTAGGCACATGTGTTCCACCCCAAAATGTTTGGAAAACAGTAAAAGAGGGGTCTATGTACTCACTTGATATTACTCAGTAGTCCTGGAGTGACAACCAAACCATGATAGAGATCACGGAATCAAACGGCACCTAATATAGGTAACTATGTTAATAAACCGGACCTAAATCGGAGGATTTAGATAGAATGAGGGTTCGTAAACCAAACGAGTATGGAAACTCATGTCATATGGTTTAACAAAGCCTACATACTAAATGAAACCTAACCTAAGTGCTTACAACCCATCGCGACCCATTAAGGTAGCTTATGCTCCTTTAACGCGTCGTTCGCGTAAAACGCGTTCGGACCGCCTAACTAGCCCTATGACAAGTGTTATATGCCTAAACATGTTACATAATCAGTTATGTGACAAAATTTTAGGTTACATATGCTTACTTACCAATTATTCATGAAAAGGGTATTCTGGTAATTTACCTAAGGCATATAAACCACCTATCATACAACTACTCAAACGATGTGACCATAAGGTATAACCTCGGAAGGTTATTCCCTACATACTATGGTCACCTAATGTATTTGGTAGGATCCTAATGATCGACCAAATGGGTCAGGTTCGAAGGTATAAGCGATTTATCAGATCGCTTACCCTTACGACCCTAGACAACGTGGAAATCAGTAGGCATAGTCCCAAGGGACTATAACCATCGTGATTACAATCATGTTGCGACGTTCAAACGAACCTCGCATTGACCATAAGCTGGTCAACGCTGAAAGTCAAACAATGTTTGACTTTCGGACTCGAAAAGCAATAAAAGAACGAAAGAATACTTACGAAGGGTCCCCGAAAGCTAATCTTGATCCAAATAACTCAGGTATGAAACAATGGTTTCAACTTAGAGTCTTTTAGATTAGATTCTAGTGAGTTTGAAGCAAATGGGGGTGGGGTATTTATAGTATTCGGGTAACTGTTAAGATCGTTTCATGGAAACCGTGCTCGAATCTTGTGCGTACACTTGTTGGAAAGTTATGGTGGCTAAAAATGATCCCCCATGAGCTGAAAGGGCAAGTTAGAATGTGTGGTTGTGGATTAAACAGCTGGAATCAGCTGACTAATCGATCTTATCTGTTCTGGAAGGCTAACGCGGGCCGCGTAGACACACACAAAGATCTTACGCGGGCCGCCTGGCCTGCACAGATCAGACATAAGTTCAGCAATGACAGTTTTGGTCCCTGCACGTGTTTAAGGCCATTTCTGACACTTCTAAGGCCCGTAAAGCCAACTTTAAGGCCCTAAAATGATGCCTAAACATTGTGGACATAAAACATGCTAAAAAATGTGTCAGATGTTAGTTCGTTTGGTCGTACGAACGCGATGTTCGCTTAATTACGACGGAATGCGCACAAGCGCGTAAAACGATCCAAATGACGTGACGAATGGATTTTTCTTATGCCAAACACTAAAATAAAATGTTTTAGTGCTTACATAAATTTTTGGATGTCCGGATGTATTCAGAACGTGAGTTATGCGCGAAAATGCAAACTTGTGCACTTTTTGACACTTTTAGTCCCTGAATGATCCAAAAGTTTATTTTAGCACACCAAACCCTTCAAAGCCTATTTCTAAGCTATGTAAAGGATATTTAAGGTGTGTTTAACTTATGGTCATGTTCCAGAATGTTCGTTACTGTTCAAATTGGCATACTTTCGCAGTTTGTCAAGTTTAGTCCCTGTAAGCGAATTAACTTGTTTTTGCCATACCAAAGCCTTCAAAACTTATTTCTAAGTTATGTAAAGGTTAATTTAAGGTATGTTAAGTATATGTTGATGTTCCAGAGTATTTCTAGCATTAAACTGAGTACGTTTACGCACTAGTTTGCGTATAACTCTCTAGAAAGTGATATAGAGTTTGAAATTGGATAAAAGTCAAAACATGAAAAAATGTAAAACACAACCAAACAAACATTGGGATCAAATAACATTGTTTTATTGATAATAGAACTGTTCACAATAATTACAAGCACAGATGTTACAGTTTCTAGGAGAACCAGACAATTGACGATACGCGTCAGATGGTCCTTGGTCACTCATACTGTAAACTAACAAATAGTCAAATAACACATAACAAGAAAATACAATTATGCACGTATTCCCATAATTTATTTCCTAACAATTTGAATTTGATGTCAGCAGAATCCGTCTGTGGCTGAATCAGTGGCTTAGCTCTGATACCACCTTCAGTCGCAACCCCCGCCCCCTAACTGTCCCGGGAACGGGCGGCTGTGAACTTAGTGTCGGTGGTATCGGTGTTTATTAATTTGGCAGCGGAAATTACATCAGGACCGTAGTTAGGAAATATTTTATCAGAGTAAAACACCACATTTTATAGAAATAAACACATTGGGATAAAACCCAAGTTTTCATTACAAACTGATTTATAGGGATAAATCCCATTTTATTGAATTAAAACACTTTCTTTATTTAGGTAACTTTTATAGCCACTTTTCCAAGCCTTCAGTGCTATCCAGCTGGCTTTTTGTTGGCTTTCACATTGTGTTACCTGAAACGCGTTTTAAAAACATTTTTCAGTGGGAAATACTGGTGAGTGAATCCTAGTTTAATTAAGAAACATTAATTTAATTTAAACAGTATTGATAGCGATCACAATGTTTATATCTACCCAATTACTCATTCAGTACTGTCAATCCTGACTGGTGGGTCATATTACACATTGGCTAACTCTTCGTCCAATGGTAACGAGTCTCACATTTTGTATACAAAACCCCAACATACTGGCAGTAATCCTAGAATTACAAAGACTCAATCACTGCTAAATTGCATTGTAAAATAGGTAAGGTTTTGTAAAAACAGTTTACAAAAAGGAGATTACTCACATTGTTGTCTTAGGTTTTCAGTAAGGGTTCCCTGGGAATTATCTATAATTTACACAAATGCACACGTGTTAGTATAATAACCCATTTTAACATTAGTAATACCCTCCCCGAGACGGCTTTCCAACGAATACGTCGGGCAGAACCACGACAGCCGTTACGGAACCCTAGATCAATCGGGCAGCGTATCTAATACGTATCCAGGGGTTATAATACTTGCAACGGAGCAGAACTTCGCTAATTAGGGGGTATTAGACCCGACTATAATGCCTACTATCAGAAAATTGAGATTGAGAAAAGAAATTTGAACGAATTCGACTGAAGGCTCGATGCCTTCTTATATAGGGGCTGAGTTTGACTTTTACGCGGCCCGCGTAAAGTTTAAACAAGGGCTACGCAGCCCGCGTCAACTATGGTCAACGGTATAGCTGATCCGGGTCAGCGTATAGGGTCGACATTTGTCACACCCCGAAATTATCAGAGCTGGCGTGACTGGACAGGTATCTTCATTGCACAGCGGAAGCAAATATAGCAAAGACTTTCTAGAAAATGAACGCCACTAAGTACTCGAATCTCCAATGGTTCTCCTATTCCAACCGTGCCTTGTCTTAGAACTGTAACCTGAGAAAGAAACATGCGAAAAAGTCAACATAAAGTTGAGCGAGTTCATAGTTTGTTTGTAAAAGATTTGAAATAAATCTTTTTGAATAACCGGTTTTTGAAGTATTGTTGAGAAAATGAATTTAAAATCATTTTCTTACCAAGTTATATGGAAACTTTGCATTTGTAATGCATTATGTTCGTAAAACCATGTATTTGTAAGCCCTCGTATTTGTAATGTTCGTATAACCGCCAATGCCCACCCTGACTTTGACTCCATGCCCGCATAACCCTATGCCTTGAATTTGTATAAAACATGGTGTTTAGTTTGTACAAAATCAAGAATTTCTGTAAGTATGTACGTCCCTGGTATGTATAAACCTTTGTAAATACATGTAGTTTGAAAAATCAACAAAAAGTTGAGCGAGTTCATGTGTATGTCTGTGTGTAAAAAAAAACGTTAAGGGGTACGCCCCAATGTATAAATGTCCCGTTAAAGTACGTCCTAATGTATAAATGTCCCTGGTATGAAGCAATTAAGGAAAAAGAGATCACCAATGGGTTGCAAAGCCACTGGTATGTGTGAAGTGATGCAGGAAAACTCAAACCTAGCAAATTTGTACCGGGCCTCGGCTATAAGACACAGTCACCTCTATGGGCCGCCCCTGGCCTCATGGGTGTGGGCTCGCTACACCCAAATAGATCTATCACTCTTGTGTCCCTCGGTCCTAACAACGAGGATTAATGGCTTTAAGTGTTGTACCCACCACTCACATGATCTGAACGTCCAAACCCTCCTTAAGCTAGCCATACCACGTATAAAAATGTCCTTAAAAATTGTAACATGTATTTTACCCCAACCACTAAGGCTGAACCTGTAACACCTGTGTCATTTCAACCATCAAACAAATTCCAAACCAATGAAATATTGTATTTCATACTTTGGACTTGTATAAATATGTGTATCTTTTGCACATATCAACTCTTGTTCGATTTCAAGCTCTAAATCGCTTTCTGGAAGGTTATACGCGCACTGATGCGTAAATATAACCAGTTTAATCCAACGAACACTCCGGAATAGTGAAATAGGCTTAACATACCTTAAATAACCTTTACATAACTTATATATAAGTTTTGGAAGGTTTGGTGTGGTGAAATCAAAGTTTAATCGCTTACAGGGACTAAAGTAGACAAACTGTGAAAGTATGTCAATTTGAACTGTAACAGACATTCCGGAACATGACCATAAGTTAAACATACCATAAATATCCTTTACATATCTTAGAAATAGGCTTTGAGGTGTTCGGTATGCTAAAATAAACTTTTGTGTCATTCAGGGACTAAAAGCGTCAAAAAGTGCACAAGTTTGCATTTTTTACGCATAACTTACGTTCTGAATACATCCGGACTTCCAAAAATTTATGTAAGCACTAAAATAATTTATTTTAGTGTTCGCCATAAGAAAAATCCATTCGTCGCGTCATTTGGTTCGTTTTTCGCATTCGGGACCAGATTCGATGTATTAGCCGTTGTTTAATTCACAACCACACATTTTAAACTTGCTTAGTCAGCGGATAAGGATGGAATTTTGGCACCATAACTTTGCAACACATGTATGGATGGAATTTAAACACCTAAACACCATAACTTTGCAACACATGTATGGATGGAATTTAAACACCTAAACACCATAACTTTTCAACACATGTATGGATGGGATTAAGGCACGTTTTCCATGAAACGATCTTAACGGTTCGGGTATTCCTATAAATACCCCATACCCCCCATTGCTAAAATCACTAGAAACTTGATTTGAGAAACTCTAAGTTGAAACATTTGTTTCATACCTGAGATTCTTGAATCGGGATTAGCATTCGGGGACCCTTCGTAAGTATTCTTTCGTTCTTTTCCTTATTTTACTGCTTTTCGAGTCAGAAAGTCAAACTTTGTTTGACTTTCAGCGTTGACCAGTAATGGTCAATGCGAAGTTCTTTTGAACTTCGCAACGTGAGTGTAATCACGTTGGTCATAGTCCCTTGGGACTATGCCCACTGATTACCACGTTGTCTAGGGTCGTATGGTAGGCGATCTAATAAATCGCCTATACCTTCGAACCCGACCCATTTGGTCGATCATTAGGATCCGACCAAACACTTTAGGTGACCATAGTAGGTAGGGAATAACCTTCCGAGGTTATACCCTATGGTCACATCGTTTAAGTAGTTGTATGATAGGTAGTTTATATGCCTTAGGTAAATTACCAGAATACCCTTTTCATGTATAATTGGTAATTAAGCATATGTAACCTAAACTTTTGTCACATAACTGATTATGTAACATGTTTAGGCATATAACACTTGTCATAGGACTAGTTAGGCGGTCCGAACGCGTTTCACGCGAACGACGCGTTAAAGTAGCAAAAGCTACCTAAACGGGTCGTAATGGGTCGTAAACACTTAGGTTAAGTTTCATTTAGTATGTAGGCTTTGTTAAAACCATATGACACGAGTCTCTATACTCGTTTGGTTTACAAACCCTAATGCTACCCGATCTTCCGATTTAGGTCCGGTTTATTAATGTAGTTACCTATAGTAGGTGCCGTTTGATTCCGTGATCTCTAGCTTTGCTTGGTGGTTATCCTAGGACTTCTGAGCAATCTCAAGTGAGTACATAGACCCCTCTTTTACTGTTTTCCAAACTGTTTTGGGGTGAAACACATGTGCCTACTTGTTACTTTCGTGCTTTCCTGTTTTCACATCATATACTTGCTATGTTCATTAGTACATTTATAGTACATGATTTCATGGTGTTCTATGCTTTGTATGATGACTTTGCATACTTAGTACATTGTTTTACATGACTTTTCTACTTTGTATGATGACTTTGCATACTTAGTACATTGTTTTATATTGCATCTCTGTTGCATATGTTCCAGTAACATATGGACACATTGTTTTACAGCTCTACCCTGTATGTTTACTCTAGCATACTAGGTACATTATCTTCATAAAACATGCTTACATTTTGGTATGACATTTGGTTTGTTTAAACTATACTATACATTCATTAACACCGATCATGCCGCTCGGTAGTAGGTAGTGGTACCATAGGACTTGACAAATCCCGTTCCGGACATCCCAGGGAAAGGGGATGAAAGGAATGACCGAATCCGAATACATATTCTCTTGATAACTCACTTTTACATAGTTATCCGTCTGTCTCAAGGCTTGGATGTATGAATTTTCACAATACCGCATAAATGTTCATATTCAGTATAGCATGCATATATCTTACAAAACATAACTTTGATTTAAACCAAGTGTTACTTCAATACTTTGTTTTGTACATTTTACTTATGGTTTAAGTAGTCTTAATTTTACTTACCATACATATCATTTTGGTTATACATTACTTGACTACTTTTGGACTATAAACATTTGACATGGTTTATACAAGGACTTTTGACTATTGGTTTAAACATAGACTTATTACATTGTTGGTTTGGTTTGATTAAGTGATTAAGTAACGATGCGTGTGTAATATGATACAAGCATGGTGGATACGCCGCTGGTACTTCCTATATATAAGTGTTTGTATGATATCACATATTGTAGCGTTATTTGAATCATTTCAGTTTGATACATATAACATTTTATACAAATAACATACTTTTCACAATACATTGTTTTGCAAACAACTTAACTTATACAAACTCATTTTATATGGTTACTCATTTAACCATGCATTATTCTCTTATTTATACGTATCATCTGAACTTATTGTTTTTCAAATGATTTACAAAGACAAAGCAAATTACAAGGTTCATGACTAAACATTTTCTCAAACATAAGTCATGAAACCTATTTTCACAAAACCTATGTATCTCACAGGCATTTTTATGCTGACGTACCTATTTTCACATGTGTTTTTCAGGAGCTGTTGCATAAGATGATCAAGATACACATAGGCAGACTTGGGCTTTAGTGACAATAAAAGATACAAGACTAGTTAATTATGTTGTATTTCCTTGTTTGTTAAGACATTGTAACACTTTTAATCAATAAAACGAAACTTCAATTGCCATGGATTTGAAACAATTAATTCTGTTACAACACTCCCCGATATTTCCGCCATGTTTTGTATGTTCTACGTGGTCGGGGTGTGACAGAAAAGATGGTATCAGAGCTAATGGTTATAGGGAATTAGGTTATTAGTAATGCTTTAACCTAGTCTATAACTTTCTTAGGACCCTAACGCGAGTTTACTTGCGTTTAGTCATAAAACAATACCGTCACCTATCCTTAGGCGACGACCACAATAAGAACATAAATTTCAAAACCGCTTTGAAAACTAATCATCTGTTCTAGGATGATTGATTACTAGGTTTTGAACCCTTTATTGTAAGGTTTTGAACTCTCTATTATATGGTTTTGAACCCCTTTGAGTTTTCAAAATCTCGTCAAGGTTTTGGGTTTTTAATAATGTGAACACGTGCAAACTGGAAGGGTGAATGCCTGTATTCTGGGTTTTCTGCCTAGGCAAGCACTTCGTATACATCTCATCAGACGCGAGACCAGTTGTGCTTACCTGGGAATTCTTGGGATGAGCGTTCACTTATAGGCGAGCATGTCTTCGCGATACATTATATTGACCCATTTACTTTGATTAGTCACTGTCTCATTTGTTTGCCTTTGGTAACAAACAAATGGTCACAATCTTCATGCGTTGTCATTTTCTCTCGACTATCTTTCCCTTGTTTCCTCCCATGTCTTCTATTTTCTTCATGGTGCCTCTTCATCGCAACAACAATGTCCGAACCAGGTGCTGCAATTACCCAGCGAATAGGCGTCGTACTCCAGAGGACCGTTGACTTAGCTATCACCATGACTCGCCTCAGGGATGAAGCCGTAAGGGAACTGCTCCTTGGTGCAATCAATGCAACTGTCATCATCCAAACCAAATACCCTGTTTCAAATGTACCCACGGTGGACGATGGAGACATTTGGTTAACATGTGCCGCTTTGCAATCCAAAGCAAAGCTGTTACAAATCCTGCTGCTGCTCAACCTTCAAACTCTGCTTCATATGTTGCTTGGCATATCTGGCGCCTCAACCTCATGAACTTTCTACCTTGTGTATCGAATTAAGCACGCCTAGTGCAAGGTGTCGGAACACCTCTTGTTACACAAATTCCAAAATCCATGTAGGATCTTTCTATCCTCATAATTAGATCCTTGTGGATGGGTATCATTCATCGGAATCCTTAATTGAATTCCTTGTATGATTCAATACGTACAAAACAACTCAATTAGGACAAACCGAATTCCTTTTAAGATCTTCCTATCTTCATAGTTAGATTCTTGAAAATATTTAAAGTGCCAAAGGAAATCCACGGATTGGGTTTCTGGTATGCTTTAAATACCCGTGTCCAAAGATAACAAATTAATAACCAAGTTAAACAACTATGTGATTATGTGCTTATGTGTTCTCTTTTTATGTTTTTGTGTGATCCAAATTCTTGTCATCCAAATCCTCGTAGAATCTTCCATATCTTTGGGTGCTATATTAAATCCTCAACGGGCTTGTACGTAATAGTAAAGACCCTTGGATTATATTGTACCATTCCATAATTAGACCCTGAGAGGTCTAGGTAAACAGATTGATCCAAAAATCTGGTTAGGAATATCATGTGATGATATAGCTGAAAGGACTCCTTGGTGGCCTAATTTAAAAGGATCCTTTGTCGATCTAATTAAAAGGACCCTATGGTAGTTTAGTCACACTCATCATCAGGTTTGATTTTTCCTCCCCTTCACATTTCAGACAAATTGTGCGGACTATGCAAGGAATTGCGTAATTATGGATGCATACATAATTATGGAATTCAGTGCACAGAAACCACAGCGAATTTTGTCATGTGTCTAGAGTCTATTCCGTTCATTTTTGTTTCTGAAGATGTAAAATGACTATTCCGTTCATTTTTGTTTCTGAAGATGTAAAATGACTATTCCGTTCATTTTTGTTTCTGAAGATGTAAAATGACTAGTCCGTTCATTTTTGTTTCTGAAGATGTAAAATGACTAGTCCGTTCATTTTTGTTTCTGAAGATGTAAAATGACTATTCCGTTCATTTTTGTTTCTGAGGATGTAAAATGACTATTCTGTTCATTTTTGTTTCTGAGGATGTAAAATGACTATTCCGTTCATTTTTGTTTCTGAGGATGTAAAATGACTATTCCGTTCATTTTTGTTTCTGAAGATGTAAAATGACTATTCCGTTCATTTTTGTTTCTGAAGATGTAAAATGACTATTCCGTTCATTTTTGTTTCTGAAGATGTAAAATGACTATTCCGTTCATTTTTGTTTCTGAAGATGTAAAATGACTATTCCGTTCATTTTTGTTTCTGAAGATGTAAAATGACTATTCTGTTCATTTTTGTTTCTGAAGATGTAAAATGACTATTCTGTTCATTTTTGTTTCTAAAGATGTAAAATGACTATTCTGTTCATTTTGTTTCTGAAGATGTAAAATGACTATTCTGTTCATTTTTGTTTCTGAAGATGTTGTGGAAAATGACTATTCTGTTCATTTTTGTTTCTAAAGAATGCCTGTTGAAAATAACTCGGTTCATTTTTCATTTCTGAAAAATGTTCGTTAAAGAGAAATTACAGGATTACGTCTTGTTCATCTTTGATGGTTATTTAACACAAAGTCACAGATAGACTCCTACGAATTAATTTCGGGACGAAATTTCCTAAAGTAGGGGAGACTGTAACACCTGTGTCATTTCAACCATCAAACAAATGCCAAACCAATGAAATATTGTATTTCATACTTTGGACTTGTATAAATATGTGTATCTTTTGCACATATCAACTCTTGTTCGATTTCAAGCTCTAAATCGCTTTCTGGAAGGTTATACGCGCACTGATGCGTAAATATAACCAGTTTAATCCAACGAACACTCCGGAATAGTGAAATAGGCTTAACATACCTTAAATAACCTTTACATAACTTATATATAAGTTTTGGAAGGTTTGGTGTGGTGAAATCAAAGTTTAATCGCTTACAGGGACTAAAGTAGACAAACTGCGAAAGTATGTCAATTTGAACTGTAACAGACATTCCGGAACATGACCATAAGTTAAACATACCATAAATATCCTTTACATATCTTAGAAATAGGCTTTGAGGTGTTCGGTATGCTAAAATAAACTTTTGTGTCATTCAGGGACTAAAAGCGTCAAAAAGTGCACAAGTTTGCATTTTTTACGCATAACTTACGTTCTGAATACATCCGGACTTCCAAAAATTTATGTAAGCACTAAAATAATTTATTTTAGTGTTCGCCATAAGAAAAATCCATTCGTCGCGTCATTTGGTTCGTTTTTCGCATTCGGGACCAGATTCGATGTATTAGCCGTTGTTTAATTCACAACCACACATTTTAAACTTGCTTAGTCAGCGGATAAGGATGGAATTTTGGCACCATAACTTTGCAACACATGTATGGATGGAATTTAAACACCTAAACACCATAACTTTGCAACACATGTATGGATGGAATTTAAACACCTAAACACCATAACTTTTCAACACATGTACGGATGGGATTAAGGCACGTTTTCCATGAAACGATCTTAACGGTTCGGGTATTCCTATAAATACCCCATACCCCCCATTGCTAAAATCACTAGAAACTTGATTTGAGAAACTCTAAGTTGAAACATTTGTTTCATACCTGAGATTCTTGAATCGGGATTAGCATTCGGGGACCCTTCGTAAGTATTCTTTCGTTCTTTTCCTTATTTTACTGCTTTTCGAGTCAGAAAGTCAAACTTTGTTTGACTTTCAGCGTTGACCAGTAATGGTCAATGCGAAGTTCTTTTGAACTTCGCAACGTGAGTGTAATCACGTTGGTCATAGTCCCTTGGGACTATGCCCACTGATTACCACGTTGTCTAGGGTCGTATGGTAGGCGATCTAATAAATCGCCTATACCTTCGAACCCGACCCATTTGGTCGATCATTAGGATCCGACCAAACACTTTAGGTGACCATAGTAGGTAGGGAATAACCTTCCGAGGTTATACCCTATGGTCACATCGTTTAAGTAGTTGTATGATAGGTAGTTTATATGCCTTAGGTAAATTACCAGAATACCCTTTTCATGTATAATTGGTAATTAAGCATATGTAACCTAAACTTTTGTCACATAACTGATTATGTAACATGTTTAGGCATATAACACTTGTCATAGGACTAGTTAGGCGGTCCGAACGCGTTTCACGCGAACGACGCGTTAAAGTAGCAAAAGCTACCTAAACGGGTCGTAATGGGTCGTAAACACTTAGGTTAAGTTTCATTTAGTATGTAGGCTTTGTTAAAACCATATGACACGAGTCTCTATACTCGTTTGGTTTACAAACCCTAATGCTACCCGATCTTCCGATTTAGGTCCGGTTTATTAATGTAGTTACCTATAGTAGGTGCCGTTTGATTCCGTGATCTCTAGCTTTGCTTGGTGGTTATCCTAGGACTTCTGAGCAATCTCAAGTGAGTACATAGACCCCTCTTTTACTGTTTTCCAAACTGTTTTGGGGTGAAACACATGTGCCTACTTGTTACTTTCGTGCTTTCCTGTTTTCACATCATATACTTGCTATGTTCATTAGTACATTTATAGTACATGATTTCATGGTGTTCTATGCTTTGTATGATGACTTTGCATACTTAGTACATTGTTTTACATGACTTTTCTACTTTGTATGATGACTTTGCATACTTAGTACATTGTTTTATATTGCATCTCTGTTGCATATGTTCCAGTAACATATGGACACATTGTTTTACAGCTCTACCCTGTATATTTACTCTAGCATACTAGGTACATTATCTTCATAAAACATGCTTACATTTTGGTATGACATTTGGTTTGTTTAAACTATACTATACATTCATTAACACCGATCATGCCGCTCGGTAGTAGGTAGTGGTACCATAGGACTTGACAAATCCCGTTCCGGACATCCCAGGGAAAGGGGATGAAAGGAATGACCGAATCCGAATACATATTCTCTTGATAACTCACTTTTACATAGTTATCCGTCTGTCTCAAGGCTTGGATGTATGAATTTTCACAATACCGCATAAATGTTCATATTCAGTATAGCATGCATATATCTTACAAAACATAACTTTGATTTAAACCAAGTGTTACTTCAATACTTTGTTTTGTACATTTTACTTATGGTTTAAGTAGTCTTAATTTTACTTACCATACATATCATTTTGGTTATACATTACTTGACTACTTTTGGACTATAAACATTTGACATGGTTTATACAAGGACTTTTGACTATTGGTTTAAACATAGACTTATTACATTGTTGGTTTGGTTTGATTAAGTGATTAAGTAACGATGCGTGTGTAATATGATACAAGCATGGTGGATACGCCGCTGGTACTTCCTATATATAAGTGTTTGTATGATATCACATATTGTAGCGTTATTTGAATCATTTCAGTTTGATACATATAACATTTTATACAAATAACATACTTTTCACAATACATTGTTTTGCAAACAACTTAACTTATACAAACTCATTTTATATGGTTACTCATTTAACCATGCATTATTCTCTTATTTATACGTATCATCTGAACTTATTGTTTTTCAAATGATTTACAAAGACAAAGCAAATTACAAGGTTCATGACTAAACATTTTCTCAAACATAAGTCATGAAACCTATTTTCACAAAACCTATGTATCTCACAGGCATTTTTATGCTGACGTACCTATTTTCACATGTGTTTTTCAGGAGATGTTGCATAAGATGATCAAGATACACATAGGCAGACTTGGGCTTTAGTGACAATAAAAGATACAAGACTAGTTAATTATGTTGTATTTCCTTGTTTGTTAAGACATTGTAACACTTTTAATCAATAAAACGAAACTTCAATTGCCATGGATTTGAAACAATTAATTCTGTTACAACACTCCCCGATATTTCCGCCATGTTTTGTATGTTCTACGTGGTCGGGGTGTGACAGAACCTCCCCTGCCACTAAGGCTGAACCTCCCCAGCCACTAAGGCTAACTTCCCCTAGTCATGAAAATCATTCCCATTTCGTTAATACGCATTTGTTTTGTAAAAACCGGTATATTTAGTATAACCCATTCGTAAACCATTTGAGTTCCTTGAAATCCATTCGTAACATGATTTAGAAATATGAGTTTTCATTCATTCAAAAACTTTGTATGTTCTTGCAAAACGTGCATGTCTTTCCACCCCGAAAACATTTACAAGAATGTAAAACCGTAAAAAGTGGGGTTATGAACTCACCTGAATTGCCTTGTGCAAAGCTAGCTAATTACGACTTCGTGATGTCGTTTCCAAGACTTGACTTGCTAGCGTGCATTCTACAATATTCCTAACACGGAATATCTAATATGTTTCTAAATAAAAGCGGTAACTAGTCTACGTGTCACCGAGCTCTACCGAATCATTAGTCGAACGATTTAACGGTAAGTAGTGAAGTAATGGAAACGATTAGGTCATATTTGATAAGTGTCGTTTATCATCGATAATAACTAACAAGTCTTGAAAAGACTTGATTCTCGAGAGATTTAAAATAAATAAATATTTATATCAAAACATATAAATATATCATTAAGGTCGCTTGTCGTCCCGAGAAATCGTTTGTGTATATAGGAATATTCGTATGAAAGTAATATATAATAAACTTGTATTATATATTGTGTCTTGTATATATTTGCCAAAATATACGTATATGTCGTTTAGGCGTTTAAAATAAATATAAAAGTTATATTTATTTTATAAGAATTTCGTCGAGTCGTTGCATGTCTAAAATAAATATATGCTATATTTATTTTACAAAAGCGAATCCGTGTTGTTGGATATTTGAAACAAATAGATAAGCTATATCTATTTTTATAAAAGGAATACGAGTCGTTTGATATCTAAAATAAATAAATAAACTATATTTACTTTAATGAAAGAATCGTCGTGTTGTTTAATATCCGAAATAAATATATAACACTATATTTATTTATAAAAGGATTTGTTTGAAATAAATATATAAACTATATTTATTTAGAAAAGAATCCGAATTGTTCGTTGTTTGGAAATAAATATAACTAAATATATTTATTTTATAAAGCCATCAAGTTTTGTTATTTTGTAAAGCGGTTTGTCGAAATGTTATGAACATGCTTCGTAGGTTATGTAATGTCGTCGAAAGTAAATGTGTATGTGTATTTGTTTTAATAGAAGATTGTTTGGATCCGATATTTTCGTTTTATGATAAAACGCGTTTTAGCTTTACGTATTTTCTCGAAAAAAGAGCAGAGTTTCCTCTGTTTTTGGACGCCCCCGACAACACAAGTTGTCGTTGTTTTATCAAAATTCAACAAGATTCAAACAATATATTCAATGTTTATATAAGTTATGTCTAATATGTAAAAAAATGTAAAGTATACGTAAATTGATTGGTTCGAGCTCGTTTTCGCGTATATAAAACTATAAAAATAACGAAACAATCGTGCCGTTAATCTTTACCAAATCATCATGCCGAAACGCCGTGTTAACCGAGTTGACCGGGTCAACTGAGTTGGTCGGCTGAGTTGACTGAGTTGACTCAGTTTGACTGAGTCGATTAATGAGTTAACCGGGTCGAGCCGAGTTGCACCGAGTCGACCCGATTCACGAACCCAAACCACCGCTGACCCACGTTGACTGAACCGAACCGCGCGACCCGCACCACAGGTTGACCAAAGCTGACAAAACCCGACCGTTGTTGACTTTGTTTACTGTGAAATCTGAGCCGAGATCCAAGCCGCACCCAAAACCGAAGTGAAATCTGAACCAAAGTAAATTTGTCCCGAAACGAGACCCGAAACTCCCAAAATAATCTCCAACACTGAATCTGAGTTTAAACTGAGTAACCCAGACCTTGAACAAAACTGTGTTGAACAAGTTTTGACCCGAACGAACCGAGCTGACTCGAGCACCAAATCCGGAACGACTCTGAGCATGAGCCGACAAGAACCAGCTTTTAACTTGAACTAACCTGACCCGAACCAGGACTTCCGAACAGAAACCCATCAAATAATGGCAAGGACCGCCGATCCTTGACGCAGACCGCCGGACCGAGACGCCGACTGCCGGTCTGAGACGTCGACTGTCGGTCTGAGATGCCTACCACCGCTGCTGCTGCTGCTCTGCTCCGCCGTCTCTCGTTCTCTCTCTCTCCCGCTTATTACCGTCGCCGCACCACCACCGGACCGTGGTGGTGGTGGTGATCATTTGCTGGATCGCTAAAAGGGGGTGTGTTTCGCCGAAAATCAGCGACGGTGGCCACCACTGCCGCCGCTTCAGGCGGCGCTGCCAACCGCCACTTGACAAAGAGACAGGAGAGGGGGGTGTGGATGTGCAGTGAGGTGGATGCTCAGGGTGTGGGGGTGTCATGTGATCACCAGAGAAGATGAAAGTCGCCGGAGCTCGGTCCTCATCTCCGGCTCCGGTCGCCGGTGTATGGTCACGAGGGAGAGAGAGAAACAGACTTTAAGTCTGTGTGTTTGTGATCTCAAATGAAGGGGATAAGGGGTAGACCCTCCTTAAATACTAAAGGTTTATGTAGTGGGCTTTGGGCTTGGACCCAAGGCCCACAAGCCTAGCCCCCGCGTTTCGAGTGGCCTGATCCTCTCTACGGGACCCGTTGTTGTAACTCGAACTTCTCGTAATTCATAAATTAAAATTTCAAGTTTATAAACATGTAAAGTAGTATCAATAATCGCTGTTTGGCGCGTTTTATCATCGGTCGCGTTAAAAAAAATTTGCGTTAAGTGCATCGATTGTCGTTAATGCGTTTTTCCATCCGAATCCGACTAGAGTAGTTAAAATTTAATTACGAAACAAAATATATCGTAAATTTTAAGTTTTAAAAATAATACGCACCTCCGATGCTTTCGTTTCGTTACCGGTGCATTTCCTGCAGTCGCGTTTCTCGTTCCTATATGCGTTTTGCGATGTACGGAAGCGCAATAAATTCACAACATTAATTTCATAAATATAAAATATTCGTAGAAAATCCGTATTTGTCAGCGTTGTCAGTATTTTGTACGGTATCCATTCGTTGTCGCTTAGTATTCAACAGATTCTTCCGTAAACCACCGTTCTCGCCCTGTAAAGTCGTATAGACGTTCCTAGGCACTCCAAAGGCCTAATTAAGTTAATTTGTGTTGTAAACACTATCTATTATCGCGTTAATCACTTGTTAATCACTTAATTAAGAGCCGTAAATCACCGGTTGTCACAACATGTGGCTGCCATGTGGTAGCACCGAGCTGCGCCACACTTTTGATCTCTAGCGGCCCGCGTAAGATCCCTAAGGGGTCTACGTGGCCCGCGACAAAACCCTAAAATTAATTTTTGATGATTTTGAATAATATTTAAGGTATTCGGGGCCCGTTTTCACGTATGGGGTGTATTTTAGGACATATTGGAATATTTTAAAATATATTAGGGCGTCGGAAAATTATTCGAGGGTGTCGGTTTTCTTTAGGGTTGTTATAATCAATCCTTCATCTTGACTAGAATGTGACGAACTATCACTAATGTTCGTCAAAGTCATTCCACGAAACTTAATCACAACATCAGTTACACACAAGATCAATGGATTAATGACAGTTACCTTGTATAAACTAACAAACCCTAATATGAACAATCATCATAACAGTTTCCATTTCACACATATAATTCTAATCATTGAAACTCACAACCCTAATCATCAAATAAATCAACAATAGGTTAATCAGTCAACCGAATCAAAGCAATGCAAACATTCGTAACAGTAGATCATTCATTATGCATAACCCCAAATCACCAACCTTTTAAGATTGACATAAACTATAGCTTGTCGATTGTCATGAACCCTAGTTTGTTCATTAACAGTTGATAATATCATGTGTCCTATTAACCTTAATCAATTCGATCGTTTCCGTTAACAAGTTCATCCATGGTTCTAGCATGCATTCTAATTTCTATTCATGTTGTCATGCAATCTTATAATCATTGTCACAATCCACACAAAATCACATAGAATTGAGAGTGGTTAATAGAAATCACATGTAGACACTAACTGTGGTACTAAAGTGTTTAGACAAGTCGAGATAGCAAAGCTTCAAGATTCCCTAACTACCATCGCACAGAGAATAGGAAGAGGTGGGGCTTTAGGGTTTGTGTTTACGCCTCCTGGTTATGAGGGGATATACACACAATATACTATAACAGTTTGGGCCGTGAATCTTCCTGGGCCGAAAGCCCTCTCCGACGAATGGCCTTATACAATGAAGATTCATTCTTCGTCAAGATAGGAGTGGCGAAGAACCCCTTTCTTCGTCGAAGGGATCTTGTGGCGAAGAACCATATTAATAAACCTTAAATAATTTATATCTAACACTACACATTTATCAACCAATCATTACACATAACACATAAATCATTCAGATAAACTACACACGACACCATGTAAATCAAATTGTAAAGTCAGTGATGTGCAAAGGAAAGACCTTGGAATCCCGGGTTGTCACATCATGCCCAACTTGAAAGAAATTTTGTCCTGAAATTTGACAAGTAATCTAAAACGACAAGATGTTAACTCAGGATGACTGTGGATTTTCCGCGGGTACCACATCATCCCCAACTTGAAAGGGAATTTCGCCCCGAAATTCACCATTTGCATCAGATTTAGATTGATCAGTTGGGAATAAGTGAGGGTACTTGAGCCTCATCTAATCCTCGCGTTCCCACGTGAACTCCGGTCCATGTCTTGAGTTCCAACGAACCCTCACAATTGGAATCCGACTATGCTTACGGACCTTGACTTCCCGATCCATAATTTCGATTGGTTCTTCAACAAACTGCAACTTGTCGTTAATTTTCAACTCTTGAAACGGTACCACTAGTTTTTCATCGGACAAACACTTCTTCAGTTGCGACACGTGGAAGACATCATGAACATTACCCAACTCAGAAGGTAACTCTAGCTTGTAGGCCACTTTACCGATTCGTTCCAGAATTTTGAAAGGCCTTACATAACGCTGAATTAAGCTTGCCACGTTTCCCAAACCGCACCACACCCTTCCTGGGTGAGACTTTCAACATGACACGATCGCCTACAGCGAACTCCAATGGTTTCCTATGCTGGTCAGCGTAGCTTTTCTGACGGTCACGCGCTGCTGCTATACGATTTCTAATCTGGACAATCTTCTCTGAAGTTTCAAGTACAAGTTCTGGACCTGTGATCTGGCTGTCACCCACGTCATCCCAACAGAGTGGAGAACGGCATTTTCGTCCGTACAATGCCTCAAACGGAGCTGCCTGAATGCTAGTATGATAATTGTTGTTGTAAGAGAACTCTATCAACGGCAAGTGCTTCTCCCAGCCCTTGCCAAAATCGGTCACACATGCTCGCCGCATATCTTCGAGTGTCTGGATGGTTCGTTCGCTTTGACCATCCGTCTGTGGGTGGTAAGCAGTGCTCATGTCGAGATGTGAGCCGAATGATTTTTGCATTGTCTGCCACAAATCCGATATAAAATGCGGATCACGATCAGAGATAATAGTGGTTGGCACCCCATGCCTAGAAACCACTTCCTTCAGATAAACAACAACAAGTTGAGAGAACTTATCAGTTTCCTTGATCGCAAGGAAGTGTGAAGACTTCGTGAGGCGGTCAACGATCACCGAGATGGTATCATTTCCGTTTTGAGTTCTTGGTAACCCTGTGACAAAATCCATAGCGATTTGCTCCCATTTCCACATGGGTATTTCTGGTTATTGAAGCAGGCCTGAGGGTTTCTGATACTCTACCTTGACTTTCGCACAAGTCAAGCATTTACTTACATACGTCGCAATATGAGCTTTCATCTTCGGCCACCAATACAAAACTTTGAGGTCCTGATATATCTTATCCAAACCTGGGTGAACAGAGTATCGAGACTTGTGCGCTTCATCCATAACAAGCTTTCTAAGATCTCCATGTCACACCCCGACTGCGTAAAACATCAAACCGCGGCGGAAACGTCAGGGAGTGTTGCAACAGAATTATTGTTTCACAACCATGGTAATTAAAGTTTTTTTATTTATTAACAAAGAGGTTACATTATCCTTAAACAAAAGAAACATGAGTACATAACATTATTTAAACTAATCTTGCTTCTTTTACGTCACTAAGGCCCGAGTCCACTCTAGTGTGTCCTGATCAAACCTATGCATCAGCATAAAAATGCCTGTGAGATACATAGGTTTTGTTGGTATTTCACATGTTTATCAAAGTATTTTATCCGTATAAAATAAAAACGCAGCGGAAAATATTATTTAAAACATGTTACTTACAAGATATAAAACCCATTTTATATGAAAAACCCAAAACCCGGATCCATATATGAAGATGCATACTATCATACACAACGATAGGATGTTTAGAAAACTACCTTCTTGGAGTACAAGGATGATGAAACGGATGACGCTTCTTGAAATGGTTGTCCTCAAGAGTAGAAGACCTCAAGCTTGTATACCCCAAGCTTTCAACAAACACCACAAGTTTAGCTAGGATTTTTAACACTAAAGATCAAAAACCAAACACTTGAGAAAAGCTTATGATGACCGAAAATTAGAGAGCTATTTCTCTAGTTCTTGCAAGTTTTTTTTCTTGCATTTTTGTCATACAAGTATTTATAGAACCATGAGAGAGAATTGCCACCCACCATGACCAATCATGTGCCAACTTACACATGCAAGTGCATGAAACCCCATTGGACCAAAAGTCTTGGTTAGACCACCCAATCACATCCTCTCTAACACATGCAAAAGCATGAATTGTGGTTGGATCAAGATCTCATCTTGGTAAGACAAAAAGGGGGGGGGGGCACTTATTTATAAAAAAGATTTCTTTTATAAAATTCAAGTCTTGGTTTATAACTTTTATAAATATAACACTACATAAATGCAAGACTTTATACAACCTTTTAAAATGTTATTTAACCCATTAAATAACAAAATAAAATATTCTCTCAAAATAAATTATCCATATAATTTATTAGTTTCTCAAGTGTAATTATTTAGAAAACCAATTTCTAAATATTGTAAGTGTTAATATTTATTTGTTTGATTATATCACAAATAAATAATATAAGTGTTTGTCTAGCTTGTTATTGGGTATGACTCGACTTGGATCATAACGTACTAGCCACATCAATTTAATATGTGTCTTGGGCATACAGAGTCCAACAATCTCCCACTTGCACAAGATACATAGAAGATTGATGCAAGTAGTAAATGACGCCTAACTACGGTTTACTACCCCCAATACGTATGACTATATTTGCCATTCAATAATATCATCCCCTTCAAGTCCCTTACTTGAAAATGATTTAGGTGAATCTATCATTTATCCTTTCGTTACAGATGTCATGTTAAATCCAGAGACATAGAGTGATCACTCTCTGTTGATTTAACTCTAGCAGGCCTTAGACATCTTACTCTCAATGAATAAGAGGAACAAATCCCATCTTGACTACATACGTCTCTCACAATCACCTTGTACCACACCTGAGCTTAGCCTTATGTACTGTCATATTACTGACAGCGAAGAAATAAGCCAAGGTACAATATTTGGTGAATATCAAGACCCAATATGTATCTCAGGTCAGAGTATACTATGATATTCTCCTTTACTCAAATTTACTTATGATCAATCACAGATGATTCCATGCAGTAATATTTGAGAGCGAGTCAGTCCAATATTTGTATCCCACAAATATCTATGAACTTTGGCAGCAACACTTTGCTCTATATTCATACCTAATGAATATCCACCAATCCAGGTTCATAATAGTCTTACATTCATATTTGTTCCCACAAGCATGATCGACTACGGACATTTAGAATAATTAACTTATTCACGGATTTAAACATGCTACTATGGAACATAACTCAAAATACCATAAAGAGTTATAATAATAGTTGTTCCAATATCCAAATACAAGATAGATCAAATCCAATCACTAGAATATCGAAGTCCTATGGCACAAGTATGACCCTCTCATGCTTTGCCCGTTTAAGGAGCTTCGTGAGTGGATCCGCAATATTTTGATCAATGTGAACTTTATGAATACATATCTTTCCCTTTTCAACTTCATCCCTTATGTAGTTGAAACTCCGCTCAATGTGCTAGTCTTTTGATGTGCATGAGGTTCCTCGATTTGAGCAATCGCATCATCGTTATCACAAAGATCTCTAGGTGTCCTGAATGGTATGGACTACCCCTAGATCGGCAATAATTCAAGTGGTAGATCCATATGAATTATCTTGATCAATGAAGCAGCGATGTACTCTGATTCTGTAGTGGACAATGCTACCCTGATTGTGATCGAGAACCATCTCGATTAGTTTGGAAACTCGTATCCATGTAACCTTTTACAACGAATTCCGAAACTCGTATCCATGTAACCCTTTACAACGAGTTCTTTTTACCAGATCCATATATTAGAAACATATCCGTAGTCCTTCTAAGGTATTTCAATATATATTTTTAATAGTCACCCAATGATCGTTACTCGCTGGTATCTTCACGTCATGCTTAATGCACATGACATGTCCGGTCTAGTGCATATACATAATGGATCCTATAGCAGACGCTTATAGGATTCCTTTCATTCTTTCTTGCTCATCCTTTGAGCTTGGACATTGAGACGCACTCAATATTGTCCTCTCTTGAATGGGTACCAAACCTTTCATAGAGTTCTCCATCTTGAACCTTTTCAAGACTTTGTTAATGTATGCACTTTAGTTTTAAACCTATCAAGTGCCTTGATCTATCCCTATAGATCTTTATTCAAAAATATAGGCGACTTCACCAAGATCCTTAATGGAAAAACAACTTCCAAGCCAGGCTTTTACACCTTCCATGGTTTGGAATGTTATTTCCAAATAGTAGAATGTCATCCACATATAATATTAAGAAAGTAATAATGCTCCTACTAGCCTTCTTATACACACAAGCTTCATCGACGTTCTTGATGAATCCATATTCCCTAATCTCTTCATCAAAACGGTGATTCCAACTTCTAGATGCTTGTTTCAATCCATAGATTGATTTATTTAACTTGCATACTTTGTTAGGATGTTTTGGATCCACAAAACCTTCAGGCTGAACCATATAGACATCTTCCTCAAGATATCCATTTAGGAAAGCCGTTTTGACATCCATTTGCCAAATCTCATAATCATATTATGCAGGTATGGCAAATAATATTCTAATTGACTTTAGCATCGCCGCAGGCGAGAAGGTCTCATCATAATCAACCCTTTGAGTTTGAGTGAAACCTTTTGCTACAAGTCTCGCTTTACAAGTATCCAAGTTACCATGCATATCGGTTTTCTTCCTGAAAACCCACTTACTTCCAACTACTTTGGAGTTAAGAGGTGCTACAACCAATTCCCATACTTGGTTGTCATACATGGACTGCATCTTTACGTTCATGGCTTCAAGCCATTTGTCACAATCGAATTTTGACATTGCATCATGGTATGTGGTTGATTCACCTGAATTACCACGTAGCATCCATCTATGAAAAATCCATATCTTTTAGGTGGACTACTAATTCTACCAGATCTACGAACGCTTTGTGTGTGTTGATCAACCACTTGATCGTTTTTCAACAACCTTTTGTTGAGTGCTAGTTTTAACCAAACGTGTATCGGCTTGTGGTTCTTGATCCTTATCAAGTTCCACTGTTCTAATAATTCCTTCCACAAGGAACTTAGCTTCCAAGAACTCAGCCTTTCGAGCAAAAAATACCTTTTGCTCTGTTGGATCGTAGAAATAATATCCTATACCATCTTTAGGATATCCTACAAAGATACACTTAGTGGATCGTACTTTTATTTGGGGTGTATTGCTTCACAGAAGCTTCACAACCCATACCTTTAAATAGGATAATGATGGAACCCTTCCATGCCATATTTCGAAAGGTATCTTATCCACTTTCTTGGTTGGGGCCATACGGGCCGCGGAGAGCAAAGCGTAACCCCAAATGATAGAGATGATGCGCTCCTAGCCATCATAGATCGAACTAAATCCAAATAGAGTTCGATTCCTCCTCTATCGTAAAGAAGAACTTTGATTGAGTTGATTTTGTACTTCACCTTTTGAAGATTTTTGAACGTTTCAAAACTTCATTTTTGTGTCAAGTACACATAACCACAACTACTATAGTTGTCGGTAAAAATTAATGAAGTAACTTTCACCATTCCTAGTCATTGGCTTAAAAGGATCACATACATCCGAATGTATGATACCTAATAAATCTTTTGCCCTTTAGTTGGTACCACCAAAGGGTTTCTTGGTCATTTTACCTTGTAAACGAGATTCACATATATCAAATGAACCAATTTCATTTGTTTCCAAAAGACCATTCTTTTGAAATGTTTGTATGCGATTCTGTTTATATGACCAAGGCGATAATGCCAAAGAAAGGTATTACTCAAATCCATTTTGAGTTTCTTGGTGATTGCTTGGTACATTTAACTATCAAATGGTATATTATCATGAACCAATTCATCAATTCCATTTGAAGGCATAGTTTTAAAGTAAAACATGTCATTCATCGATATAAATGTCATTGTTTACAAAAACTTTAAATCAAAACCATATTGTCTTATAAGGGAAACTCGAATAATGTTCCTAGTCAAACTAGGAGCATTCAAGATATTTTAAAACAATTTCCAAACCATTTGGAAGTTTCAAAACATAGTCTCCTTTCTTGTAATGTTTATTTCTTTTGAACCTTTGGCAACGAATTGCAAACATGAGTTCCACATCCGGTATCTAATACCCATGTGTTAGAAGAAATAACTTTAAGGTCAATATGTATCATTAAGATTGTACCCGAGGTTTGCCTAGCATCCCTCTTGTTTTTCAACTCTTTGAGATAGGTTGGACAATTCCTATTTAAATGCCCTATCTCACCACACTCAAAGCATGGATCGTTCATGGCAACCTTTGCCTTCTTCTCTTTTTGGTTTCGGTGGTTTCGCTTTAGTCTTTCTAATCATTTCCCTTTGAATTACCCGTTTCCATTTTCAACATTTGCTTTGGTGTCGGGGTGATGCCCTTTCTAGTTGCCACCCTCATTGATCGTTAGAATGGATAAAACCCTTTTATCCATATTGAGCCTTTCGAGGTGATCAATGTGGCTTTTCATCTTAAAGACATAAGATGAGTTCGATTGGGTTTTCTCCATTCGACATGCATGAAGCGCTTGAACCGTTTCGAAGCGTTCTACCCTTAGGAACATTTCCTACAATTGGGTAATCATGTCGTATGCTCATGATGTTCAAAACCTTTTGAATCTCGGGAATCATAATTCCTAACATGAGGCAAGAGGTTTGCGTAGTATCCTTAATATACTTAATCCAATCGTTATAGGCATCCTTATCTTCCATAAGATGTTCATTGGGATTAGGATCGTTCAACACATAGGATATCTTTTCTAACTTGAGAACGATTCTTAAGTTTCGATATTAATCCATAAAATGTTTCGATTGAAACGATCCTTTTTAAGGATTGTTTTTTTAGTGATAGGTTACGGACGTTTTGGGTAATATTGTTAGCGGCCATCTACAAAATTTTACAAGGTTCAATTTTAGTATTTTCGATATTTTTATATTTTAATTATTAATACCCTTTTATGTCTCATAGACAATTAATAATTAAAATCTAGAATCAAACGTTACATTTAAATATTGGTTAGGTGACCTTTATCCCTCTATTTAAATTAACAAGGTAGTCAACGTTTGACAATTGCAACCCTTTGCAACTTCTAGCCATATGGGATCGGTTAAACCTCTTTATGTTTAGTTGGCATGTTTAATCCCATCAACACCTTAGTTCCCCATGCTTCGGTGACCCTAAGTTCATGGTTTCCAAATCAAGTAGTCCAACTTACACACACGTGTGAGTTTATACACATAAGTGGTTAGGTGACCTTTATCCCACAAACATGGTAAACCCACCTCGAATATACAAGTTCCCTCAAATATGGTTAGGTGACCTTTATCCCACAAAAGAGTTCCCAAGTGATTCGAGTGTTGTATAAAAGGATGGTGTTTGACTTGTTTTATAAAAGGGATTTTGAATTTTCAAAATTCTAGTTTAGAAAAATTTATGTACCATATATTTGCATGCATTCAAATAAATGGTACTTTAGTGAAAACTTATTTTCAAGGTTCTTTTTTAATAAAACCCATTTTATTATAAAATCATTAATTTTTAATAAAACCTTTATTAACCATTTTAATGATTTTGTTAAGAACCATTTTTACGCTTGTTGTTGATTATTGGTTTGTTAAGTCATGCATATCTACATATCATCTAAACAACAAAATAAACAACCACACAAGCATAACATACATAACAATAGGTGCATGACCATAGCCAACTATAAAAAAAATGGTTCCCTTTTATAAACATTTTCGGCTATGTTCAAAAAACCGAAAAGGTAAGTTTTGTCCAAAGAAACAAATCATCCATATGAAATAAATTTTTCAAGATTCTCTTATGCATGTAAGAAAATAATCTTGGAAAACAAATGGTTAACCATGTTAAAATTTTCGGCCATAGGGTTCTATTCAAACCCGAAACCCAAAATTTTTAATCTATTGAAGTATGCACTCATATAAGTGGCTCTAGATGCCATTGATGGGTATTTCACATGTTTATCAAAGTATTTTATCCGTATAAAATAAAAACGCAGCGGAAAATATTATTTAAAACATGTTACTTACAAGATATAAAACCCATTTTATATGAAAAACCCAAAACCAGGATCCATATATGAAGATGCATACTATCATACACAACCATAGGATGTTTAGAAAACTACCTTCTTGGAGTACAAGGATGATGAAACGGATGACGCTTCTTGAAATGGTTGTCCTCAAGAGTAGAAGACCTCAAGCTTGTATAGTGTGCTAAGTAAACATACATAGCAGAAATGTAAAGAATGTACTAAGTATGCACTAAATGGACATACATAGCATGAAATGTAATGTATAACGATGTACTAAGTATGCACACAATGGACATACATAGCATGAAATGTGATGTAAAACAATGTACTAATAGTGTACTAATGAACATAGCAAGTATGTGATATGAAAACATGGAAACATGAAAGTAACAAGTAGGCACATGTGTTCACCCCAAAACGGTTTGAAAACGGTAAAAGAGGGGTCTATGTACTCACTTGAGATTGCTCAATAGACTTTAGATATCCACCAAGCAAAGCTAGAAGATCACGGATTCAAACGGCACCTAATATTGGTATCTACGTTAATAAACCGGGCCTATATCGGAGGATTGGATAGAATGAGGGCTCGTAAACCAAATGAGTATGTGAACTCATGTAATATGGTTTAACAAAGCCTACATACTAAAATGAAACCTATCCTAAGTGCTTACGACCCATTACGACCCGTTTAGGTAGCTTATGCTACTATAACGCGTCGTTCGCGTGAAACGCGTTTGGACCGCCTAACTAGTCCTATGACAAGTAAAATATGCCTTACCATGTCTAATATTGTTGCCAAATCAGTTTAGATACCAAAAGTTATGTTACATATGCTTAAAAATGAATTCTGGCGTAAAAAGGGTATTTTGGTAATTTACCTAAGGCATATAAACTACCTATCATACAACTAACTAAACGTCGTGACCATAAGGTATAACCTCGAGAGGTTTTTCCCTATATACTATGGTCACCTAATGTGTTTGGTCGGATCCTAATGATCGACCAAACGGGTCGGGTTCGAAAGTATAAGCGATTGTTTAGATCGCTTACCTTACGACCCTATATAAGCACTAAACTAAAAGTGACGAGCTAAGCATGTTAAAACATGCTTAACTAAGTTTAGAAAACAGGTTTGGTATCAGAACAAACGGTTTTGATACCTATAAGTAGTTTGGTTACAATATACGCAATAACACGCATTTTGGCCGAAACTACGACTCGTCACTGAGTCTAGATAACATGGTAATCAGTAGGTATAGTCACTAGGGACTATAACCATCGTGATTACGCTCCTGTTATGAAGTTCAAACGAACTTCGCATTGACCATAAACTGGTCAATGCAGAAATTCAAACAAAGTTTGACTTTAACGCTAAAACGGATGAAAAGAATGAAAGAACACTTGCAAAGGGTCCCCGCAAGATTGAACTTCCAAGTATTCTCAGGTATGAAGTGATAAAACACTCCAACTTAGAGAAAAAATCAGAATTCAAGTGGGTTTTGCAAGTGAATGTGTTGGGTATTTATAGGATATGCAAGACCGTTAGGATCGTTTATCGAATAACATGCTTTGATCTTGACCATACACTTGTTGCAACCTTATGGTAACTCAAAATGGCCCCTAATGACCAGGAAAGGGCAAGTGGAATTGGGTTTGGAGTGCATAACGTAGTGGACATGAAACATGCTCACAAATATGCCGGATGTCGGTTCGTTTGGTCGTATGATCGCGATGTTCGCTTAATTACGACGCAATGCGCATAAGCGTGAAAAACGATCTAAATTGCGCGACGAATGGATTTTTCTTATGCCAAACACTAAAATAAAATATTTTAGTGCTTACATAAATTTTTGGATGTCCGGATGTATTCAGAACGTAAGTTATGCGCGAAAGTGCAAACTTATGCACTTTTTGACGCTTTTAGTCCCTGAATGACCCAAAAGTTTATTTTAGCACACCGAACCCCTCAAAGCCTATTTCTAAGCTATGTAAAGGATATTTATGGTATTTTTAACTTATGGTCATGTTCCGGAATGTCTGTTACAGTTCAAATTGGCATACTTTCGCAGTTTGTCAACTTTAGTCCCTGTAAGCGATTTAACTTTATTTTGCCATACCAAAGCCTTCGAAACTTATTTCTAAGTTATGTAAAAGTTATTTAAGGTATGTTAAGCCTATTTCACTATTCCGGAGTGTTCGTTGCATTAGACTGGTTATATTTAGGCATCAGTGCGTGTATAACCTTCCAGAAAGTGATTTAAAGCTTGAAATCGAACAAAAATTGATATGTGCAAAAGATACACATATTTATACAGATCCCAAGTATGAAATACAATATTTCATTGGCTTGGTATTTGTTTTATGGTCGCAGTGACCCAGGTGTCACAAATAGTAGGGTAGCCCTTTCGTAGACACTTCCGGGCTTTCATGGCTGAGATGATGCCAACCATTGCACCACTACGATGACCTTGAACCGGAAAGGATTCCCCACTGGGGAGAGGAATACGCATGATTTTCTCTTTACAGAGAATTTCCGCTTGGTGCTTTGACAACCAATCCATGCCAACGACCACATCAAAACTTCCAAGAGTAACGGGAAGTAGGTCAATGTCGAACACTTGACCCATAAGATTGAGTTTACAGCCAAAAAGAACAAGCGAAGCTTCAATCGTTTTGCCATCGGCTAACTCTACAACATGCTTGTTTACAAGAGGTGCAGGACTCAATCCTAACTGACAACTGAACTCCAATGATACATAACTCTAATAGGCACCAGAGTCGAATAAAACAGGAGCAAATAGATTGTTCACAAAAAACGTACTGGTCACAACGTTGCCATCATTGCGAGCTTCCCCAGCGCCAATGGTAAACACTCTCCCACGCGCTCCGTTCCCACCATTGTTCCCATTGTTGTTATTCCCAGTGTTGTTATTGTTGTTATTACCAGCATTCTAATTCAGTTGTGGGCAATCCCGCCTAAAATGCCCCTCATCTCCACACTGAAAACAACCCTTATGATTTCCCTGATTCTGTTGAGGCTGCTGCCTCTCCTGTTGTTGCTGTGGCTGTTGTTGCTGTGGGGGTTGCTGATGCTGCTGTCTTGGAAGTGAGACCCTGCAGTCTCTAGCCATGTGGCCCACCTTGTTACATCTGTGACAGACTTGGGTGCATGGCCCATGATGGTGAAAATTGCACTTGTTGCACTTTGGTAGCTTTCCCGTGTAGGAACCCTGATTCGAATTGTTGCTCTGGTTCTGATTAACAGAGGATGACTGACTAAAACTACGATTGCTGCCGGTGTCTGGCTTCTTCTGTGATTGAATCGAGTTGGACACTTTGTCCACATCATTCCATTTGTGTTTGCCATTAGTAGCAGGACTAGTGGCTATAGTAGTAGTGGCAGTAGTAGAAACACGCGGTGGTAGCGAGCCATGCTCCACCTCCTGATCTGTGATCTTGTGAGCTAAGCGAATGATCTGGGGTAAGTTGTTGAGATTCGCAACAGTGACCATACTCTTTACTGCTGGTGCTAGACCCTTAATATACAACTCAATTCTTAGGGGTGGGGGTCGAGACAAGTTAGGACACATATTCGCAAGTTCGTGAGATCGCTTTGTGTACGCCTTGATCTCAAATCCCTCCATCTTCAGGTTATAGTACTCGTTTTCCAGTTTCTGTATTTCATCATGAGGACAATACTCCTTTCTCATCAACTCTTTGAAATCCTCCCAAGTAGTGGCATTCGCCATCTCAATACCCAGCATCTGAACTTGGGCATTCCACCAAGTCAAGGCACCATCCTTGAGTGTGCCTGAAGCATACTTCACTCTGTCCCCAGCAGGACAATTACACATTGCGAACACCGACTCTGCCTTCTCAAACCAACGCAGAAGCCCCATAGCCCCTTCAGTCCCACTGAACATCTGTGGCCTACAATCCATGAACGTCTTAAATGTACAAGCAGGTGGATTATTTTGATTCTGGTTCACTTGTTGACCTAATGACGAAAGGACATACAACACACAAATAAGATTCAAGTTCACGACACAAGGATAAAGAATATTTGGCATATTTCGTACCAGCTTAATAGGCTGCCAAAGCCACAGCCACACGTGTGTTAATCAAGTTTGTCAACTCAGCCTGAGTCATCGCAATGTGACCACGCCCATGGCCTCGTCCGCTCATGATTCTATATAAGAGAAGGGAAAAGGTTAAGAGTCGAGGTGAGGTAGGAGTCAAACCTCATGATGACTTCTACAGACTGCTAAGTTTACATCAGACAACAGAGCGGAACCCCTTTTACAATAGTTAAGCCTCACTGAGACTCACATGCACCCCACATTACTATTATGTGTGCACCCATAATAGGAATGAGATTTGCATGTTTATCTCAGCTCCTCCCAACTCATGCTAAAAGGTTCCTCAAATTCTTGCAACAAGACAAAACACCATAAAACATAAACCACGAAAATGTAACGGGATATCACACTGTGACTCTATCAATCACATAACTCAGGTAAATACACATGAATTCGGTCCGTAATGCTAGGTGTGTGCAATCGCATGCAACATCGTACATAAGTGTATACTAGTTATACTATGCAATAAGTAAACGAGAGACGAACCTTGCAATCTGGAGCTGAGCGTCATGGTCGATTTCGAAGTTGTTCGGTTATAGTCTGGTTTTATAAAAACGTTTTAAAACCTAGTTCACTATATCCAGTGGCTCTGATACCAAGCTGTCACACCCCCAAAATACCACATGTGGTAACCCTGCTAGGCGTGTGACGTACCAGGATCTAGCCACCAATCACATTGAACTAACCACAAGATATTTAACAAAATTCCCATTCATTAGAATATAACATTCACAAAACATAATCCAAGTCATATAGTTTCAGCGGAAGCAAATAGTGATTCATTGTTTAAATGTTTCAAAACCAGCTGTATATGAATTCAGTAAACATGAGATGCATATCCAAGTAATGCGACCCATGACCACTCCAGCTATCCAGATAGCAAGTTCCTTATCCATAGCATCTAACGACCTGCAAGCATGCAACAAGTGTATCAGACAACACTGGTGAGTTCATAGTTTTACGAAAATGTTGGTTACTAAGTGTTTAGTTCAGTTCATTGATTATAATGTTGATAATAACTCGTATACAAGACGGCTCCAGATTTATTTTGCCCATTCCCCAATGCTCCTATCAAAGCACTGGGCATGACTGGGTCATTAGTTTACACTCGTCCTCTCAGGTACGGGGTGAGGGTGCCAAACCTAGATAGCGCTACCAACTAATACCCCGTTACCTCTCAGGTAACAAACAAGATGGGACTTAATGGTGATAGGATGAGTATATTGTCCAACATTCCAGATTTTACCCACCAGACGTATTCCTCTCAGGAATACCCATTTGATTTACCCAAAAGACCTACCCCTCTCAGGGATACCCAACGACTGTCCCACCCACCTGGACGCATGCTCAAGAGGAATGAACTCACCTTTGATTTGCTCAGTATGTTAAGTTACCCGTCCAAGTTGGTCAACCCAAACCCTACCATGCTTACCAATCAATATCAGTTTTATAATCAATCCAGTCATTAATTTTACACAGTTTACATCTATCACAAGATCACAGCATAACATGTAACAAATACACATTTCTTACACAAGTTCACATCTCATGTGATTGTTACCAGGAAACATATAACAGGTGGGTTCGCTGGTCATACAAGTCAAACCAGATTTCTTATTTCCATTGACATGCAACATAGATCTTATACACACAATTATCTATATCATCATCATCATAAGGCCTACTGTTCAACCCATTTACTTTCTTGGTGCAGTACCCCCCCTTGAGACGAAGTATCTATGTGACGAAGTACCTATTCTTCATCAGAACCACATGTGACAAAGTACCTATTCTTTGTCGGGGTTGCAGGTGACGAACTATATACTCTTCGTCGTGACTAACAGTGATGAAGTATCAATCCTTCGTCATGACCAGAATGTGATGAACTATCACTAATGTTCGTCAAAGTCATTCCACGAAACTTAATCACAACATCAGTTACACACAAGATCAATGGATCAGTGACAGTTACCTTGTATAATCTAACAAACCCTAATATGAACAATCATCATAACAATTTCCATTTCACATATAATTCTAATCATTGAAACTCACAACCCAAATTATCAAATAAATCAACAATAGGTTAATCAGTCAACCGAATCAAGCCGAATCAAAGCAATGCAAACATTCGTAACAGTAGATCGTTCATTATGCATAACCCCAAATCACCAACCTTTTAAGATAGATATAAACTATGGCTTGTCGATTGTCATGAACCCTAGTTTATTCATTAACAGTTGATAATATCATGTGCCCTATTAACCTAATCAATTCGATCGTTTCCCTTAACAAGTTCATCCACGGTTCTAGCATGCATTCTAATTTCTATTCATGTTGTCACGCAATCTTATAATCATTGTCATAATCCACACAAAATCACATAGAATTGAGAGTGGTTAACAGAAAACAAACATGTAGACACTAACCGTGGTACTAAAGTGTTTAGACAAGTCGAGATAGCAAAGCTTCGAGATTCCCTAACTGTTGTCGCACAAAGAAAAGGAAGAGGTGGGGCTTTAGGGTTTGTGTTTACGCCTCCTGGTTATGAGGGGCTATACACACAATATACTATAACAGTTTGGGCTGCGAATCTTCCTGGGCCGAAAGCCCTCTCCGACGAAGGACCTTATACGACGAAGATTCATTCTTCGTCAAGATAGGAGTGGCGAAGAACCCCTATCTTCGTCGAAGGGATCTTGTGGCGAAGAACCATATTAATAAACCTTAAATAATTTATATCTAAAACTACACATTTATCAACCGATCATTACACATAACACATAAATCATTCAGATAAACTACACACGACACCATGTAAATCAAATTGTAAAGTTTGTGATGTGCAAAGGAAAGACCTTGGAATCCCGGGTTGTCACAAATAACATCCCTAAGACCACCAAAAAGCGGAACCCAAATTCATCCCATAAAATACAAGGTTCCTTCCTCGTTGGGTACCAACTTTTTCTCCATCCCATGGAGATATTCATCCTTAATGTTTTCCTTCTTAAGAGCTTCTTTCTGTGCAGCACGAATACGCAACGAGAGATCTGTCGAAATTATCATCTCTAAAGCCCTAACCCTTATGGGCTAAATCCTTTCTTTTCGACTTAAGGCGTCTGCCACCACATTCTCCTTTCCTGGATGATATTTGATTTCGCAATCATAATCATTTAACAACTCAACCCAACGTCGCTATCTCATGTTAAGCTCTTTCTGATCGAAGATGTGCTGTAGGCTCTTGTGATTTGTAAAAATAGTACATCGGGTACCATAAAGGTAATGGCACCAAATCTTCAAAGCAAACACCACTGCACCTAATTCCAAATCATGCATGGTGTAGTTCTTCTCATGAATCTTTAATTGGCACGTAGCATAAGGGATAACCTTTTGTCGCTGCATTAGCACACAGCCCAATCCCTGACGCGAGGCGTCACAATATACCATGAGGTCGTCGGTGCCTTCGGGTAGGGATAAAATAGGTGCATCGCAACGCTTGTTCTTATGAAGTTGAAACGCTTCTTCCTGTTTGTCTCTGTGACAACTGTGTTCTGTAAAACAATGATGATTATTAATAAAACAATGTGCTTTGGTGTTATTGTATGTGTTTTGGTGTTTCTATGTGTGTATTTTTGTTTGGTGATTTTTCAATTCGATTCGATTCCAATTGCAAGCTTTAAATCGCGTTCTGGAAGGTTATACGCAAACTGGTGCGTAAACGCAGTCAGTATAACACGAAAAACACTCCGAAATAGTGACATAGGCTTAACATACCTTAAATAACCTCCACATAACTTAGAAATAAGTTTTAAATGGTTTGGTGTGTAGAAATCAACTTTGTTCGATCGTAGGGACTATATGTGTCAAACTGCGAAACTATGCCGATTTGTATAGTAACGAACATTCCGGAACATGACCATAAGTTAAACATACCCTAAATATCCTTTACATAGCTTTGAAATAGGCTTTGAGGGGTTCGGTGTGCTAAAATAAACTTTATGCTCATTTAGGGACTAAAAGAGTCAAAAAGTGCATAAGTTTGCATTTTCGCGCATAACTTACGTTCTGAATACATCTGGACATCCAAAAATTTATGTAAGCATTAAAATATTTTATTTTAGTGTTTGGCATGATAAAATTCCATTCGTCGCTTAATTTGGATCATTTTTGCGTTCGTTACGACTTCCGTCGTAATTAAGCGGATAACGCAACTGTACGACCAAACGAACTGACATCCGAGATGTTTTTGAGCATATTTTAAGTTCCCTATACTTTAAATTTATTTTAGAGCCTTGAAATGGGGTTAACGAGGCTTAAAAGTGCCAAAAATCAAGTTTTACAAGTGCAGGGACCATTTTTTGAAATTTCTGGCAGATTCAATGAACCTAGTCCATTTTGAAGTATTGGTGGTTTTAACCCATGGTTTTGCAAAACCATGGGCTGGTATTCAATGAACCTATTCCATTATTAGGGGCTCCCATGGTTTTAGAAAACCATGGGCACACATGTAAGGTCCAGATCAAAGCTCAGTTTTCGATGAACGATCTTAACGGTTCTTGAATTCCTATAAATACCCACCTTCATTTCCTTTCAAAACCCACAATTTGAAATCTGATTTATGCTCTCTAAGTGGAAGTACATGCTTCCTACCTGAGAGAAAATCGGAATCAAATCTTGCGGGGACCATCTGTAAGTGTTCTTTCGTTCTTTTCATTCGTTTTAGCGTTAAAGTCAAACTGCGTTTGACTTTCTGCATTGACCAGTTTATGGTCAATGTGAAGTTCGTTTGAACTTCATAACTTGAGCATAATCACGATGGTTATAGTCCCTAGTGACTATACCTACTGATTACCACGTTATCTAGGCTCAGTGATGAGTCGTAGTTTCGGCCAAAATGCGTATTCTTGCGTATTCTGTAACCAAACTACTCTTAGGTATCAAAACCATTTGTTTTGATACCAAACTTGTTTTATAACTTAGGTAAGCATGTTTTAACATGCTTAGCTCGTCACTTTTAGTTTTGTGCTTGTCTAGGGTCGTAATGGTAAGCGATCTAAACAATCGCTTATACTTTCGAACCCGACCCGTTTGGGCGATCATTAGGATCCGACCAAACACATTAGGTGACCATAGTGTATAGGGAATAACTTTCCAAGGTTATACGTTATGGTCGCTTCGTTTAAGTAGTTTTATGATAGGTAGTTTATATGCCTTAGGTAAATTACCAAAAATGCCCTTTTACGCCAAAATTCATTTTAAGCATATGTAACATAATCTTTGGTATCTAAACTGATTAGAAAACAATATTAAACATATTGAGGCATATTTTACTTATCATAGGACTAGTTAGGCGTTCCGAACGCGTTTCACGTGAACGACGCGTTAAAGTAGCATAAGCTACCTTAATGGGTCACGATGGGTCGAAAGCACTTAGGTTAGGTTTCATTTAGAATGTAGGCCTTGTTAAACCATATCAAATGACTTCCAACACTCATTTGGGTTACAAGACCTCATTCTGTCCGATCTTCCGATTTAGGCGTCTATTATTTGACTAGTGATTCAATTACTAGGTGCTGCTTGATTTCTTTGGTTTACTCGAGTTTGTTGAAGTACTATTGATTGAGGATACCTTGCACTACATGTGAGTACATAGTTCCCCTATTTTACTGTTTTCAATTGTTTTGGGGTGATTCATATGTACAAAATGTTTTCAAGGTTTAAACGATGATTTCAAAAAAACGAATAGAACGATTTATACTAAACTATTAACGATTTCAATAAAGTAAACAAACTTGTTGGTTGTAGTTACATAACGAATGACATTCATTAGCATTGATCAAGCCGACCAGTATTAGGTTATGGTACCATAGGATATGACAAATCCCGTTATTGCACTATACCCATGGTTATGTGTGGGTGTTGTGGGTAACGACTGAATCTGATGATTGTTAACTTACCCTTTGGAGGTTTGTTAATGCAAGAATGAGTTGAACGATGAATGAGTCACAAAGGTTTGAATGTTATTAACGAGACGATCATATATAAGTTTTCACAATTAAAACGAGGACGATTTAAACGAGGAAACGATTTGGGAACGATTTGGAAACGATTTGGGAAAGATTTGGAAACGATTTGGAAACAATGATAAATGATTTGGGTAAACGATTGGCTTCTGGGCTAGTGTCTAAATAACGGGACGGGTGTAATGTGGTGAAAACATGGTAGATGCGCCGCTGGTACTTCTTATATATAAGTGTTTTCAACATATTACATACCGTGGCGTTATTTAGTGTTGGATCTGAGTTTGGTTTTGATTGTATTTTACGTTTGAAATTAAGATGGAAATGAATGAGTTGTGCAGCGGAATTAAGATGGAAACAAACTTTGCATACAATCAAACGAGAGTATTGCTTTGATTAAACACTTTTCACACAGAACCGAAAGATTGAATTTAATTTCAACAACGATTACAAAGCAATGCTTAATATAAACTCCCCCTCAGCCAGAGCTCATTGTTTGTTCGTGCAGAGAAGACGGTTTTGCAAAGAGCTAATAGAACAGTACAGAGCACTGTTCTATTTATAGGCACTAGCAAACCACTGAGCATCTAAACTGATGTCACCATGAAAGTGACATCTAACCTCCTAACAAACTGTAACCTCTGATCAATACAAACACTGCTATGCTAACTACTGCTATTACATTACATTACATTACATAAAGACAGAATAAACAACTGCTGCATCCCTCCACTGCTGTGAACCCAGCAGTACTTGTCCGGATCAGCAGTGCTTGACTCAAGGCAGTAGATTGAACAACAGAGCTTTAGTCTTTCATCAGGCCTTTACTTGATCAGCAGTTGTAGGTCAGCAGTTTGCACGATCAGTAGATAGGAGGTCAGCAGATGTTGAAATCACTATCAAGTGGAGAGACTTGTATGTAACTTCTTCTTATTCTGGATCCACTGCTCTGATCCAGTTTTGGCTTTAATTATCTGTTCCTCTGGTAGGGTTCAATCCCAACAATCTCCCCCTGGAACAGATAATGCCAAAACTCTTCATTATTGTGGAACTTTATTGCCTCATCATCAGTTCCCTTATTTGCCCTTTAAGTTGTAGTTCAAAGGTTAAGGCATCTGTATCATAATCATCCCTGCTAAGTGGAAGATCAAGGAGATCCTGCAAATCTTCAAGACTTAGGCCAAGTGCTTGTTCCCTTGATATTTTCTTCACTTCTCCATCAGACCTGAACAAAGTCAGTACATGGGTCTGTTTGTCAGTTTCCCACTTTAGTACTTTTGAGCTTGGTGGGTTTCTTGAGAGATTTTTATTTGATGAGGTATTTGGTGAAGCTGGCCTATTCATGACTGGCTGAGCAGTACTTGCAGATTGTTCCAATTCAAGATCTTCTTTTCTCATTAATTTAATGCCCTCTTTTACAAGGTCATTTCCAGCCTTTAGATCTTGAACTGTTTCAGCACCTGACTGGTTTTGACTCCTTCTTTTGTAGATGGCAGCACCAGCTGGAGCAGTGGTTCTTTTGACTTGCAGCTTTGGTGGTCTTTTTGAGACCTCTGCTTTGGAATAGTCAGGCTTTTGTGGAACTGTTGGATCTTTCTTTCTAAGTTCTTCCAACCTTTTGTAGGTAGCCCTGACCCTATCTTCTCCCCACTTTGTCACATAATTCTTTGACCCATAATCAGCTGCTATCAGCTCCTCTTTCATTCTCTTCAACTCTAAGGCCTTATCAGCTTCAAACTGTTTGAACTTTTCAGGAGGAGTCTGCTTCACCTTATTTTTGATCATTTCTTGAATCCTGGCTGCCTCTTTTTCAAGCTCAGGAGTGGTCCAGTTTTTGTACATGTGTTTCTCCCCCTTGTATTTCTTGTAGGTCATGATATTATCAATGTAGTCATTTCTCAATGACTCATCTCCCCTTTCTGAGATTTGCTGACATATATTTTTGGCAAATTGCTCCATAGATCTGACCTGTGTGAGTAGAAACTGATAGTTTTGTTGAAATTCTCTATCAGATTTCCCTTGTTTATTTTTTATTGAGATATCCTTTGCTTGCTTGGCCTTGAGTTTCAAGTATTCTTCAATATTGTTTGGCCTGGGATATCCTTCAACTGATGGCAAACACCTTTTAGCTGGGTCATCCTCATAGTAGAAGGATTTGATTTCTTCCCTAACTGCACTGAGTTCTAGAGGAAATGAGACACCAGCAGGAGGTAATGGCTTTAGAATTTGAGCTGAAGAGAAAGGCATGGGTTTTGGAATTGTTACAAGTGACAGAGATTTTGAAGATATTGGTGGTGGAGATGTGTCATCATCTTTTAGAATTAGCCTTCTCCTTTTTGTTTAAGGAGGGACTGATGATGCTTTGGGTGGAACAGTGGTGGTAGTTTGGGTGGCAGTGGTTTGTGATTGACAAACAGCTATTGAAACAACTGGTGCTTCAACCACTGTTGTCATTACAGCGGATGTTGTAACATCAGCTGTCTTCTGCTTTTTGGCAGGAGAAGATGGTGGTGAGGTTGTTTTTTGGTGGTGATGATGGTGGTGGTAAGACAGTGGTTGTGGTGTGTGTTGAGGGAGCATGTGTTGAAGTGATAACAGATGTTGAAACCTCTGAAGTACCAGCAGTAGTTGATACAGCAGGAGTTACAACAGCTGTTTGGATGGAGGTTTGATGTTGGTGGCTTTTGGATGATGGCTTTGGAGTATGCTTTGGAATTCTGGATGGTGTGGACTTGGGTTTCTTCACTTTTCTAGTGAGATTTCTTTTTAGCTCAGGATTTTGAACATCCTTCAGCCCAGAACAACCCTGCGCATTCAGCTCCATGTAAGCTCTTTTCTCCTCATTCCACCTTGACCTATCCTTTGCCTCTCTGTCCCTTTTTACACTTGTTATAGCTTCATCAAGTGCATTTTGGGTAACATCAACCTTTTTGCTACCATCTGGCAAAGGTATCTGCTTGGTCATATTCTCCATGTCTGGTTCTATGTAGAGACCATCATCTACTCCCTTTTTCTTCCATTCTTTAATTTTCTCCCCATTTTTGGCATTATCTGGAGGTAATTGATCGATGAAAAGCACAGTGGGAGGAGCAGTGCCAGTGGTTTCCAGTAAATGGGCCTTGAGAGCCTTGATGTCTGCTTGTGTGTTCTTGAACCTAGACTCCATGATGTTTCTCAGCTTTTGTACATGTATTTCATGTCGCTGATCTGCCATCTCTTTTTATTGTTGGAGAAAAGGTTGAAAGAGGTTCCAGAGCTCATTTGTAGCAGATGCTTGTGATGGAGCAGGTGCTTGAGGTGGAACAACAGGGGATTGCATCTTCTGTACCTTCAACAACTATTGCAGCATTTCTTTGATATCTGCAACTGAAGTATCCAGTTTATCAACACGTTTCGTCAATTCCAAATATTTTAAACCATCACCCAATTTAATGGGATCATCTGATTTCCCACTAGCAGTGGTTTTATCAGTGGTTGAAGTAGGGAGTGTACTCCAAACATTAACCACTGATGCCCCTTTTTCTTGGTACTGGGATCTTCTTCCTTCAACACTTGACAATCTTTTGATGTTGCCAGTGGTCAAAAAGAATCCACTGGTAGATGTCAGAGGTGCTATGGAAGGAATTGCCTCCAAGGAAGTCTTATTAATGTAACCACTGTCCAAATGTAAACCAGTGGGTTCAACATTTGTAGTGGCTGCTTCACTTGGAATACCACCAAGAGTTACTTGTAACTCAAGGGGTGTAACCTCCTCAGGTTGTGTTGGTGGGTTAGCAAAGATTGATACATCAGACCTAGTCATTTATGGAGGTATATTCTCATTAATAGGTGATTGAGAAGGATTGGACAGTGCCTGGTTCAAATCAATTGCATCCAACAGAAGTTTAGTTGGTGGGGGGATTGTGGATGTGATGTTTGGTGTAGAAAGAGAATTTGCCCCGGGCATTGGGCTGTGGATGATGGAAACGAGTGTTTCCAGAGCATCATATTGTGGAGTCCCTATTTGTACAACCTGTTCTTTTTGTGAAGAAGCAGGAGGAGTTTCGGTTATGGGTTGAGATATTTGTACCAACTGCTGTGAGGAAGAAGCAGTAGTGGTGTCTTGTGACTTTTGTTTTGTCACAGGCAGTTGCTCTGGTATCTCATCCTCCAGAGTTGCCTTTTTGATGGGTTTGGGGGTTTTTGATTTTTTCTTTTCTGTGGCTTTTTGGTGATTTTAGGTGTGGGTTTCAAAGCAGTTGTGCTGCTACTTTGATCACCTTTGTAACATCTGTGCTTGTAATCATTATTAATAGTTCTATTATCAATAAAACAATGTTATTTGATCCCAATGTTTGTTTGGTTGTGTTTTACACTTTTCATGTTTTGACTTTTATTCAATTTCAAACTCTATATCGCTTTCTGGGGAGTTATACGCAAACTGGTGCGTAAACATAACCAGTTTAATGCGACAAATACTCTGAAACATCAACATATACTTAACATACCTTAAATAACCTTTACATAACTTAGAAATAAGTTTTGAAGGCTTTGGTATGGCAAAAACAAGTTAATTCGCTTACAGGGACTAAACTTGACAAACTGCGAAAGTATGTCAATTTGAACAGTAACAAACATTCCGGAACATGACCATAAGTTAAACATACCATAAATATCCCTTACATAGCTTAGAAATAGGCTTTGAGGGGTTCGGTATGCTAAAATAAACTTTTGGGTCATTAAGGGACTAAAAGCGTCAAAAAGTGCACACGTTTGCACTTTCGCGCATAACTTACGTTCTGAATACATCCGGACATCCAAAAATTTATGTAAGCACTAAAATATTTTATTTTAGTGTTTAGCATAAGAAAAATCCATTCGTCGCGTCATTTGGATCGTTTTTCGCGCTTATGCGCATTCCGTCGTAATTAAGCGAACATCGCGTTCGTACGACCAAACGAACCAACGGCCGGCATATTTTTGAGCATGTTTTGAGTTCCCTATACTTTAACTTCATTTTAGAGCCTTGAAATGAGGTTAACGGGGCTCAAACGCATCGAAAAAGGCCTTAAACACGTGCAGGGACTAAAACTGTCAGTTTTGAAACATTTCTGAAACAGGGGGGCAGTGGCGTAGCGCGAGCCCTAAGGGCCTTACCAGTCACACTACGCGACTGCCTAACCAGATCAGATAAGTCTGATTAGTCAGCAGATTTCAGCTGATTAACTCACAACCACACACTCACACTTGCCCTTTCAGCTCATTAGGGGCCATTTTTTTAGTCACCATAACATTTCAACAAGTGTACGCACAAGATTCGATCACGTTATTCAAGAAACGATCCTAACGGTTCGGGAAATCCTATAAATACCCCCATGCCCCCAACACAAAACCCACTTGATTTCTTGGAATTTCTCTAAGTGGTTGTGACTTTCGCTTCCTACCTGAGAAATCAAAGCTTTCGGGGACCCTTCGTAAGTATTCCTTCGTTCTTTTATTGCTTTTCGAGTCTGAAAGTCAAACTTTGTTTGACTTTCTGCATTGACTAGTTTATGGTCAATGCGAAGTTCGTTTGAACTTCGCAACGTGATTGTAATCACGATGGTTATAGTCCCTTGTGACTATACCTACTGATTACCACGTTGTCTAGGGTCGTAAGGGTAAGCGATCTAATAAATCGCTTATACCTTCGAACCCGACCCATTTAGTCGATCATTAGGATCCGACCAAATATATTAGGTGACCAGAGTTAATAGGGAATAACCTTCCGAGGTTATACCTTATGGTCGCTTCGTTTTAATAGTTGTATGATAGGTAGTTTATATGCCTTAGGTAAATTACCAGAATACCCTTTTCATGTATAATTGATAATTAAGCATATGTAACCTAAACTTTTGTCACGTAACTGATTATGTAACATGATTAGGCATATAACACTTGTCATAGGGCTAGTTAGACGTCTCGAGTGCGCTTTTGCGCGCACGACGCGTTAAAGTAGCATAAGCTACCTAAACGGGTCGTAATGGGTCGTAAGCACTTATGTTAGGTTTCATTTAGTATGTAGGCTTTGTTAAACCATATTACACGAGTCTCCATACTCGTTTGGTTTACGAACCCTCATTCTATCCGATTCTCCGATTTAGGTCCGGTTTATTAACATAGTTACCTATATTAGGTGCCGTTTGATTCCGTGATCTCTAGCATTGCTTGGTGGTTATCTTAGGACTTCTGAGCAATCTCAAGTGAGTACATAGAACCCCCTCTTTTACTGTTTTCAAACTGTTTTGGGGTGGAACACATGTGCCTACTTGTTACTTTCATGCTTTCATGTTTTCACATCATATACCTGCTATGTTTGTTAGTACATTATAGTACATGATTTCATTACATTTCATGCTATGTATGCCCATTGTGTGCATACTTAGTACATCGTTTTACATTACATTTCTGCTATGTATGTTGACTGATAGCATGCTAGCACATTGATTTACATGACTTTTCTGCTTTGTATGTTAACTTAGCATACTTAGTACATTGTTTTCATATGACATGTATACAATTGCTATTACATTTGGTTTGCACAAACGGGACTTATATACGTTCATTAACATTAGCAACGCCGCTCGGTAGTAAGTAGTGGTACCATAGGACTTGACAAATCCCATTCCTGACATCCCGGGTTTGTTTGGATGTAAGGAATGACTGAATCCGAAAACATTTCTTTTGATAACCTTGACTGAAAGGGTTATCCGACTGTCTCAAGGCTTGAATGTATGCGTTAACTTACCACATAAATGTTTGTATCAATGTAACATGCATCACTTTGCAAAACATAACTTTTTGATATATTCAAAATACTTTGTTTTGTACATTTCTACATTTGGATTATGTGACAATACATTACTTACAATACATAACATTTGTTACACATTACTTGACTACATTTGAACATTTAAACATTTGACATGGCTTATACAAGGACTTTTGACTATTGGTTTAAACATAGACTTTATGCATTGTTGGTTGGTTTAAGTGACTTAAGTAACGAGATGTGAGTAATATGATACAAGCATGGTGGATACGCCGCTGGTACTTCCTATATATAAGTGTTTGTATTATATTACATATCATAATCGTTATTTAAATCATTCATTTTGGACTTATACATTTTGCACAAGTAACACGATTTTCACAAGACTTTGGTTTACAAACAGTTTACTTATTCAACTCATTTTATATGGTTATACATTTAACCATACATTATTCTTTTAATTATACATATCATTTGATCTTATCGCTTTTTAAATGACTTACAAAACAAAACAAATTACAAGGTTCATGACTGACTTTTACTAAACAACTTTTTCTTAAACTTATAAGTCATGAATCCTATTTTCACAAACCTATGTATCTCACAGGCATTTTTATTCTGACGTACCTATTTTCACATGTGTTTTCAGGAGCTTTTGCGTAGGATGATGATCATGACACTAGGGCGGACCTGTGCCTTAGAGACTTAAAATGAAGATAGACTTTGTTTAATTATGTTATAAACTCTTTGATTCCTGTTTAAAACAATGTGACTCTTTTGTTAATAAATAAAATACAACTTTGTATGCCATGGTTATGAAACAATTAATTCAGTTACAACACTCCCCGACGTTTTCCGCCACGTTTTGTATGTTCTACGTGGTCGGGGTGTGACAACCTTGAGCAGTGGGCTCAGCAGTAGATACCTGAGGAGCAGTGGTAGCTGCAAAATTCTGCTCAGGCACCTCTGCTTGTGTTTTGCAAGGTGTTGAGATTCTTGTAAAAGTTTCAGCAGTTAAGCTGTGCATTTCTAAAGAGTCACCTTGGTTTATTTCAGAAAGATCATTCTTACTGAATTTCTTTGCAAAATAATAACTTAAAAATCTTGGAAACAGTAAGAATGATTTTGTTTCAACATTGTTATTCCATGTTTAGCATCCCAATTCTAGAGACCAAGCTTTCAAAGGTGGCTGTATCAAGTGCTTTTGTGAGCACATCTGCCAACTGGTCTTTAGTTGGGACATGATGCAGAGAAATCAAACCTTTTTCATAGCAATCCCTCACAAAGTGATGTCTGATGTCGATGTGCTTGGTGGTTGAGTGGGAAACTGGATTTTTGATGATATTTTCTGCTGCCTGGCTATCCAACATGAGTGGTGTCTTTTAAATTCAAAATAAAGCATGGGCAGCCAAATACCTTGAAGTAAGAGATCAGTGGTTTGATTTTATACAGAATTTCATAAGCAGTCTTTTTGTGCCTGGGGTTTATTAAAACTCTGTTCTGGACATAGGAAGCAGTGTTTACTGCCTCTGCCCAAAAAGTTAGTGGCAAACCTAAATCAGCAAGCATGGTTCTGGCAGCCTCAATCAAAGTTCTGTTCTTTCTTTCAACTACTCCATTTTGCTCTGGTGTTCTAGGGATGCTGTACTGCCTTACAATCCCTTTCTTCACACAGAAGGCGTCCAACTCCTTATTTTTAAATTCTGTGCCATTATCACTCCTGAAGACTTTCACTGGAAGGTCAAATTGCTTTTCAACCTATGTCACAAAGTCTTGCAAAATGCATGCAGTCTCATCTTTTGAGTGTAAAAAGAAAGTCCATGTAAACTTAGAAAATCATCAATAATAACCAAACAATATCTCTTCTTTTTGAGACTCATGACTTGAACTGGGCCAAACTAATCCATGTGCAGCATTTGCAAACACTGGGTTGTTTTGGACTCTTCAATGGATTTGAAAGAGCTTTTAAGCTGTTTTCCTTTTAAACAGGAAACACAATGCTCAGGACATGAAAATAATTTTTGTGGTAGGCCTCTTACCAAACCATTTTTTGAAATTTCAGTGATTGTCTTAAGATTTGTGTGCCCCAGTCTTCTGTGCCAAAGTTCTGTCTCTTTGTTAGAGGCAGCTGAGAACAGACAGGCATCAGCTCTGGGACACTCTTTTGACATATCGACAACATAAACATTGCCACTTCTTTGAGCAACAAGTTTTGTTTGACCAGTTTTTATTATTGCTTCAATCTTTTTGACCATTTCTGGTCCAACAATCCTACAACACTCCTTTGTGAAGAATGACCCACACCCCTTGTCACTCATTTATGAAACACTCAGGAGGTTGAATTTCAGACTGTCTATCAGATTAACATTTTCAAATTTTACATTTCCAGATTGTACTGTACCAGACCCCAGAACTTTCCCTTTACTGTTATTCCCAAAGGATATATCACCCCCTCCATGAATTTTGAAATCCTTGAGTAGGGCTTTACATCCAGTCATGTGCCTGGAGCCTCCACTATCAACATACCACAGACTATCTAAGCAGGCAGAAGCTCCCTGCACATGAAGTTAAAGGATTAGTTCATTAGGGTTTCCAAAGACAATAAGGCTTTGGATGGGGTCTCAATAGTGTCTGGGATGGATGCAGATTGATGGACAGTGGTTAGGTCAGGGGTTTAGACAGTTTTAGGACTGTTTCTTGCTAACCACTGTTGGGGGTCTTGACCAATCACCTGTTGGTAACCAAAAGGATGCCTATTCACTTTAGGTTTAGAGGGCCTTTTGTAGGTCTCATAAACGTGTGGAATCCTTTGGTAAGATGGTTGTGGTTGTCCCTTACCTCTTCTGAACTAGTTGGCAGGGGGTGCATCAGTAACCTGAACATCTCTTTTAACAGATGTTTGGTTCAGCTGTTTTGTGACAGTTGTTTGAACTGGCACAAACAGTGGTTGGTTTTTGGTGAATTTGACAGATGATGTTGATGGAATCAAGGATGTTTTAGCAGTGTACTCATTCTTTTTCACATCAAAATTTTTGAGATACACACATGCTTGAGTTTTGTAGTTTGTTTTACCACAGACAATGCAGCTTTCAGCAGGAACAATGACACTTGTTTTGTTTAAATCATATGCTTTTAAATGGAAACAATCTTTTGTTAGATGATTCCTTTTCTCACAAAATTCACAAAACAGGTTATTGATCTTTTCTTTCTTCTTTCTCTTTTCAGACTCCTTTGCAGCAGAGTTTTTAACCTCTGCTGGGATGTCCTTGAGAGGGATGACTTTAGCTTTTGGAGCTTTAATACCATCAGTGGTTGTAAAGTCCATTGGCTTGAAATTTTCAAGAATATCACACTCGTCAGACCATGTGGGTTTAAACTGATATTGTTCAATCTCCTCAAAAGTAGAGGATCCCATTGGTCTGTCAAGCGTGATTTTGTTACCAAGTTTGTCAGTGATTTTCACTTCTTGGCCATTCTTGTTTGTGGGGATGAACTCAGTGGTTACATCAGTGGTTTGAACAGATTTTTCACAAGCAGTGTTTTCATCATCATGTTTTCTATAACCAACCCCAAATTTCACATTGCTTTTAATCTGCTTTTCAAGCATAACCTCATACCCTTTGCATGATTCCACCCATTTTTCACAGGTGATCTGGGTAGACTCCAACTCCTTTTTGCAAACTTGGTATTTTTTTACCATAGTTTGGAGTTGAGTTTTGGTTATGTTCTGCTCTTCTTTCAGACTGCTGATCTCTTTCTCTTTTTCAGCCAATTTGTTTTAAGTTCTTTTACAGACCTTTCAAATTTGACTTCATCAGTTAAGATTTTATCCCGAAGGTTTTCATTTACCTCTTTGATGTTAGCAAAAGCAATAATGCAATTGTCAGAACACAGTTTTCCAAGAACTTGAGGAGATACCTTGGCAGCAGCCATCATTGCACAATCACATTGATGATTTTCTTCATCATCAGCTCTTTCTTCTTTCTCACCTGCTTTCTCATCTTTCTCTTCTTCTTTGTCCTCTTCGGACCATGGGTCTGTCATTGGTTCAATCAGGGTTCCTGAACTTTTTCCCAACAGTAGTTCACCAGCCACAGCAGTAACCACTACTTCAGTCACCTCATCCACTGTTTCAGCACTTAGCTGTTCACCTTCAGTTTCTATCCCCTCTGGTATTGTCTCTAATGCCATTAAACAAAAATCATCATTAGAAGGTTCATTAAAGGCATAGAGTGCAAAATTTTCATCACCAAGCTCATCAGGCATACTGCTCCAGTCAACAAAGCCTTGAGTTAAAAAGCTTTTCTGATCTGGTTGTACTGCTGCTGGAGCAGCTGTTTGAGGTGCAACAGTTTGCACTTGTGCCTGAGGGACAGGGGTTTGCACGTACTGAATTTGTGGAACAGTGGTTTGGACATAATGCACAGGCACAGGGGCAGTAGCATAGTGAGTAGTGTTAACATGAGTTGCAGGGGTATATTGGGTATAGTGCACAGTGCTTTGATTTTGAGGTCTAGGGTTTGAGCTAGGATGAGTGATTACAGGACCAGTAGTTTGACTCCTGCATTCCCTAGCGAAATGACCTAGCCTATTGCACTTGTAACACTTGATTTTCGATTTATCCAACCGAACCCTTAGATTCCCATGTAACCCTGGGAATTTTCTCCCTGTTCTTTTGTAGAATTTGCTTATTCTTACACTAAGCAAAGCCAACTGATGCAAAATATCCATCTCTTCTAAGTCAGTGGGATCAAAATGTTGTAAATCATTGAGTTCAAAGCACAAATTATCTGACATCTGGTTTTCATTAGCTGTAAATGCATAGTTTGCAGAGTGAGGATCAGGGTTGTTAAAATTTGCACCAGCAGTTATATCAATGAAGTGATCATAACCCTGATCCTTACCACTGCTCCCAGATTCTTCCTGACCAAACAGAGCTGTGCTACCGAATGAATAATCATCAGCAACTTTTCCAGACTCTTGCAACTTCTTTTTCTGGTTCAATTCCCTTTCATAGGTCAGGAGTCGACCATGAAGTTGGGTCAGGGTCAGATCTTTGAACTCAGCAGAGTTTCTGTTGACAAAAGCTATGGTATCCCATTTTTCTGGTAGTGACCTAAGGAACCTGCTATTTTGAGTTGAATTTGGAAAAGTTACTTTAACAAGCCTTAGTTCACTGATGAGACAACTGAACCGCTCAAATTGTTGAGTCAGTGATTCACCCTTGATGTGACAAAATGTTTCATACTGCTGGTTCAGTATTTCCCTATTGTTTTCAATGACTTCTTCGGTTCCCCCAAACTGTTCCTTCAGCGCATCCCAAAGCTCTTTGGCACTGTTATAGTGTAACAGTCCAGCGTAAATCTCATTGGGTAACGCAGATGCTATGATGCTAAACGCTTTAGCATCGAGTTCGAACTTTTGGAAATCAGTTTCAGTATAGTTTTCAGTTGGTTCAGGAACGAACTTCTTAGCATCTTCAGCGCTTGGCACCATAGGAACATGGGGACCAAAAACAACAGACCTCCAACATCCGGTGTTCTGTTGAGCGAGGATGTGACCCATCCTCCGCTCCCAGATGTCGTATTCATTTCATTTAAGCATAGGTGGTTTAAAAAGCGAGCCAATGTTATTCTTATCATCTTGAGATTGTGACGTCATCCTGGTTGTTTTACAGACACTGATTAATCAACTTTAATGGTGATTAAACCTTGCTCTGTTTTTCAACACAAACGAACAAACTATCGATATCAATGATTTTGAGCTGAACTATTTATGTCAAAATGATTCTTAAATCAAATTTGACTGTCCAAGCTCTGATACCAATTGTTGGATCTGAGTTTGGTTTTGATTGTATTTTACGTTTGAAATTAAGATGGAAATGAATGAGTTGTGCAGCGGAATTAAGATGGAAACAAACTTTGCATATAATCAAACGAGAGTATTGCTTTGATTAAACACTTTTCACACAGAACCGAAAGATTGAATTTAATTTCAACAATGATTACAATGTAATGCTTAATACAAACTCCCCCTCAGCCAGAGCTCAGTGTTTGTTCGTGCAGAGAAGACGGTTTTGCAAAGAGCTAATAGAACAGTACAGAGCACTGTTCTATTTATAGGCACTAGCAAACCACTGAGCATCTAAACTGACGTCACCATGAAAGTGACATCTAACCTCCTAACAAACTCTAACCTCTGATCAATACAAACACTACTATGCTAACTACTTCTATTACATTACATTACATAAAGACAGAATAAACAACTGATGCATCCTTCCACTGCTGTGAACCCAGCAGTACTTGTCCGGATCAGCAGTGCTTGACTCAAGGCAGTAGATTGAACAGCAGAGCTTTAGTCTTTCATCAGGCCTTTACTTGATCAGCAGTTGTAGGTCAGCAGTTTGCACGATCAGTAGATAGGAGGTTAGCAGATGTTGAAATCATTATCAAGGGGAGAGACTTGTATGTAACTTCTGCTTATTCTAGATCCACTGCTCTGATCCAGTTTTGGCTTTAATTATCTGTTCCTCTGGTAGAGTTCAATCCCAACATTTAGTTCACTAGGGTAAACGATATTAAAACGATGTCACTCAACAATGTTTTCGAAATAATGTACGAGTTTTATTAACGAGTTTATACGAGATGTTTTACAAGATGGTTTTCTAAAACAAAAAGCTTTTGGGTTAAGAATCATGGCTACAAAATTTTATAAAATATAACCATCTTGATTTGAGTTGGTTATTCATGTTGCAATATTATACACTTTTTAAAAATAAGGTTTTCGAGGTATTGCAATATAAGTAAACAAGCCATGATTCCGATATTCTTATAAAACCTATGTACTCGCCAGCATTTCTTTGCTGACTTTGTTTTTACATATGTTTCAGGTGTTGTTGCTTGATTGACGTTCTAGGATGCATGCGTCACATAGGATCTGGACGAGGCCTTAGTGACATAATATCTATGATAGACGATATAAAACTTGTTGTTCTATGTTAAAACAATGTTAATGTTTAATATTATCAATAAAACGAAACACTTTTTGTATCCATGGTTATGAAACGATAATTCTGTTACAACACCCCCGATGTTTCCGCCACGCTTTGTTGTTTTACGTGGTCGGGGTGTGACAGAAGAGTTGGTAGCAGAGCCAATGGTTATAGGGAATTAGGTTATTAGTAATTCTTTGACCTAGACTATAACTTCTAGGACCCCAACGCAAGTTTATTTGCGTTTAGATTTTTAAAACAAAATCGTCACCTATCCTTAGGTGATAACCACAACGAGAACACAATTTTTGAACCCGCTTTGAAAACTAATCATCTGTTCTAGGATGATTGATTACTAGGTTTTGAACCCTCTGTTATATGGTTTTGAACCCTGTAAGTTTTTCAAAAATCTCGTCAAAGTTTGGGTCTAAATAATGTGAACACGTGCAAACTGGAAGAGTGAGTGCCTGTACTCTGAGTTTTCTGTCTAAGGCTAGAGTGTTCGTACAAATCCACATAATCGAACCAGTCACTCTTACCTGGGAACTCTTGGGGTGATTGTTCACTTATAGGCGAGCATGTCTTCTCGATACATTATTTTTGACCTATTTACTTCGATTAGTCTCTGCGTGTCATTTGTTTGTTCGGGGTAACGAACAAATGATCACCTCTCTTATCGATACCTCTTTTGCTTTTCAAACCTCACTCGTTTCCTCTGTTTCCTTGTTAGACAATGCCTCCTCGACGTGAAGCACAATCTTTCACTATTGAAGAAATCGCATCCCTGGTCTCTCAGCAAGTGGCTGTTGTGCTTCCCGGTGTTGTGACCCAAGTCCACGAGATATACAACAACAATAAAAACAACAACAATGCGCCGTGTAACTTCAAGAGCTTCAATACTGCGAAGCCGCTTAAGTTTTCTGGGTCGCAAGGAGCAACTGCGCTCCTGCAGTGGTTTGAGAGTATCGAGAGCACATTCAGACATGTGCAGTGTCCGAATGCACGTACGGTTGAATTTGCTTCAAGCGTGTTTGAGAAGCGAGTGCTTACCTGGTGGAATGGTATTATGCACGACAGGGGTGCTGAAGTGGCGTTGGCACAAACATGGGAAGAGCTTCGGGCTCTCATGATGAAGGAGTTTTGTCCCCGTCACGAAACTCGGGCCTTGGAGCGAGAGTTTGACGATTTAAAGCAAGATGGGGCTGAACACCGTGCGTACACGGATCGTTTTAAAGAACTCAGTCTATTGTGTCCCACCATGGTTGCCCCTCTAGAGAAAGCAATCGAGAGATATATCGATGGGTTACCCGATTCTATTCTAGAGATTGTGACCGGTGTAAATCCTACTAACTTTCGTCAAGCAATCGAGTTGTCTGCTACCCTGACTGAGACTCAAGTCAGAAAGGGTAAACTCATCCGCAAGGGTGATAAAAAGAAGGCGACTGTGTCACACCCTAGCTTTGCGGAAGCGTGGTTAATTTGGTGTGACTTCTTAATACCATAGCTTAATCATAACAAGCTATATGAAATAAAAACCATGCAAGATCATCCATTAAAACAAGTTTTAAAACCGAAGTAACATAACATTGTCTTAGGGACTACAACACCATAACATAAAACATTGTTTTGAAAGACATAAACATTAACATGAATGAAACGCAAGTTAAGATTTGTGACTCGTCCAGGAAAAAGTCACATTTCCTAAACCGGGATGACCTCGGAACCCATATGCAGCGGGAAAACATAACATACCGCGCCAGATCTTTAATTCCCTGAAATACATGTAAGTTGAAAAAAAATCAACAATAATGTTGAGCGAGTTCATGTGTAAGTGAGTAAATAAACCTGTGTATGTATAAAAATCCTGGTATGTAGCAAATAAGGAAAAAGAGATCACCAATGGTTTGCAAGGCCATTGATATGTGTGAAGTGCAAGTTGGAAGACTCAAACCTAGCAGATTTATGCGTTGGGTACAAAGTCACCCCGAGGTCCGTTCTGTGTTGGGCCTAGGGTTGGGCTCGCTACACCCAAATAGATCTACCGCTCCTGCCCCTCGGTCCTACGTTGAGGATTAATGGCCTCAAGTTTCTGCATACCCACTCACATGATCTGAATAATAATAACCCTCCTTATGCTAACCATACCATGTAAGAATTATTCGTAATCATAGTAACATGTATTTCACCCCCGCAGTTTAGAAAACTGAAAACAGTTAAGAGAAAAGGGGGACATGAACTCACAGTGGTGCGTCTCTACCAAGTAATCTCCTGATCAAGCAGCTGTGCGACGACCTACACGTACTAAGTCTATTAGACGGACGGCCGTGCCTTGGCTTAAGGTTTAAGTTTTTGGGAAATAGTTAGACAACTATTTCGTGTTTATATTTTTGTAAATACTTGGTAATTATTCTCCTTCCCAAGGATGGGGGATTTAATATATGTACGTTCGTAAACTTCGAAATATATTATTAAGTCTCACTTAATATATTTTATTTCTTACTTCAAAATATAATCATTAACATTCGGTAATATTATTTTTACCCTAAAAATAATATTTGTATATTTCACAAAATAATCATAAACATTCGGTAATATTATTTTTACCCTAAAAATAATATTTGTATATTTCACAAAATAATCATAAACATTTTACAAGTGACGCTATGAAAAACATATATTCTAAATATATATATATTTCAGGTTTTATTTTGTGAAAATCCCACCTCCGACATTTTGTAAATAAAGTCATGGCGAAATCTATAATTCAAAAACATGTTAAAAATGTATTTCTAACACTTGTAGTGAAAATATTTCTAAGTGTTAGGTTTTTGGAAAAATTTCGCCAGAGTTTCCTCTGTAACTGGAGGTGGCCACGCTTTCAAGCGTATCATTTTCTTTTACAACTCAAACCAACAATTTTCTCATTCAATCAATAGACATTAATCAAACCATCAAACTAGTCAAAATAGATGTAAATCGCAAAGATACATGAACTTGTGGTTTATCTAAAATATGAAGTAAATCCCATTACTTTTAGTGGATCTTTTGTATAAATCAATCCGGTTTCGTAAAAGTCTCGTTTTTAACGAAATTCTATCTTTACAACTTCTTGTTAACATTTACAAAAATAGTTCTTTTGTCAAAACTTTGTGTTACACAAGTGTCTACACACTTGTGTGTTTACAAAAGCACTTTTGGTTATGTAAGATCCGTCTTTTAAAAATATGTTTTCTCTTGACACGTGGTCCTTTGAAAGTACCGCTTGTAGATCCATAGATCTACTAGTTTTAAACACTATTTCGTAAGAAAAATCGTTTTTACACAAGTTCAAGTTTCTCGTGTGGTAGAGTTTCATCATTTAACCCTTGTTACACTTAAACAAGCTCTATGTCATGATCCATGATCATGACCAATCCGGGTTAAACAATGATCCGAGCTACCACAACATAGATCGGCACTAAATAATTACACAAAACAAATCCTACATGATTTACACAACAATCAAGCTTTTAACCATCATTTTTAGCATTTTTAGTACACTTTTTCATATCATTTTGTATGTTCATGAGTTTTAACCATCAAATTTCTTTTTAACCACTATAAAATAGATCGAGAGTGTGTTTTAAGCAACTTACTACTAGCTCGAGGCTAGGGAAGATTCTAGTCGAAAAATGCGTGGATAAAAGCAATGTAGCGAGGTCCTTCGCAATCCGAGTGAACCAAGCTTCCTTGTAGGTGATCCTTAACACTTGTATGAGTTTGGAACTTGCAAGATCAAAACCGAAAAATGGATGGATGTATAGGGGTGTTCGGCCGAGAGCTCTTAGAGAGAGAGAGAGAGTTGTGAAATTGAGTTGTGTGATGGAAATGTTAAGTGTGTTAAGCTTGGAACTTATAGACAATTCACATGAGCATTAACCATTGGATTAAGTGTCTAATAGATATTAGGCATTAGAGATTAAATAAATCAACAAGGTACAAGGGGTGTCCCCCTTGGGGACGGTTCGGTTAGAGAGGGGGGGGGGTCTTGGTTCATTTCCAACTAAATAGTTAGACATTAGTTGGTTAAGTGTGAAGGTTAACTCGGTTATTAGTATGTTATGCGTTATAGCGGGTGTTAGGGTATTCAGGGACCCTAACTGGCTCAGAAAAAGCTAAACAATGTAAATGGCAATATTTTTATGTCCCGGGTATAGTCCGGTTGTTCGGTTGGATAGTAATCCGTTAAAGTGCTTAACAAAGCTTTAAAGTGTCGTTATTATTATTTTTAGTGACACAACTTATTCCCGACACTTTGGAAAGTGTCTAGTAATATTTTTCTCATGTTTTGGCACTTTATTAGTTAGCTAGATGCTGAATTATTATTTAAAGTGCTGAATTTTGTACTTGGAGTACGTTTTAGGCACATCCGGTCACCGTAATCTCATTCCTAGTGACGCAGTTCTACAACCCTTATATTCCTACACTCACCACTAGTGTAGCAACTATCTCAGGCTCTTACAGGCCTTAGAGGCAGTACCTGCCTGGTGCTAGTTATGACAGCACGTTTAATAGGTTATCCGTTCATTGTGCTACTGTGCTTTTGGTGCATCAAGATTGTCACAAAGGTGCTGTAAGCAAGACATGGAGTGACAGCAAGTAAAGTATGATGCAAGTAAGTACATGTATCAGTATTCAAGTAGCAGTTTATCCACAAGTTCAAGTAAGCACAGTAATTAAGCAGTAATTAATTATTAATTAAGTCCTACGGATACCTGGTTTAGTGAGGGTTGTCACATTCTCCCCCCGTTAGAAAAATTTCGTCCCGAAATTTTAAGTTCTACTTGTAGATGCAGGGTTCTTGGGAAATAGGTGGGGGTATTTCTCTTTCATCCGGTCCTCACGCTCCCAGGTGTATTCAGGACCATGTCTGGCATTCCAACGAACTTTGACGAGCTTGACACTGCTCCGGCGGTTCTTGTTTACTTTCCAATCCGTAACCTCAACAGGTTCTTAAACGAAGTGGAGCGTGTCGTCAACATGAATCTCGTCGGTGGGAATGGAAATGGTATCCTGAGCTGGAATTTTCTTCAGGTTGGATACATGAAATGTATCGTGAACTCCATTCAGCTCGGCAGGTAAGTCCAGCTTGTATGCTACTAGTCCTATTCTTTGCAGAATTCTGAAAGGGCCAATGTAGCGAGGATTTAACTTCCCACGCTTTCCGAAGTGTGCCACACCCTTCCAGGGTGAAACTTTCAATAAAACCATATCTCCAACTTGGATCTGCATAGGCTTTCTGTCTTTCGCGAGCTGCTTCGATGCGTTTTCGAATCTGCGCAATCTTGTCTGTCGTCTCTTGGACGATTTCGGGACCAACAAGCTGCCTATCACCTGCGTCAGCCCAGCATAGGGGTGATCGACACTTGCATCCGTAAAGAGCTTCAAATGGCGCGGCTCCAATACTGCTGTGGTAGCTGTTGTTGTATGAAAATTCGACCAATGGTAAATGCTTATCCCAGCTACCGCCCAAATCCATAACACATGCTCTCAGCATATCTTCCAAGGTCTGAATAGTCCGCTCGCTTTGACCGTCGGTCTGAGGGTGAAATGCAGTGCTCAGATTTAATTGTGAGCCAAAAGCTTCTTGGAAGGATTGCCATATCCTTGACACAAACCTTCCGTCTCTATCAGAGATGATCGAGAGAGGCACTCCATGACGTGCGACGATCTCTCTCATGTATATTTCTACCAGTTTGCTGGTGTTATCCTTCTCTTTGATAGGTAAGAAGTGCGCTGACTTCGTTAATCGGTCCACTATTACCCAAATAGTGTCATGGCCTCTTGGCGTTCTTGGCAACTTTGTAATAAAATCCATGGAGATTTGTTCCCATTTCCATTTGGGAATCTCAGGTTGTTGCAGAAGTCCTGAAGGCTTCTGGTATTCCACTTTCACCTTAGCACACGTTAGGCACTTGCTCATATAAACAGCAACATCACCCTTCATCCTAGGCCACCAATAGTAAGCCTTGAGATCTTGGTACATCTTATCCGCTCCTGGATGGATAGAGTACCGCGATTTGTGAGCTTCATCAAAAACAACTTTCCTTAAACCACCAAACAGAGGAACCCAAATCCTTTTCTCAAAACATAACGTTCCTTCCTCGTTTGGCACCAATAGCTTCTCCATCCCACGAAGATATTCTTCTTCAAGATTTCTTCCCTTAAGAGCTTCTTTCTGCGCGGCACGAATGCGCAAGGAAAGATCGGTTTGGATAATCATTTCTAAAGCCCTAACCCTTATGGGCTTGATTCTCTCTTTTCGACTTAGGGCGTCGGCAACCACATTCGCCTTCCCTGGATGATACTTTATCTCGCAATCGTAATCATTCAACAACTCAACCCATGGTCTTTGTCTCATATTCAACTCCTTCTGGTTGAATATGTGTTGTAGGCTCTTATGATCCGTAAAAATTGTACATTTCGTACCATATAGGTAGTGTCTCCAGATCTTTAAAGCAAATATCACTGCGCCTAGCTCCAAATCGTGCGTGGTATAGTTCTTCTCATGTACCTTCAACTGACGTGACGCGTAAGCAATAACCTTCTGGCGTTGCATCAACACGCAACCCAATCCTTGACGCGAGGCGTCACAGTATACCACGAAATCGTCAGTACCTTCCGGTAGTGCTAGGATTGGCGCATTGCAGAGCTTATCCTTCAACAGCTGAAACGCTTCTTCCTGTTTGATTCCCCAATCAAACTTCTTATCTTTCTGGGTGAGGAGCGTCAATGGTTGAGCGATCTTCGAAAAATCCTCAATGAACCTTCGATAGTAGCCAGCCAAACCCAAGAATTGTCGAATCTCGGTTGGCGTCTTTGGCGTTTCCCAATTCTTGATCGCTTCGATCTTGGTTGGATCCACATGGATTCCATCTCCATTTACCACATGTCCAAGAAATTGGACTTCACGTAGCCAAAATTCACACTTAGAGAATTTGGCATACAGCTGTTCTTTCTTCAGCACCTCCAAAATAGCTCTTAGATGCTGTTCGTGCTCAGCCTTTGTCCATGAATAAATCAAGATGTCCTCGATAAACACAATCACGAACTTGTCCAAGTACGGCTTGCAAACTCTATTCATCAAATCCATGAAGACTGCAGGTGCGTTTGTCAACCCAAACGGCATAACAAGGAACTTGTAGTGTCCATAATGAGTTCTGAAGGCTGTCTTCAGGATACTCTCCTCTTGTATCCTTAACTGATGGTATCCAGATCGCAAATCGATCTTTGAGTAAAAGCTTGAACCTTGCAGTTGATCAAACAGATCATCAATTCTTGGCAGAGGATATCTATTCTTGATCGTCAGCTTGTTCAGCTCCCGATAGTCTATGCACATCCGAAAACTACCGTCCTTCTTCTTGACAAACAGGACCGGAGCTCCCTAAGGCGAGAAGCTTGGTCGGATAAATCCCTTGTCTAACAACTCTTGAAGTTGTGTCGACAATTCTTGCATCTCAGACGGGGCAAGTCTATAAGGTGCCTTAGCCACAGGCGCGGCGCCTGGGACTAAATCGATGTGAAACTCCACTTGCCTCTGAGGTGGCAGTCCAGGCAAGTCCTCCGGGAAGACTTCCGGATACTCCCTCACGATAGGGATGTCTTCGATCTTCGGTTCTGCAGCTTTCTTGTCTACAATGTGTGCCAGGAAGGCAGCACACCCTTTTTGCAAACACTTTCGCGCTTTGAGGCAGCTGATAATTCTTAACGGCGTATCGCGCTTTTCGCCATGTACCACAATTGTTTCGCCATCTTCGGTCGGGATACGAACGACCTTTTCGTGACAAACAATTTCTGCCTTGTTGCTCGATAACCAATCCATTCCTACTACCACGTCAAAGCTCCCCAGCTGGACTGGTAGTAGATCCAAAGCAAACTCACGTTCTCCCAACTCGATTGCACATCCTTTGATCACTTCATTGGCTTCTACTAACTTCCCATTAGCCAATTCGATTGAGTAGGGAATATCTAACTTACTAGCGGCTAACCCAAGCATATTCTTAAATTCTAACGATACGAAGCTATAGTCGGCACCAGTATCAAATAAAACGGATGCATAGCGTTGGTTTACAGGGAACGTACCAGTAACGACATTGGGATCCTGGCGCGCTTCCCTCGCTTCGATATGGAACACTCTTCCACGGGCTTGGTTCAACTCTGGGCAGTTCCTCTTAAAGTGCCCGATATCACCACAGTTAAAGCATCCAAGTCTTTGCCCGCTTCCACCTCTAGTTCCAGCTTGGTTATTCCTTTGGTTATGATTCACAGTGCCTGCTTGATTCGCATTGTTGCCTCGATTCCCATTACCTCCATTGTTTCCTTGTGGGCGATTTCCAATTCCACCCCGGTTATTGTTTCTGTTTCCAAATCCTCCTTGGCCTCCCTGGCCAACAGTGGCCCAACAAGAATCCTTCAAGTGGCCAGGTTTCCCACACGCTTCACATACCTTCAAACCACATCGGCCAGAATGGTGAGGCTGGCAGGTGTTGCACTTGGGCTGGGTGCCCATATATCCCTTTCCTTTCTTTCCACCACCAGCTGTAACCTGAGCTGGCGCGTTTGGCTCTCCTTTCTTAACAACTCCACTAGTGCCTTGTTTGAAGTTCGAGAACTTTCGTTTGTTACCTCCGGATGACTCAACGTGAGTCTCTTCCTTCTTCGTCTTGATCTCATCGAACTTGTGCAGGCGGATAGCCTCCTCAGTGAGAGCCACGCTCAAATCGATTGCCTCAGTAATTGTTGCAGGCTTGGAGGAGGTCACCATGCTTATGATTTGAGGAGCTAATCCCCAAATGAAGCGTTCAATCCGCTTGAATTCTGGAGTGACCATATAGGGTACTACATGCGACAGGTCGTGAAACATGTTCAGAGGTTTCAGGGGAAAAGCAGATGAAGACTGTGGCATAACTGGAATATATGTCGGCACATGCCCAAAGGGACGAGCCGAGGAATCCTCTCCAGGTCGAGCTGGAGGTGTGTACTGTGCAAATGAAAAAGAGAAATCAACGTGACGTGCATCGGTGGTATGAGGAGGAATAGGTGGAAGCTCATCATCCGCAGGAATCCACCCACACTGGGCGTGCTCATCTCGTGGGTCAATCTGTGCCTCAAAAAGTGCTCGATCAAACTGTACAGGCATAGGGTCAAGGTGGGGTGCAACAAGAGGGTCAGCAGGGATATCAGCGATAAGTGGGGGATCAACATGATCAGCAGCGATAACATGGTCACCCTCCAGTAGTGGTGCATCAGCAGGGTGATCATCAATGGGTGGGTCAGCAATCACAGGATCAATAGGTATGCTAGCATGAGCAGGGTCATGCTCAAGCACTGGGTCAGGAGCAGCTACTAGCTCAAGGGCCATGGCAGGCTCGGGATTAACGAACTCCATATCAAAGTCTGCATGATCAGCGAATGCAGGGTTAACTGGGTCTACAGGGTCAACCATAGGCTGATCCAAGTGGATGAACTCTATCTCCTGGTCCGGGTCGTATCCAAGGGGAAAAACAGGGTCTGAATCCTCGTCGAGGTCATGATCGAAAGCAAATCTAGGAGCAGAGGCAGCAGATGATGCCCTGTCAGTATCTGAACTGTGTGAATAGTGTTGTGCGCTCCGAGTGTGTGACGGTGCGGAGGCCACAGACTCGAAGGAGTCTGGAGCGGGTGAGTGTGCAGGTGACTCCTCAGCTGGAGCATCTGCGAGTAACAAAAGACCACCGTCAGCTAGAAGGGCCTCGCCCTCAACATCGTCCTCCAGTGGCTCATCATCAAACAGATCGACGTCGTCGTCAACGTTAGCGTCGAGGAGCATATCGTAAGCAGGATAAGAAGCCAAAGGTATGGGAGCAGGGATCTCTACGAGCGGTAGGTACCCAGCAAAAGGACCATCAGCGGGCTCATCGACAGCGTCGGGCAGCGCAAAGGGCTAAAAGTCGTCCTCGTCTGTGCTGGTAACATCTGATGTGTGGATCTCGTGCTCTGAAGACTCTAAGTCGTCTGATACTATGGGTCTAGGGCCTGTGGTGTCCGAATCACCTGTGCCGGGCGAGTCCATGGTGTCTGTAACACAAACACAAATATGTACAAATAATCAATCATAAAATCAGATAAGCACATTAGTCACCAAGTAAGCAATCAAATAATTCTCCTAGTCCCACTAGCCTCCCAGCCTCTCAGACTGCTCTTCCTAGTCCAACTAGCCAATTTCTCCCAGCCTCTTAGACTACTTTTCCTAGTCCCACTAGCCTATTCTCCCAGCCTCTCAGACTGCTCTCCCTAGTCCTACTAGGCAACTACCTCGGTCTCCTAGACCGAGCCTCGGTCCTCCAGACCGAGCCTCAGCCTCCCAGACTGAGCCTATAATTAATAAATAAATGTGCTCAACATTTTTTTGTAAAAAGTTTTGGATCTGCACTTGAGTGGTATGCAGTAAAAATGTTTTCGTGAGAGCCCTAGTGATCATAGTCTAGACTCGAGAAGGAATCCTAGTTCGCTATGATCAGAGCTCTGATACCAAGCTGTCACACCCTGGCTTTGCGGAAGCGTGGTTAATTTGGTGTGACTTCTTAATACCATAGCTTAATCATAACAAGCTATATGAAATAAAAACCATGCAAGATCATCCATTAAAACAAGTTTTAAAACCGAAGTAACATAACATTGTCTTAGGGACTATAACACCATAACATAAAACATTGTTTTGAAAGACATAAACATCAACATGAATGAAACGCAGTTTAAGATTTGTGACTCGTCCAGGAAAAAGTCACATTTCCTAAACCGGGATGACCTCGGAACCCATATGCAGCGGGAAAACATAACATACCGCGCCAGATCTTTAATTCCCTGAAATACATGTAAGTTGAAAAAAAATCAACAATAATGTTGAGCGAGTTCATGTGTAAGTGAGTAAATAAACCTGTGTATGTATAAAAATCCAGGTATGTAGCAAATAAGGAAAAAGAGATCACCAATGGTTTGCAAGGCCATTGATATGTGTGAAGTGCAAGTAGGAAGACTCAAACCTAGCAGATTTATGCGTTGGGTACAAAGTCACCCCGAGGTCCGTTCTGTGTTGGGCCTGGGGTTGGGCTCTCTACACCCAAATAGATCTACCGCTCCTGCCCCTCGGTCCTACCTTGAGGATTAATGGCCTCAAGTTTCTGCCTACCCACTCACATGATCTGAATAATAATAACCCTCCTTACGCTAACCATACCATGTAAGAATTATTCGTAATCATAGTAACATGTATTTCACCCCCGCAGTTTAGAAAACTGAAAACAGTTAAGAGAAAAGGGGGACATGAACTCACAGTGGTGCGTCTCTACCAAGTATATCTCCTGATCAAGCAGCTGTGCGACGACCTACACGTACTAAGTCTATTAGACGGACGGCCGTGCCTTGGCTTAAGGTTTAAGTTTTTGGGAAATAGTTAGACAACTATTTCGTGTTTATATTTTTGTAAATACTTGGTAATTATTCTCCTTCCCAAGGATGGGGGATTTAATACATGTGCGTTCATAAACTTCGAAATATATTATTAAGTCTCACTTAATATATTTTATTTCTTACTTCAAAATATAATCATTAACATTCGGTAATATTATTTTTACCCTAAAAATAATATTTGTATATTTCACAAAATAATCATAAACATTCGGTAATATTATTTTTACCCTAAAAATAATATTTGTATATTTCACAAAATAATCATAAACATTTTACAAGTGACGCTATGAAAAACATATATTCTAAATATATATATTTCAGGTTTTATTTTGTGAAAATCCCACCTCCGACATTTTGTAAATAAAGTCATGGCGAAATCTATAATTCGAAAACACGTTAAAAATGTATTTCTAACACTTGTAGTGAAAATATTTCTAAGTGTTAGGTTTTTGGAAAAATTTCGCCAGAGTTTCCTCTGTAACTGGAGGTGGCCACGCTTTCAAGCGTATCATTTTCTTTTACAACTCAAACCAACAATTTTCTCATTCAATCAATAGACATTAATCAAACCATCAAACTAGTCAAAATAGATGTAAATTGCAAAGATACATGAACTTGTGGTTTATCTAAAATATGAAGTAAATCCCATTACTTTTAGTGGATCTTTTGTATAAATCAATCCGGTTTCGTAAAAGTCTCGTTTTTAATGAAATTCTATCTTTACAACTTATTGTTAACATTTACAAAAATAGTTCTTTTGTCAAAACTTTGTGTTACACAAGTGTCTACACACTTGTGTGTTTACAAAAGCACTTTTGGTTATGTAAGATCCGTCTTTTAAAAATATGTTTTCTCTTGACACGTGGTCCTTTGAAAGTACCACTTGTAGATCCATAGATCTACTAGTTTTAAACACTATTTTGTAAGAAAAATCGTTTTTACACAAGTTCAAGTTTCTCGTGTGGTAGAGTTTCATCATTTAACCCTTGTTACACTTAAACAAGCTCTATGTCATGATCCATGATCATGACCAATCCGGGTTAAACAATGATCCGAGCTACCACAACATAGATCGGCACTAAATAATTACACAAAACAAATCCTACATGATTTACACAACAATCAAGCTTTTAACCATCATTTTTAGCATTTTTAGAAGACTTTTTCATATCATTTTGTATGTTCATGAGTTTTAACCATCAAAGTTCTTTTTAACCACTTAAAAATAGATCGAGAGTGTGTTTCAAGCAACTTACTACTAGCTCGAGGCTAGGGAAGATTCTAGTCGAAAAATGCGTGGATAAAAGCAATGTAGCGAGGTCCTTCACAATCCGAGTGCACCAAGCTTCCTTGTAGGTGATCCTTAACACTTGTATGAGTTTGGAACTTGCAAGATCAAAACCGACAAATGGATGGATGTATAGGGGTGTACGGCCGAGAGCTCTTAGAGAGAGAGAGAGAGTTGTGAAGTTGAGTTGTGAAGTTGAGTTGTGTGATGGAAATGTTAAGTGTGTTAAGCTTGGAACTTATAGACAATTCACATGAGCATTAACCATTGGATTAAGTGTCTAATAGATATTAGGCATTAGAGATTAAATAAATCAACAAGGTACAAGGGGTCTCCCCCTTGGGGACGGTTCGGTTAGAGAGGGGGGGGGGGTCTTGGTTCATTTCCAACTAAATAGTTAGACATTAGTTGGTTAAGTGTGAAGGTTAACTCGGTTATTAGTATGTTATGCGTTATAGCGGGTGCTAGGGTATTCAGGGACCCTAACTGGCTCAGAAAAAGCTAAACAATGTAAATGGCAATATTTTTATGTTCCGGGTATAGTCCGGTTGTTCGGTTGGATAGTAATCCGTTAAAGTGCTTAACAAAGCTTTAAAGTGTCGTTATTATTATTTTTAGTGACACAACTTATTCCCGACACTTTGGAAAGTGTCTAGTAATATTTTTCTCATGTTTTGACACTTTATTAGTTAGCTAGATGCTGAATTATTATTTAAAGTGCTGAATTTTGTACTTGGAGTACGTTTTAGGCACATCCGGTCATCGTAATCTCATTCCTAGTGACGCAGTTCTACAACCCTTATATTCCTACACTCACCACTAGTGTAGCAACTATCTCAGGCTCTTACAGGCCTTAGAGGCAGTACCTGCCTGGTGCTAGTTATGACAGCACGTTTAATAGGTTATCCGTTCATTGTGCTACTGTGCTTTTGGTGCATCAAGATTGTCACAAAGGTGCTGTAAGCAAGACATGGAGTGACAACAAGTAAAGTATGATGCAAGTAAGTATATGTATCAGTATTCAAGTAGCAGTTTATCCACAAGTTCAAGTAAGCACAGTAATTAAGCAGTAATTAATTATTAATTAAGTCGTACGGATACCTGGTTTAGTGAGGGTTGTCACAGACTGATTCAGGGAAGGACAAGAAAAAGGGTAAGGGTAAGGAAGGAGAGACGTCGAAGAAATCGAGGAAGCGAAAGGGTGCCCAGAATTTTGCTGTTACAGCACAGACTACTCAGAACCCGCAGAACCCACCGGCTCAGCCGCCTGCAAAGAAAGCGTATGCTGGTACCGCACCTCATTGTGCTCGTTGCAACGGTCATCACGTTGCACAAGAAGCTTGCAGGCAATGTACGACGTGTGGTTAACTTGGGCATTTGTCCAATGTTTGTCGTTTGGGACAAAATCAGGTTGCTCAGGTTCCAGCTCCGGGTCAGGGGAATGCTGTGAGATTTCCACCGAGTTCATGTTTTAATTGTGGAGAGAATGGTCACTTCCGCAACAACTGTCCGAGACTGGTGAATGCAAACGCGAATGCTAACGCGAACCCAAATGCGAACGTCAACGTCAATGTGAATCCCGCTCGTGGGCGAGCGTACAATTTGAATGCAAACGAAGCGAGGGCCGACAAAAAAAGTGGTTAACGGTGCGTTTCTTGTTAATAATCGACCTGCGTCTATTCTTTTTGATTCTGGTGCCGATAGAAGTTTTGTTTCGTTATCTTTTGAGCCTTTGCTTGCGATACCTAGAACTAAACTGAGGAAACCCTTATCTGTCGAAGTTGCTACTGGTAAACCTCTTGTTCTCGATTCTATTATTCGTGATTGTCAGTTAAACCTTGATAACCATCTTTTTCCTATTGACCTCACAGTGATGCAACTTGGGAGTTTTGATATTATCATTGGAATGGATTGGTTAACCAAACACCACGCTGAGGTGGTTTGTTTCGATAAGATTGTTCACATTCCTTTGTCTTCCGGTGATGTTTTGGAAATTCGTGGCGAGAAACCTTCTGTTGGTTTGAAGCTTATGTCGTGTATGGAAGCCCAAAGGTATTTACAAAAAGGATATGTTGCTTTTCTGGCACATGTCACCGAGGAGAAAAGCAAGAGCAAGAGTATTCAGGATATTCCGATTGTTAGGGATTATCCGGAGGTGTTTCCTGATGAACTGCCTGGTTTGCCTCCAGTTCGTCAAGTCGAGTTTCATATTGACCTTGTACCCAATGCCAACCCGATTGCAAAAGCACCTTATCGTCTTGCACCGTTGGAGATGCAAGAGTTATCGAACCGACTTCAAGAGTTATCTGATAAAGGATTCATCCGACCGAGCTTTTCACCTTGGAGAGCTCCTGTCCTCTTCGTGAAAAAGAAAGACGGATCCTTTCGAATGTGTATCGATTATCGTGAGCTTAATAAGCTCATCATCAAGAATCGATATCCCCTACCTCGAATTGATGATCTCTTCGACTAGCTGCAGGGTGGTTCATGTTTTTCCAAGATCGATCTGCGTTCTGGGTATCATTAACTTCGTGTTCTCGAAGAAGATATTCCCAAAACTGCTTTCCGCATAAGATATGGGCATTACGAGTTCACTGTCATGCCTTTTGGTTTGACAAATGCTCCAGCTATCTTTATGGACTTAATGAATAGGGTCTGCAAACCTTATTTGGACAAGTTCATTATTGTGTTCATCGATGATATTCTCATTTATTCAAATTCTCGAGCCGAGCACGAGCAACACCTTCGCTTAACATTGGAACTCCTGAAGAAGGAGCAACTTTTTGCTAAATTCTCCAAGTGTGAATTCTGGCTTGAAGAAGTTCAATTATTGGGTCATATAGTCAATGAGCAGGGTATTCATGTGGATCCATCCAAGATTGCTGCTATTAAGGACTAGAATACACCGTCGACGCCTACAGAGATTCGATCTTTTCTTGGTCTTGCTGGTTATTATCATCGATTCATTTCAAATTTCTCGAAGATTGCGGTTCCACTCACTACTTTGACTCAAAAGAATAAGCCTTTCGAGTGGGGACCCAAGCAAGAAGAAGCGTTCCAAACGCTGAAGCAGAAGTTATGTAATGCTCCTGTTCTATCTCTGCCCGAGGGAAGCGATGATTTCGTTGTCTATTGCGATGCGTCCAACTTAGGTCTTGGTTGCGTCCTTATGCAACGAGGTAAAGTTATAGCATATGCATCTAGACAATTGAAAGTTCACGAGAAGAACTATATGACTCATGATCTTGAGTTAGGAGCTGTGGTTTTCGCGCTTAAAATCTGGAGACACTACCTCTATGGAACGAAATGTGTGGTTTTCACATACCACAAAAGTCTCCAGCATATTCTTAATCAGAAAGAGCTGAATATGAGGCAACGACGTTGGGTTGAACTCTTGAACGACTATGATTGCGAGATTCGCTACCATCCAGGTAAGGCGAATGTCGTAGCTGATGCGCTTAGTCGAAAAGAACGAGTCAAGCTTCATTCTGTTCGAAATCTATCTGATCTTCAAACTCGTGTCCTTCAAGCTCAACAATTTTGTGTTTCACAAAATTTGATGGGTATGGAATTACCACGTCAACTTGAGCTTAAGCTCGAAGCGAAAGACGATGGTTTGCTCTATTTTTTGGATCGATTGTGGATTCCGAAACAAGACGATCTTCACACCTTAGTAATGGACAAATCTCATAAGTCTCGATATTCTATCCATCCTGGTGCTGATAAAATGTATAAGGATCTTCGTACTCAGTGCTGGTGGCCTGGTATGAAGAAGGATGTTGCCTTGTATGTATCGAAATGCCTAACTTGTCTCAAAGTCAAGGCCGAACATCAACAACCTTCTGGCTTGCTTGTACAACCAGAGATACTGGTTTGGAAGTGGGAGAACATTGCGATGGATCTCATCACTAAATTACCGCGTACATCTAAGGGTCATGATGCTATTTGGGTTGTTATCGATCGATTAACGAAATCAGCTCATTTCATTCCGATTCGCGAGGATCTATCTGCTGATAAACTTGCAAAGATTTATTATGATGAGATTGTGACACGACATGGTGTGCCCTTGGATATCATCTCTGATCGTGATGCTCGATTTTCATCTCATTTCTGGAAGGCCATGCAATCTGCTTTGGGAACCCAACTGAATCTAAGCACTTCTTATCACCCCCAAACAGATGGCCAATCTGAGAGAACGATTCAAACTTTGGAGGATATGCTTAGAGCATGCGTGATAGACTTTGGTGGTAATTGGGACTCTCATCTGCCGCTGATTGAGTTCTCTTACAACAATAGTTATCATACTAGAATTAAAATGGCACCATTCGAAGCTCTCTACGGTCGAAAATGTCGTTCACCTGTAGGTTGGAATGAGACCGGTGAAGCTCAGCTTACTGGACCTGAGCTCGTTCGGGAAACAATAGACAAAATCAAGAAAATCCGCGATAATCTTGTGATAGCTCGAAACCGTCAAAAGAGTTATGCGGATCTGGGACGCAAGCCCTTAGAATTTCAAGTCGGAGATCGTGTCCTACTCAAGGTTTCACCTTGGAAAGGAGTCGTGAGATTTGGAAAGAAAGGAAAACTTGCACCTCGATATGTGGGACCATTTAGGATTGTGGAAAGAATTGGAAAGGTTGCTTATCGACTAGAGCTACCTCCAGAGCTTGGAAATATTCACCCGACTTTTCACGTGTCCAATCTGCGAAAATGTTTAGCTGACGCTGATCTACACATTCCTCTCGACGAGATTCGAATCGATGAAACAATGCACATTGTCGAGAAACCTGTGGAGATCGTGGACCATGCTTTCAAACAGTTGAAGAACAAACGAATTCATTTGGTCAAGATTCGCTGGGAATCCAAACATGGCCCAGAGTTTACTTGGGAGCATGAGGACCAGATGAAGACGAAATATCCGCACTTGTTTTCACAAGCTTCCTCTAGTTAAAATTTCAGGAAGAATTTTCCTGAAGTAGGGGAGACTGTGACAACTGTGTTCTGTAATCGATGTACGATGTAAAACAAAGATGATTATTAATAAAACAATGTTCTTTGGTGTTATTATATGTGTTTTGCTGTTTCTATGTGTGTATTTGTGTTTGGTGATTTTTCAATTCGATTCGATTCCGATTGCAAGCTTTAAATCGCGTTCTGGAAGGTTATACGCAAACTGGTGCGTAAACGCAGTCAGTATAACATGACAAACACTCCGGAATAGTGACATAGGCTTAACATACCTTAAATAACCTCCACATAACTTAGAAATAAGTTTTGAATGGTTTGGTGTGTCGAAATCAACTTTGTTCGATCGCAGGGACTATATGTGTCAAACTGCGAAACTTTGCCAATTTGTATAGTAACGAACATTCCGGAACATGACCATAAGTTATACATACCCTAAATGTCCTTTACATAGCTTAGAAATAGGCTTTGAGGGGTTCGGTGTGCTAAAATAAAATTTATGCTCATTCAGGGACTAAAAGCGTCAAAAAGTGCATAAGTTTGCATTTTCGCGCATAACTTACGTTCTAAATACATCCGGATATCCAAAAATTTATGTAAGCATTAAAATATTTTATTTTAGTGTTTGGCATGATAAAATTCCATTCGTCGCTTAATTTGGATCGTTTTTGCGTTCGTTACGACTTCCGTCGTAATTAAGCGAATAACGCAACCGTACGACCAAACGAACCGACATCTGAGATCTTTTTGAGCATATTTTAAGTTCCCTATAATTTAAATTTATTTTAGATTCTTAAAATGGGGTTAACGGGGCTTAAAAGTGCCAAAAATCAAGTTTTACAAGTGCAGGGATCATTTTTTGAAATTTCTGCCAGATTCAATGAACCTAGTCCATTTTGAAGTATTGGTGGTTTTAACCCATGGTTTTTCAAAACCATGGGCTGGTATTCAATGAACCTAGTCCATTATTAAGGGCTCCCATGGTTTTAGAAAACCATGGGCACACATGTAAAGTCCAGATCAAAGCTCAGTTTTCGATGAACGATCTTAACGGTTCTTGAATTCCTATAAATACCCACCTTCATTTCCTTTCAAAACCCACAATTTGAAATCTGATTTATGCTCTCTAAGTGGAAGTATATGCTTCCTACCTGAGAGAAAATCGGAATCAAATCTTGCGGGGACCTTCTGTAAGTGTTCTTTCGTTCTTTTCATTCGTTTTAGCGTTAAAGTCAAACTGCGTTTGACTTTCTGCATTGACCAGTTTATGGTCAATGTGAAGTTCGTTTAAACTTCATAACGTGAGCATAATCACGATGGTTATAGTCCCTAGTGACTATACCTACTGATTACCACGTTATCTAGGCTGAGTGACGAGTCGTAGTTTCGGCCAAAATGCGTATTCTTGCGTATTCTGTAACCAAACTACTCTTAGGTATCAAAACCATTTGTTTTGATACCAAACTTATTTTCTAACTTAGGTAAGCATGTTTTAACATGCTTAGCTCGTCACTTTTAGTTTTGTGCTTGTCTAGGGTCGTAAAGGTAAGCGATCTAAACAATCGCTTATACTTTCGAACCCGACCTGTTTGGGCGATCATTAGGATCTGACCAAACACATTAGGTGACCATAGTGTATAGGGAATAACCTTCCAAGGTTATACCTTATGGTTGCTTCATTTAAGTAGTTTTATGATAGGTAGTTTATATGCCTTAGGTAAATTACCAAAAATGCCCTTTTACACCAAAATTCATTTTAAGCATATGTAACAAAACCTTCGGTATCTAAACTGATTAGACAACAATATTAAACATATTGAGGCATATTTTACTTATCATAGGACTAGTTAGGCGTTCCGAACGCGTTTCACGCGAACGATGCGTTAAAGTAGCATAAGCTACCTTAATGGGTCGCGATGGGTCGAAAGCACTTAGGTTAGGTTTCATTTAGGATGTAGGCCTTGTTAAACCATATCACATGAGTTCCAACACTCATTTGGGTTACAAGACCTCATTCTGTCCGATCTTCCGATTTAGGCGTCTATTGTTTGACTAGTGATTCAATTACTAGGTGCTGCTTGATTTCTCTGGTTTACTCGAGTTTGTTGAAGTACTATTGATTGAGGATACCTTGCACTACATGTGAGTACATAGTTCCCCTATTTTACTGTTTTCAATTGTTTTGGAGTGATTCATATGTACAAAATGTTTTCAAGGTTTAAACGATGATTTCAAAAAAACGAATAGAACGATTTATACTAAACTATTAACGATTTCAATAAAGTGAACAAACTTGTTGGTTGTAGTTACATAATGAATGACATTCATTAGCATTGATCAAGCCGACCAGTATTAGGTTATGGTACCATAGGATATGACAAATCCCGTTATTACACTATACCCATGATTATGTGTGGGTGTTGTGGGTAACGACTGAATCTGATGATTGTTAACTTACCCTTTGGAGGTTTGTTAATGCAAGAACGAGTTGAATGATGAACGAGTCACTAAGGTTTGAATGTTATTAATGAGACGATCATATATAAGTTTTCACAATTAAAACGAGGACGATTTAAATGATTTAAACGAGGAAACGATTTAGGAACGATTTGGAAACAATGATAAACGATTGGCTTCTGGGCTAGTGTCTAGATAACGAGACGGGTGTAATGTGGTGAAAACATGGTAGATGCGCCGCTGGTACTTCTTATATATAAGTGTTTTCAACATATTACATACCATGGCGTTATTTAGTTCACTAGGGTAAACGATATTGAAACGATGTCACTCAACAATGTTTTCGAAATAATGTACGAGTTTTATTAACGAGTTTATACGAGATGTTTTACATGATGGTTTTCTAAAACAAAAAGCTTTTGGGTTAAGAATCATGGCTACGAAATTTTATAAAATATAACCATCTTGATTTGAGTTGGTTATTCATGTTGCAATATTATACACCTTTTAAAAATAAGGTTTTCGAGGTATTGCAATATAAGTAAACAAGCCATGATTCCGATATTCTTATAAAACCTATGTACTCGCCAGCATTTCTTTGCTGACTTTGTTTTTACATATGTTTCAGGTGTTGTTGCTTGATTGACATTCTAGGATGCATACGTCTGTTGGTACACTTTATGTGGACGCGACTCGGCTCGGTTCGACTCGGCTCAGTTCGACTTGGTTTCGACACGGTTAGGTCCGGCTCAAGCCCGACGTCACGACATTCCTCCGTCGTGCGCCCCAGAGTTCGACACGCGAAGCACGGAGCGCCGCGAACCTATCCCGTTTACACATCATCATGACATCATCATGATGATGTCAACATTTGTCTCATGTGGTGACAATGGAAGAATTACAACAGAAACATGTTCTGGGCCGTGATTATTCAACATTGGGCCAAATACTTGTGCTGGACTTTGACCTTCTACTTGGGCTTATACATGTCGACGAAACAAGATTAGAATATATGTATGTCGATGAAACAAGGTGTGTTTCGTCGACTTTAGTGTTTCGCCGGGTCCTTTTTTGTGTTTCGTCATGTTCTGTGTCTGTCTAGTATAAATACCCTCATTTGTTTCTGTGTGAAACAGATGAGCGACGAGAGACTTAGAGAGAGTCTGTTAAAACATTGTTTGTATATGTTTGTGGTTGTACTCATCCATAATCAATAGATATTGAATCTTTGGTTACCCGTGTGTTTTACACTTTGTTTGGTTTGCACCGTCACGGGGATTCCGCACCCGTTACCGTGTTTGTGATAAACAAGGATAGGTTTTCGTTATCGATCCACCGGAAAAACGGGACCTACAATTGGTATCAGATGTCTTTATGAAGAGCTTGTGTTAGAAAAGCAAACGCCTTCTTCTCTAAATCATAGGCTTTCTTGTCTTCTTCAAGCATATGAGAAATACCAGCGGCAGTTGATGCTGCTGCTTCGAGTTCCGGGTTACATGCAGTAATGAAACACGTCCAAAGTTCAACGTTTTGCCCTAGAATGTATGTGTGAAAACGACCCTTCCAAGATGGATTGTCGTTCATGTGATTTAGCTTTGGCGGGCGATTGTTGCTTCCCGTCTCACTCTCACTGAGCAATAGATTTTGAATGTTTTGATTTTGATTAGAAACCATTGCCCATTGACCTGCATTTATTGATTGTTGTTGTTGAGGCAATGAATTCATTAACAATTTGGCAAGCGAAGGCTGATTTTGAGCTGGTTGTGGTTCCGAACTCCAATCCCACAGACCTTTGTTACTCATGTTTGATATAAGAATGATAATACCTGTTAACACACTTGAAAACACAATGTTACCACACCTTTACAAACCTTCTGTTTAAAAATAACAAGTAACTCAACGAAACTGAATTCTTGTTCCTGGTCGACGAAACAGATTTGTTTAATCGACGAAACTGATATTTTTTTTTTAATAAAAGGTCGACGAAACTGATTTTTTTTTTAATCTTTCAAAAGTGCTTGTGTTGAATAATGATTGGGCCGATCTTTAATTGATGTTGAATAATGATTGGGCCGATAATATGAATTCACATGGCCACACATGTAAACTGATCAACATGAGCTGACAAATTCAAAAAGCAATGTGAAGCTATTGGGCCGAACATAAATTTCACATGTAAATGAAGTCAAACTTCACGTGACACTTGCAAATGAATTACAAAAGTGTTTTTTTTTTTTTTTTTTAAATCGATAGTTTGTTTAAAAAAAAATTTTTTAATTAATTAATCGATGAAACCCAATTGTGTTGAGTGTTGTTATGCGACGAAACTGGGTGGATCTTTATGATCGACGAAATAGAATTATGTTGATAAACGACGAAACAGTTATCCTTAATTAATGCCACGAAATGGCTTATGACTTGCACTTATCGACGAAACACATGAATTTCTGATCTTGAATGTGTGAATGACGAAACAGAATGGATGGATAAGATATTTTCAAAGTTGCCTTATCTCCTTCTGACACAAGGCCACAATTTTCAAACTACCATACTTTTGACAACTATTTTCAACACACCAGCCATCATTTGCAGGACATCAATTTCAAACAAGTATATTATAATCTATAACACTTTAATCAAATTCCAAACAAAGATCAAACAATATAAATTTTCAAGAACAGTTTGAAGACAACTTGATTATAAGATGAACTCGATGAAGATTCAGGTGACCGATGAATTTCCGAACACAAGATTTGCTTAAACTTTTAATAAAAATCAATTCCTATCATGCTAACATGTAATAAAACAAGGTTTTCAATAAAACTTGTAGCAAAACAACACTTCAAACACTGATTTTAGTGACTTTTTCCAGAAAATATATAAATTTTTAAAGAACAAAATCTGAAAAAAAAAAACACTAAAAACCACTTGATAAAAACCCAAACTTGTTTGGTTTTAAACAAGGATTAGAGCCAAAGCTCTGATACCAATTGTAGGTCCCGTTTTTCCGGTGGATCCGATACGAAAACCTATCCTTGTTTATCACAAACACGGTAACGGGTGCGGAATCCCCGTGACGGTGCAAACCAAACAAAAGTGTAAAAAACACGGGTAACCAAAGATTCAATATCTATTGATTAGGGATGAGTACAACCACAAACATATACAGACAATGTTTTAACAGACTTTCACTAAGTCTCTCTGTGCTCATCAGTTTCACACAGAAACTGTGAGGGGTATTTATACTAGACATAGACACAGACTGACGAAACACATAAAGGCCACGACGAAACACTAAAGTCGACGAAACATTATCTGTTTCGTCGATATACATATTAATATCATTCTGTTTCGTCGAGTGGAATAGGAGCCCAACTGAAGTCAAAGTCCATTCCAATATTACGGCCCATATATGAAGTTGATTGGCCCAGATGCATTGTTCGGTCAAAGGTTTTCACATATTCAACATTGTGACATCATCATGACAAATGTTGACATCATCATGACATCATCATGATGATGTCATGATGATGTGTAAACGGGATAGGTTCGCGGCGCTCCGTGCTTCGCGTGTCGAACTCTGGGGCGCACGACGGAGGAATGTCGTGACGTCAGGCTTGAGCCGGACCTAACCGTGTCGAAACCAAGTCGAACTGAGCCGAGTCGAACCGAGCCGAGTCGCGTCCACATAAAGTGTACCAACAGCGTCACATAGGATCTGGACGAGGCCTTAGTGACATAATATCTATGATAGACGATATGAAACTTGTTGTTCTATGTTAAAACAATGTTAATGTTTAATATTATCAATAAAACGAAACACTTTTTGTATCCATGGTTATGAAACGATAATTCTGTTACAACACCCCTCGACGTTTCCGCCACGCTTTGTTGTTTTACGTGGTCGGGGTGTGACAGTCTCCCCATTCGTACTTCTTATCCTTTTGAGTAAGGGATGTTAGCGGTTGACCGATTTTGGAAAAATCCTCAATGAATATGCGATAATACCCTGCTAAAGGCTTGAGCCGGACCTAACCGTGTCGAAACCAAGTCGAACTGAGCCGAGTCGAACCGAGCCGAGTCGCGTCCACATAAAGTGTACCAACAGCGTCACATAGGATCTGGACGAGGCCTTAGTGACATAATATCTATGATAGACGATATGAAACTTGTTGTTCTATGTTAAAACAATGTTAATGTTTAATATTATCAATAAAACGAAACACTTTTTGTATCCATGGTTATGAAACGATAATTCTGTTACAACACCCCTCGACGTTTCCGCCACGCTTTGTTGTTTTACGTGGTCGGGGTGTGACAGTCTCCCCATTCGTACTTCTTATCCTTTTGAGTAAGGGATGTTAGCGGTTGACCGATTTTGGAAAAATCCTCAATGAATATGCGATAATACCCTGCTAAACCCAAAAACTGTCGAATCTGTCGTGACGTCAGGCTTGAGCCGGACCTAACCGTGTCGAAACCAAGTCGAACTGAGCCGAGTCGAACCGAGCCGAGTCGCGTCCACATAAAGTGTACCAACAGCGTCACATAGGATCTGGACGAGGCCTTAGTGACATAATATCTATGATAGACGATATGAAACTTGTTGTTCTATGTTAAAACAATGTTAATGTTTAATATTATCAATAAAACGAAACACTTTTTGTATCCATGGTTATGAAACGATAATTCTGTTACAACACCCCTCGACGTTTCCGCCACGCTTTGTTGTTTTACGTGGTCGGGGTGTGACAGTCTCCCCATTCGTACTTCTTATCCTTTTGAGTAAGGGATGTTAGCGGTTGACCGATTTTGGAAAAATCCTCAATGAATATGCGATAATACCCTGCTAAACCCAAAAACTGTCGAATCTCAGTTGGCGTCTTTGGAGTTTCCCAATTCTTAATTGCCTCGATCTTGGTGGGATCCACATGAATACCATTCTCATTCACCACGTGACCAAGGAACTGCACTTCACGTAACCAAAACTCACACTTCGAGAACTTAGTATAAAGCTTCTCCTTCTTTAGCAGCTCTAAAATGGCTCTGAGATGTTGCTCATGGTCTTCTTTTGTCCGTGAGTAGATCAAAATATCGTCGATAAATACAATCACGAATTTATCAAGATATGGCTTGCAAACTCGATTCATCAAATCCATAAATACTGCTGGCGCGTTTGTCAAACTAAACGACACTTCTAGAAACTCGTAATGTCCATAACGAGTTCTAAAGGCAGTCTTCGCTATACTTTCTTCTTGAATCCGCAGCTGGTGATAACCTGATCGAAGATCGATCTTGGAGTATTAACTCGAACCCAGAAGTTGATCGAATAAATCATCAATCCTCGGCAAAGGATACTGATTCTTGATGATTAACTTGTTCAGCTCTTGGTAGTCAATGCACATACGAAAACTACTATCTTTATTCTTGACGAACAGAACTGGGGCTCCCCAAGGTGAGAAGCTTGGTCTAATGAATCCCTTATCCAAAAGCTCCTGAAGCTATTTCGATAACTCTTGCATCTCTGAAGGCGCAAGTTGATAAGGTGCCTTGGCTATAGGAGCGGCGCTTGGAACCAAGTCAATGCAGAACTCGACTTGTCGTTGTGGAGGTAATCCTGGCAAGTCTTCGGGGAAGACTTCAGGATATTCCCTTACCATAGGGATATCTTCGAGCTTGGGTTCTTCGGCTTCTTTATCGACTACGTGAGCCAAGAAGGAAACACATCCTTTACGCAAAAACTTCTGTGCCTTCAAACAACTGATAATCCGTAGAGGCGTATCCTACTTCTCCCCATGAATCACGATCGTCTCTTCATTCGCCAACGGGATGCAGATAACCTTCTCATGGCATATGATCTCAGCTCGATTACTTGACAACCAATCCATTCCAACTACTACGTCAAAACTTCCCAACTCGACTGGTAGAAGATCTATCGCAAACTCACGTTCTCCAAGCTCTATCACACAGCCTCTAATCACTTCGTTTGCTTCTACTATCTTCCCATTAGCTAGTTCTATTGAGTACGGGATATCTAACTTACTTGCAACTAACCCAAGTATATTCTTAAATTCTAGGGATACGAAGCTATAGTCGGCACCAATATCAAATAGCACAGATGCAAAATGTTGATTAATAGGGAACGTACAAGTGACTATGTTCGGATCCTGACGAGCTTCCCTAGCTCCAATGTTGAAGACTCTTCCCTGAGCTTGGTTGTTCTTTGGGAAATCCCGCTTGAAGTGCCCTACATCACCACAGCCAAAACAACCTTGATCGTTTCCAGTACCACCCTGATTGTTGTTACTTCCCCCACGGTTCCCATTTCCCGCCTGGTTTCCGTTTCCATTCCGGTTTCCATTACCTCCCTGATAATTTCCTCCTTGATTTCTATTTCCATAACCGTTTCCACCACGGTTTCCATTGCCATTACCATTTCCACTTCCATTTCCTCTTTGACCACCATTCCCACGACCAGTACCAGCCCAGCACGTTTCCTTTGAATGACCATTCTTTCCACAATTACCACACTTCCTAAACTTGCACTGGCTGGCATGATGATACTGACATACATTACATTTGTGCAGAGTACCCATGTATCCTTTTCCTTTGTTCTCAGAACTTGCAGCACCAGTCCTGACCTCGGCTGGTGGGTTAGCATCTCTATGCTTGTTAGTACCGCTGTTTGCATGAGTACCCTTCTTGAAGTTCGAAAACTTCCTCTTGTTTTCCCCAGATGACTCCACATGAGTCTCCTTCTTCTTTCCCTCAGAAATCGTAAACTTGCCCAATCTAATGGCTTCCTCTGTCAGTGCCATGCTCAAGTCAATAGCTTCAGTAATGGTTGGGGGCTTGGATGTCGTCACCATGCTCAGAATCTGGGGCGCCAATCCCCAAATGAAACGTTCGACTCGCTTGAACTCTAGTTCTACCATGTTGGGGACCACTCGGGACAAATCATGGAATCTCTACACATACTCAGCTATCTTAGGGCCATCCATTTTCAGATTCCAAAACTCGGTTTCCAACTTTTGGATTTCTGCCCTCGAGCAATACTTCTTTCGCATCAGCTCTTTCAATTCATCCCAAGTCAGAGCATACGCTGCAGCTTCTCCTAGAGTCTGAACTTGAAGGTTCCACCATGACAGAGCTCCATCTAGGAATAGTCTAGAAATGTAAGTGACTTGATGCTCTGGCGCACACTTACTCATTCGCAGCACAGAATCTGTATTCTTAGCCCATCTCACAAAAGTTATGGCACCTCCAGTGCCGTCAAAGTTCAGAGGCTTGCAGTCCAAGAACTGCTTGTAAGTACAGCCTATACAAGCAACATCATTCACAGAAAGTATTAGCAAACGCACATGGAAATGTCCAAACATATCGTAATGTGTCCTTAGTGACTTAAACAATATCGTTAGGTGGGTTATTCCCTGAGGTACCTCCACTGTGTTCGGAGCATATGGCCTCATGGTGTGCGATTGTCTGTGAAATTCGTTCTTGTAATTCTGCCTTGTTTGTGGGCAACTGAGTGTTCCTTCGAGGAGGCATCTTCTAAGAAGAAGATTGTATAGGTCAGGTCTTATTCGATAAATAATAAATAGTACGTATATATAATAGCATTTATCATAGCAAGTAAGCATATAACATCACAATCATAGCACGAACATGTAAATCAACGACGTATGTAATGAGAACATGACGATTGAGCTTTCATTAATCATTGACCACGGTTACATTGTTTATATAATGTATCACATCAAAAGGGACACAGGATCACACTACCCTTGTCTAATAAGTCTATCAACATACAAAATCATATGATCAAAAGGTGGTCTCCAAAAGGCTTCACAAGCTCGGCTTAATAGTGGTGCTCTCATCAAAAGCAATGCAACCTACACAAAACCCAAAACCACTATGCTGATGGTGGTGGTGGAGGAAAGAAAAGCAAGCTGCGCACATGCGCAACCTCCTCCTTAAGCTCATATACATGACGCAGGAGATAACTGATCTGCTGCTCAACAGTGAGAAAGCATCAAACTCTGGGAAAGGAGTAAGAGGAGCATGTGGATGTGAAAATGGAGACAGTGATGAACGAGGGGGAATAAAAGTAGGCTGGCAAGGACATGGTAAAGGATGCGGTGTCATCTCAAGCTCCAAAATCCTGCGACTCATAATCTCATACTGAAGCTGGAGTGATAAGAGTAACTCATCCCGTGTATAGCCAACAAAGTGAGAGGGATGATAGGGATCTGAAATCGGCATAGAGTACGGTGGGAACCATCGGAATGGCTAATCAAGTGGTGAAGAAGTAAAAGGAGAAAACGGTGCAGACTAAGGGATTTGTGGAAAGGCTGCTGAAACATAAGGATCATGACTAGGCTACTGGCCTGAAGTACCCTCTCCTGGACGCGGTGCAGGGATGTCCTGAAGAAAAATGATAGGCAGGTCGGTGCGATGGACATCGGACTCCATAAGGGGAAAAGGAGCAACATCAGCGGGTGCGGGTGCAGGTGCAAATGGATCAACGATAGGAGGGTCAACAAGTGCAAGAATTGGGTCAGGTATGAGGGGTACAATGTCTGGTAAGCCAAAAGGAATAGGGTTATGATCAGGTATAGGCTCAGGATCAGCAGGTGCCACATCAGGCTGATCAACAGGAACGAAATCTGGCTCAGGACCAGGCTCGGGGTCGTGTGGAGGGGATGGTGCAGCTGACATGGTTGTATCATCATCAGAATCAGTGGCATAGCGCCATAATCCAACTGCCTGCAAGGCAGAAGACGTCACAGACTCAAAGGAATCTGAGACAGATTGTAAACTAGTATCAGAGCATAGCTCAATAACAGGAATCTCGAGAGGTTCAATAGCAACAACATCCTCATCCAACTTTCCATAACCATGGGCGTCATCGGGAGGACCATCAACAAACAAATCAACGTCATCATCAAACAGATCGTCAAAAGGCCAATCCACAGGAGGGATAACCACGAGAGGAACGAGAGTGAGGATCGGTGCCACAATATGCTCACCATCGGGATGCCCGGTGATAAGATGATCATGGACTGGAATGGGAATAACAAAAGGATCCTCATCTGGAATACCATCAGCTAAGGGTAAGTCATCTCCAAAATCAGGCAACGTGAACTCCTGAAAGTCGTCCTCGTCGTCTGACAACATATCTGGGTCGCTCTCAGTATCGGATGTAAAGATCTCTGGCTCTGGTGCGATCTCGTCATCGGAAACAATAGCCATAGGATCATCGGCGTTGGACAATCCGCTCTCGGATGAAGACATATTGTCTGTAACAGAACAATCATAACATATGCACATATATTAACCACTATCATTTAGTATGCAATCAAAGACAATGTATCATGAAATCATGTATCCTCGTGATTCCTCACGAACCCTTCCTTAGTCTACCCCAGACTAAACCACAAATGTAAACATTGTAATCGTGTTTCGTGTCTTTCCTTTTGTAAAAGCGTTTGTTCCCTGGATCTGGACATTTTGTGTATGCAATGAAAACATGTTGTGAAAATATTTTCGCGAGAGCCCTAATGATTGTAGTCTAGACTCGAGGAGGAATCCTAGTTTGCTACAATCGAAGCTCTGATACCAAACTGTCACACCCTGACTTTTGCGAAAGCGTGATTATGTGTGACTTGCTTAATATCATTGCATCCAACCATAACAAACATTTATATGATAAAACTAAAGATGTTCACCCATTGATTAAGTTTAAAAACATAACAACATTGTTTTAAACATAGACTTCAAATCCGAATTACAAACCATGTAAATTGTTTTAGAGTTCCACAAGGACTCAACAAAAGACACTAACGAAAACCAGGCTTTGAATTATGTATCCTACCCAGGATAAAAGACACAATCCAAACCCTCAGACTCCGGATGACGTCTTTTGTTCCCAACATCACTTGAAACATCCAAATGCCCACCAGATCCACATTTAATTCCCTGAAATACATGTAGTTTGAAAACATCAACAAAAGTTGAGCGAGTTCATGTGTTTGTTTGTGTGCACGAATAAACCTTTGAAATCATTGTAAGTATGTATGTTTTGTAAAACCCGGTATGAAAGCAACAAGGAAAACAGATCATTAATGGTTTGCAAGGCCATTAATATGTGTGACGTGATGCAGGAAGGCTCAAACCTAGCAAATTTTGTCTCCGGCAGTAAGACATAGTCACCTCATGGGCCAAACCCCGGTCTGCATGGGTGTGGGCTCGCTATACCCAAATAGATCTATCACTCATGTCCCTCGATCCTACTACGAGGATTAATGGTCTTAAGTGTTGTACCCACCACTCACATGATCAAACAGTACCTTTCCTTAGCTAACCATACCAAATGTAATCGTATGTAAACAGTTTGTAACATGTACTTCACCCCCGAAGTTATAAAACCGAAAACAGTTAAAACAAAAGGGGGACATGAACTCACAGTCTTGCGTTCTTCTTAACCAACTGTAACTCAAAGCTTCTTCTGGCGTACATGACTACCTACAACGTACTACGGATTATTAGACGAGCGGGTCGTGCCTTGACTTAGTATTAATTAGTGTCTTTGAGTTACGTTTCTTTGTGTCCTTAATATTATTCCAAATTATATAATTATTTGTTAAAATAATAAATATTTTAACTTAAATTATATTTATTAAATTTTGGAATATTAGTTAAAATAATACATTTTTAACTTGTTACTTTTTATGTATTTATACATGTATATCCTTCCCAAGGATGGGTGTATTTGTATTCGTATTTTTATACTTGTATATTTTTGCCAAGTGTCAGTAGCGTATTCCGGTGTGTATTTATACGTACGAGAATACGTATTTTCTTGTAATTATTAAGTATTTTATACTTAACTTTTCCGGAATAATATTTCTAATAAAAAATACATCAATATATATTTTCAAAATATATATTTTAAGAAATATTTCATAGAAAAATTACTTATAATTTTTCCTTGGCAAATATTTATAAATCTCATACAAGTCTCAAAAATAGTATATTTCCAAGTCTAACTTAGAAAATATATATATATAAACCTATTTTTACCCAAAAATAACGTATTCCATGTGTATTCAAGAAAATATATATTTTCTTCCCAAAAATAATATATCTTCTAATAATTTCAAGAAAATATATATTTTATTCACCCAAAAATAATATATTTTCTTATGGTCAAAAATATCATATATAACTTTGTACTAATTGTAAAAATCATATTTTTGTTCTCTTGGTGTCCAAAATACCATTTTCCAAAATATATTTATGAATAAAATTTTCGGAATATTTTTGTGAGTTATATTCCTTTGTTCGGTTTCTCCAATATTTTGGTTATAATCTATATGTTCATTCTCTTGTAATTTTGATAATATTTTGGATTGTAAATTTTTTTTGTATTTTAATGAGTTATATTATTTCAAGTCTTAAAATAATTTAACTAATACACATAATATACAAATAATCACACACATGGTGACATCTAAATATATATTTTCCTAGATACATATTTAGTCACTTTTATTTACAGAAACCAACCTCCAATATTTATAGTTTTTGTAACAAAAATTATGGCAGTCTTTATATGAAAATTCGTGGTTTAAAAAATGCTTGTAAACATTTGTTCAAAAATATTTTTCTAAGTGTTCAATTTCTAGAAAAATTTTGCCATAGTTTCCCCTAAAAATGGAGGTTTTCATGCTTTCAAAGCATATCATTTTCTTTTATAAATCAACTCAATCAACAAATCAATCTACACTTACCAATTTGCCAAAATCAAGGATAAATTACTACCTCATGAACTTGAAAATTTATAAAAATGTGTAGTAACTTACTAGTGTATTTAGTAAGTCAAATTACCCTTTAAAGTGTGGTTGTTTATTTAAAATCATCATTTTTAAAGAAATTTTATCTTCACAACTTGTATATCATTTTTCTAAAAATATTTCTTCTTGGATTCTTCTTGTTAAATACATGATCCTACACTTGATTAACCACTAAAAATGTGGTTTATTTATTTAAGAACCAAGATTAAGTAAACTTTGTATTTTTAACTTGATTTCTTGAAAAACCATTCTTGATATCATAGATTTACAAGACTTTATACACACTTTGATCATCACTTAACAAGAAAACAACTTATTCTTTCATGTTCATGATTTACATGAGGATGATTTATGGATCTTTAACATTTTCATCCTCTCATCTTGCTAGATTATGTTTTTAATAATTATCTAGTAAGATCACATGATGATCTACATCAATAACATGAGTAACCAACAATCAACAAGCATAACAACACATAAACATCATGATTTCTTATGATTTTAAGCTTATGTTCAAGTTTCAAGTTCAAGATTCTTAGTGTTCATCATGATCAACAACTTGTATCTTCTTTTAACCACTAAAATAAGATGTAAAATGAAGAGTATGGTGTTCTTACTACTAGCTCAAGGCTAGGGATGATCACTAGATGAAATGGAGTGGATAAAAGCACAAGAGAAAGGCCCTTCAACTTCCACAATCTCCAAGCTTCCTTATACACCTTCTTACACCCTTGTGGTTACTTGGAATTAAATGAAGATTGATTGATGATGGTGGTATGGTTGTTGTTGTTCTCGGCCGAACCCAAAGAAGAAGGGAAGAAGAAGAGTGGTGTGTGTTGTGTATTTTAGAGAATGAGGGTTATGACCTTTGAGTTACTACTTATAACCACCATCACTTGTTTTTCTCATGGTCTAAGTGTTTAGTAAAGAACAAATATGATCCATTTTAATATGTAAATAAAATCTTGATGTGGGGCCCTTGTTGGGTCATGAACTAGGTTAGGGGGGGGGGGGGGGTCTAGGCTTAGGTTTCAACTATAAGTTAGTTTATGTAGGATCGATTTTCGACTCCGGAACGATTGCGAATCGAACGTGTGACGTGCGGAATCCGTACACGAACGTGACCGAACACGCGAGAACGTAATATAATCAGTGATTCTATTGAAAGATCTGAAATCATACAAGAACCTGAATCACGTGGAGCACTTTCTCTCTCTAGACTTTCTCTCTCTAGATCTAAATCTCCAAAGCTCCCAAATGGCAAAAGTCTAAAAAGTTTCTAAGTCTAACCCTAAGACATCTATTTATAGGCCAAGGGGTTTAATGAGATTTCTCATTATTACAGAAATGCCACCTTGCCTTTTCCCTAAATATTACAATATAAAGTCTAATATTAAGCTGTTTCTGCTACGATCTGTCTTGACGGAGGCGATAGACATAAATACACCAACAGACTCCCCCTTGGATATTGCCGCAGTCAATCTCGTAGCGTCTTTTCTTTCTCTCTCTCTCTCTCTGAATCTTCTTGAAGCTTTAACACGTTTTCATCAACATAGACTCCCTCTTGCTTGAACAGAATCCCCGTGGATCTATCTTCAGCTTCAGCTTCCCTTTCGGTAGACCCTTTTCTTCATCAGGCTCCCCATTTCATCAAGCTTCCGTGCTTTTGGGATCGAAACCTGGCTTTCCGGATACAAGCTCTTTAGGATAGTTAGCTGGCTCCTTGAAAGCAAGCTCCCCCTTGCGTTGAGCTCGTCTTTAGACTCCCCCTTGGACTCGACTATCGGGATCATAGTCTTGAACAACATCTGCAATTCTCAAACATTTATAAGTACAAACTTTTTATGAATTTCCAGGATTGAAAATCCTGGCTCTCTCAGCATAAGCTAGAATATTTTAACAGTGAAAGCTTTTTCAAATGTCCAGGAATCGTGACCTGGCTCTTTTTAAAATTTCTAAATCAAGATCCTGGCTCTAAATATAATAATATGAATATATCCAGTAATACTTGAATCTCTCTCTCTCTCTATCAACAATCTTCACAGATTTGGCAGTTTTAGCGAACAGGATCGGAAACTGGCTCTTTTAACAGATTTTAACAATTTAAGCATCCAAATCCCTCACAGTTAATCATCCAAGTCCAATTTAATGACTTTGGAGATATCACAAACTGTTTTTAATTTTTGATTTAAAAAAAAACTTCAAGATTCAAGTTAATGAACTTGTTTTATTTTCAGAAACATGATCAACATACTTAGATTTTGAAACTCAACATTTCAGACATCGGTTGTCAAAAATAAAGTGAAATCAAAATCTTTTTGTATTTTTCTAAAATATAAAGCAGTAAAGAAATATTTACAAACATATTTACAGATAATATTTTTGTTTGAGTTCACGTCAGAGGATCATATCAGTTTATGACAAATCACTAGTACCGTTGAGCTTTAAACACTTTAAGTTCTAAACGATTCACTTAGATTGTTAGTATACTGATCCACTTAAATTTTCACACAAAGTTGAATCGATTCGAGATACGGAATTAGTGTTTTAAGAACTTAAACTTATTTGTGTGTCCCACCTCAGAATATACTCCCGTATCCAGACTCCTATATTCAGTCTTACAGGTGAATGTACACTAATGATATCTGTAAATGGGTAATGCGAGGCCATGAGAGCTCAGGTTAGAACTTCCGCTCAGACAAATAGATGATGGCTCGACTTTAGGTGTGTCCCATTTGGGGATCTTTTCTTCAACAGCACATAATTAGCATTTTTTAATGTTTCATCATTTTTTATGCTGAGGGTGGGCTTTATGATTAAAGCAGTGCAGAGTATTATACGAGGACTAGGCTATTGCTCCCGCAAAATCAGAAGTCCTTGTATAATACCCAAGATATCATCATGTACAAAGACCTACTATGTCAGAAATAGAAAGCCCTTCAAACAAGATTTCAGGGGTTACTTATATATCCGAGAGATGTTCCCCATGAGATAAGTAAGTATTTGATATTTAGATTTATATCTCGAAAACAATCTACTAAGCATGTAAAAACCTATTGGCATATCATCAGTGAGACCGTTTATCATATTTTAACATTCCATTTCTTTAGCGTACTGTGATTGTCTACTGATGTACTATCATTTCCTCTTTTTACACAAAAACTCATTTTTGAATTTTATCATGTTTTTGGCGTTTTCAAATTTTCTAGTGTTTTTGGATTTTCTAAAATTTTCTTACTCCCCCTAAAATTCAAAACATTTAAAGAAAATTTGACAACCTGATACTGATAGCTTTGTCTCGCCATCCATTTTCTGCATCTCATGCTCTGTTTTGCAGAAAATATACCCCCATGATTTACAACACATTGATATTTTACAGTTTGAAAACCATTTTTCAATCTTGTAAAATTAATCATGTTTGTTCAGCCGTGAGGGTTTCGGCATATTTAATCAACATTTTTTTAAAAATTTTTCAATTTTTTAGGGTTTTGAAATATGGTTTATTTATGTACAGAAATCAAACAAACTCCCTGTTCAACAGTCGCAGGGACCGGCTGCCTCTTCCTTTCGTGCCAGGCTGCTTCGACACTCTTCTTGTTGACATTCAGATTTCTTCGGAAGCACCTGCACATTCAATTTAATTCAATTACTTGAACAATTTAGCCCAGGTCTGTTTGACCTTGAGCATTTCAACACAATATGCTCCATTCAACTTTGGAAAATCTTTGTCATTTTGTACAAAGACTTTTTCCATTTTAACATCATCTTTTTCCTCATTTACCGAAGTCATTTGTTTCTTAACTGTCCATGTTTGACCTTTTGGAGTACCTCTTTTGTAAAAATGTGAATCTTTTTGAACATTTTGATTTTCAACAACTTTTGGTTTCCAAAACTGGTTTGGTTTTGTTGCATTGACAGTTGTTATCCAACTTTGTGTTGTTCTAAGTCTGGGTGTCACTGATTTCCATGTTTGTTGTGAATCAGCCTTTGACATTTTCGGCTTCCAAGTTTGCTTTGAATCAATCTTGGTTGACTTCTGATTCACAACATCAGACTTCTTTTTCGTTTCAACACCAACAGGTTTTAGATTTGGACACTTGCGAGCAAGATGTCCAGTTTGATCACACTTAAAACATGTTCTCTTTGAGACATCTTTGACCTGTTGCTGTTGCTTTTTCTGAGCATAGAACTCTTCATTAGGCTATCGTCTGAATTTGAGTTCTTTCTCTTCTTTGAAACTTGTTCCGTGAACAAAATTCATTTTTGCTTGATAATTTGGCTTTTCATTTTTATTCCAACTTTGTTTCTTCTTATAACCCAACCTAGCCTTCATGTTTTTCTTTTTGTAACCAGGTTTGTTATAAAAAGTTTTGTGACTCTTTCCAGCAAACTTTGGAATCTCAGACTTTTCAATCTCAATCATTTTGAAAACTTTGTCAATCTTTTCTGAAATCACATTCTGAATAAGGAATATAATATCTAAGAATAATTTGTCCGATCCAATCATGGTATAAACCAATCCTTTTGAATCATCATTCGCCTTTTTCTCAGATTTTGAGTTTTTCAGATAACCTTCATGAAAACTACCTTCATTTTCATCTTGTGATTCAGATTTACCTGTTTCAACCGACTCTTCTTTCAACACACTTTCAACGACCTTACCTACCACCTCTGAATCACTTGAATCATCAGATTTGGAATAGGTTATGTCAATGTTATCTGGCAATTGACCGACCATGTTGAAAGCTTTTTTTACTTTCTCATCATCATAAAATGCAAACTTTTCCGGTGGTGGAACTTGATGAAACTCTGAGCCAATACCCTTTTTGTTTTTCTCAGAATCATCATCACCCAGTTTTATGTTGAAAATTCTTTCAAGCACATATGATGACACATGATAACTTTTTAACTTGTTGTTATCCTGTTCTAAATCAGCTATATGACGCTTTAGCTTAGCAACATCCTCAATGTAAGAATTGACAACTTGTTGTTTTATTGAATACTGTTGCTTAAGCGTATCATTTGTTTCAGAACAGTATCTCAATCTAGATTGAACAAGTTTCATTTGACTTTTCACATCCTTATATGACTCTTTTGTAATGTGATAAGCCAATTTTATTGAATCATACTCCTTTTTCATTTCCTGACTTGCATTTTCTTTTTGAACACATTCTTCAGTCATTTGTGAAACCTTTTCTTTCAAAATTTCATTTTCTTTTTCTAAACTTTTGCATTTTTGTGTGATCTTTTCGTCATTATCTTTCAAAACTTTTTCGTTTTCTAACATCTCTTTGCATTTATTTTTGAAAACTTCTTCTATTTTAGTGAATTCAAGATCTCTTGTTCTGAATTTTTCATCTTTTTCAGTACAAGCACTGCATGTTTCCATGCATTTCTTGCACTGTTCAACAGTTTTTAAGACTTCAGAATCAATTTTTAAGTCAGTGATTGGCACTTCGGATTTTTCAGTTGTATCTTTCTGATCAGCTTCATTCTTCTGTTCTTCTTCAGCACCATTATTCACTTCAACTTACCTTTCAAGCTTCACATCTTCTTCTTCTTCTTCTTTCTTCTTCATCACTTCTTGAGCAATCTACTGTTCTTCAGTAACAGCCATTTCTTCAACAACTTCTTTTATCACCTTCTCTTCTTCTTTCTCATCTTCCACCTTCTCCTTTTTAGCAACCTTTTTCAAATCAGTTACCAACTCATCAACATTCTTTTTCATCCTCTCTTCCTCCCTCTTTTTCAAACTTGCGGTCATCACGTCACGAATTATCTTGTCCAGCCTTTTCAAATAAGTTTTATCTTTTGCTACGTTTGAATAGTATTCGCCAGACAAAGGGATTACTGCAAGAACATCATTGAAAACCACATCTTTTCTGTGAACGACGGGATCACCATTTTGGTTGACATAGCAATCTCTCTTCTTGTCGTATGTTCTACAGTATTTAGCATCTTCATATTCTTCGTGCATTTTATCAATCCTGCACCCTGCAAAGAATGTTTCTTTTTTGGTTTTCTCTTTCAGAATTTCTTCTCGAGATCTCTTTTTGATTTCAGCAACAAAAGCATGATGTTTGATTTTTTGATACAGTTCTGCCATGAGCTGTGAAACGGCCATGACAAAATCATATTTTGGAAGAATCTCACTCCAATCATACCCTTCGTCATCATGGATTAGTGCACATGCTCTTGACTTCTCTTTGGGATTATTTTCAATCAGTTTCGGCTCTTCTTTACTGCAGTGGTAAATCGCCTTTCGGTAATAATCATCATTGAAAGGTTTCTTAGTTTCGTCAACTTCAGAGTTTTTGCATTCTCTTTTGAAATGACGTTTCTGCTTACATTTGAAGCAGGCCACCTTAGATTTATCAAATCCCAGCTTTGTTGACAGACCACCTATTGACTGCTTCCCAGTAATCTCCATATACCTCTGAGCTCTTCGAATGCAACTTTCTAAACACCAGCGTATACCAATGAGTTCCATTTCTACTGGGTCGATTTGGTCGTAGTCTTCCTTTGTCTGCTCTGAGTTTCTAATTTTTCCAGATACTAGATCTTCATATGACTCTAACACGGATGCAAGAAAACTCATTTGTTGTTTTGCTGCATTGATGCTCATAGCCGGAGAATTTTTCATTTTCAAAGCGATGTTGCAAAGAATTTCCTCAGATTCATCAGGGTCTGCTTTTGAAGAAGATGAATGATATCCAGGATTGTAGCTTGATGAGCTTTTCGGCGGTTCTTTTGATTTTTCAACACTGAATGCTGTCTTTGGTGAATCACCAACTTTCACCGGAGGTGTGCTACCTTTGTAATAAAACCAACATTCTGATGATGTGAAGAATTGCTCATCTTGCTTTGCTTTTGCAGTTCCAATTCCAGTTCATGACTTTAATTTTTTCTATTAAGACATCAAGAGAAATTGTATCATATAACACATCATTTTTTAGAATAAACACGAATGTTTGCCACTGATCAGCTCGTGGTAACGCTTCAATGATTTTATCTATAATTTCCTCTCATGTTTTAACAATCCCAAACCAATCAAGTTCAATTTTCAAATGACAAAATCTCTCTATAATTTGCCTCAATGTCTCTCCTTTCAAACTGTCAAACAAATCAAATTCCTTTTTTAATAAAGCTATTTTGTTTTTCTTGATTTGTTTACCCCCCTCAGCTTTAACACGTAAAGCTTCCCAGACAGATTTAGATGACCCGTCATGTTCAAGTAAAGCAAAAATGTCATCTCTAATCGATGATTGGATTAAAGCAATCATTCTCTGTTCATATGAGAAGATCTTTTTGTCTTCTGTGGATAAGCTTTTGAGTCGGATTTCTTCGCCTTTATCATTGACTGGTCTATCATATCCAAATTACAAACAAAACTAACTTTCATGTGCATATGCTTTGGCCCAGTTAATGAACCGTTCTTTCCACCAAGTATAATCCTCGATACTATCAAGCTTAGGCGGTTTTGAATGAGTTCCATAAAAATTATCATGATTAATATTTTCATTGATCGCTTTTGTCATGGATTTTGGTGTGACAGTTGAAGTTTCTGACGATTCTGATGTGAATGCTTTGTAGAACGTGTTGTAGAATTCTTCACCCATGATGCTATCTCCTCGAATCACAGCACCTTTGAATCACAACACCTTTGAAATCACCTTAATACGAATCACATAAACGATCAGATAATGTCATTCAATAGTATGTATAATGACACTTGATATGATGTGTAATGACACTCAATCGGATGGGCCAAAAATACTCGTTCGAATGGGCTAAAGGTGGCCCGAGCGGATGAACAATAGCTGCTCGACCGGATGGTCTTATCTGTTCGACCGGATGGGCTTAGCTGTTCGACCGGATGGGTTATGTGTTGTTCGACCGGATGGGAATGCTGTCCGACCGGATGGGTTATGCTGTCCGATCGGATGGACTATGTGCTGTCCGACCGGATGGGTTATGAGCTGTCCGACCGAATGGACTATGTGCTGTCCAACCGGATGGGAATGCGAGTCTTTGTCAATCACTTGTTTTTGAGACGGGAGGCAATCCGCTCGAGTTGCTGTTCGACCGAGTGACACCACAAAGTGATATGATTATCAATCAAAGCACATGCAATCTATCAATTAGATAACACGTGACATGATTATTAATGAAAGCTACTGGTAAAGTTGACTAATTAAAGCTAAGAAAGTTGACTAAGTGGCTCGGTCGGGTGGGATGCTTTGAGTCGGATTGCCGCCCGAGCGAGTGGTAAATGCTTTGACTCGGATTGCCGCCCTAGCGAGTGGTAATCCGAGTGAGTGACAGTCAAAACAAAGTCAACCTTTTAATAAAATGAAACGTGTGAATTTTGAGTCGGATTACCGCTCGACCGGATGGTAATCCGAACGAGTAGGTCAACAAGTCAACTTATGCAATGTATAGGGTGGAACTTGAGTCGGAAGGTTATCCGGTCGGATTGCCATCCGACCTGTGAACACCTTCTAGAACAATAACAATAACAGCAAACATTTTGCACCTTTTCAAACACAAAAATCAAGATTTCTCCCAAACTACTTCGAATTAAGATCTGAAATTTTGAAGGCTTGTAGATCAAATGTTTTCGCGCAACATATCCAAAAATCAGCAATTTTTAACCGTAAAAACTTGTTTAATCTGGCGTTTTTCAGTTAGAAACGTGAAAATATGAAAAGATGAAGAAATTGAGCAAATCTTATTCGATTTTTTATCTGAATCTGATGAATTTCCGTGCGAAACAGTGTGTTTGATCCGTGCAATCGAGCTTCTGCTCTGATACCACTTGTAGGACCGGTTTTCGACTCCGGAACGATTATGAACCGAACGTGTGACGTGCGGAATCCATACACGAACGTGACCGAATACGCGAGAACGTAATATAATCAGTGATTCTATTGAAAGATCTGAAATCGTACAAGAACCTGAATCACGTGGAACACTTTCTCTCTCTAGACTTTCTCTCTCTAGATCTAGATCTCCAAAGCTCCAAAATGGAAAAAGTCTAAAAAGTTTCTAAGTCTAACCCTAAGACTTCTATTTATAGGCCAAGGGGCTTTAATGAAATTTCTCATTATTACAGAAATGCCACCTTGCCTTTTCCCTAAATATTACAATATAAAGTCTAATATTAAGTTGTTTCTGCTACGATCTATTGGACCCAGTATGGCCTTAACAACTTCTTTTCACGTAATATGGCAAGTGATTTCAATAGATGTGAAAAAGATGTGCGGAAATGGAAATCAGACTTTCAGAAACAAGACCTACAGAATTATCAAGTTTATATCACTTTGAAACAAAATGGTTTACAAGGTGATTGTAAGATTATTATCTAGTACAAATGAATCTTGAATTCTGTGGGTGAGAGGGCAATGGAGTTTTGATATATGTGTGAATGCTAAGCTTCAAAATCAATTGTCTTCTGCTGGTTGGGCCTTCTATTTATAGAAGGCTGGGTGCATGAATAAACAATAGTTTATTCATGCAATAAGTCCTGCAAAAAGTGGCCAATTGACATATTCATTGAATCCAATGTTCAAGTTGCCTTTTTCATCATGATATCCAATAATGTCAACTTGCTTCGGTAATTGTGGCAGGATAGAGCTGATTTCAGACAAGTTGGGTATTTCATCAGAATTTCTGGTAAACCACATCATCAGAAATTCTGGTGAACAAATCATCAGAAAAATCCTGATGATCAAAATCGTCAAAAACTGATGATATTTCATCAGAAATATCATCAGATCCATCAGAAATGACCTTATCTGATAATCTAATTCAGCTCTTGATCAACTTGTGTTTCTTTGAAGTAGATGCTGTGCATTTCAGTTGTCCAATCTGATCTTCTTTTTCTTGTTGTGATCTTCAGGACTGTGATCTCTTCATAGATCCAGTTGATTGTGATTTTCTTCAATACTTACAAATAAAGTTTCCTAACAGTTTCCCCCTAAGTATTGTAGGAAAATGAACTATCTTATGAACAGAAAATTTCCAAACAGTGGAAATATAATACTTGCAAATTTAAACCAGTTACTGATGTTTTTTAAAAAATACAAATTACATAAAAGATGAAAATTCAAATGAACAAGTTCTTCAATTCAGCTTCACTCTCTTGTGCACGTCTCCTTTCTTTAACTGCTTTTTGTAGGAGATATACTTGTTGCAGCTGACATACATGTCTTTGTACCATTCTCTTGCTTGGATCCATTCTTCAATCATTTTTCAATTTCTTTCCTGTGTCCCTCCAAGTTCTTTTCTATCTTCTGAAGATGTTCTTATCTTTTGTTCATGGTTTTCATGATATACTTCAGAGTTTGATTTGAGTACTTACAGATGTCAACACTTCTGAACAGAGCTTTGTTATTATCATGATCTCTGAAGATTACACCATAGTTATGTTCTTCATTTTTACTTGTCAGCATAATGATGTCTCCAGATCTTGCATCTTCCAATATTTCTGAGGGAACTTTTGTCATTAGTGATCTGACATACACCTTTTTGTTGTGCACATGTTCATAGTTGATGCATAGATCAAAGTCTGAAAAAGCCATTCTTTCAAATAGCAATATTCCAGCCTTTGATATGCCATTTAATGCCCTTCTGACTTCTTGGTTATTTTTCTTTTCCTTTTCATTGTGATCCTTCATAAACAGAATGTCTAAAGGATGCAATTTGTCAGCTATTTCTTCATCAGTCACCTTTTGTTCTTCCCCATTTTCTCTTTGAAGTGTGTATCTGTTTTGCACATGAGTTCCTCCAACTTCATCGGTTGCAACTTTCACTTCATCCACCTTTAAAATTCTCCTTACTGGATTCTCATTCTTGGAGTGAATGCTATTTGACCCTCTTTTTATCCTTTCTTCTCTTAAAGCCAGTCTGACAGGAGACAGTGATCTTGGTTGTTCATCTTCTTTTGTTAAATAATAACTCATCAGATTGTACTCAGGGAATATCATTACATCCCTGTCAATCTCTTTAACCATGACAGACTTAGTTTCAGAGATCTTTCTCTTAACAATCTTTGATTTTCTTGATGAGTCACCTTCTTGTTCCTATTCATTTCTTCTCTTTTATATCTATCTTTATGCTGAACTCTGTTTCTCCTGTGATGGCTGTAGAAGATGTCTGAACTTAAACACGTTCTTTCTGCTGGACCCTTGATATGTCTGGCTTTGGGACGTTTGGTGGAGGACCCATGAGTAACTTTTGTTTATCTGGAGGTGGACCCATGGGCTGCTTCTGTTTTTGAGCTGTTGAAGTTTCTGATTGTTTGATTTGATCTTGTTGAATGGTTTCTGGTTGTTGTTGTTGAGGAGTTTCTGATCTTCTTGCTTGTCTTTCTTGTGGAATTGGGGCTTTCGGTTCATGAAGATCAACTTTTGCTAATCTAGCAACATTATACTGCAATCTCTCTACTAACAAATGAACATTAGTGAGAATTTAAGTATTTGTTTCTTCTTGTTTCATCATTTTCTGAAACTCCTGGTTTTCTTGATTTCTTTATGCAGTCAATTCCATCAACAGCTTCTCAAAAGCCTCAGCCATGCTGCTGTTGTTGGCTCAGAGGAGCTGTATTTCTTCAAGAATCTTCCCTGAACTTGAGCTTTCTCCTGCAGTTGCAACCTCAACCATCTTTTTCTTGATATTATGCAGTTCCTTGAGAGCCTTCTGTAATTCTGATGAGCTCCCTCTGTTTTCTGATGACTTTTGCAGTTTGTTGAGAGCTGCAACATTATCTTCTGTTTGCTTCTACACAGCTTTGACAGTTTCTGATAAAACCTTGATATCTGACTTTTGATTTCTGATTTCTTCCAGTATCAGATCAAGTTTTCCTTCTGTGGCTGTTTCACAGTAGCAGTTGTGTCTTCAAGTTCCTTGTGAAGTTGTTTAGGGGACATAGATTGATGTCCTTGGGAAATAGGAGAAAAAACAGATGTTCCCCTTCTAACACCAGCAGAAAACATATTCTCTGCTGTTCTGAGGTTAAGAGGATTGGAAGATTCCAAATTCTCTGCATCCTCACCAGAAAATTGAAACATATTCAAGTTCTGGTTTTCCTCATGTCCTTGAACCTTTTCATGTTCTCCGTGAGTTGTTGAGAAACTCTTAGTTTTCTCATCCAGGTTTCCTTGATCCGTAGACTGATCTCCACCTGTTGCCACCACATTTTCCACCTCAGAATCTGATTCAGAAAATGGGTCCTTGGTTTTACTCACATTTTGTTTTGCAGAAATGGTGCCTCTATGTAAAATTTCATATTTTCCTTGAATTGATTCATCAGAATCACTCTCAGAGAAATGAAATATGTTTAGTTTGGAGTGTTGTGCACCTGTTTCTCCCATATGTGAGATTTCAGCATGATGTTCTTCTGCCACAGGACTTATATTTACATCTTCATCAGCTGGATGAGGATCAGATTCACCCTACTGTTCCATTCTTGGTGTGCTTGACTCTTGTGCATCATGCTCCATGGGGGACACATTTCCAAAAACTTCTTTGTTTTCTGGCCTTTTGTTCAACATCTTCAGATATTCTGCTCTGTATGGTGAATCTTCTGGTATCAGATTCATGACTTTTTCTTATAGAGCAGGCACATCATAATCTGACTTCCAACATCCTACGGCAGTCCAAGGTCTCATAATTTCTGTTTTCCACATATTTTCTGATGCTGGAATTTCTAGGTTCCTTTCAGAAAAAGCATTAGAAATTATGATTGACAGAAATCTGGGAAAGGGTAGATGTGAATCTATCCTTCCAGTGTTAGTCAGAATTGATCTTCTGATCAGAATAAATATTTCTGTTCCAAAATCAATGTTCAACCCATTAATGAGACTGAACATGATTGTTAGGATATTCTTATTTATCTGATCTGTACCTCCAATCTTTAAAGATAGACACTTGTTCAGTATTTCCATTAGAACTTTCCAGAAGGCATGTAGCTTGTTTCTCTTGAATTCATTGATTTTTGAAATCTTTGTCTTGTAGCCCATTACAACATCAAGTTGTGAGAACATATCTTCTTTTACCGGTGCTTCTTCATAGCTTTGGCTTAAGGGTAGTTCCAAACATTCCCTTATTTTCTCTGGTGATATAGTAATAAAGATACTTCCCCACACATGTGCTGTTAGCTCGAGTTGATCTGAGACTTTGAGAGTTTTTACAACTTGTTGTATGAGTTCTTTTGGTACCTCTCTGGTCTTTGTGAGAGCTTGAGCTATAGGGCATCTGGTTAGGAATTCAATGAGAATTTGACACTTTATATCATACTCTTCAGTGTTATCATTCATTGCTTCATTGTTGCTCTTTAATGGAAGAAATTCAGCTTCAGTGATGAAGGGAACAGAGTGTTCAATTGGTGGTATGTTGATGTTGATAGCTGCCATTGAGAATTTGGGTTGTTGTTTTGGAAAGGGTTTTAGCGTTTTGAATTTGAAGGTTGAAGATGGAAGTCTCTGTTTTTGAATGAGGTATTTATAGTGTATACAGGCAGAGATTTTTGAGTGTTTATCATGGGTTGTTTGTATTCAAGGTGGTTAATGACACCTTAATAATGTTTTAATCCTTTAAGGAAACAACCGTTTTTGAAAAACCTTTGGTTTATCTCTAATTTAATGTAAATCCTTTAAAGAGACTTAGAGATTCCAATGATTTTGCGGATAAACACTAATGTCCAACTTACACCTTTTCTCCATGTGGGACCCCTTTTTTTTCAAAAAGGTCCAATAGAAACATTTTCTGAGTTTGTGTGTCTTCCCAGATTTTCCTTTTGATGATATATATTAGAAATTTTGAATATAACTTTTGAGAGTTGTATTTTCTTCATATATCATCAGAATTCATTTGATTCATTTACAGAGGATGAATCATCAGATTTTTTTTTTGTTTTGAGATGAGAGGGAATAAATAGAGTTCTGAGATTTTTACTTACATTGCAGTTCTGCAGTTCTGAACTCCACACCTTTGTTCTGATATACAGGAAGTATTTTTCATACAGCTTGTTCCAGTCCTCAGAAAAAAAATATTTTGAAAGAAACTTATTTCAAAAATTTAGATGGTCATAAGTTTCTTTAAATCTAATTAAAAGGCAATGTTTTTCTGATGATTTGTCAAACTTCCTGGCTTTCAAGAGATTTTTCTGATAAAAATTTGATTTTCTGATATATTGTCAGATTTTCTGGTTACTTTGAAAATTTTCTGGTGAATGAACATATTCGTGTGGCTTGTTGAGTTTTCTGAATAAGTACCAGATTTTCTGATTGATTATCAGATTTTCTGAGTTTCACTAAATCCTGTCAGATCCCATTTGAATTTCACCAGATTTTCCTTGTTTTTTTCAGACATGTTGTGTTAGTTCCCCCTAGATCTATTGACATATTTAAAAAAAAAATTGAATGAAAAGAAATTTAAAGCAAACCTGATATATATAAAAAAAACACACAGCAAAGAAAAACAAACAACAACTACTCCCCCTCCTCCTCCAACACGTTGTACATGCACTTCACATATAACCAAAGACTGGTTATTCGACCGGTGTGATTCGTTGATGGCACCAGGGTAGCTTCACTTATGTTTTCCTGAAGTACCAGCTCTGCCCTTGGATAGCAGCTTCTCACTCCTCCGAAGTCCAGCTGACTGGTGATCACATTGGTTACGAATCGAAGGTAGATCAGAAAAGGTTGACGGTCGTGGACGTTTGCTACTAGGTCTCTCATGAGAAACTTAGCATAGTTGTAAGGTTTTTCCTGTACAACAGCATGAACCACTTCCATCATCCTATGGGATAGCTCGTTGAAGTGTCCAATCTTCTTGGAGAAGCAGACACTTAGCTGTGTTACCAAAAACTGGAAAGGTGGTATAAACCCAGATTTGCTAACAGCCCTTGATGAGTTATTTGTATGATAGCCCATTTCAGTCAAGGTCTGTTGTACATTTGCCTTATCCAGGAATTTGATTTCTTGACCATTACCCAGTCTGAGGACATTTCTGATTGTTTCCTCTTTTAGGGTAATTCTGACCCCCATAACCTCACTCTCAATCCACATAGAAGTACCACTGAAAATGATTTCAGAGTTCCACCAGAACTCTTAAAGAAGTTTTGGATAAATGGAGACATATGATGATACAGCAAAGCCCAAGGGACTTCGCATGATCATATTGTACACAAACCTGCAGTCCTCCCATGGAGGTCCTTCCAAGTTGGATCTTAATCTAAGATTATGAAGTCTGTGAAAAGGGAGACGGAATTGAGTTGCTTTCATCAATTTTGGGCGACCCATTTTAAGATAAGAAAAATTATGTCAAAGGGCTTTCGAAGAGATGATTTTGGTGTGAAGTAAGTTCTTTTCAGGTTGTTAATATTTATAGATGAAAGTGATTGTTCCCTATAAATGATATTAACAGCCAACCTTTTTTTTTTCATCTCTTCAATTAAGACGATATCTGTTGCAGTGAATGTAACAGTGAATGTGACAGTCTACTAAGCCCCATGTGTGAGTAAGCATTTAATGACTAGGCGGCTACTTTCATAGCTCCTAATCATTTTAGTGCCTACGTGTCACTTAAGTTTCTTATGAAAAAATGACGTTGCATGCATTGGCAGAAAAATGAAATTCAATAATCTGCAAAAAAAAATTTGAGACAGTTGATTTTCCCAGCAGTATAGAATTTTATCTTTATGCATGTTACTTTCCCCCTTTTTGTTTTCTTAAGAGAAAAAAAATACAAAAACAAATAATACACATACATGAATATATACAATGTGTGGGATATGCATGAAGATGGAAGATTATGATGATTACAAATTATTCTAATGTTTCAACCTGGTTTCTGATTTTATATCAGAACTTCTAGTGAATTCACCAGATATTCTGATATTTCTTTAAATTATCAGATAAATCATCATTTATTGATGATTCATCAGATTTTATGATGTTCCATCAGATTGATGGATTGCTTTGCCAGAAACCAGTTGATTTATTCTTTGATTATCAGAACTTTGATGATCATCAATTTGGTTTTCAATTTGTGTCCTTGTCTTTTCTGAAAAATCTTCATCATTTAGATTAACCATGCCAAGTTTGCTGATAAAAAAATTGTGTCTCTTTTCATCAAGAGGCTTTGTAAAGATATCAGCAATTTGGTTTTCAGTTGGAACAAAATACATTTCTATGTTACCTTTCTCCACATGATCTTTTATGAAGTGATATCTGACATCTATGTGTTTGGTTCTTGACTGATGAACTGGATTTTCTGTTACTGCAATAGCACTCTTTGAGTCACATAGAATTGGTATTCTTGTCAGAGTTACTCCATAATCTTTCAGTTGAGTTTGCATCCACAACACTTGTGAACAGCAACTTGGTGCTGCTACATATTCTGATTCTGCTGTTGATGTGGCAACATAGTTTTGTTTCTTGCTTGCCCAACATACCAATTTTTCTCCCAAGAGTTGACAGGCACTATAAGTGCTTTCTGATGTGCCTTTAAGATATTTGAAAACCCTTTTTACAGCTTTTAGATGGGATTCTTTAGGATCACATTGATATCTGGCCAAAAGCATGTTGCAAATATAATATCTGGTCTACTTGCAGTTAAATATAGCAGTGATCCTATCATCCCTCTATAGGTTTTAATATCTACACTTATTCCATCCTTATCAGAATCTAACTTGTTCCCTGTTGCCACGGGAGTTTTTGAAACAGAGCAGTTTTCAAGTGAGTATTTTTGTAGAATTGTTTTCACATATTTTGATTGACTCAAAAATATTCCATCGATTCTTTGTTTAACTTGTAACCCTAAGAAAAAGGTTAACTCACCCATCATACTCATTTCAAAGTGGCTAATCATCAATTTTTGAAATTTGTTACAAAATTTTTCATTTGTTGATCCAAATATAATGTCATCAACATATATTTGGACCAGCAAAGTATGACCTTTGTGTGTTTTGAGGAAATGTGTGGTGTCAATAGTTCCTTTGGTAAACCCAGAATTGAGTAAGAAGTTTGATAAAGTTTCATACCAGGCTCTAGGAGCTTGCTTCAACCCATACAAGGCTTTGTTTAATCTGTAAACATGATTTTGAAATTTTGGATCAACAAAGCCTTCTGGTTGCTGCACATAAACTTCTTCCTCAATTTTACCATTCAGAAAAGCTGATTTTACATCCATTTGATAAACTTTGAAATCCTTGGATGGAGCATAAGCAAGAAAAATTCTTACAGCTTCTAATCTAGCTACTGGTGCAAAAGTTTCGTCATAATCAATACCTTCTTGTTGACAGTAACCCTTGACCACTAACCTTGCTTTGTTCCTTGTGATTATTCCATTCTCATCAGATTTATTCCTGAATACCCATTTTGAGCCTATGACAGATTTGTCTTTTGGCTTGGGTACTAGATCCCATACCTTGCTCCTTTCAAACTGATTAAGCTCTTCTTGCATAGCTTGAATCCAGTCAGGGTCACTTAGAGCTTCTTTGACAGATTTGGGTTCTACCTTGCTTAAGAACCTAGAAAATGCACACTCATGTGCAGTTGCAGATCTTGTTCTGACACCATCTGCAGGATTGCCAATGATGTTAGAATGAACATGTCCTTTGATCCATCTTAACTTGTGAAAAGTTGTTGGTTCTGATGGATTTGAAGTTTCCCCCTGAATATGTGCTTCATTTGTGTGTAAGATATCATAATTCTGAGGTTCTGATGTACTACACCTTTGTTCTACAGAGTTAGTACATGAAGAATCTTTTGATTTGTTTTTGAAAGAATTATCATGTTCTAGGAAATCTTCATTTATCATTTCAAAGAGATGTTCATACTTTTCTTGTTTGTCAGAAAAATTTATTTCTTTTATGTATTCATCAGAAACCTCTGTTTCTGATGAGTCATCAAATGAAACATACAGACTTTCTCTGATTGTCCGTGTGTTGAGAATAAAAATTCTATATGCTTTTGATGACAAAGAGTAACCAAGAAAAATACCTTTTTCTGCTTTTCTGTCAAATTTTTCAAGGCTTTCAAAATGATTGAAAACAAAACATCTACAACCAAATGTATGCAAAAAGTTTTATACTTGGAATTCTTCCATTGATAATGTTGTAAGGTGTTTTGTTGTGCCTTTTGTTGATTATGGTTCTGTTTTGGGTAAAACATGCATTTGCTTTAGCTTCTGCCCAAAAGTGAGTGGGTAGCTTAGCATAAGCAAGCATGGTTCTGACAGCCTCTACCAAGGTCCTATTTCTTCTTTCAACCGCCCCATTCTGTTGGGGTGTTCTGGGAGCAGAAAAATCATGAGAAATTCCTTTACTTACAAGGAAATTCTCAATTTTTGAATTCTTAAACTCTGTTCCATTGTCTGATCTGATCCTTCTGACTGCTAGTTTTAATAGATTTTCAATTTTCTTGATAAAATTAATGATCAGATCAGGAGTTTCACTTTTCTTTCTCAAAAATTCTACCCATGTGTACCTAGAAAAGTCATCTACTATTACTAGTATGTATTTCTTTCCAGAAAAACTTTCTGTACTTATGGGTCCACACAAATCCATGTGTAAAAGTTCCAAATTTTGTGAAATAGAAGACTCAGAAATTGATTTATGTGAGCTTCTCTTGGATTTACCCATCTCACATGCTTCACAAATTTTATCCTTCTTTGAGGATATCAAAGGTAATCCTTTTACCAGACCTTTGCTTGCTAGTTTGCTTAGGTTTTTGAAATTTAAGTGGGCTAGCCGTTTGTGCCATAACCAACTACTACCTTTGTTGATATTTGAAAATAAACATAGTTTTGGATGTTCACTTTCTTCTTTGGAATCAAAATAGTAAATTGATTTTCTTATTCTTTTCCCACTTAGATAGATTTTATTATCATCTATACCTATTAACAAGCATTTTTCTAGTAAAAAGGTTACCTGAAAACCTTTGTCACAGAATTGACCACAACTCAGCAAATTATACTTTAAGCCTTCAACATAGGCTACTTTCTCTATGGTCAAACATCCATACCTTATGCATTCATATCCCATGATCCCCCCTTTCACTCCATTTCCAAAATTTACCATTCTACGTAGCTTTAAAACAAAGTTGTTGAGTAAGCTCCTGTCCCCAGTCATGTGCTTGGAGCTTCCTGAATCGCAGTACCAGATCTGCTGCACATGATGGTCCTGAAATGGAATGATTAGAGGGTTTTTGGTACCCAGGCATGCTTGGGTACTGTTTCTGATGGGATTTTAATCAGTTTATTTTTTCTTCTTGGTTTTGCATCAGAAATTCTGTTATATGCTGAGCTATAAATAGATTTTACATTTTTCTTTTGAAGATGGAGTTGTACAAGCTTCAGTATGTCAACACACATACAAGATTTATCAGAATTTTCTGATATTTTTTCTTGTGATGGAATGAGTGGATAATTTTGAAAAGATGAGTGAACTGCTTTGGGAGTCTTTACAGATTCTTGACTGCATTCACTTATGTTTGTTTTGAAGTTTGGTTTTTCAAAAGAGTATTCAGAACAGGTTGTCTTGCAAGATTCAGATTCAAATTCTGATGAAAATTTATCAGAAATCTGATGAGTTACTTTTACAAAGATAGTGGGTTTACTTCCTCTAGAGTTTTTATATCCTAAACCCTCTCCTTTGTTCTTAGGTGTGGACTCAATGAAATTTATGAATTCTTTGGCTTGTTGAAAACCTCTTACATTGATTTCTTTATCATTGATTTTCTTGTAAAGATCTTTTCTTTCATTTTCATAAAACTCAATTTTAGCTCTTTGATCTAAACTTTCCTCTATAAGTAGTTGGTTTTCAAGAATGATTTTATTCAATGTCCTTTGCAACTCATCAGATTTTCTAATATCTGATTGATGTTTTTCTTGCAGATTTAGAAAATCTGACATGAGCTTGTTTAGCTTGTGTTCAAGATCAAGATTGTCTAAATTTACCTTTTGTTCTGAAGTTTCTGGTAGACCTTCAGAAAGTGCCATGAGGCAGAAATTTGCCAATTCTTCTTCTTCATCATCAGAAGAATCATCAGATAACCATGTATCTGTTCCTGCAATTAAGCTGACTTGTTGCTGCTTCTTTGCTTATTCAAGCTTTTTCTCATAGTAAGCAACATCTTTGAGCTTCTTGGTCTTGCATTCTGACCTCTCTGCTTGCACTTGTAACACACAACTTCAGCCTTTCCTTTATCCTTAGATCTAACTTCCTCTTTAGATCTCCCATCCATCCTTCCTCTGTCACTTCTCTGGTATCTCTGGCTTCCTCCCCTCAACCTCTCATCAAATGTTTTGGTGAGCAGTGCTATTACTTCAGCAAAAGCTGAAAAGTCTGATGATGTATTAGAAATTTCACGATTTTGGCTGTTTGATGGTTATGGATCATTGGTAGTTGTTGATCTTTGTGAGTTTGAGATAAGAGCTAAAGATCCCCCTCTTTGAATGGTTTCTTCAAAAATTTCTTCCTCTCTGGGGACCAAGATGCTGTATAAGTCATGGAGACTCATGTTTCCTAGTTCTAAGGTTGAGGACAAAGTCATGGTTAGACTTCTCCATTCTTTAGGAAGGGCATCAATAAATTTTATGTTTCTTTCATCATTTGACTTTGTTATTCCAAATTTCTTTAGCTCGTTTAAAAGTTTTGTAAATCTTTGATATATGTCATTTAATCTTTCATTTGGAAAACTTTTAAACCTTTCATAAGATGAGACATTGTTTGTTCTCTTGTTTCTTCTCATCATTTCTCCTCCTTCACAAAGATTTTCCAACTGATCCCATATTTCCTTGGCTGATGCACATGCATCAACTTGTGAAAATATGTCATTGGGGATGGCCATTATTAAAAGTGACTTTACCCTTTCATTCCCAGCCACCTTTTCCTTGTCTTCCTCACTCCAAAGTATTTCACTTTTTGGAGCTTGGGAGGCAGGGATAGCAGGTGATTGGTCAGTTGCTGGAATAGCTGGTATTACAGTCATTGGTATACGTGGACCCCTTTCAATGGATTGAAACAGAGCTCGATCATGACCATTAAGGAAATTAACCATCCTGATTTCCATTGGGGTATTCCTCTCTGACCAGAGTCAGAGGTTTGGACAGAGAACCAATGTTAAAAGCATTATTCCAGGATTGAAAGTTGGTCATATTTAGAGAAAAGAAGATGAGCAATTGATCGTTTGAAAATAATTTATTCAATCGGCTCTGATACCAATTATTGGACCCAGTATGGCCTTAACAACTTCTTTTCACGTAATATGGTAAGTGATTTCAGTAGATGTGAAAAAGATGTGCGAAAATGGAAATCAAACTTTCAGAAACAAGACCTACAGAATTAACAAGTTTATATCACTTTGAAACAAAATGGTTTACAAGGTGATTGTAAGATTATTATCTAGTACAAATGAATCTTGAATTCTATGGGTGAGAGGGCAATGGAGTTTTGATGTATGTGTGAATGCTAAGCTTCAAACTCAATTGTCTTTTACTGGTTGGGCCTTCTATTTATCTGGGTGCATGAATAAACAATAGTTTATTCATGCAATAAGTCGTGCAAAAAGTGGCCAATTGACATATTAATTGAATCCAACATTAAAGTTGCCTTTTTCATCATGATATCCAATAATGTCAACTTGCTTCGGTAATTGTGGCAGGATAGAGCTGATTTCAAACAAGTGAGGTATTTCATTAGAATTTCTGGTAAACCACTTCATCAGAAATTCTGGTGAACAAATCATCAGAAAAATCCTGATGATCAAAATCGTCAGAATCTGATGATATTTCATCAGAAATATCATCAGATCTATCAAAAATGACCTTATCTGATAATCCAATTCAGCTCTTGATCAACTTGTGTTTCTTTGAAGTAGATGCTGTGCATTTCAGGTGTCCTATCTGATCTTCTTTCTCTTGTTGAGATCTTCAGGACTGTGATCTCTTCATAGATCCAGTTGATTGTGATTTTCTTCAATACTTACAAATAAAGTTTCCTAACACGATCTGTATTGACGGAGGCGATAGACATAAATGCACCAACAGTTTATGTAGTTAGAAATCAAGTGTTAGTTAGGTTATTTAGTTACTAGGTGTTATATAGTATGTTATGATGTTCGGAGACCATAACTAGCTTAGTAATGTTAAAACAGTGCTTCTTGTGAAAATTTGGTGTTTCGGGTAGTGTCCGGTTGTTCGGTTGGTTACCGGTTCGTTAAGGTGCTAAAACTATGCAGTTTAGTGTGCTTTATGTTACCTTTCATGACAGTCTTGATTCCTAAAACTTAGGAAAGCATTCTGGACCATTTAACCAAATTTCTGCATGATATTAGAGTGTTTAAATGCTGAATTTTTCTGATTTCTACAGAATTCTGCAGTTTATGTGAGTTTTAGGCACTTTCCGGCACTTAAACTATCCCTAGGAAGGCAGTTTTGTGATCCTTACTTTCCTAAACACTATACTAGTGTAATACTTGGTTTTTGGCTCATTCTGTGTCTCAACACAATGTCTGTCTATGTACTGAACTCCGTCAGCATTTTTCTGATTTTTCTTATAACTGTGCTAACTGTGTTTCGTGCATCATTTGCATCAACAAAGTTTGCATGCAATAATGGTATGTCATTTGCAATATATGATGCACATGTATGTATGATAACAATAACCAGAAAGCAATTCAAGTCATTAATTGTAATTCAGCACAGTCATTAAGCACTAATCATTGAATAATAGTTGTACGGATACCTGAAACTTTGACAGTTGTCACATTTTTTGAATTTCAAGCCCTTGTGAAATATTTTATAGCATTCTACGAAGTTCACCAAAAACGGGATTTAGAAACGTATCGGGCCGCGCATATCGCAAGAAGCGTGCTTGTGGGCCTAGGGCCCAAGCCCACTTAAAACCCTAAATATAAATAAATGTACATCCTTCATTTTCAACACTTTTTGAAAACCCTAACACCAACATCATCTGTCACACCCTCAAAATCCACACGCGGAGTATTACCGCGAGGCATGTGTCGACCAGGATCTTAGCCACTAATTATTTTGAACGGATTAGTTATTGTTATAAACATTAGCATAAGTAGTGACCTAATTTAAAATTTCATAAAACGTGGTTCTAGTTTGCAGCGGAAGGAAAGGTAGAACATATCGTAATTTAAAACCACAAGTTTTTTATCGTGAAACTTACAAACCACGCACTCCATCCGATTGCAACGTCCGTCCTAAACTGTATTGAGCAACCTGCAAAGCATGCAGTAGAGTGTCAACATAACGTTGGCGAGTTCACGTGTTTGTAGTTTTTCAGTTTTAATTCCAAAAACTTGTTTTAACCAGTTAATTTATCCGTTTATACATGCCATGGGGAGCTACCCCATAAGTGAGCGACTAAACTGTTTTACAATACCGAATACTTACTTAACCGTACGTTTCCGCAGTGCCCCGTTTGTCAAAGTTCTATCGTCATTGACGGTTTGCCAAAGTACATTAGTTCACTCCCGTTCCCAGTAACAAGGGTCGGTGTGAGGCTGGTTACACCTAAATAGCGCTATTAACTAATAACCCATTCGCCTGGCCCCGGCGACTAATCGGTATTAAATGGTAGGGACTTGAGTGATAGAGTTTCGTTTAGTGTTGCTCGTTGCATTTCCGTACAAACAGTAATTAACTAAGAGTCCCGCATAAGGGGAGAAAAATAGTTTGTATCCCTCACAAGGGGATAGCGTTGTTACCCGTATCCCGCACAAGGAGATAGAAATACCGTATCCCGCACAAGGAGATAGTAAGCAATCCCAAACCAGGAAAAGTGTTTCGTTCCGTTTCCCAACCACCGGGAACGCATTCTTTAAGTAAAAAGTAGTGAACTCACCTTTGCTTTGCTCGGTAGTTAATTTACTTGTGTTACGTTGGTCAACCATACCCTATTATGGTTTATAAATATTTATTAGGTTCGTGTGCAAGTAATATCACGTACAACTACATGTATCTAACACATAGCACGTAAGTCACACTAGCATATACGTTATTGGGCCTATACTAGCATATAAACAGCTAAACAGTAACGGTTAAACAGCAACAGTGATACGCAGCCCATAACAGCAGTTTGTGCGGCCCAAAAACTAAGTGAAGTAGTCCAGTCAAAACCGGATAGTCTCGACTCGAGACTATGAGGTCTCGAGTCGCAACCACTGGATTCTAAGTCGCAACAGCTCGTCTCGAGTTGTGAACATTTGAGTCACAACCGTAGAGGTCTCGAGTCGAGATCATGAGATCTCGAGTCGCAACCGTGCTGGTCTCGACTCATGGAGCGCCTTGTCTGGTTTCGAGTTGTCCTTCAATGGTCTCGAGTCGCAACCGTAAGGTCTCGACTCGCAGGCTATGCAGATGCTTCTAGAATTTCCATATCAGTACTACCCAATCAGATTTCACAAGCAGGTACTATCCAATCAAATTTCATTAACATGTTTTATCATGCCGTACAATCATCAAATCAGATCAAACCAATATATTTCAAATATTTCCATCACATCACCAAACAGTTCTTCATTTAGGGTTTTCACATTCAACTAACATACTTATCCTAGACATTATGGCCCTATCATTATTTTATCAATCTCAACTTCATGACTACATCATTGTAATAGTATCAGATTGTTACCGAAAACATTATCAGAACCACATTATCATAAACATAAATCAACTATCATCAAAGCATCGTCCTAACACTCCACTAGTTTCAAAATCAATTTATTGCACAATTCCAAAAGTAAACTTTAATCCTGTTTATGCCAAAAGAAAACGATTGACAAGTATGCACATAACTATAAACCACGAGATGATCAACATATGCGTCAACCCATCATACTTTAAATAGATCTCATCATTCTTTTACAATATTGCTCACCTAATTCCTATATAGTTTAAAACAGCATCTTTAAGCAAAATTCATCTTTAAATCAACAAGCAGTAACAACATACCACCAAGCTTTCATAATAACATCCAAAAATCAAATATTCCTTCCAACCTTATGTATTTGTAAAACAACCAGGCAGTCTATAAGATCAAAACTCAAAAACACAAGACAGTGAACAATTATACAAAATCAAAGACCACATGAACCCCAAAATAATCAATGGATCACATATTATCACAGTAACATCTTCATCCCATAATCCATACAAAACCAAAATCCATAATAACCACAAATGTTCAAACATAGCATATAATGACCGAGAGATCAAAGGACGAAGAGGGGTGTCAGCTGCTGCCGCTGCCGTGGTTGCTCCCGTCGCCGGCGCTGCCGATCCGCCGGAGAACCACCATCATCATATCCTCATTATCTCGTCGTTTCGTGGTTATCCGGAGCTCCTGCGGGAAGCTCAGTCCGTCGTTGGCATTCCCCAGCTTATCGGAGAGGCGGTATTCTGCCATCATCATCACCGCCGGTAACAACGTTGCCGCTGTCATCAGCCCTCCTCACCATCAAACATCATCATCGTCACAACCCTCACCCCGCCGGCCGGAGCTCGACTGCTCATCAGGTGAGAGAGAGAGAGAGAGACTGTGTGAGTGGAAGCGGGTATGGGTGTAGTGGGTAAGGAAGGAGGGGTATGGCCGGCCGGTAATCGGTTCCGATCACCAGAGTTTGAGAGAACAGGGGAGATGAGAAAGGGGGTTCTCGGCTGAAATAAAAGGGGTGGGTGTTTAGTTAGGGGTTTTAATGAAAAGGATGAAAGGAGGGGTTTATATTGGGTAGGGTTTTAGATTTAGGGAGTTGGGTTGGGCTTGAGCCCGAGTGTGTGGTACTTGGTTCGGGTCACCCGTTAAACGGTTTGTTTTTCTCATCGCGAGCTATTATTATTTTAATTAAAAATAATAATAATATCAATAATAATTACAAGTATTACTAAAATACCCTTTTTCTTGACAACGAGAGTGCGGGTTGTCACATTCTCCCCATGTTACAGGAATTTCGTCCTCGAAATTTAAGCAAACATGCACTACGCTCCATATGTATACCTAGACTCCATTACCATACGTAGATACAAGCAGTTTCATGAAAGTCCATAGAACGAACATGCAAGCCACATAGCACATACAGTCACGTAGCACGAAAAAATCACGTAGCACAAGATTCATAACGTTTGTTCGTATCTCACATAGTATAGAATTTTACAAATTTAATTATAACATAACGATGAAATCACGTGGGAAAGCCCGAAGCGTCACATTATCCCCAAGTTCAAGAAATTTCGTCCCGAAATTTAGCGCGCAGCCACTGACAAGCTAGTGTGTTAAAATGTGTCAACGGGGTGTCACATCATCCCTCCGTTATTGTGGAATTTCGTTCCGAATTTTCGCTGTAGCTTCAGTGCTGGGAGTCTCGTTTGCAACAAATGGGGATACTTGTGCTTCATCTGGTCTTCCCATTCCCAGGTAAACTTTGGGCCACGGCACGAGTTCCAACGAACTCGTATAATAGGTATCTGGCTACGTTTGAGGGTTTTGACTTCTCGGTCAGTGATCTCAATCGGTTCCACAATAAAGTGCAGATGATCGTCAAAAGTTTGCCCTTAAAGGGAATGATGAGTGTTTCATCTGACAGACATTTCTTCAGATTAGAAGCGCGAAAGACGTTGTGTACCGCATTCAGCTCTTCAGGCCGGTTTAGTCTGTAAGCAACCTTACCGACCCTCTCGGTAATTTCGAACGGCCAGACGTATCGCGGATCAAGCTTGTCCCGTTTACCAAAATGAACCACACCCTTCTAGGGTGAGGCTTTAAGTAGGGTCCGGTCCCCGATCTGGACGTCTAGAGGTTTCCTACGCTTATCAGCATAGCTTTCCTGACGGTCACGAACTGCCGCCATGCGTTGCCTGATCTGGGCAATCTTATCCGTTGTGTCAATTACAAGTATTGGGCCGGAAATTCAGCTTCCACCAACTTCCACCCAACACAGAGGAGTCCGGCATTTGGGTCCGTGCAGTGCCCCAAATGGTGCTGCCTGAATGCTAGTGTGGTAGCTGTTGTTGGGAGAGAATTCTACAAAAGAGGAGTGTCACTCATGTCCAAGGTCGATAACACATGTTCTCAGCATGCCCTTGAGTGTTTGGATGGTGCGTTTGGCCCGACCATCAGTTTGCGGGCGATAAGCGGTGCTCATGCCTAACAGTGATCCAAAAGTTTTTGTGCACAGCCTTGCGACGAATCGGATGCAAAATGAGGATTACGATCAGATATAAGAGAAGTTGGCATCTCGTGCCTAGTATCTTCTACTCCCCAGTAGATGGCTGTCAGTTCGAGAATTTGTCAGTTTCTTTGGTCGCGTGCCGTTACCAGCAGACATTTCATCAATGTCTTGGACAGGATAGAATAAGATAGAAGTACCTCATAGATTATCTTCCACTTGCTGGAGTTGCGGATTTTTGAGCATCTCCCTAATGTTAGGTGATACTCTTTTGAGTCAACATCGTGAGGGGTTGCGTATACTATAGAGAAATGCGGGCGTTGCGACGTTAAAAGTCGTGCATTGAGAACTTGGAGCAAGGCGGTTTTGCGTGGTAGAAGTACCAGGGTAGTGCGTAGGAGTCGTCCATTTCTCACTGGTTTTCGGGATAGGTTCGGGCGTCATCGAAAGAAACAAGTGTCGAATTTTGAAAGGATGGAATAAATTGGAGTGTCGTAACTAGGTGTTGATCGTATCGAGTTCGAAGAACAGTGCTTACGATACCCGCTACCCCGGGGTATCCTTGGCTCGTTGCTCCAACGAGTAACACTCGTAGGAAGTAATTCGTCCAAACGGAGATTTGTGCAGGGTAGAGTAGGATAAGGATCATGGAATCCGTGAAACATAACACGAGTAGCGAGATAATGCAAGAGGGGTAGTCATAATTGATGCGTATAACTTGAGACAAAGCATAAAGGCTTTGGGATCGGCAATAGGGATTTAGCTGATGTTGATGAGGTAGCTGGCCGTACACAAGCTATGGGCGTTTAGAATAAAGAACGTGGTTTGCAGATGAGGGGTGTTACGTCGATGTGGTTGGCGCAAAATGAAGTAGCTAGAGAGGGATGGTCGTCGTGCGGTTCTGTAGGTATCAGGGTCTACTGAAACATCTAGAAGGATGTGATTTCTCAGGTCGGTAGAAAATCAAGTTCGAGTGGGTTGTTCTAAGTCGTGCGAATAAGTTTGAAGTAGCGCTTGCGTCGTCGGGGGGGGGGGGGGGGGTTCGATATAAAACTGCGAAAACAAGTTTTCGAGAAGGTACGATTGAAGTAACACGTTGCTGGATTTCAAGGGCTAAGAAGTTTGTCGACTAAGGGTCGAGGTTGTTTGAATTCACCAAACTGAAGAGAGGTCTGGTCAAGGCTTCTATATGAAGAAACGTGGATGTCGTGATAAAGAAATGCCGGATGTGAGGATACCGCCCCAAGCAATAATTGTTGGTTCGTACGAAAGCTAGCGAAAGTATTTACAGAATCAGAAGTGTCGTCAAATAATAGCGGCTCTGTCAAATGAAGGATAAGGTAAGCATCTAGGTCACCGTGCTCGTTGATGGGTCGACTGGTTTGTGTCTTCGTTATGTAACACCCCCAAATACGCCATTTTGTAAGAAGGATATCGATTTGCTAGGTTTTGGGGTGTGCTAAGGTATAAGGTTGAACTTGAATAACGATTAACCATGTAACGAGGAATTAGGGGAAACAGCTTCGTGATCGATGGAACGTGATACGATTGTTGGCACTGCAATGAGAAGCATACACCGCGCATGCTCCTTGTGTTCATGACGTGTAAACCGAAATTTGAAAAGTGTAGGGTTACTAAAGTGCTTCAAGAATCCAGGTTATCGGTTGGACAAGGGAACAAGTCTTGCCACTTATGTCGGGAAAAGAATTACGTGAGTAAGAAGGATGTGAATGACGTCGTCGCTCCTTCTAACATTACATGATATAGGGATGGCTCCCCTTCGTCGATTCATTCTCGTATCTTCTCTATGTGGTCCGTAGCAGGCCTCCCCTAAGCAGGTATATCAAGTAATCGTTCACCGCATCGATTCGCTCAAATCCAGGTGTGACATCGAGAAAAATGTGGACGTGGACTTGGAATAACGGGTTTCTTACCCTCAGCGTGTTGTTGTTTCAAGTCGAGGTTAGGAGAATTCACTCCTGCTTAGCACATATCAAGTTTGCGTAGTTTTCGTATAATTCACAGTGTCAAGTACTAAATATGCAACTACATATTTACGCACATGTGCTAAAAATATATATACACATTTACACACATGAGTTATACACAAGTAAAGCCAATAATTTACAATTACTAGGTGAGTATCTGAGTCTGACGAACCTTGCAATCTGGAGTGTGGTGTCATGGTGGTTTTCGTCAAGGAACGGTTATAGTCTGGTTTTCATATAAAAATATTTTACGTCTTAAAAATATTTTATATCTTAAACCTAGTTCACTATAACCAATAGCTCTGATACCAATCTGTCACACCCTCAAAATCCACACGCGGAGTATTACCGCGAGGCATGTGATGACCAGGATCTTAGCCACTAATTATTTTGAACGGATTAGTTATTGTTATAAACATTAGCATAATTAGTGACCTAATTTAAAATTTCATAAAACGTGGTTCTAGTTTGCAGCGGAAGGAAAGGTAGAACATATCGTAATTTAAAACCACAAGTTTGTTATCATGAAACTTACGAACCACGCACTCCATCCGATTGCAACGTCCGTCCTAAACTGTATTGAGCAACCTGCAAAGCATGCAGTAGAGTGTCAACATAACGTTGGCGAGTTCACGTGTTTGTAGTTTTTCAATTTTAATTCCAAAAACTTGTTTTAACCAGTTAATTTATCCGTTTATACATGCCATGGGGAGCTACCCCATAAGTGAGCGACTAAACTGTTTTACAATACCGAATACTTACTTAACCGTACGTTTCCGCAGTGCCCCGTTTGTCAATGTTCTATCATCATTGACGGTTTGCAAGAGTACATTAGTTCACTCCCGTTCCCAGTAACAAGGGTCGGTGTGAGGCTGGTTACACCTAAATAGCGCTATTAACTAATAACCCGTTCGCCTGGCCCCGGCGACTAATCGGTATTAAATGGCAGGGACTTGAGTGATAGAGTTTCATTTAGTGTTGCTCGTTGCATTTCCGTACAAACAGTAATTAACTAAGAGTCCCGCATAAAGGGAGAAAAATAGTTTGTATCCCTCACAAGGGGATAGCGTTGTTACCCATATCCCGCACAAGGAGAAAGAAATACCGTATCCCGCACAAGGAGATAGTAAGCAATCCTAAACCAGGAAAAGTGTTTCGTTCCGTTTCCCAACCACCGGGAACGCATTCTTTAAGTAAAAAGTAGTGAACTCACCTTTGCTTTGCTCGGTAGTTAATTTACTTGTGTTACGTTGGTCAACCATACCCTATTATGGTTTATAAATATTTATTAGGTTCGTGTGCAAGTAATATCACGTACAACTACACGTATCTAACACATAGCACGTAATTCACACTAGCATATACGTTATTGGGCCTATACTAGCATATAAACAGCTAAACAGTAACGGTTAAACAGCAACAGTGATACGCAGCCCATAACAGCAGTTTGTGCGGCCCAAAAACTAAGTGAAGTAGTCCAGTCGAAACCGGATAGTCTCGACTCGAGACTATGAGGTCTCGAGTCGCAACCACTGGATTCTAAGTCGCAACAGCTCGTCTCGAGTTGTGAACATTTGAGTCGCAACCGTAGAGGTCTCGAGTCGAGATCATGAGATCTCGAGTCGCAACCGTGCTGATCTCGACTCCTGGAGCGCCTTTTCTGGTTTCGAGTTGTCCTTCAATGGTCTCGAGTCGCAACCGTAAGGTCTCGACTCGCAGGCTATGCGGATGCTTCTAGAATTTCCATATCAGTACTACCCAATCAGATTTCACAAGTAGGTACTATCCAATCAAATTTCATTAACATGTTTTATCATGCCGTACAATCATCAAATCAGATCAAACCAATATATTTCAAATATTTCCATCACATCACCAAACAGTTCTTCATTTAGGGTTTTCACATTCAACTAACATACTTATCCTAGACATTATGGCCCTATCATTATTTTATCAATCTCAACTTCATGACTACATCATTGTAATAGTATCAGATTGTTATTGAAAACATTATCAGAACCCCATTATCATAAACATAAATCAACTATCATCAAAGCATCATCCTAACACTCCACTAGTTTCAAAATCAATTTATTGCACAATTCCAAAAGTAAACTTTAATCCTGTTTATGCCAAAAGAAAACGATTGACAAGTATGCACATAACTATAAACCACGAGATGATCAACATATGCGTCAACCCATCATACTTTAAACAGATCTCATCATTCTTTTACAATATTGCTCACCTAATTCCTATATAGTTTAAAACAGCATCTTTAAGCAAAATTCATCTTTAAATCAACAAGCAGTAACAACATACCACCAAGCTTTCATAATAACATCCAAAAATCAAATATTCCTTCCAACCTTATGTATTTGTAAAACAACCAGGCAGTCTATAAGATCAAAACTCAAAAACACAAGACAGTGAACAACTATACAAAATCAAAGACCACATGAACCCCAAAATAATCAATGGATCACATATTATCACAGTAACATCTTCATCCCATAATCCATATAAAACCAAAATCCATAATAACCACAAATGTTCAAACATAGCATATACTGACCGAGAGACCAAAGGACGAAGAGGGGTGTCAGCTGCTGCCGCTGCCATGGTTGCTCCCGTCGCCGGCGCTGCCGGTCCGCCGGAGAACCACCACCATCATATCCTCATTATCTCGCCGTTTCGTGGTTAACCGGAGCTCCTACCGGAAGCTCAGTCCGTCGTCGGCATTCCCCAGCTTATCGGAGAGGCGGTATTCTGCCATCATCATCACCGCTGGTAATAACGTTGTCGGTGTCATCAGCCCTCCTTACCATCAAACAACTTCATCGTCACAACCTTCACCCCGCCGGCCGGAGCTCGACTGCTCAACAGGTGAGAGAGAGAGAGAGACTGTGTGAGTGGATGTGGGTATGGGTGTAGCGGGTATGGGTGTAGTGGGTAAGGAAGTAGGGGTATGGCCGGCAGGTAATCGGTTCCGGTCACCAGAGTTTGAGAGAACAGGGGAGATGAAAAAGGGGGTTGTCGGCTAAAATAAAAGGGGTGGGTGTTTAGTTAGGGTTTTTAATGAAAAGGATGAAAGGAGGGGTTTATATTGGGTAGGGTTTTAGATTTAGGGAGTTGGGTTGGGCTTGAGCCCGAGTGTGTGGAACTTGGTTCGGGTCACCCGTTAAACGGTTCATTTTTCTCATCGCGAGCTATTATTATTTTAATTAAAAATAATAATAATATCAATAATAATTACAAGTATTACTAAAATACCCTTTTTCTTGACATCGAGAGTGCGGGTTGTCACATTCTCCCCATGTTACAGGAATTTCGTCCTCGAAATTTAAGCAAACATGCACTACGCTCCATATGTATACTGTCACACCCCCAAAATCCACCTGCGGAGTACTACCGCTTGGAGGCGTGACTGACCAGGATCCAGCCACCAATCATATTGAACAAGCATATAAGTAGTTATAAAAATCCACCCAATACAATTGGTGTTCAAACAAAACATAGTTAAGTTGCAAGCGGAAGCATAAGTCTTAAATCAAAACATAAGTTTAATTGTTTCATAGTTTAACATGGCACACAGTCGTCCATGTCCCACAACGATCCTCCTCCATGCAAGCTCCAGCTAAGAACCTAAGGACCTGCAAAACATGTAGTAACGAGTCAACAACAAGTTGAGTGAGTTCACGGTTGGGTGTTCGTTTTAAGTTGCCTCGAAAACAGTTTCCTTTAGCTGGCATCCTGCCGTGGGGGTTACCCCATAGTTAAAAACGTGACTTGTTTATTCCCGGTTACTCTGGCAATCCTGCCGTGGGGGCTACCCCGTGTTAGTTATCTGGCATTTCGGCCGTGGGGGCTACCCCATGTATACACTAGACTCGTTACCATATCGACTGCTGACTGTAGTCATGTTTATGTGCCCTGAACTGTCAATGTCTATCATCATTGACGTGCCAGTAGTCCATTAGTTCACGCCCGTCCTCTGCGGCACGGTGTGAGGTTTGTCAAACCTAAATAGCGCTATCTAACTAATGACCCGCTCGCCATTGGCCTCGGCGATTAAGTCGATACAAAGATGAGGGACTTCGTGATAGAGTTTTGGTCTAGTACGAGTTATCTGTCCATGAGGACGAGGAATTACATTCCTGAACCAATACTGTCCTACCCAAGGAGGACGAGGAACCCATGTTCCTTAACCCCATTCCCAACCCCTGGGAATCCCATGCTTTGTAGAGGGTGTGAACTCACCTTGGTTTGCTCGGTAGAAACACAGAAAAGTCAAACAAGCAATGTTGTGGCTACTCACGTCCTATCACAGTTGTATCATACCAATCAGGTTCGTATTCAATCAGTACACGTATGTTCCTAGAATAATGCATTCAAGTATCGTTCATGGCATACACGTTTTATCATGGCAGTTCAACACTATTCACGTTCAATCCTCAACACATAAAATCTGTGCATTGGGCCCAAGAGTCCGGCCCAATCACTTAAGTCCGAAATGAGGTGCAAGCCCAAACAGCGTGTATCTGGGTATAATCTCGAGTCGCAACTAGGCGTTTGCGACTCGCAACCGGAGTCGCAATCATGGTTTCGGTTCGTGTTGTTTTGGTTACGAGTCGCAACTGGACTCGCAACCGAGATTTCGAGTCATAAGAGTTGTGCTTGATCGAGTGTGGTTTCGAGTCGCAATCAAGTGGTTGCGACTCGCAACCGATGTCGCAACTGGGAGATTTCGACTCATCACGCACTGGTTTCGAGTCGCAACTAGAGGTTTCGGTTGGACAGGAGCTGATTCGGAACAGTGTACTATCCAATGAGAATTTGATTTCAGGAAATGGTTTGTACTATCCACTTAAACATGTTTGTTTGTCTAGTAATTTACTAAAATGGATCAAACATATCAGATTTCAAATATTCAAGCATGTTCTTATCACATTCAACAAGTTCTTCATATATTCAAATAGTTCATCCTGATCATTCAAGCTTGTTCATCATATTTTCGGTTCCTAACATTAATCACAAATATAATCATGAACAACAAGGCAACACACTTGAATATACTCATCTAGTGGTTTCAAATCATCACATAACATATCAAAAATCAACTCTACACTAATCTAATTAACATGATACTACACATGTGCAAGCCGGCTTTCATGAATATTCACATTTAATGATTCGAATCACATTTCAATACAAGACATCATGAACTCATTGTGCAATATATCCGAAACATGTTAGCCGATTATCAACAACATATACATCCGATTCATGAGACATTATCAAGCATACAACCACACAAGCTAATCATATCATTCGTACCATTATTAAACAACAACAAACATTATAAAATCACTAACCGGTTGATGAGTTTCAAAGGCGAGTATGAAACTTCCGAGTGTGTGTGTGTGAGCCGATCCGCTAGTCCTAGTGTCACCGGTTTGGACCCGAGAAGAAGGAGGAGAAATATGATGTTGAAGCTTAGGGTTTAGTGGTTTCTAGAGAATGTAGAGGAGTATGTGTGGATTGTCCAAGAATGGCAAGGTTAGCATCACTAAGGGTTATATACTTGTCCACAAGGTGCACCCTAATGGGTTTCGGTTGAGTTCAATGGGGTGCGTGGCCCATCCGGCCCAAGTGTTACGGTTTACTCGAGACCACATGGTTTCGAGTCGGGTTCTTGGTTCTCGGCTCACATAAACCTATACGCATACTATACATACAAGCATACATGTAACATAACACATAATCATATAAAGTTTCACTTATCATTCCTTAATTCATCAATTCAATTAGTCACTAATCGTTCAAGTATACAACGAAAGGTTCTAAATTTCGAGTTGTCACATCATCCCCAAGTTGAAAGAAATTTCGTCCCGAAATTTGGTAGGCACTCACTGAGGAAGCTAGTTAAGTTGTATGGTCTTCCCGGTTTTCCTGGGGTGTCACATCCACCCCCCGTTGATCTGGAATTTCGTCCCGAAATTCCGTAGCTTCGGCCTCAGTAGTGGGTGTCCTGTTTGCGAACAGTTGGGGATACTTTTGTTTCATCTGATCTTCGCGCTCCCAGGTGAACTCTGGGCCGCGACGTGAGTTCCAACGAACTCGAACGAGAGGTATTCTGGTGCTCTTGAGGACCTTAACATCCCGGTCCGTGATCTCGACTGGTTCCTCGACGAATCGTAACTGTTCGTCGATAGTGAGTTCCTTCAAAGGAACTACGTGGGTCTCATCTGACGGACACTTCTTCAGATTCGGCACGTGAAAAACGTTGTGAACTGCTCCGAGTTCCGCTGGTAAGTTCAGTCTGTAGGCCACCCTGCCTATTTTCTCAATGACCTCGAAAGGTCCAACGTATCGTGGGTTTAGTTTACCGCGTTTACCAAAACGAACCACACCCTTCCAGGGTGAAACTTTGAGTAGTACCCGCTCCCCAACCTGGAGCTCAAGTGGTTTCCTGCCCATGTCAGCGTAAACTTTCTGACGTTTGCGAGCTGCCGTCATGCGTTTTCGTATCTGAGCGATCTGCTCGGTTGTATCTACCACATATTCTGGACCAGTGATCTGACTATCTCCCACCTCTGCCCAGCAAAGAGGGGACCGGCATTTACGTCCGTACAATGCCTCAAACGGAGCAGCTCCAATGCTGGTGTGGTAGCTGTTATTGTACGAGAATTCCACAAGTGGCAGATGCTTTTCCCAGCGGTTGCCAAAGTCGATTACACATGCACGAAGCATGTCTTCTAAGGTTTGAATAGTGCGCTCGGACTGCCCGTCCGTCTGAGGATGGTACGCTGTGCTCATGTCTAGTCGTGAGCCGAAGGATTTGTGCATTGCTTGCCACAGCTCTGAAGTGAAACGTGCATCTCGATCTGAGATAATGGAGGTGGGCACCCCGTGCCTCGAAACGATTTCTTTGATGTATATTTCTGCAAGAGTGGAGAACTTATCCGTTTCCTTGATAGCCAAGAAGTGTGCAGATTTTGTGAGTCGATCCACGATCACCCAAATAGTATCGTTCCCGCGCTGGGATCTAGGTAGGCCAGTAACAAAATCCATGGAAATTTGCTCCCATTTCCACTGAGGTATCTCTGGTTGTTGGAGTAGGCCTGATGGTTTTTGGTATTCAGACTTGACTCTTGCACAAGTCAAACACTTGCTGACGTAGGTCGCTATGTGGGCCTTCATGCTAGGCCACCAATACGTAGTTTTGATATCATGATACATCTTATCTGATCCAGGGTGTACTGAGTAGCGAGACTTGTGTGCTTCATCCATCACAAGTTCTCGTAAGTTGCCATAGTGTGGGACCCAAATGCGTCCCGTTACGTAGTAAGCACCGTCTTCCTTTTGTTCTAATCGTTGCCTCGATCCGCGTAGGGCTTCTGCCCTGACGTTTTCTGGTTTCAGTGCTTCTATCTGAGCTGCTCGTATCTGGGAAGGGAGGCTAGAGTGGATCGTGAGTTGTAAAGCTCGTACGCGCTTAGGCGCAGTGTCCTTTCGACTAAGGGCGTCAGCCACCACATTGGCTTTGCCCGGGTGATACCTGATCGAGCACTCGTAGTCATTCAGTAGTTCAACCCATCGTCGTTGTCGCATATTCAGTTCTTTCTGCTTGAAGATATGCTCGAGGCTCCTGTGGTCGGTGTAGATGGCGCACTTGGTACCATATAGGTAATGCCGCCATAACTTAAGTGCAAAAACAACAGCTCCCAGCTCTAAGTCGTGCGTAGTGTAGTTCTTTTCGTGGACCTTGAGTTGGCGTGAAGCGTAGGCTATAACTTTATCTCGTTGCATCAACACGCAACCAAGACCTTGAATTGATGCGTCACAATAAACCACAAAATCGTCTGTGCCCTCCGGCAAGGAAAGGATAGGTGCGCTACAAAGTCTATCCTTTAGGTGCTGAAATGCCATCTCCTGTGCATTTCCCCAGCGATAAACAACGCCCTTCTGCGTTAGTGAGGTGAGAGGCTATGCAATCTTAGAAAAATCCTTTATGAATCTCCGGTAGTATCCCGCCAAACCCAAGAATTGGCGAATTTCCTTTGGTGTACGAGGTGCAGGCCAGTTCTTAATCGAGTCTATCTTGGATGGATCAACATGAATCCCATTCTTGTTCACCACGTGGCCTAGGAAATGGACTTCTCGAAGCCAGAAGTCGCATTTCGAGAACTTTGCATAAAGCTGTTCTGTTCGAAGGAGTTCCAGAATAAGTCGCAGATGCTGCTCGTGTTCCTCCCGACTCTTAGAATAGATCAGGATGTCGTCGATGAAGACTATAACGAACTTGTCCAGGTAAGGCTTGCACACTCGGTTCATCAAGTCCATGAAAACCGCAGGTGCGTTTGTCATCCCAAAAGGCATGACCAAAAACTCATAGTGCCCGTATCGGGTTCTGAAAGCTGTTTTGGAAACGTCCTCTTCCCGGACTCTCAGCTGGTGATAACCCGTTCTCAAATCGATCTTCGAATAGTAGCTCGATCCCTGCAGCTGGTCGAACAAGTCGTCAATACGCGGTAGAGGATAACGATTCTTCACCGTCACCTTGTTGAGTTCTCTGTAGTCGATACACATTCTGAAGGTACCGTCTTTCTTCTTTACAAATAGCACTGGAGCTCCCCATGGCGATGAGCTAGGACGAATAAAACCCTTATCCAAGAGTTCTTGTAGTTGCGTGGAGAGTTCTTTCAACTCTGATGGGGCTAAACGATAAGGTGCACGAGCGATAGGCGCAGCTCCAGGAGCTAGTTCAATCTGAAACTCGACTTGGCGATGAGGCGGAAGACCAGGTAATTCCTCAGGAAATACCTCCGGATAGTCGCGTACAACTGGAAAATCTTCTATCTTCTTCTCTTTTTCTGAGGTGTCAGTAACGAGAGCCAAAATAGCAGTGTGGCCCTTTCGCAAGTACTTTTGGGCCTTAAGGAGAGAAATGACGTTCTCAACAGCACTCCTCTTGTCGCCATGAATCATGAGAGGTTCACCATCGGGACCTGGAATACGGACAACCTTCTCGTTGCAAAGAATCTCTGCTCGGTGTTGGGATAGCCAATCCATCCCAATGACAACGTCGAAACTACCCAAGACAATAGGAATGAGGTCGATAGAGAAGATCTGGTCGGCGAGAATAAGTTTACAACCCTTGACTACGTGTGTGGCTTCTAAACTCTTACCATTTGCTAGCTCTACGGTGTGCTTGTTGTTCAAAGGTGTTGGAATACGCTTAAGCATTCGACTAACTTCTAGGGACACGTAGCTAGTATCGGCACCCGAATCAAATAAAACTGAAACATAAAAGTCGTCGAGAAGGAACTTACCCGCCACAACATTGGGGTCATTCCTTGCTTCACCTTGGCCGATCACAAACATCCGCCCCCTGGCGCCATTGTTGTTGTTGTTCCCATTGTTACCATTCCCCTGATTGTTGTTATTGTTGTTGTTGTTGTTCTGGTTCCTGTTCAGTTGGGGACAATCTCTCTTGAAGTGGCCCTCAGCTCCACACTGAAAGCACCCTTTGTTATCACCTTGCTGCTGCTGCTGGCGCTGGTTCTGTTGAGCTTGCTGACGATTCTGGTTGGCGGGGTATAAGCTCCTGCAATCCTTTGCAGCGTGACCAGGCTTGTTGCACCGATGACAGTTGCCCCTGGTGCATGGTCCGCTGTGGTGCAGGCTGCAGCGATTGCATTTGGGGTGATTTCCTTTGTACCCACCATGACTTTGACCACCAGACGATTGCTGATTAGGGCTTTTGTAGTCATCAGTCTTTCTCTGCTGAGACTGGGATTGAACAGAAGTCGAACCCTTACTTGAAGTTCCATCCCATTTCCGTTTGTTGTCACTTGAGGTACCAGAAGTAGTTGCAGCACCTATGCGTTTTGGTAACTTGTTCTGCTCCACCGCTTGATCCGTGAGACGGTGAGCCAACTGAACGGTTTGCTGGTAGGTGGCGAGGTTCGCTGAAGTCACATGACTTTGGATTTCTGGCACTAAGCCCTGAAGAAACAGTTCGATGCGTTTGATGGGAGGATCCACCATAGTAGGACACAGAATTGCCAGTTCGTTCGACCTTTTCACATAAGCTTCAATTTCGGACCCCGTCATCTTGAGGTTGAAGAACTCCACCTCTAGTTTGTGAATCTCATCGCGACTGCAGTATTCTTCTTTGATCATCTCCTTAAAAGTTTCCCATGGGGTGGCATTGGCAGCAACCAACCCTAGCATCTGAACTTGAGCGTTCCACCATGTGAGGGCTAAACCCTCGAGAGTACCAGTAGCATACTTCACCCTGCGCGCCTCAGGGCATTCACACATTTCGAAGACAGATTCTAGTTTCTCAAACCAGTGTAGGAGACCTACTGCTCCTTCAGTGCCGCTAAAAGTAGTTGGTCGGCAGTCCATGAAAGTCTTAAAAGTGCACACGGGTGGCTGAACATGCTGACCTATCGTAGGCGAAAGAAAAGACAGAGTTTAACACAAAGGTTGGTTCACGAGAGTAGGATCCTAAAGATCCTAGAATAAGTTCGGACTGCAGGATATACCTCCTGCGTGTGCAGCTGCAATTGCTGCGGCAACTCGTTCGTTAATCAGAGCCGTCAACTGAGCTTGTGTCATGTTAACGCGTCCAGACATGATCTTCATATCAAGAAGAACGTGAGTGAGAGGGGTTTCGCAAAAGTACGACGATAAAATAGAGCAAGCACGCATGTATTCAAGCAACAGTAGTTATACTAACCAGGTATACCATAAGCAATGTACCATGTAACTAACAAGTAGGCAATATATACACAGATCATATCACCTAGAATGTCGAGCCTTGCATGTGGAGTGAAGCATCGTTGTGGACCGTTGAGCACTGTACAGGTTATAGTCTGGTTTTAACAAAAACGTTTTCCCCTTTATTAAAACCAAGTTCTCTATAACCAATGGCTCTGATACCAATCTGTCACACCCCCAAAATCCACCTGCGGAGTACTACCGCTTGGAGGCGTGACTGACCAGGATCCAGCCACCAATCATATTGAACAAGCATATAAGTAGTTATAAAAATCCACCCAATACAATTGGTGTTCAAACAAAACATAGTTAAGTTGCAAGCGGAAGCATAAGTCTTAAATCAAAACATAAGTTTAATTGTTTCATAGTTTAACATGGCACACAGTCGTCCATGTCCCACAACGATCCTCCTCCATGCAAGCTCCAGCTAAGAACCTAAGGACCTGCAAAGCATGTAGTAACGAGTCAACAACAAGTTGAGTGAGTTCACGGTTGGGTGTTCGTTTTAAGTTGCCTCGAAAACAGTTTCCTTTAGCTGGCATCCTGCCGTGGGGGTTACCCCATAGTTAAAAACGTGACTTGTTTATTCCCGGTTACTCTGGCAATCCTGCCGTGGGGGCTACCCCGTGTTAGTTATCTGGCATTTCGGCCGTGGGGGCTACCCCATGTATACACTAGACTCGTTACCATATCGACTGCTGACTGTAGTCATGTTTATGTGCCCTGAACTGTCAATGTCTATCATCATTGACGTGCCAGTAGTCCATTAGTTCACGCCCGTCCTCTGCGGCACGGTGTGAGGTTTGTCAAACCTAAATAGCGCTATCTAACTAATGACCCGCTCGCCATTGGCCTCGGCGATTAAGTCGATACAAAGATGAGGGACTTCGTGATAGAGTTTTGGTCTAGTACGAGTTATCTGTCCATGAGGACGAGGAATTACATTCCTGAACCAATACTGTCCTACCCAAGGAGGACGAGGAACCCATGTTCCTTAACCCCATTCCCAACCCCTGGGAATCCCATGCTTTGTAGAGGGTGTGAACTCACCTTGGTTTGCTCGGTAGAAACACAGAAAAGTCAAACAAGCAATGTTGTGGCTACTCACGTCCTATCACAGTTGTATCATACCAATCAGGTTCGTATTCAATCAGTACACGTATGTTCCTAGCATAATGCATTCAAGTATCGTTCATGGCATACACGTTTTATCATGGCAGTTCAACACTATTCACGTTCAATCCTCAACACATAAAATCTGTGCATTGGGCCCAAGAGTCCGGCCCAATCACTTAAGTCCGAAATGAGGTGCAAGCCCAAACAGCGTGTATCTGGGTATAATCTCGAGTCGCAACTAGGCGTTTGCGACTCGCAACCGGAGTCGCAATCATGGTTTCGGTTCGTGTTGTTTTGGTTACGAGTCGCAACTGGACTCGCAACCGAGATTTCGAGTCATAAGAGTTGTGCTTGATCGAGTGTGGTTTCGAGTCGCAATCAAGTGGTTGCGACTCGCAACCGATGTCGCAACTGGGAGATTTCGACTCATCACGCACTGGTTTCGAGTCGCAACTAGAGGTTTCGGTTGGACAGGAGCTGATTCGGAACAGTGTACTATCCAATGAGAATTTGATTTCAGGAAATGGTTTGTACTATCCACTTAAACATGTTTGTTTGTCTAGTAATTTACTAAAATGGATCAAACATATCAGATTTCAAATATTCAAGCATGTTCTTATCACATTCAACAAGTTCTTCATATATTCAAATAGTTCATCCTGATCATTCAAGCTTGTTCATCATATTTTCGGTTCCTAACATTAATCACAAATATAATCATGAACAACAAGGCAACACAATTGAATATACTCATCTAGTGGTTTCAAATCATCACATAACATATCAAAAATCAACTCTACACTAATCTAATTAACATGATACTACACATGTGCAAGCCGGCTTTCATGAATATTCACATTTAATGATTCGAATCACATTTCAATACAAGACATCATGAACTCATTGTGCAATATATCCGAAACATGTTAGCCGATTATCAACAACATATACATCCGATTCATGAGACATTATCAAGCATACAACCACACAAGCTAATCATATCATTCGTACCATTATTAAACAACAACAAACATTATAAAATCACTAACCGGTTGATGAGTTTCAAAGGCGAGTATGAAACTTCCGAGTGTGTGTGTGTGAGCCGATCCGCTAGTCCTAGTGTCACCGGTTTGGACCCGAGAAGAAGGAGGAGAAATATGATGTTGAAGCTTAGGGTTTAGTGGTTTCTAGAGAGTGTAGAGGAGTATGTGTGGATTGTCCAAGAATGGCAAGGTTAGCATCACTAAGGGTTATATACTTGTCCACAAGGTGCACCCTAATGGGTTTCGGTTGAGTTCAATGGGGTGCGTGGCCCATCCGGCCCAAGTGTTACGGTTTACTCGAGACCACATGGTTTCGAGTCGGGTTCTTGGTTCTCGGCTCACATAAACCTATACGCATACTATACATACAAGCATACATGTAACATAACACATAATCATATAAAGTTTCACTTATCATTCCTTAATTCATCAATTCAATTAGTCACTAATCGTTCAAGTATACAACGAAAGGTTCTAAATTTCGAGTTGTCACATCTACCTAGACTCCATTACCATACGTAGATACAAGCAGTTTCATGAAAGTCCATAGAACGAACATGCAAGCCACATAGCACATACAGTCACGTAGCACGAAAAAATCACGTAGCACAAGATTCATAACGTTTGTTCATATCTCACATAGTATAGAATTTCACAAATTTAATTATAACATAACGATGAAATCACGCGGGAAAGCCCGAAGCGTCACATCATCAGCCGACACCCCCTTCAAGATCACCTCTGCCTGCTCTCTAGCTCCGACGACCGGAGCCGCAATTCCGGCGGGTTCTTCGGCCGTCGCACACTCCCAATACCCACTGATGCTCGGCCACCATCCCTCATACCATCTTATACACACACCCGGCCACACTCCCATCACTCTCTCTCTCTCTCTCTCTCATTTTTTCGGCGACCTGCCAGTGAAGATGGTGATGACTGATGTTGAAGATGATGATGGATGATTGACGATAATGACTATGATGGTATTGAAGATGAGATAAGGATGATGATGTGCTAGTGGTGGCCGGCGGCGGCGCCGTCGGAGCCACAGAAGTGGACGGTGGTGGTGGTGTGTGTGACATCTGTGCTTGAATAATCATTGTATAAATCCAAACAGTTCAATTATTAATAAAACAATGTGTTTTTGACCACAATATTTGTTTATTTACATTTGACATTTTACACATTTGGATTTTTGTTCGATTTCAAACTCTAAAACGCTCTCTGGAAAGTTATACGCAAACTGATGCATAAACGTAATCAGTTTAACACGAAAAAACACTCTGGAATAGTGACATAACCATAACATACCTTAAATAACCTTTACATAACTTAGAAATAAGTTTTGAAGGGTTTGGTATGGCAAAAACAAGTTTATTTGATCATAGGGACTATTTGCGACAAACTGCAAAAGTCTGCCGATTCATATAACAACGTACACTCTGGAACAAGATCATAAGCTTAACATACCCTAAATTCCCTTAAAACAACTTAGAAATAAGTTTTAAGGGGTTCGGTATGCGAAAATACGCTTATTTGATCATGGGGACTAAAAGCGTCAAAAACTGCATAAGTTTGCATATACGTGCATATCTTGCGTTCTGACCATATCCGGACATCCAAAAATTTTGTAATCATTAAAATATTTTATTTTAGTGATGGGAATGTAAAAACACCATTCGTCGCGTAATTTGGATACTTTTTCGCGTTCGTACGAGTTTCGTCGTAATTAACCGAACAACGCGATCATACGGCCAAACGAACCAACATCCATGATATTTTCACGCATATTTCAAGTCTCCTATGCTTTAACATCCTTATAGAGCCTTGAAATTGTGATAACGGGGGTTAAACGTGTCGAAAAGCAAGTTTCGGAGCTGCAGGGGCCTGTTTTGACAGTTTTGAAAAGTTGATCTGCAGACCACCAGGATGGCCGCGAAAACTGGTGCTTCTAGGGTCATGGGGTGCGAGAGCAGGTGCTGGCAGAAAACTTGTTTTCAGTAAAACAACCTGCTGAACTTGGTTTTAAACATGGTTTTTGAGTATTGTGGGCTGGTTTATGTGTTCCCCAAGTAGCTTAATCAATGACTAACAAGTGTAAGGTGTTGATCATGCTTTGATCAACTCAAAAACACTTGGCAATGATCAAAGGGTGTTTGATTTCCAATAAATACCCATCGCTTTTGTGTAACTCATTGCTCATTCCATTCTCTTTCACTCTATCTCTGATTTGAGGCTACCACTATTGTTGGATGCTTCATAACTGAGTTTTCTTGTCATCTTTTCCAAGCTTGGACTCTTGTAAGTGTTCTTTCATGCTTGGTTATTTATTTAAGCAGAAAGTCAAACAATGTTGGACTTTCTGCTTTGACCATGATTTGGTCAAGACAAAGTTCATTTGAACTTTGCAACGTGAGCGTAATCACGATGGTTATAGTCCCGTGTGACTATACCTACTGATTACCACGTTGACTAGTCGAAGTGACGAGTCAAACTTTCGGTCAAAATGCACGATTATGTGCATTTTACGGCGAAACTATTTTCAGGTATCAAAACACTTTGTTTTGATATCAAATCAGTTTTCTAACTTAGTTAAACATGTTTAACTCGTCACTTCTAATGTACTGCTTATTTAGGGTCGTAAGTCAAGCGGTCTGAACAATCGCTTACTTAGACTTTTGAATCAAACCCGTTTGGTCGATCATTAGGATCCTACCAAACACATTATGTGACCATAGTTGTATAGGAAATAATCTTCCAAGGTTAGACCTTATGGTCACTTTGTCTAGTTAGTTGTATGATAGGTAGTTTATATGCCTTAGGGAAATGACCAGAATGCCTTTTTTATGCATAATCTAAATTTAAGCATATGTAACCAAGTTTTTGTCCTCTAAACTGATTATGCAACATGATTAAACATGTTAAGGCATATAATACTTGTCATAGGGCTAGCTAGACCAACCAAATGCGCATTTGCGCAATCGACGAGTTGAAGTAGCGTAAACTACCTTAACGGATCATAACGGGTCATAAATGCGAATTTGCGTAAATGACGCGTTAAACTAGCGTAAACTACCTTAACGGATCATAACATGTCATAAGCACTTAGGACAGGTTCCAATTTAGAATGTAGGCTTTGTTAAACCATATTATATGAGTTCCAATACTCATTTGGTTTATGAGACCTCATTCTATCCGATTTTCCGATTTAGGCCTCGATTATTAACATAGTTACCTATATTAGGTGTCGATTAATTCCGTGATCCTACGAGCTTTATTTGGTCTTAATCCCAAGATTATTAAGCAGGCTCAAGTGAGTACATAGTCCCCTCTTTTACCGCTTTCAAATATTTTGGGGTGATACACATGTGCCTCCTTGCTACTTTTTTGTTTTTCATGCTTTCCATGACATATACTTGCTATGTTCATCTAGTACACATATAGTACATGATTTCAATTATTCTTTGCTATGTATGTGACTGAGCATGCTAGCACATTGATTTTATAAACACTTTTGCTGCATATGTTTACTCAGCATATGGGCACATTGATTTACATTACAATTCTGCTGCATACGTTTACTCAGCATATGGGCACATTGATTTACATGACACTTCTGCTTCGTATGTTTAATTAGCATACTTAGTACATGGTTTTCACATAACATTCTTACATTTGGTATGTTTAATAGGACAAAAATACATTCATTAACCTTGATCACGCCGCTCGGTAGTATGTAGTGGTACCATAGGACTTGACAAATCACATTCCCGACTTCCTAGGTTTGTTTAGAAGTAGGGAATGCCAGAATCCGATATACATAATTGATAAACCTTTAACTTGTTAAGGGCTTATCCGACAATCTCAAGGCTTGAATGTATGCGATAAACATTACTACATAAATGTTTGTATCCATAAAGCATTAATTATGCAAAACATAACTTTTGATTTAAACTATGGTTTATTCAAAGACATTGATTTGTACATGGCATTTGGTTTCACATGACATTTGATTATACATAACACTTTATCTATGGTTTTAGTAAATACTTTTTATTCACCATACATGACATTTGGTTATACATTGACATTATACATATGGTTTGAGTAAATACTCTTTACTTGCCATACAGGACATTTGATTATACAAGACATGGTTTACACTTGACAATGGACATTGATTACACATAACATTTTGACATTGGTTTAAACAAAACATTTTTGGTAAGTGATTTAAATAACGAGGTGTGTTTAATATGATAAAAGCATGGTGGATACGCCGCTGGTACTTCCTATATATAAGTGTTTTTATGATATTCCATATCGTAGCATTATTTAAACTAGTTCAACGAAGACAAATACATTACATTATGTTTACAAGACATTGTTTTACAAATGACATATTATATACAAACTCATTTTCACTTGGTTATTTATTTAACCACACATCATTCTTTTATTATCATCTGATTTTCATATCGATTTTCATATGATTTTATAAAAGAAAACACTCTTATAAGGTTCATGACTACTTTTTGTTAAACACTTCTTTTAACTTACAAGTCATGAATTCTTCATCAACAAAACCTATGTATCTCACAGGCATTTTTATGCTGATGTACCTATTTTCACATGTGTTTTCAGGAGCTAATGTTTGATGAGGATCGTGATACACTTAGGAGGACTCGGGCCTTAGTGACTTAAAATGAAGCAAGAACAGTTTAATTTATGTTATGTTTTAGTTTAATTCCAAGACAATGTAAACACTTTAAATTAATAAAACCAAACTTTAACTAACATGTGTTGTGAAACAATGATTCTGTTACTCGACTCCCCGACGTTTTCACCGTGATTTGTTGTTTTACGCGGTCGAGGTGTGACAGAAGAGTTGGTATCAGAGCTCATGGTTATAGGGAATTAGGTTATTAGTAATGCTTTGACCTAGACTATAACCTTTCTAGGACCTTAACACAAGTTATCTTGTGTTTAGATCTTAAAACAATAAACCTCACCTATCTTTAGGTGATAACCAAAACAAGAACACTAATTTCCAAAGCAATTTCGAAATCAATCATCTATTCTTGGAAGATTTCTTTTTGGCCTTGTGCCATCCAATTTTTCAAATCTCGTCAAAGTTTGGGTCTAAATAATGTGAACACGTGCAATCTGGAAGGGTGGGTGCCTGTACCTCGAGTTTTCTGTCTAAGGCTAGAGTGTTCGTACAAATCCACATAATCGGACCAGTCACTCTTACCTGGGAACACTTGGGGTGAGTGTCCACTTATAGGCTAAAGCATGTCTTCGCGATACATTATTATGACCTATTTACTTTGATTAGTCCCCCTGGTTCATGCTACAATTATGGGGATATGACCCACTACAGAAATCAATGCCCGAAGTTGGCTAATGCAAACCAGGCTTAGGCTCGTGGACCAGTCTTTAACATGAATGCAAACGAATCACGTCCAGACAATGAGGTGGTAAATGGTATGTTCTTTGTTAACAATCAACCTGCTTCTGTTCTTTTTTATTCGGGTGCCGATAAAAGTTTTGTATCCTTAGCTTTTGAGCCTTTGCTTTCCATGACTAGAACAAAACTAGGAAAGCCATTGACAGTTCAAGTAGCTAGTGGTGAACCCGTTGTACTCAATTATGTTCTTCGAAACTGCCAGTTGAACCTTAATAATCATCTTTTTCCTATTGATCTCATGCCAATGCAACTTGGGAGCTTTGATGTTATAGTAGGAATGGATTGGTTAGCCAAATACCACGCTGAGGTGGTTTGTTTTGAGAAAATTGTTCGTGTGCCGCCTTCGACTGGTGAAATCTTAGAGGTTCATGGTGAGAAACCTGCTAGTAATCTTAAACTTATGACGTGTACTCAAGCTCAAAAGTACTTATGAAAGAACTATGTGGCCTTCTTGGCACATGTCGTAGAGGAGAAAGGCAAAGGTAAGACTATCCAAGATATCCATGTTGTTTGGGATTATCGTGAGGTATTTCCTGAAGAATTACCTAGTTTACCCCTAGCACGTCAAGTTGAGTTTCGTATTGATCTTGTACCTAGTGCTAATCCTATTGCTAAATCTCCATATCATCTTGCACCGTCTGAGATGCAAGTGTTATCTAAACAGCTTCAGGAGCTTTCTGATGAAGGATTTATTCGTCCGAGCTTTTCACCATGGGGTGCTCCCGTTTTATTTGTGAAAAAGAAAGATGGATCTTTCCGTATGTGTATCGATTATTGTGAGCTCAACAAGCTCGCCATCAAGAATCGATATCCCCTACCTTGCATTGATGATCTCTTTGATTAGTTACAGGGTGCTACTTGTTTTTCATAGATTGATCTACGTTCTGGGTATCATCAGCTTCGTGTACTCGAAGAAGATATTCCCAAGACAGCTTTTCGCACAAGATATGGTCATTATGAGTTTACTATTATGCCCTTTGGTCTAACGAATGCTCCTGCTGTTTTCATGGACTTGATGAATAGGGTTTGTAAGCCTTATTTGGACAAGTTCATCATTGTTTTCATTGATGATATTTTAATCTATTCTAAGACACGAGCTGACCATGAACAACATCTCCGTCTTACAATGGAACTCCAAAAAAAAGAACGGCTTTTCGCCAAGTTCTTCAAGTGTGAATTCTTGCTTAAAGAAGTTCAATTTTTGGGACATATTGTCAACGAACAAGGTATTCATGTAGATCCTGCCAAAATCAGTGCGATTAAGGATTGGGATACACCTACTACTCCTACTGAGGTTCATTCATTTCTTGGTCTCGCGGGTTATTACCGCCATTTTATTTCGAACTTCTCCAAGATTGCGGTTCCTCTCACTACTTTAACTCAAAAGAATAAACCTTTTGAGTAGGGACCCAAACATGAAGAAGCTTTTCAGACCTTAAAGCAGAAACTCTGTGATGCACCTATTATATATTTACCTGAGGGCGACGATGATTTTGTCATATATTGTGATGCGTCTAACTTGGGTCTTAGCTGTGTTCTCATGAAAAGAAACAAAGTCATAGCCTATGCATCAAGACAATTAAATGTACACGAGAAGAACTACATGACTCATGATCTTGAGTTAGGTGCTGTAGTTTTTACTCTCAAAATCTGGAGACACTACCTGTATGGTACAAAATGTGTAGTGTTCACTGACCACAAAAGTCTCCAACACATTTTCAATCAGAAAGAACTAAACATGAGGCAACGACGATGGGTTGAACTTCTAAACGACTACGATTGCGAAATTCGCTACCATCCTGGTAAGGCGAATTTCATGGCTGACGCATTAAGTCGTAAGGAACGCGTCAAGCTTCACAGTGTACAGGTTCGATCTGATATTCAAACCTGCATTTCTCAGGCTCAACATACTTGTGTTACACAAGACTTGATGGGTAAGGAATTACCATATCATATTAAGCCTGATCTTGAACTAAAAGACAATGGGCTATATTATTTCATGGATCGTTTGTGGGTTCCAAGTCAAGAGAATCTCCGCACCTTGTTAATGGATGATGCTCACAAGTCTCGTTATTCTATTCATCCTGGTGCAGATAAAATGTATAAGGATCTTTGAACCCAGTATTAAGAAAGACATTGCCTTATATGTTTCCAAATGCCTTACTTGTCTCAAGGTTAAGACAGAACATCAACATCCCTCTGGATTATTGGAGCAACCAGAGATACCGTTTTGGAAATGGGAAAACATTGCTATGGATCTCATTACCAAACTGCCACGTACTAAAAGAGTTCATGACGCCATTTGGGTAGTCGTTGATCCTCTTACAAAGTCAGCACATTTCTTACCATTTTATCTGCTGACAAACTTGCTAAAATCTATGTGGATGAGATTGTATCCCGACATGGTGTTCCTTTGAACATTATATCTGACAGGGATGCTCGATTCTCGTCTCACTTTTGGGGAACCATGCAATCTACCATGGGAACCCAACTTAATTTGAGCACATCATATCATCCGTAAACCGATGGTCAATCTGAAAGAACAATCCAGACACTGGAGGATATGCTTAGAGCTTGTGTGATCGATTTTGGTGGTAGTTGGGATTCGTATCTATTGTTAATCGAATTCTCCGACAACAATAGTTATCACTCCAGCATCAACATGATTCCTTTCGAGGCTTTATACGGTCGAAAATGTCATTTACTGGTCTGCTGGAATGAGATAGGTGAAGCTCAGCGTACTGGACCTGAACTCATTCTAGAGACTACATATAAGGTCAAGAAAATTCGTGATAACCTTCAGACAGCTAGAAGCCATCAAAAGAGTTATGCGGATAGACGACGCAAGTCCTAGGAATTTCAAGTCAGTGATCACGTCCTACTCAAGGTATCCCCTTGGAAAGGTGTAATCAGATTTGGAAAGAAAGGAAAACTTGCACCAAGATATGTTGGACCATTCAAGATCGTTGAAAGAATCAGAAAAGTGGCCTACAGACTTGAGCTACCTCCTGAACTTGGAAATGTTAATCCAACCTTCCATGTGTTCAATCTTAAAAAGTGTTTAGCAGATGAAAACCTCCACATACTACTTGATGAGATTCGTGTTGATGACACAATGCACTTCGTTGAGAAACCTGTGGAAATCATGGACCGTGAAGTCAAGAAGCTCAAACGCAAGCGCATACCAATTATCAAAGTTCGCTGGGAATCTAAACGTGGTCTAGAATTTACTTGGGAATGTGAAGATCAAATGAAGGCAAAATATCCACATCTATTCTCAAAAGTTTCCTCTAAATAAAATTCGGGACGAAATTTCCTAAAGTAGGGGAGACTGTGATATCTGTGCTTGTATAATCATTGTATAACTCCAAACAGTTCAATTATCAATAAAACAATGTGTTTTTTACCCCAATATTTGTTTATTTACTTTTGACATTTTGCACATTTTGATTTTTGTTCGATTTCAAACTCTAAAACGCTCTCTTGAAAGTTATACGCAAACTGATGCGTAAACGTAATCAGTTTAATGTGACAAACACTCCAGAATAGTGACATAAGCTTAACATACCTTAAATAACCTTTACATAACTTAGAAATAAGTTTTGAAGGGTTTGGTATGGCAAAAACATGTTTATTCGATCATAGGGACTATTTGCGACAAACTGCAAAAGTCTGCCGATTCGTATAACAACGTACACTCTGGAACAAGATCTTCACATTAACATACGCTAATTACCCTTAACATAGCTTAGAAATAAGTTTTGAGGGGTTCGGTATGCGAAAATGCGCTTATTTGATCATAGGGACTAAAAGCGTCAAAAACTGCATAAGTTTGCATATACGTGCATATCTTGCGTTCTGACCATATCCGGACATCCAAAAATTTTTGTAATCATTGAAATATTTTATTTTAGTGATGGGAATGCAAAAACACCATTCGTCGCGTAATTTGGATCGTTTTTCGCGTCCGTACGAGTTTCGGCGTAATTAACCGAATAACACGATCATACGGCCAAACGAACTGATATCCGTGATATTTTCAAGCATATTTTAAGTCCCTTATGCTTTAACATCCTTATAGAGCCTTGAAATTAGGTTAACGGGGGTTAAACGCGTCGAAAAACAAGTTTCAGAGCTGCAGGGGCCGGTTTTGACAATTTTGAAAAGTCTGATCTACAGACCACTACGCTGGCCGCGAAAACTGGAGCTTCTGGGGTTGCGGGGCATGAGAGTAGCTGCTGGCAGAAAACTTGTTTTCAGCAAAATAGCCTGCTGAACTTGGTTTTAAACATGGTTTTTGAGTATTGTAAGTTGGTTTATGTGTTCCCCAAGTTGCCTAATCAATGCCTAACAAGTGTATGGTGTTGATCATGCTTTGATCAACTCAAAAACACTTGGCAATGATCAAAGGGTGTTTGATTTCCTATAAATACCCACCTCTTTTGTGCAACTCATTGCTCATTCCATTCTCTTTCACTCTATCTCTGATTTGAGGCTACCACTATTGTTGGATGCTTCATAACTGAGTTTTCTGGTCATCTTTTCCAAGCTTGGACTCTTGTAAGTGTTCTTTCATGCTTGGTTATTTATTTAAGCAAGAAAGTCAAAAAAAAGTTTGACTTTCTGCTTTGACCATGATTTTGTCAAGACAAAGTTCGTTTAAACTTTGCAACGTGCGCGTAATCACGATGGTTATAGTCCCTTGTGACTATACCTACTGATTACCACGTTGACTAGTCGAAGTGACGAGTCAAAGTTTCGTTCAAAATGCACGATTATGTGCATTTTGTGATGAAACTATTTTCGGGTATCAAACCACTTTGTTTTGATATCAAATCAGTTTTCTAACTTAGTTAAACATGTTTTAACATGTTTAACTCGTCACTTCTAGTGTAATGTTTATTTAGGGTCGTAAGTCAAGAGGTCTAAACAACCGCTTAGACTTTCGAACCCGACACGTTTGGTCGATCATTAGGATCCTACCAAACACATTATGTGACCATAGTTATATTGGGAATAACCTTCCGAGGTTATACCTTATGGTCACTTTGTCTAGTTAGTTGTATGATAGGTAGTTTATATGCCTTAGGAAAATGACCAAAATGCCCTTTTTATGCATAATTTAAATTTAAGCATATGTAACCAAGTTTTTGACACCTAAACTGATTATGCAACATAATTAAACATGTTAAGCCATATAATACTTGTCATAGGGCTAGTTAGACCACCCAAATGCGCATTTGCGCAAATGACGCCTTAAAGTAGTGTTAACTACCTTAACGGGTCATAAGCACTTAGGATAGGTTCCAATTTAGAATGTAGGCTTTGTTAAACCATATCATATGAGTTCCAATACTCATTTGGTTTACGAGACTTCATTCTATCCGATTTTCCGATTTAGGCCTCGATTATTAACATAGTTACCTATATTAGGTGCCGATTGATTCCGTGATCCTACGAGCTTTATTTGGTCTTAATTCCAAGACTATTAAGCAAGATGAAGTGAGTAAATAGTCCCCTCTTTTATCGCTTTCAAATATTTTGGGGTGATACACATGTGACTACTTGCTACTTTCTTGTTTCTCATGCTTTCCATGACATATACTTGCTATGTTCATCTAGTACACATATAGTACATGATTTCAATTATGCTTTGCTATGTATGTGACTGAGCATGCTAGCACATTGATTTCATAAACACTTTTGCTGCATATGTTTACTCAGCATATGGGCACATTGATTTATATGACATTTCTGCTTCGTATGTTCACTTAGCATACTTAGTACATGGTTTTCACATAACATGCTTACATTTGGTATGTTTAATGGGACAAAAATACATTCTTTAACATTGATCACGCCGCTCGGTAGTATGTAGTGGTACCATAGGACTAGACAAATCCCGTTCCTGACTTCCTAGGTTTGTTTGGAAGTAGGGAATGACATAATCCGATATACATAATTGATAAAACTTTAACTTGTTAAAGGTTTATTCGACAGTCTCAAGGCTTGAATGTATGCGATAAACATTAAATGTTTGTATCCATAAAGCATTAATTATGCAAAACATAACTTTTGATTTAAACTATGGTTTATTCACAGACATTGTTTTGTACATGGCATTTGTTTTTACATGACATTTGATTATACATAACATTTTATCTATGGTTTGAGTAAATACTTTTTATTCACCATACATGACATTTGGTTATACATTGACATTATACATATGGTTTGAGTAAATACTCTTTACTTGCCATACAAGACATTTGATTATACAAGACATGGTTTACACTTGACAATGGACATTGATTACACATAACATTTTGACATTGGTTTAAACAAAACATTTTTGGTAAGTGATTTATATAACGAGGCATGTGTAATATGATAAAAGCATGGTGGATACGCAGCTGGTACTTCCTATATATAAGTGTTTTTATGATATTACATATCGTAGCGTTATTTAAACTATTTCAATGAAGACAAAGACATTACATTATGTTTACAAGACATTGTTTTACAAATGACATATTATATACAAACTCATTTTCACTTGGTTATTTATTTAACCATACATCATTCTTTTATTATCATCTGATTTTCATATCGATTTTCATATGGTTTTATAAAAGAAAACACTCTTATAAGGTTCATGACTACTTTTTGTTAAACACTTCTTTTAACTTACAAGTCATGAATTCTTCATCAACAAAACCTATGTATCTCATAGACATTTTTAAGCTAACGTACGTACCTATTTTCACATGTGTTTTCAGGAGCTAATGTTTGATGAGGATCGTGATACACTTAGGCGGACTCGGGCCTTAGTGACTTAAAATGAAGACATAACAGTTTAATTTATGTTATGTTTCAGTTTAATTCTAAGACAATGTAAACACTTTAAATTAATAAAACCAAACTTTAATTACCATGTGTTGTGAAACAATGATTCTGTTACTCGACTCCCTGATGTTTCCGCCGTGGTTTGTTATTTTAAGCGGTCGGGGGTGTGACAGTGTGTCAACAGATTTAGTTCAAATTCAGTTGTGTCTTGGTTCAGTCTCAGGTCAGACGTGGTTCAGGTTGGGTTAACAGCGGTGGTGATGGGGTTACCGGCGACGACAACGGTGATAGTGGTGGTCGTACTTAACTTCTTCGGTAAGTAACTTTGTTTAGGGAAGACTAGTTGGTTTACGCAGATTCTAACCAAGTCCTTTGTTTTGGTAGTGCTTGGTTGTCACACCCCGACCACGTAAAACAACATATCGTGGCGGAAAGGTCGGGGAGTGTTATAACAGAATTATTGTTTCACAACCATGGATACAAAAGAGTTTCGTTCTATTTATTCATTAAGTAATTTACATTTTTTTAGCATGAAACAAACAGGTTATATATCGACTATCATTGTTATTGTGTCACTAAGGCCTCGTCCAGATCCTATGTGACTCATGCATCCTAGCAATCAACATCAAGCAACATCACCTGAAACATATGTAAAAAACAAAGTCAGCAAAGAAATGCTGGCGAGTACATAGGTTTTATAAGAGTATCTGATTCATGGCTAGTTTACATGTTGCAATACCTTATTAAAGACCTTGTTTTGATAAGAGTATAATATTGCAACATAATTAACTACATCAAGTCAAGCGGGTTATAATTTGTAAAACCTCGTAGCCATGATTCTTATCCCAAAAACATTTGTTTTAGTAAACCAAATTGTAAAACATCTCGTATTAACTCGTTAGTAAAACTCGTATGGTTTATATCCTTTCGAAAACATCGTTAAGTGACATCATTTCAAAATCGCTAACTCGTTTAAGTCGTTTAAATCATCCTCGTTTTAATTGTGAAAACTATTTTTGGTCGTCTCGCTAATAACATTCAAACCTTTGTGACTCGACTATCTCGCTTCTCGCCTTAACAAACCATGAAAGGGTAAGTTAACAATCACAGATTCAGTCGTTACCCACCTAACCCACACATAACAATGGGTGCAGTCTGATAACGGGATTTGTCAGATCCTATGGTACCATAACCTAATACTGGTCGGTTCGGCCAAAATTAATAAATGTCATTCGTTATGTAACTACAACCAACAAGTTCGTTCACATTATCGAAATCGTTATTAGTTTAGTATAAACCATCTTAATCGTTTTGAAACCATCGTTGAAATATCGAAATTGTTTTGATACATATGAATCACCCCAAAACAATTGAAAACAGTAAAATAGGGGAACTATGTACTCACATAGTTAGCACAAAACATGTAAAAAGAGGGGATCTATGTACTCACCTTTGGGTGCGTTTTTATATGTTAACACAACCCCTCAAATTGTTTATTCATCCTAAATTAAATAAGAATGATTTAATAATAAAAAACCCACAAAAAACATAAGTTTCTCCGATACTTAGAATTTTCACATAACTTTGAGATTTCTCGAAAAGTTAATATTTTTTATCATTTTGGTGTATTTGTATATATATGAGTTCACATATATATTTTAAAAACTTTGCGACTTGAACGATTTTATTGGTGACCCTCATCATGTTATAAGCAATATATCTACGATTTGCGCGTCGTAATATATATTTTCAAACGTGACATAAATTTAATATCGTAATACACATAATATTGTTAACATTAAACACATCATCATACACATATTGTAAGACACATAGCACATTCTAACACATAAAATTTACCCATGAACAACCCATTATAGTGTATGTCGAAAAACACTTATTTTAGCGATTCGGTAACATTTTTGGGCGTCGGAAGTCATTTATGACTAACCAAACTCCAAGTAAACTTAATATAAGTTAAAATACTTATTTTTATTTCAAAAATATCAGTTTACTTACTGATCTAAAACAGTTTTATAAAAATCCTACGAAAAGCCGATTTTTAACCGTTTTACCGCATAGTTTTGCATCAAATGTTACCCTAACCATCCCAAATCTAAACAACTTGATATTTTAACATAACCCATGTTATTTACTGAATAAAATAGTGGTTATACTCATGATAGTGCAGGTCTCACATAAAGCACATAAATCATGCAAATTTCACATATTTTACCACTTTTTAAGCTATATGTACAACATGCAAAGCTATCAAACCTATGTCAAAGTTTCATGCCATTATAATATAACAAATAATGTTATTTTTAGTGTTTATAATCTGTTCTAAAACATTTTTGTCATACAATCATTTTTTTATCATTTCTTGAGCTTTAAATCAACATGTATTCTCATGTACAAGTGTCTAAAGCACACTATCATATCATCATCTTTTCATATGAATTTAGATGCATCAAACATGTGATTTATTCATGTTTATTTGCTGATTTAATTGATCATTTATCATATCTTGCACAAATCATCAAACACTTGCATTTTAACTATTATTCAAGAACAAGCAACAACTTAAACAAGTATTTACCAAAGATCAAGCTCAAATTTCATACACATACACACACACACACATATATATATATATATATATATATATATACGGTTATACACACACATATATATATCACCATTTTTATTTTGTATCAAGACCCATTCCTTTTAGATTTCAAGTTTGTGAAAAATTCCAAGATCCAAGAGAAACTTCCAATCATCAAGAACAACCAAGAATCAAGAGTATGATTTAAACATAAACTTTATACCTTCAAGATTCAAGTAAGTTGTTGATGAGATTTTGATGATATGGAGCTTGAAATCACTTGAAAACACCTTGGAAACTCCTTTGGATCTTCACACCAACTTGAATTTAGCTTGGAATGGAGCTTGATTCTCAAGAACAAGGTTGAAGAAGATGAAGATGGGTGTGGGGGTGGGGTTATGGTTTGGGAGGAGAGAGAGAGTGAGGGATTTGGTTTGTAGATTGTGATCTCTTGAAAGATTTAGAAGATAAATATAAAGATATTGAGGATATGGAAATGTAGCATGCAACAACGCTTGGCCAAACAACGATCAAATAGGATATTGAAGTATCTTGGAAATATTTTGGTGGGGTCCCCTTATGGTGACCGTGAATATGGAAGGGGGGGGGTTAAATGTAATTTTAAATGGTAAAAATAGATAAAAATAGGTATTTAACTGGGTACAGGGTATTTTATCTAGCGTTTAAATCCCGGTTTATGGCGTTCTAAATTATTTTTATTATTCTATAAAAATAAACTCACCAAAATATTGCTGAAATAAATTTCAGTTGCCGAAACTGGCTGTGTTGTCTGCGTTTTGCAGTATAAGCACTGTGTTGCGCAGTAACACGTGGTACGCGCTTAAACTTGAAAAATAACGTTTTTAAACGTTTTAATTTATTTTTCAACACGAACCTGATTAAAAATAAAATTTTAATCATAACAGAATATTTTTCGGATTTAAGTATCATCCGGGCGGTCACCAACGTTCGTTTCGCTGTTTTATCGCAATTAGTCCTTTAGTTCAAATAAACATGTTTTTGTCATACCGAATCATTGGAAACTTATTTCTAGGTTATGTAAAGGGTATTTAGGGTATGTTTGGCTTATGTCACAGTTCCGGAGTGTACGTCGCATTAAACTGATTATGTTTACGTAACGGTTTATGATTTCACTTCCAGAACAGGTTTGAGAGTTCGGAATTGAACAATGATTGAAAACGTACTAATGTCACAAATAATCAAACACTTATTGAAATTGAAACATCATATTTTATTAAATACAAAGTTGTTTGGAACTGTACAAGGGTTAAAATACACAGATGTCACAGTCTCTCCTACTTTAGGAAATTTCGTCCTGAAATTTTTACTTAGAGGAAACTTGTGAAAACAAATGCGGATATTTCGTCTTCATCTGATCCTCGCGTTCCCAAGTAAACTCGGGGCCACGTTTGGATTCCCAACGAACTTTTACCAATCGAATCCGTTTGTTCTTCAACTGTTTGAATGTACAGTCCACTATCTCCACAGGTTTCTCGACAAAGTGCATCGTTTCATCGATTTAAATCTCGTCGAGAGGAATGTGAAGATCAGCATTAGCTAAACACTTTCGCAAATTGGACACATGAAAAGTCGGATGAATATTTCCAAGCTCTGGAGGTAGCTCTAGTCGATAGGCAACCTTTCCAATTCTTTCAACAATCTTAAATGGTCCAACATATCAGGGTGAAAGTTTTCCTTTCTTTCCAAATCTCACCACTCCCTTCCAAGGTGACACCTTGAGTAGGACACGGTCTCCGATCTGAAATTCTAAGGGCTTGCGTCGCATATCCGCATAACTCTTTGATGGCTTCGAGCTGTCATAAGATTATCGTGAATTTTCTTGATTTTGTCTGTTGTTTCCAGAATGAGCTCAGGTCCAGTAAGCTGAGCTTCACCGATCTCATTCCAACAGACAGGTGAACGGCATTTTCGACCGTAGAGAGCTTCGAATGGCGCCATATTAATACTAGCATGTAACTGTTGTTGTAAGAGAACTCAATCAGTGGAAGATGAGAATCCCAATTACCACCAAAGTCTATCACGCATTCCCTAAGCATATCCTCCAAAGTTTGAATCGTTCTCTCAGATTGTCCATCTATTTGGGGATGATAAGCAGTGCTTAGATTCAGTTAGGTTCCCAACGCAGATTGCATGGTCTTCCAAAAATGAGATGAAAACCGAGCATCACGATCGGAAATGATATCCAAAGAAACACCATGTCGTGATACAATCTCGAGACTTGTGAGATTCGTCCATTACCAAGGTACGAAGATCGTCTTGTTTCAGAATCCACAAACGATCCTTGAAAATAGCAATCCATCGTCCTTCGTTTCGAGTTTAAGTTCGAGTTGAAGCGGTAGCTCATATTTCAATAAGTCTTTGATCACACAAGATCGTTGAGCTTGAAGGACACGAGATTGAATATCAGATAGAGTTCGAACAGAATGAAACTTGACTCGTTCCTTTCGACTAAGCGCATCGGCTACGACATTCTCCTTACCAGGATGGTAGCGGATCTCACAATCATAATCGTTTAAGAGTTCAACCCAACGTCGTTGCCTCATGTTCAGCTCGTTCTGATTGAGAATACGCTGGAGACTTTTGTGGTCTGTGAAAACCACACACTTCGTTCCTTAGAGGTAGTGTCTCCAGATTTTAAGTGCGAAAACCACAGCTCCTAATTCAAGATCATGAGTCGTATAGTTCTTCTCGTGAAACTTCAGCTATCTAGACGCATAAGCTATGACTTTACCTCGTTGCATAAGAACGCAACCAAGTCCTAGATTCGACGCATCACAATAGACAACAAAATCATCGTTTCCCTCAGGTAGAGATAAAACAGGAGCATCACAGAGCTTCCGTTTCAGCATTTGGAACACTTCTGATTGCTTAGGTCCCCACTCAAAAGGCTTATTTTTCTGAGTTAAAGCAGTGAGTGGAACCGCGATCTTTGAGAAATTAGAAATGAATCGACGATAATAACCAGTAAGACCAAGAAATGATCGAATCTCTGTAGGTGTCGTCGGTGTATTCCAATCCTTAATAGCAGCTATCTTGGATGGATCTACATGAATACCCTGCTCGTTGACTATATGACCCAAAAACTGAACTTCTCTAAGCCAAAATTCACACTTGGAGAATTTAGCAAAAAGTTGTTCCTTCTTCAGAAGTTCCAACGTCAAATGAAGGTGTTGCTCGTGGTCGGTTCGAGACTTTGAATAAATGAGAATATCGTCGATAAACACAATGATGAACTTATCTAAATAAGGTTTACAAACCCTATTCATTAAGTCCATGAAGATAGCTGGGGCATTTGTCAAACCAAAAGGTATGACAGTGAACTCGTAGTGCCCATATCTCGTACGAAATGCAGTTTTGGGAATATCTTCTTCGAGTACACGAAGTTGATGATGTCACACCCCGACCACGTAAAACAACAAAATGTGGCGGAAACGTCGGGGAGTGTTGTAACAGAATCATTGTTTCACAACCATGGATTTAAACAATTCCGTTTTATTGAATTTAAATGTATTACATTAAATTGGAATTAGAAACAAAACATGAACAAATAGACTTTCATTGTTATTAAGTCACTAAGGCCTCGTCCATTCCTATGTGAGCAAACACAGATATCATCATCAAACATCATCGACTATGGTACCTGAAACACATGTGAAAATATGTCAGTATAAAAATGCCGGCGAGTACATAGGTTTTATATGAGTGTCAGATTCATGGCTCGTTTTACATGTTGCAATACTTATTTAAAAACCTTGTTTTGAAAAGTATAATATTGTGACATAATTAACCAACTCAAATCAAGTTGGTTATAATTTGCAAAATTTCGTAGCCATGATTCATAACTCCAAAACATTTGTTTTATTAAATCAAATTGTAAAATATCTCATAAAAACTCATTAATAAAACTCGTATGGTTTATATTATTCAGAAAACATCCTTGTGTGACATTGTTTCGAAATCGTTTACCCAAGTGATCTAGATAACGCAACGATATATAATGTGTTAAAAGAACTTATATATAGGAAGTACCAGCGGCGTATCCACCATGCTTTTAACACATTACACCCGCCCCGTTACCTAATCACTTCCTTAGCCCAATGGCTCAAATAGTTACAAATGGTTCACATAAATCAAACGGTTACAAATGGTTCACATACATCAAACGATTACAAATGGTTCACATACATCGAACGATTACAAATGGTTCACATACATCCAACGATTACAAATGGTTCAAAACGTAAAACAATTGCGCTAGCATGTTAAGTGAACATACATAGCAAAACATAATGAAATCTTGTACTAATAGTGTACTAATGAACATAGCAAGTATATGATATGAAAACATGGAAAACACGAAAGTAACAAGTAGGCACATGTGTTCCACCCCAAAACAGTTTGAAAACGGTAAAAGAGGGGACTATGTACTCACCTGAGGGTGCTTAGAATTCTTGAATAACAACCAAGCAAAGCTAGAGGGATCACGGAAATCAGACGACACCAAATATAGTGAACTATGTAAATAAACGGACCTAAATCGGGAGATCGGATAGAATGAGGTTTCGTAACACAAATGAGTATAGGAACTCATGTAATATGGTTTAACAAAGCCTACTGTTGGTGCATTTAGTGTCTGTTAACTTCGTCTTATTTGAGTCTTATGTCTAGATAGGATGAACGAGCACACAACGGGGTCGAATTTAGGGTTTTATATGTTATTGTAGGTGAGTTCGCTTGAAATGACAACATGTCATGTTCAAGCGAAACCAACAACATGCTACTTCGCTTGAATAGACATGGTGCTCATTCAAGCGAAACCACATAGTCTATAAATAGGTGGTGTGTGTTGTCATTTGAAGCGAACAGGACTGAGGTCATTGTGTGTGAGTCGAGGTGCTGCCGGATTTTCATCAGAAATCATTGTAAAGACTCAGGAATTAGCAATAGAAAAGAATTGAAAAGGAAACAAGCTGTTGTGACGTTATTTACTTTGATTCCGCCTTAGTAAATGATGATGAACTGCCTTTACTGACTGTTTAGGGTCACGGAACTGATCTAACAAGTGGTATCAGAGCTCAGGACAAGGAGTTCATACCATTGCAGCTTGATATCATCGGATTCTCTTACTTCTACTCATTCTTTTCTGATTTGGACATAGTTTTACGGTTGAAATGGCCTGAAATTCTCACATAACAAGCGAAATACATTGTTAACTAATCCCTGAGTGAATTGGACTTAAAATCGATCAAATTCATATAAAAACTTGACTTTTCGCTTGAAATCTGGTTCGAAAAAGATGACATCATCACATTTCGCTTGAACATTTCAAGTGAAACCTCCTTAAAATTGTGATATCGCTTGAAATACTTGTTGGTTTCGCTTGAAAAGTACATATTGTCTCATTTCGCTTGAGTTGATATTGCCATTTCGCTTCAAGTGCTTTGTTTTCGCTTGAAGTGTTTCGTTTGAAACTGTATTGCTATTTCGCTTGAAAAAGCTATATTGCTTAAAAACTGAGTTCGCTTGAACAGATTCCGCTTGAATCTATCTTATTCAAAACCAAAAATTTTCTAATTGTCTGCTGATTTTTCAGGTACGTACAAGATGGATGATCTATTCATGAATCCGTTTAGCGATATGTATGCCTTTGCTAGAAATTCTGGAAATGATACTTCTTCTACCAACACCAATGAGAACACGCCGAATACGAAGAAAAGTTTATCGGATGCTCTAAGTGTGGAAAGTGCTTTCGGAACTTATAACAAACCCCCGAAATTGATGGCTATCGAAGAGTACAGTCGGTGGGCTAAGAAGTTTGAAGAATGGTTGAAGGCCTTTGCGTTTCCTAGCTGGAAAAGTCTAAAGAACGGATACGTTGATGGAGGCAAAACTGGTGAAAGCTTGACATCATCTGAAGAAATAGAATCATTTGTTGCTGAGCAAAAATGCATCGCATTGCTGTTTCAATCTGTTCGAGAAGATATAATATCTTTGATCGAGTACAAAAGTTCTAAAGATCTTTGGGAAAAATTGAAAGCTAAATGTTTGGAAAGTGCAGAAATAGTGAAAAACAAAAAGAAACTGCTTAGAAAAGAATTTGATTTATTTGGTTGTTTAAAGAATGAATCAGTTTGTAAAATGATTGAGATGTTTGGGCATCTAAAGCTGGAACTGGCGAGACATGAAATTTTCTATTGTCAAGAAGAACTGGTCGACAAATTATTTGATTCATTGCCAGATGAGATGGATTGGCAATATTATGCCTTAATGTTGAAGAATACTATCAAGCCGCCAGAAGTGTTGACTATAGATTTGCTGATTGAAAGACTAGAGAGTCACGAGCTGGAATTAAGGAAAACACACAAAGTCAATCACTCGTCTTATCAACAGAACTTGGATTTGTATTATCCAAAGAGCATGATGCCAAAGAATACATCTCCCAAGACTGCATTTTCTGCTGAAAATTCCTACACATCAAGCAAAGAAAGTCAAAGCAGTGGACTTCACAGTGGTTCTTCGTCACATTCAAACCAATCAGATGCAAAGAATCTATTTCAATACAACATCGTTGTAGACTTAAAGAACGCTCAAAACTTCACCGAGGAGTCGTCAAAGCAACAGATGGTTTTCTTAGCGTCTGTGCTAGAATCGTATGAAAGTCTTGTGGCAGGGAAGATTGGCAACACCAACCTGACAAAAGAAGATTACGATCAAATTGATCCTGAGGAGATGGAATTGATCGACATAAGGTGGTGTATGGCCAGTGCAGTTCGTCGGGCACAGCTTTTCATGGAGATAACTGGAAGAAAGTCTATTGGTGGACCATCTACCAAGTTGGGCTTTGACAAGTCTAAAGTGACATGTTTCAAGTGTAAACAGAAAGGTCACTTTAAGCGTGAATGCCGAAATGCTTATGCTGATGAGTCCGAAAACCCGTTTAGAGAAGATTACTACAAGAAAGCGATTTATCATTAGAATAAATCAGAGCCGCCAAGAATGAAGCAGCTTGAGGATAACAAAGAGAAATCTAGAGCTCTTGCTGTAATTCACGATGATGAAGGTTTCGACTGGAGCGAGTTGTTACCTGAGGAGGATGCAGTTGGATATGCATTCATGGCAAAATCTGAACCTGTTCCTTGGAAAGACACCAGACCTGAAGAACAGAGGTATGCTTACAGGAAGATGATAGCTCAGCAAAGAATGATCAGAATATCTGGTATCTATCTTGAAGCAAAAAGAGCGAGGAGATGGGATCCAGACAGAGAATGTTATCTTGACCCCGAGGGAAACATAGCCATTGATCATAACACTCTTGATATGGAAACCATAATCAAAGAAATGAAAGATGAAGATGATTATTGGCAAAGAAAATGGTGGGGAAGCGAAGAAGAGGAAGAAGAGAAAAAGAAAGAAGAGAAAGTAGAGAAGCCAAAGAAGGTTGATAATGGGATCATTGACACGGCTCAAGAGTTAAATGTTGAAAACATGGGAAAGATGGCTGACACGGTGCAGGCTGATAAGGCACTTGAGGTAGATTCTAAATCTGTCTCTGAGTCTAAAGCCAGGTCAGTTCAAACGCGTCAACGGATGAGTCAGGTAAGAAAGTTAATGGTGATGTTGACTGCAAAAATTGCATCAAAGAATGCAAAGTTTGTAGTACAGTCACTTATCTCAACGGTAAGAAGGTTGACGATCTGACTGCTAGAGTCAGAAGTGTTGAGGATCAAATTCTTGATCGTGATAAAATGGTGAAAGCTTCAACTGACAGATTAAAAGAATTAACTAATAAAATTGAAAATGATAAAATTGACCAAGAAAAGGTTAGGAAAGAAAATGAAAGGTTAGTTCTTGAAAATCATCAGATCACTGAAAAATTTGAGAAGCTTAAAAGCACGGTTAAGGATAATGATGAAAGAAACGGTAAAACATATAAAGAAAATGTTCATCTGACAACAATGCTTTGGTTAAAAGAAGAATTAATCAACAAACAATTGGATGAGATTGCTAAATTGAAACTTCAGTTTGAAGAAGCTAAGATTGAGAATGAGCGTATCAATTTGAAATTGAACAGTTACAACTCTGCAAGCTTTGTTTTGCAACACATTGTTCCCAAACCCATAGGGAAAAACAAAGCATGCAAAGATGTATATTGTGATGGAACTGGGGTCGGGTTTTATCAAGTTCCACCACCAGTTCTAGACAATTATTCAAAAAAGCAATCTGGGTTGGTTAATCTTGAAGATGAAAATGAAGTGAAACTTCCTGATTCAATTGATGTTACATTTTCTTCTTCATCATCTGATGATAGTGTTCAGACAGAGATTGTTAAAAGCACAGCTGAAAGTGTTTTGATGTTTGAAAGTGATTCAGCTGAAGATGATGGATGTTTCTTGGACAAATACATTCCGAAACAAAAGTCCAAAAACAACTTAAATGATGAACCTAATCTTGTAATGTACAAGATGTTGGGATCTGACAAGTTGTATTCGGATTCTGAGTTTCCTCTGGAGAATGTAAATGTTTCAAAATTGACAAATGTGTTCAAAATGGTTGAAATCGATTTGTCTGAAGTGAAAAGTATAAAACAAACAAAAAGGTAAATGAATTTTGAGAAAGATAAAGCTTACTACAAGAAACCTGTAGTTCCACCACATTTTTATAACAACTATCGAAACAATTGGTCGGGTGGTTATCAGGGTGGTAAAATTTATCAAAGGAGAAATGTTCAAAACAAGAAATTTGTTGAGAAGAAAGTGTTTGTGAACAGTTCAAGTTCACTTTCTGATGAAGAGAAAAAGATTTTTTCGAAATCAAATGAAGAGTTCTTTGAGAAGAGGGTCTCACAACCTCAGTCTGAAGGCACAAGTCGGGTAGTTGATACTCGTACCTGCTTTAGATGCAACAAAGTTGGTCACATTGCAAGAAATTGCACCAATTTCAAGCCTAAGACTGAAGTTGTTGAGAATCAAAAGAAGAAGGTTGATGCAAAAGGCAAAGCTCCAATGGTTGTTGAGAAAATTTTGAAAAATGAGAAAACAAAAGTCAAAATTGAACCTGTTAAGAATGTGGTAACTGAAAATGACAAATTCTATAAACGGGTTGTTTCATCTCAACAAACATGGAAGCCAAAAGTGGTTGAAAAGCCAAAAAGTTCATCTAAACCAAAGGTTTCAGAGTCGGAAAAAACAATCGTCTTCTATCATTCCGGTAAAGATGGATGTTCCTTTGGATTATTATGAACAATTGGAGAAACAATCTTCTACTTCACCAGAGAAGAAGAATGTTCAAAAGAAAAATCAACCAACCGGTCAACTTAAGATAGATGAGTTTTTCTTATACAAAAAGGTTGAGGTTGGATCTGAGGAAAGCTTAAAAATGAATGATAAAAATTTTCCGCCACTTTACACTACAAAATCTCACATTAAAGTCCAGTTACCTGAGTCAAAAGAGGCTTGGGTAGCATCAAAATCTAACTAAAAAATTTCGGACATGCCGGAGCTTCCTAGTTGGTAATTGTGAAGCATGAATCGGCATCTTTATTGAAATATAATTTTAAATCATTTTGTGATATGTGCAGGAACTTCCGAGAGCTGTTTCACGATGGATTATGGATAGCGGAGCGTCTCGACATATGACAGGGAAGACTGCATTGTTGTACGATGTTAGAAATTTCAATGGTGGTTATGTGGGATTCGCAGGAAATCAAGGTGGTAGAATTGTTCGTGAAGGAACGTTATCCAATGGGATTGTTACGTTTGAAAGAGTTAACTACATTGCTGAGCTAGAGAATAATCTGCTGAGTATCTCGCAGATTTGTGACAGGATGTATACCCACTCACTTTACTGACAAAGAATGTTTGATCTTGAAGCCAGGATTTGTTATTCCTGAAGAATGGATTATCATGAGGGCACCAAGAGTCAATGATCTGTATGTGTTGGACATGAGCGTAGCTACTACAACCACGGGTCAGGCTCATTGTTTTGTGTCTAGAGCAACAGAGAAAGAATCAAGGTTGTGGCATCGCAAGATGGGCCATATTCACCTACGAAAAATGAATCACCTAGTGCACAATGATTTGGTTATAGGTGTTCATGTTAAAGGTTTTCATCTGGAAGGGGAGTGCATTAGTTGCATCAAAGGCAAGCAGAAGAAAAAGTCACACCCTAAAAAGCAAGTCAATTCAGTTTCCAGACCTTTAGAGAGACTTCATATTCTTTTTGGTCCAGTAAACGTCAAAAGTATTACCGGGGATCTCTACTGTCTTGTGGTTACTAATGATTATTCCAGATTTTCGTGGGTATCATTTTTGAAGACAAAGGATGAAACGTTTGATAGTTTGATGGCGTTGTTCAGGAAAATTGAAAATTTGTACCAAAGGCGTATCAAAAGAGTTAGAAGTGATAATGGTACTAAATTCAAGAACAACAAGATGGAAGAATATTGTGATGAAAGAGGTATATTGCATGAATTTAGTGCTCCTTATACTCCGCAGCAGAATGGAGTAGCTGAAAGAAAGAACAGGACGCTAATTGAAACGGCCAGAACAATGCTTGCTGATTCAAAGCTACCGATAAATTTTTGTGCAGAAGCAGTTTCCGCCGCATGCTATACACTCAACAGAGTTCTCACTGTCAAGAAATTCAACAAAACATGCTTTGAGTTGATCAATAACCGCAAACCAAATCTGAAGTATCTTGAACCGTTTGGGTCACCCTGTACTGTTCTAGAGCCTTTTGGAAAGTTTGGTCCGAAGAGTATTGAAGGGATATTCATAGGTTATGCAAGTCTGTTACGACGAGTCTTCATTCCAAGTTTGAAGCGGATTATTGAAGCTCCCAATGTTGAATGTCAAGGTTATACAATGCCGCCACAGAATCCTGGAGATTCATGGTGTTATCATTACGACAAGTTGTGGGATTCGTTTGACATGATGGAAGAACAAGAAGAAGAAGAAGATTTCTTTGACGAGTTGGATATTCTGAGAGAGTATGAAGAATCGCAGGAAAGGTTCCCAGCTGAGTATTCAAGAAGACCACGACAAGCTTTGAACGATGATGAAGCAGGTCCAAGCAATGCTGGAGAACATGATGATGTCCAACAAAATGAAGTTGCTCAAGATAATCAGTCGGCAAAGAATGATAATCAAGAATCTGAGAACATGCCAGTATTTGATCGTGGTGATTCAGATTCTGAGGGGGAGCAAATTCAGATTTCAAGTCAAACAAACCCAGTCTGTGAACAAGGTGCAAATCAGAATGTTACTAATCCGGAAGGCGATGTAGATGTTCCAGGCAAAGTGATGCCACGAACTCTTTCATACCATCCAGAGGAGCTGATCATTGGAGAATTGCAGTCAGGCGTCCGCACTAGAAGACAGCTTGATCAAGGGCTTACATGTTTTTATACAAAAGTTGCTCCTTTACAAACTGAATTCTCATTGAGTTGTTTTATTTCGCAGATTGAGCCAAGGACTTATAAAGAGGCGCTTACTGAAGATTCTTGGGTCAATGCGATGCAGGAGGAACTGAGCCAATTCGAGAAATTAGGTGTGTGGAAGTTAGTAGCTTTGCCTGATGGTCAGAGGAAGATAAACACCAAGTGGGTGTTCAAGTGCAAGAGCGATGATAGAGGAGTTGTTGTACGTAACAAAGCTCGACTCGTAGTCCAGGGTTTCAGTCAGCAGGAGGGTATAGATTTCACCGAAGTGTATGCTCCAGTTGCTAGACTAGAAGCGATCAGAATCTTCCTGGCATTTGCATCTTGGAAAAATTTCAAAGTATATCAGTTAGATGTGAAATCGGCGTTTCTCTATGGGAAGGTAAAAGAGGAGGTTTATGTCGGTCAGCCACCGGGCTTCACCGATCCAATCCAAAAAGACAAGGTCTATTTGCTGGACAAAGCGCTGTATGGTTTACACCAGGCCCCGAGAGCTTGGTACGAGACTTTGTCTCAACGCCTACTAGCCAACAGCTTCATCCGAGGAAAAGTGGATGCCACTCTTTTCACTAAAGAGGTCGATGGTCATCTTCTGATAGTTCAAATTTATGTGGACGACATCATATTTGGGTCAACGAATGAGAATCTGTGCAAAGATTTTGAAAAAGTGATGAAGCAGAAATTCGAAATGTCATCGATGGGTGAGATGAAATTCTTTTTGGGATTGCAAGTTGATCAACTACCCAAAGGAATTTTCATACATCAAACGAAGTACATTCATGATATTTTGGAGAAATTCAGAATGTCAGGTTCTACTCTAGCTGCCACCCCATTAGCAACGAATCATGGGATAAACCCTGATCTCACCGGAGAGAAGGTGGATGAAACAATGTATCGTTCCATGATTGGATCGCTGATGTATTTGACAGCTTCAAGACCCGATATTATGTACCCAACCTGCCTCGCAACAAGATTCCAATCTAACCCGAGAGCTTCGCATATGGTGATTGTGAAAAGGATATTACGCTACCTGAAAGGAACTCCATCATTGGGGTTGTGGTATCTAAGAGAAGGCGATTTCACGCTCGAAGGGTATTCCGATTCCGATTTCAGATGCTGCAAAGTTAACGCTAAATCAACAACAGCAGGGTGCCAGTTTTTCAGACCACGATTGGTTACCTGGCAATGCAAAAAGCAAACCTCTATGGCTCTATCCACATGTGAAGCGGAGTATGTATCTGCTAGCAGTTGCTGCTCTCAGATCTTGTGGATCCAGCAACAGATGCGCGACTACGGTTTGCAATTTCTAAACACCCCTATCTTTGTTGATAATGAGGCAGCGATTAACATTACTAAAAATCCAGTACATCACGCTAAAACGAAACACATTGAAATTCGTCATCACTTCATTCGCGATTGTTTCGAGAAGAAGCTGATACGAATTTAGAAAATCCACACTGATGATCAAAAAGCTGATTTACATACCAAAGCATTTGACAAAACTCGTTTTCAATAATTGCTAAAACTGAATGGTATGAAGCTTTTATCGGTGTTGGAGGAGATTCTTGGCGTTGATGAAGGAGACATTGTAGATGATGTTGAGAAGCAATCTGCAATGGTTTGTCGATTTTTTACTTGTTTTGGTATTTAGGGGGAGGTATAGGGTAATATTTTCAGAAAATACAAAAACATTTAAAAAATGTCAAAAATACAAAAACATCAGATATTTTCAAAATCCAAAAATAATAGAAAATTTGAAAAAGAGCTTGTGTAAAAAGGGAAAATGATAGCACATCGGCTTGACAGTTACGGTATGCTAAAGAAGTGTAATGTTTAAATGTGATTAAACAGTCTCGCTGATGATGTGCCGATAGGTTTTTACACATTTAGTAGGTTTGTTCGGGATATAAACCTAAATCTTACTTGCTTATTTCGTATGGAACACTACTTGGATATATAGGTAACCCCTGAAATCTTGTTTGAAAGATTCCTTTTTCTGATATACTAGGTCTTTATACTCAGTGATATCTGGGGTATTATTCCGGGACTTCTGCTGAATGGAAGTTCTGACCTAGTCCCCGAATAATCCTTTCTGCAATGCTTGAAACATAGCATCACCCTCAGCATAAATGATATGACAACAAAATTGCTTAGCAATGCTGTTGTAACAAAAGATCCTCAAAAGGGGACACACCCAAAAGTTGAGTCATGATCTCTCTGCTGAACGGTGGTTCTGACCTGAGCTCTCATGATTCTTTATAATTTATTAACCCCTTACGGATATCATTTGTGGTATACGCACCTGTAAGACTGAATATTGGGATCTGGATACGGGAGTATATTCAAGAGGTGGGACACACGTATAAGTTTAAGTCTCTAAAACACTAAATTTGTATCCTGGACAGATTGAAAATTGTGTGAGAATTTAAGTGGATCAGTATATCGACAATCTAAGCAAATTGTTTAATTCTGAGTATGAAATTAAAGCTTAACGTTACTTGTGACTTGTCGAATAACTGATATGATTCCCTAACATGCTCACCAAAAATATGTTTGTAAATAGTTTATTTTTTCATAGCATTTTAGTTCTGTATTTCATTTCTAGTTCAGAAGCTTTTTTAAAAATACAAAAAGATTTTACACTTCTGCTTTATTTTCCGACAAATCAAAGTGGAAAGCTGATCTTCAGATTCACAATTTGAAGCAAATGCAGGAAGTTTCTGGACTGGATGATAAGTTTGGAGCTAAAACATGATAAGTTTGTGGAAGTTGAAAAGTTAAAAGCAAGTTCATTAAGTTGAAACTTGAATTTTTTTAGAAAAAGTTGAACAGAAGTCAGTGTGAATTATCTTAGATCAACCAAGGTCATTAAGTTGGACTTGGTAGATTAATTGAGTAATCAGGGTCATTAACTTGGACCTGAGTACTTAAGTGGATTTCTAACATTGAAGGTTAAATGGTAAGATTTGGATTGAAATTATTATTATCATATATCTTATATTTGGGTAGAGATTATACAGGAATCAAGTTCCCCATGGCATCAAAATGTTAAAGTTTGAACCAGAATTTAAAGCCCTAGATTATCGAGAGGGGGAGTATTCGAAAGGGGGAGTCGGAATTCTGGATCAACAATCAAAGGGGAGACTGAAGATTAAAGTTTGAAGATAAAGATTGAAGAGAGTTTTTACAATGATAAATTAATTTGGAGAAAGACAAAGACTAAAGACTCGACGACAAAGACTTCATCAACATCCAAGGGGGAGTCTGTTGGTGCATTTAGTGTCTGTTAACTTCGTCTTAATTGAGTCTTATGTCTAGATAGGATGAACGAGCACACAACAGGGTCGAATTTAGGGTTTTATATGTTATTGTAGGTGAGTTCGCTTGAAATGACAACATGTCATGTTCAAGCGAAACCAACAACATGCTAGTTCACTTGAACAGACATGGTGCTCATTCAAGCGAAACCACATGGTCTATAAATAGGTGGTGTGTGTTGTCATTTGAAGCGAACAGGACTGAGGTCATTGTGTGTGTGAGTCGAGGTGCTGCCGGATTTTCATCAGAAATCATTGTAAAGACTCAGGAATTAGCAATAGAAAAGAATTGAAATGGAAACAAGCTGTTGTGACGTTATTTACTTTGATTCCGCCTTAGTAAATGATAATGAACTGCCTTTACTGACTGTTTAGGGTCACGGAACCGATCCAACACCTACATACTAAAATGAAACCTAACCTAAGTGCTTACGACCCATTATGACCCGTTTAGGTAGCTTACGCCACTTTAACGCGTCGTTCGCGTAAAACGCGTTTGGACCGCCTAACTAGTCCTATGACAAGTATTATATGCCTTAACATGTCTAATAATGTTTCCTAATCAGTTTAGATGTCAAAATTTAGGTTACATATGCTTAAAATGAATTTATGCATAAAAATGGCATTTTGGTAATTTTCCTAAGGCATATAAACTACCTATCATACAACTAGCTAAATGTAGTGACCATAAGGTATAACCTCGGAAGGTTATTCCCTATACAACTATGGTCACCTAACGTGTTTGGTCAGATCCTAATGATCGACCAAACGGGTCGGGTTCGAAAGTCTAAGCAATTGTTTAGACCGCTTACCTTACGACCCTACATAAGCACTAAACCAAAAGTGACGAGCTAAACATGTTAAAACATGTTTAACAAAGTTAGAAAACAGGTTTGGTATCAAAACAGATGGTTTTGATACCTAAAAGTAATTTGGTTACAAAATACCCAAGAATACGCATTTTGGCCGAAACTACGACTCGTCACTACACCTAATCAACGTGGTAATCAGTAGGTATAGTCACTAGGGACTATAACCATCGTGATTACGCTCACATTGCGAAGTTCAAATGAACTTCGTGTTGACCATAAACTGGTCAATGCAGAAAGTCAAACAAAGTTTGACTTTCACGCTAAAAACGCGTAAAAGAACGAAAGAGGACTTACAAAGGGTCCAAGAATGGAAATCTAGATCCAACTTGCTCAGGTATGAGGTGCTAAGCCCCAACTTAGAGCAAATAGATCAGATTTGTGTGTTGCAACAATGAAAAGGCATGGGTATATATAGGATTTCTAGGACCGTTAGGATTGTTCCTCGATTCCCGAGCTTAAATCTGGACCGTACACATGCACCCATTGTTTTCTAAAACCATGGGAGCCCCTAATATGAGTCCATAGTATTATAAAAACCATTAAATACCAGCCCATAGTTCGCAAAACCATGGGCTAAAACCATCAAAACTTCAAAATTGGACTAGGTTCATTGAATCTGGTTAGAAATTTCAAAAATGGTCCATGCACTTGTAAAACTTGATTTTTGGCACTTTTAAGCCCCGTTAACCCCATTTCAAGGCTCTAAAATAAATTTAAAGTATAGGGAACTTAAAATATGCTCAAAAACATCTTGGATGTCGGTTCGTTTGGTCGTACAGTTGCGTTGTTCGGTTAATTACGATGGAAATCGTAATGAACGCAAAAACGATCCAAATTACGCGACGAATGGAATTTTATCATGCCAATCACTAAAATAAAATATTTTAATGATTACATAAATTTTTGGATGTCTGGATACATTCAGGACGTAAGATATGCGTGAAAATGCAAACTTATGCACTTTTGACGCTTTTAGTCTCTATTGATCATATATGTTTATTTTAGCATACCGAACCCCTCAAAGCCTATTTCTAAGCTATGAAAAGGATATTTAGGGTATGTTTAACTTATGCTCAAGTTCCGGAATGTTCGTTACAGTACGAATCAGCATACTTTCGCAGTTTGTCAAAATTAGTCCCTGTAAGCGAATAAACTTGATTTCGACACACCAAACCATCCAAAACTTATTTCTAAGTTATGTAAAGGTTATTTAAGGTATGTTAAGCCTATGTCACTGTTCTGGAGTGTTTGTTGCATTAAACTGATTATATTTACGCATCAGATCGCGTATAATCTTCCAGAAGGCGATTTAAAGCTCGAAATCGAACAAGAATTGATATGTGCAAATGATACACATATTTATACAAATCCCAAGTATGAAACACAATATTTAATTGATTTGGTATTTGTTTGATGGTCGTAGAGGCACAGGTGTCACAGATGATACCCAGATCGCAGATCGATCTTGGAAAAGCATGAAGCACCTTGTAGCTGGTCGAAGAGATCATCAATTCTAGGTAGTGGATATCGATTCTTGATGGTAAGCTTATTAAGCTCACAATAATCGATACACATTCGAAATGATCCATATTTCTTTTTCACAAAGAGGACAGGAGCTCCCCAAGGCGAAAAGCTTGAACGGATGAATCCTTTATCAGACAACCCCTGAAGCTGTTTCGATAACTCTTGCATCTCCGACGGTGCAAGACGGTAAGGTGCTTTCGCAATCGGGTTGGCATTGGGTACAAGGTCAATATGAAACTCGACTTGATGAGCTGGAGGCAAACCAGGCAGTTCATTGGGAAACACCTCTGGATAATCCCGAACAATCGGAATATCCTGAATACTCTTGCTCTTGCCTTTCTCCTCGGCTGTCACACCCCGACCACGTAAAACAACAAAGCATGGTGGAAACGTCGGGGGGTGTTGTAACAGAATTATCGTTTCATAACCATGGATACAAAAAGTGTTTCGTTTTATTGATAATATTAAACATTAACATTGTTTTAACATAGAACAACAAGTTTTATATCGTCTATCATAGATATTATGTCACTAAGGCCTCGTCCAGATCCTATGTGATGCATGCATCCTAGAACATCAATCAAGCAACAACACCTGAAACATATGTAAAAACAAAGTCAACAAAGAAATGCTGGCGAGTACATAGGTTTTATAAGAGTATCAAAATCATGGCTTCGTTTACATGTTGCAGTACTTTATTAGACTACAAGAGTCGAAATACAAACCTCTTTTTGAAATGTGTATTGCAACACAATTAGCCAACTCAATTCAAGATGGTTATAGTTTATAAAAATTCATAGCCATGATTCTTAACCCAAAAGCTTTTTGTTTTAGAAAACCACCTTGTAAAACATCTCGTATAAACCTGTTAATAAAACTCGTATAGTATTTCGAAAACATCGTTGAGTGACATCGTTTCAATATCGTTTTCCCAAGTGAACTAAATAACGCCACGGTATGTAATATGTTGAAAACACTTATATATAAGAAGTACCAACGGCGTATCTACCATGTTTTCACCACATTACACCCGTCCCGTTATCTAAACACTAGCCCAGAAGCCAATCGTTTACCCAAATCGTTTAACATCGTTTCCAAATCATTCCCAAATCGTTTCCTCGTTTAAATTGTTTAAATCGTCCTCGTTTTAATTGTGAAAACTTATATATGATCGTCTCGTTAATAACATTCAAACCTTCGTGACTCGACTACCTCGTTCCTCGCTTCTCGTATTAACAAACTTCCAAAGGGTAAGTTAATAATTACAGATTCAGTTGTTACCCACAACACCCACACATAACGGTGGGTATGGTGCAATAACGGGATTTGTCAGATCCTATAGTACCATAACCTAATACTGGTCGGTTCGGCCAAAATTAGTGAATGTCATTCGTTATGTAACTACAACCAACAAGTTCGTTCACATTATCGAAATCATTATTAGTTTAGTATAAATTGTTTAATCGTTTTTTAAATCATCGTTAAAACCTTGAAAACATTATGTACATATGAATCACCCCAAAACATTTGAAAACAGTAAAATAGGGGAACTATGTACTCACATGTAGTGCAAGGTATCCTCAATCAATAGTACTTCAACAAACTCGAGTAAACCAGAGAAATCAAGCAACACCTAGTAATCGAACCACTAGTCAAACAATAGACGCCTAAATCGGAAGATCGGACAGAATGAGGTCTTGTAAACCAAATGGGTGTTGGAACTCATGTGATATGGTTTAACAAGGCCTATATCCTAAATGAAACCTAACTTAAGTGCTTTCGACCCATCGCGACCCATTATGGTAGCTTATGCTATTTTAACGCGTCGTTCACGTGAAACGCGTTCGGAACGCCTAACTAGTCCTATGAAAAGTAAAATATGCCTCAACATGTTTAATATTATTGTCTAATCAATTTAGATACCAAAGGTTATGTTACATATGCTTAAAATGAATTTTGGCGTAAAAGGGCATTTTTGGTAATTTACCTAAGGCATATAAACTACCTATCATAAAACTACTTAAACGAAGTGACCATAAGGTATAACCTTGGAAGGTTATTCCCTATACACTATGGTCACCTAATGTGTTTGGTCGGATCCTAATGATCGCCCAAACGGGTCGGGTTCGAAAGTATAAGCGATTGTTTAGATCGCTTACCTTTACGACCCTAGACAAGCACAAAACTAAAAGTGACGAGCTAAACATGTTAGAACATGTTTAACAAGGTTTGAAAATAGGTTTGGTATCAAAACAAACGGTTTTGATACCCACAAGTAGTTTGGTTACAAAATACGCAAGAATACGTATTTTGGCCGAAACTACGACTCGTCACTGAGCCTAAATAACGTGGTAATCAGTAGGTATAGTCACAAGGGACTATAACCATCGTGATTACGCTCACGTTATGAAGTTCAAACGAACTTCACATTGACCAGAAACTGGTCAATGCAGAAAGTTAAACGCAGTTTGACTTTAACGCTAAAACGAATGAAAAGAACGAAAGAACACTTACAACGGGTCCAAGAATGGAAGTTTTGAATCCGAATATTCTCAGGTATGAAGTGTTGAACTCATAAACTTAGAGAAAAAATTCAGATTTCAAAGGTGTGAGTTTTTGGGGTTGATATCATGGGGTATTTATAGATTTCCTTGAACCGTTAGGAGCGTTCCTCGAAAACTGAGCTTTGATCTGGACCTTACATGTGTGCCCATGGTTTTCTAAAACCATGGGAGCCGCTAATATGGACTATGTTCATTGAATACCAGCCCATGGTTTTGCAAAACCATGGGTTAAAACCACCAATACTTGAAAATGGACTAGGTTCATTGAATCTGCCAGAAATTTCAAAAAATGGTCCCTGCACTTGTAAAACTTGATTTTTGGCACTTTTAAGCCCCGTTAACCCCATTTCAAGGCTCTAAAATAAATTTAAAGTATAGGGAACTTAAAGTATGCTCAAAAACATCTCGGATGTCGGTTCGTTTGGTCGTACGGTTGCGTTATTCGCTTAATTACGACGGAAGTCGTAACGAACGCAAAAACGATCCAAATTAAGCGACGAATGGAATTTTATCATGCCAAACACTAAAATAAAATATTTTAATTCTTACATAAATTTTTGGATGTCCGGATGTATTCAGAATGTAAGTTATGCGCGAAAATGCAAACTTATGCACTTTTTGACGCTTTTAGTCCCTGAATTAGCATAAATTTTATTTTAGCACACCGAACCCCTCAAAGCCTATTTCTAAGCTATGTAAAGGATATTTAGGGTATGTTTAACTTATGGTCATGTTCCGGAATGTTTGTTACTATACAAATTGGCATAGTTTCGCAGTTTGACACATATAGTCCCTGCGATCGAACAAAGTTGATTTCGACACACTAAACCATTCAAAACTTATTTCTAAGTTATGTGGAGGTTTTTTAAGGTATGTTAAGCCTATGTCACTATTCCAGAGTGTTTGTCATGTTATACTGACTGCGTTTACGCACCAGTTTGCGTATAACCTTCCAGAACGCGATTTAAAGCTTGCAATCGGAATCGAATTGAATTGAAAAATCACCAAACACAAATACACACATAGAAACACCAAAAAACATATAATAACACCAAAGCACATTGTTTTATTAATAACCATCATTTTTTACATCGTACATCGATTACAGAACACAGTTGTCACAGTCTCCTCTACCTCCGGAAATTTCGTCCCGAAATTTTAACTGGAGGAAGTTTGTGAGAACAAATGCGGATATTTCGCCTTCATCTAGTCCTCACATTCCCAAGTAAACTCTGGGCCACGTTTAGATTCCCAGCGAACTTTAACCAAATGAATCCGTTTGTTCTTCAACTGTTTGTATGTACGTTCCACTATCTCCACAGGTTTCTCGACAAAGTGCATCATTTCATCAATTTGAATCTCGTCGAGAGGAATGTGTAGATCAGCGTCAGCTAAACACTTTCGCAGATTGGACACGTGAAAAGTCGGGGGAATATTTCCAAGCTCTGGAGGTAGCTCTAGACGATAGGCAACCTTTCCAATTCTTTCCAAAATCTTAAATGGTCCCACATATCGAGGTGCAACTTTTCCTTTCTTTCCAAATCTCACGACTCCTTTCCAAGGTGAAACCTTGAGTAGGACACGATCTCCGACTTGAAATTCTAAGGGCTTTCGTCCCAGATCCGCATAACTCTTTTGACGGTTTCGAGCTGTCACAAGATTATCGCGGATTTTCTTGATTTTGTCTGTTGTTTCCAGAACGAGCTCAGGTCCAGTAAGCTGAGCTTCACCGGTCTCGTTCCAACAGACAGGTGAACAACATTTTCGACCATAGAGAGCTTCAAAAGGTGCCATATTAATGCTAGTATGATAACTATTGTTGTAAGAGAACTTGATCAGTGGCAGAAGAGAATCCTAATTACCACCAAAGTCTATCACGCATGCTCTAAGCATATCCTCCAAAGTTTGAATCGTCCTCTCAGATTGACCATCTGTTTGGGGATGATAAGCAGTGCTTAGATTCAGTTGGGTTCCCAAAGCAGATTGCATGGCCTTCCAGAAATGAGATGAAAATCGAGCATCACGATCAGAGATGATATCCGAGGGCACACCATGTCGTGTCACAATCTCATCAACATAAATCTTTGCAAGGTTTATCAGCAGATAGATCCTCGCGAATCGGAATGAAATGAGCTGATTTCGTTAATCGATCGATAACAACCCAAATAGCATCATGACCTTTAGACGTACGCGGTAACTTAGTGATGAGATCCATCGCAATGTTCTCCCACTTCCAAACCGGTATATCTGGTTGTACAAGCAAGCCAGAAGGTCGTTGATGTTCGGCCTTGACTTTGAGATAAGTTAGGCATTTCGATACATACAAGGCAACATCCTTCTTCATACCAGGCCACCAGCACTGAGTACGAAGATCCTTGTACATTTTATCAGCACCAGGATGGATAGAATATCGAGACTTATGAGATTCATCCATTACTAAGGTGCGAAGATCGCCTTGTTTCGGAATCCACAATCGATCCTTAAAATAGAGCAAACCATCCTCTTTCGCTTCGAGCTTAAGCTCAAGTTGACGTGGTAATTCCATACCCATCAAATTTTGTGAATCACAAAATTGTTGAGCTTGAAGGATACGAGATTGAAAATCAGATACAGTTCGAATAGAATGAAGCTTGACTCGTTCTTTTCGACTAAGCGCATCAGCTACGACATTCGCCTTACCAGGATGGTAGCGAATCTCGCAATCATAGTCATTCTAGAGTTCAACCCAACGTCGTTGCCTCATATTCAGCTCTTTCTGATTAAGAATATGCTGGAGACTTTTGTGGTCTGTGAAAACCACACACTTCGTTCCATAGAGGTAGTGTCTCCAGATTTTAAGTGCGAAAACCACAGCTCCTAACTCAAGATCATGAGTCGTATAGTTCTTCTCGTGAACTTTCAATTGTCTAGATGCATATGCTATAACTTTACCTTGTTGCATAAGGACGCAACCAAGACCTAAGTTGGACGCATCGCAATAGACAACGAAATTATCGCTTCCCTCGGGCAGAGATAGAACAGGAGCATTACATAACTTCTGCTTCAACGTTTGGAACACTTCTTCTTGCTTGGGTCCCCACTCGAAAGGCTTATTCTTCTGAGTCAAAGCAGTGAGTGGAACCGCAATCTTTGAGAAATTTGAAATGAATCGACGATAATAACCAGCAAGACCAAGAAAAGATCCAATCTCTGTAGGCGTCGTCGGTGTATTCCAGTCCTTAATAACAGCAATCTTGGATGGATCCACATGAATACCCTGCTCATTAACTATATGACCCAAGAATTGAACTTCTTTAAGCCACAATTCACAGTTGGAGAATTTAGCAAAAAGTTGTTCCTTCTTTATGAGTTCCAATGTTAAGCGAAGGTGTTGCTCGTGCTCGGCTCGAGATTTTGAATAAATGAGAATATCGCCGATGAACACAATAATGAACTTGTCCAAATAAGGTTTTCAGACCCTATTCATTAAGTCCATAAAGATAGCTGGAGCATTCGTCAAACCAAAAGGCATGACAGTGAACTTGTAATGCCCATATCTTGTGCGGAAAGCAGTTTTGGGAATATCTTCTTCGAGAACACGAAGTTGATGATACCCAGAATGCAGATCAATCTTGGAAAAACATGAAGCACCTGCAGCTGGTTGAAGAGATCATCAATTCGAGGTAGGGGATATCGATTCTTGATGGTGAGCTTATTAAGTTCACGATAATCGATACACATTCAAAAGGATCTATCTTTCTTTTTCACAAAGAGGACAGGAGCTCCCCAGGGTGAAAAGCTCGGATGGATGAATCCTTTATCAGATAACTCTTGAAGCTGTTTTGACAACTCTTGCATCTCCAACGGTGCAAGACGATAAGGTGCTTTTGCAATCGGGTTGGCATTAGGTACAAGGTCAATATGAAACTCGACTTGACGAACTGGAGGCAAACCAGGCAGTTCATCAGGAAACACCTCCGGATAATCCTGAACAATCGGAATATCCTGAATACTCTTGCTCTTGCTTTTCTCCTCGGTGACATGTGCCAGAAAAGCAACATATCCTTTTCATAAATACCTTTGGGCTTCCAAACACGACATAAGCTTCAAACCACCAGATGGCTTCTCTCCATGAATTTCCAAAACATCGCCAGAAGACAAAGGAATACGAACAATCTTATCGAAACAAACCACCTCAGCGTGGTGTTTGGTTAACCAATCCATTCCAATGATAATATCGAAACTCCCAAGTTGCATCGGTGTGAGGTCAATAGGAAAAGATGGTTATCAAGGTTTAACTGACAATCACGATTAATAGAATCAAGAACAAGAGGTTTACCAGTAGCAACTTCGACAGATAAGGGTTTCCTCAGTTTGGTTCTAGGTATCGCAAGCAAAGGCAAGACAAAGAAACAAAACTTCTATCAGCACCAGAATAAAAAAGAATAGACGCAGGTCGATTGTTAACAAGAAACGTACCGTTAACCACTTCGTTGTCGGCCCTCGCTTCGTTTGCATTCAAATTGTACCCTCGCCCACGAGCGGGATTCACATTGACGTTGACGTTCGCATTCGGGTTCGCGTTAGCATTCGCGTTTGCATTCACCAGTCTTGGACAGTTGTTGCGGAAGTGACCATACTCTCCACAATTAAAACATGAACCCGGTGGGAATCTCACAGCATTCCCCTGACCCGGAGCTGGAACCTGAGCAATCTGATTCTGTCCCAAACGACAAACATTGGCCAAATGCCCAAGTTTACCACACGTCATACATTGCCTGCAAGCTTGTTGTGCAACGTGATGACCATTGCAACGAGCACAATGAGGTGCGGTACCAGCATACGCTTTCTTTGCAGGTGGCTGTGCCGGTGGGTTCTGCAGGTTCCGAGCAGTCTGTGCTGTAACAGCAAAATTCTGGGCACCCTTTCGCTTCCTCGATTTCTTCGACGTCTCACCTTCCTTACCCTTACCCTTTTTCTTGTCCTTCCCTGAATCAGACGCCTTCTTTTTATCACCCTTGCGGGTGAGTTTACCCTTCCTGAGTTGAGTCTCAGTCAGGGTAGCAGACAACTCGATTGCTTGACGAAGGGTAGTAGGATTAACACCGGTCACAATCTCCAGAATAGAATCGGGTAACCCATCGATATATCTCTCGATTGCTTTCTCCAAAGGGGTAACCATGGTGGGACACAATAGACTGAGTTCTTCAAAACGATCCGTGTACGCACGGTGTTCAGCCCCATCTTGCTTTAAATCGTCAAACTCTCGCTCCAAGCCCGAGTTTCGTGATGGGGACAAAACTCCTTCATCATGAGAGCCCGAAGCGCTTCCCATGTTTGTGCCAATGCCACTTCGGCACCCCTGTCGCGCATAATACCATTCCACCAGGTAAGCGCTCGCTTCTCAAACACGCTCGAAGCAAATTCAACCTTACGTGCATTCGGACACTGCACATGTCTGAATGTGCTCTCGATACTCTCAAATCACTGCAGGAGCGCAGTTGCTCCTTGCGACCCAGAAAACTTAAGCGGCTTCACAGTATTGAAGCTCTTGAAGTTACACGGCGCATTGTTGTTGTATATCTCGTGGACTTAGGTCACAACACCGGGAAGCACAACAGCCACTTGCTGAAAGACCAGGGCTGCGATTTCTTCAATAGTAAAAGATTGTGCTTCACGTCGAGGAGGCATTGTCTAACAAGGAAACATGAGAATCGAGTGAGGTTGAAAATTAGGAAAAACAAAAGAAGTATCGACAAAACACAAGGAAGGCGATCATTTGTTTGTTACCTCGAACAAACAAACGACACGCAGTGACTAATCAAAGTAAATAGGTCAAAATAATGTATCGCGAAGGCATGCTCGCCTATAAGTGAACACTCACCCCAAGAGTTCCCAGGTAAGAGTGACTGGTCCGATTATGTGGATTTGTACGAACACTCTAGCCTTAGACAGAAAACCCAGGGTACAGGCATTCACTTTTCCAGTTTGCACGTGTTCACAATATTTAGACCAAAACTTTGATGAGATTTTGAAAACTTAAAGGGTTCAAAACCATATAATAGAGGGTTCAAAACCTAGTAATCAATCATCCTATAACAGATGATTAGTTTTCGAAGCGGGTTCGAAAATTGTGTTCTCGTTGTGGTTATCAGCTAAGGATAGGTGACGATTTTGTTTTAAAAAAATCTAAACGCAAATAAACTTGCGTTGGGGTCCTAAAAGTTATAGTCTAGGTCAAAGCATTACTAATAACCTAATTCCCTATAACCATTGGCTCTGATACCAACTCTTCTGTCACATCCCGACCACGTAAAACAACAAAGCGTGGCGGAAACGTCGGGGGTGTTGTAACAGAATTATCGTTTCATAACCATGGATACAAAAAGTGTTTCGTTTTATTGATAATATTAAACATTAACATTGTTTTAACATAGAACAACAAGTTTTATATCGTCTATCATAGATATTATGTCACTAAGGCCTCGTCCAGATCCTATGTGACGCATGCATCCTAGAACGTCAATCAAGCAACAACACCTGAAACATATGTAAAAACAAAGTCAACAAAGAAATGCTGGCGAGTACATAGGTTTTATAAGAGTATCAAAATGAAGGCTTTATTTACATGTTGCAGTACTTTATTAGACTACAAGAGTCGAAATACAAACCTCTTTTTGAAATGTGTATTGCAACATAATTAGCCAACTCAATTCAAGATGGTTATAGTTTATAAAAATTCATAGCCATGATTCTTAACCCAAAAGCTTTTTGTTTTAGAAAACCACCTTGTAAAACATCTCGTATAAACCTGTTAATAAAACTCGTATAGTATTTCGAAAACATCGTTGAGTGACATCGTTTCAATATCGTTTTCCCAAGTGAACTAAATAACGCCACGGTATGTAATATGTTGAAAACACTTATATATAAGAAGTACCAGCGGCGTATCTACCATGTTTTCACCACATTACACCCGTCCCATTATCTAAACACTATCCCAGAAGCCAATCGTTTACCCAAATCGTTTAACATCGTTTCCAAATCGTTTCCTCGTTTAAATTGTTTAAATCATCCTCGTTTTAATTGTGAAAACTTATATATGATCGTCTCGTTAATAACATTCAAACCTTCGTGACTCGACTACCTCGTTCCTCGCTTCTCGTATTAACAAACCTCCAAAGGGTAAGTTAATAATTACAGATTCAGTTGTTACCCACAACACCCACACATAACCGTGGGTATGGTGCAATAACGGGATTTGTCAGATCCTATGGTACCATAACCTAATACTGGTCGGTTCGGCCAAAATTAGTGAATGTCATTCATTATGTAACTACAACCAACAAGTTCATTCACATTATCTAAATCATTATTAGTTTAGTATAAATTGTTTAATCGTTTTTGAAATCATCGTTAAAACCTTGAAAACATTATGTACTTATGAATCACCCCAAAACATTTGAAAGCAGTAAAATAGGGGAACTATGTACTCACATGTAGTGCAAGGTATCCTCAATCAATAGTACTTCAACAAACTCGAGTAAACCAGAGAAATCAAGCAGCACCTAGTAATCGAACCACTAGTCAAACAATAGACGCCTAAATCAGAAGATCAGACAGAATGAGGTCTTGTAAACCAAATGGGTGTTGGAACTCATGTGATATGGTTAACAAGGCCTACATCCTAAATGAAACCTAACCTAAGTGCTTTCGACCCATCGCGACCCATTAAGGTAGCTTATGCTACTTTAACGCGTCGTTCGCGTGAAACGCGTTCGGAACGCCTAACTAGTCCTATGATAAGTAAAATATGCCTCAACATGTTTAATATTGTTGTCTAATCAATTTAGATACCAAAGGTGTTACATACGCTTAAAATGAATTTTGGCGTAAAAGGGCATTTTTGGTAATTTACCTAAGGCATATAAACTACCTATCATAAAACTACTTAAAGGAAGCAACCATAAGGTATAACCTTGGAAGGTTATTCCCTATACACTATGGTCACCTAATGTGTTTGGTCGGATCCTAATGATCGCCCAAACAGGTCGGGTTCGAAAGTATAAGCGATTGTTTAGATCGCTTACCTTTACGACCCTAGACAAGCAGAAAACTAAAAGTGACGAGCTAAACATGTTAGAACATGTTTAACAAGGTTTGAAAATAGGTTTGGTATCAAAACAAACAGTTTTGATACCCAGAAGTAGTTTGGTTACAAAATACGCAAGAATACGTATTTTGGCCGAAACTACGACTCGTCACTGAGCCTAGATAACGTGGTAATCAGTAGGTATAGTCAGAAGGGACTATAACCATCGTGATTATGCTCACGTTATGAAGTTCAAACGAACTTCACATTGACCATAAACTGGTCAATGCAGAAAGTCAAACGCAGTTTGACTTTAACGCTAAAACGAATGAAAAGAACGAAAGAACACTTACAACGGGTCCAAGAATGGAAGTTTTGAGTCCAAATATTCTCAGTTATGAAGTGTTGAACACATCAACTTAGAGAACAAATTCAGATTTCAAAGGTGTGGGTTTTTGGGGTTGAGATCATGGGGTATTTATAGATTTCCTTGAACCGTTAGGATCGTTCCTCGAAAACTGAGCTTTGATCTGGACCTTACATGTGTGCCCATGGTTTTCTAAAACCATGGGAGCCCCTAATATGGACTATGTTCATTGAATACCAGCCCATGGTTTTGCAAAACCATGGGTTAAAACCACCAATACTTCAAAATGGACTAGGCTCATTGAATTTGCCAGAAATTTCAAAAAATGGTCCCTGCACTTGTAAAACTTGATTTTTGGCACTTTTAAGCCTCGTTAACCCCATTTCAAGGCTCTAAAATAAAGTTAAAGTATAGGGAACTTAAAATATGCTCAAAAAAATCTCGGATGTCGGTTCGTTTCGTCGTAGGGTTGCGTTATTCGCTTAATTACGACGGAAGTCGTAACGAACGCAAAAACGATCCAAATTAAGCGACGAATGGAATTTTATCATGCCAAACACTAAAGTAAAATATTTTAATGCTTACATAAATTTTTGGATGTCCGGATGTATTCAGAATGTAAGTTATGCGTGAAAATGCAAACTTATGCACTTTTTGACGCTTTTAGTCCCTGAATGAGCATAATGTTTATTTTAGCACACCGAACCCATCAAAGCCTATTTCTAAGCTATGTAAAGGATATTTAGGGTATTTTTAACTTATGGTCATGTTCTAGAATGTTTGTTACTATACAAATTGGCATAGTTTCGCAGTTTGACACATATAGTCCCTGCGATCGAACAAAGTTGATTTCGACACACTAAACCATTCAAAACTTATTTCTAAGTTATGTGGAGGTTATTTAAGGTATGTTAAGCCTATGTCACTATTCAAGAGTGTTTGTCGTGTTATACTGACTGCGTTTACGCACCAGTTTGCGTATAACCTTCCAGAACGCGATTTAAAGCTTGCAATCGGAATCAAATTGAATTGAAAAATCACCAAACACAAATACACACATAGAAACACCAAAACACATATAATAACACCAAATCACATTGTTTTATTAATAACCATCATTGTTTTACATCGTACATCGATTACAGAACACAGTTGTCACATCGGTGACATGTGCTAGGAAAGCAATATATCCTTTTCGCAAATAACTTTGGGCCTTTGTACACGACATAAGCTTCAAAAAACCAGATGGCTTCTTTCCATGAATTTCCAGAACATCGCCAGATGGAAGAGGAATACGAACAATCTTATCGAAACAAACCACCTCGGCATGATGTTTGGTTAACCAATCCATCCCCACGATAATATCAAAACACCCAAGTTGCATCGGCGTGAGGTCAATGGGAAAAAGATGGTTATCAAGGTTTAACTGACAATCACGAATAACAGAATCGAGAACAAGAGGTTTACCAGTAGCAACTTCGACAGATAAGGGTTTCCTTAGTTTAGTTCTAGGTATCGCAACCAAAGGTTCAAAAGATAATGAAACAAAACTTCTATCGGCACCAGAATCAAAAAGAATAGATGCAGGTCGATGGTTAACAAGAAACGTACCATTGGCAACGACGTTGTCAGCTCGAGCCTCGTTTGCATTCAGATTGAATGCTTGTCCACGAGCGGGATTTGCATTCGCGTTGACATTCACGTTCGGATTCGCATTTGCATTCGCCAACCTCGGACAGTTGTTGCGGAAGTGACCAAACTCTCCACAATTGAAACATGAACCCGGTAGGAATCTAGCATCATTCCCCTGAACTGGAGCTTGATTCTGAACAATCTGATTCTGACCCAAACGACAGATGTTGGCCAGATGCCCAAGCTTACCAGACACTGTGCATTGCTTACAAGCTTGTTGTGCAACATGATGACCGTTGTAGCAAGCATAATGAGGTGCGGTACCAGCATACGCTTTCTTCGTAGGTGGTTGAGCTGGTGGGTTCTGACGGTTCTGAGCAGTAACTGCAAAGTTCTGAGCACCCTTTCGCTTTCTCGACTTCTTCGATGACTCACCTTTCTTACCCTTACCCTTTTCCTTGACAGATTCGGTCGACTTCTTCTTATCACCCTTGCAGGTAAGTTTAACCTTCTTGACTTGCGACTCAGTCAGGGTAGCAGATAACTCGATCGCGTGACGAACAGTAGTAGGATTAACGCCAGTCACAATATCCTGTATGGAATCGGGTAACCCATCAATATACCTCTCTATCGCTTTCTCCAACGGGGTAACCATAGTAGGACACAAAAGACTGAGTTCCTCAAATCGATCTGTATACGCAGGGTGTTCTCCCCCATCTTGCTTTAGATCGTCAAACTCTCGTTCCAAAGCTCGAATTTCGTGACGGCGACAAAACTCTTTCATCATGAGAGCTCGAAGCTATTCCCATGTTTGTGCCAATGCCACTTCGGCACCCCTGTCGCGCATCACTCTGTTCCAACACGTAAGAGCACGCTTCTCAAACACAATTGATGAAAATTTAACCTTACGCCCATCCGGACATTGCACATGTCTGAATGTGCTTTCAATACTTTCGAACATTGAAGGAGCGCAGTCGCTCCTTGCGACCCATAAAACTTTAGCGGCTTAGCAGAATTGAAATTCTTGAAATTACATTATGCATTGTTATTATTATTGTTGTTGTATAGCTCGTGGATTTGGGTCACAACGCCTGGAAGCACAGCAGCCATTTGCTGAGAGACAAGGGCTGCGACTTCTTCAGTAGTAAAAGATTGTGCATCACGTCGAGGAGGCATTGCCTAACAAGGAAATATGAGAAACAAGTGAGGTTGACAATTAGGAAAAAAAAGAGGTATTGAAAATATCGACAAAACATAAGGAAGGCGATCATTTGTTCGTTACCTCGAACAAACAAACGACACGTAGTGACTAATCAAAGTAATGAATCAAAATAATGTATCGCGAAGACATGCTCGTCTATAAGTGAACACTCACCCCAAGAGTTCCCAGGTAAGAGTGACTAGTCCGATTATGTGGATTTGTACGAACACTCTAGCCTTAGACAGAAAACTCAGGGTACAGGCATTCGCTCTTCCAGTTTGCACGTGTTCACATTATTTGGACCCAAACTTTGACGAGATTTTGAAAAACTCAGAAGGCACTAAGCCAAAAATAAGCCAAACTGGAAGGGTTCAAAACCTTATAACAGAGGGTTTAAAACCTAGTAATGAATCATCCTAGAACGGATGATTAATTTTTGAAGCAGACTCGGATTTTGTGTCCTCGTTGTGGTTATCACCTAAAGGTAGGTGACGGTTTTTTTTTAATCTAAACACAATTCAACTTGCGTTGGGGTCCTAGAAAGTTATAGTCTAGGTCAAAGCATTACTAATAACCTAATTCCCTATAACCATTGGCTCTGATACCAACTCTTCTGTGACACCCCGACCACGTAAAACAACAAATCATGGCAGAAACATCGGGGAGTGTTGTAATAGAATTATTGTTTCACAACCATGGATACAAAAGAGTTTCGTTTTATTTATTCATTAAGTAATTTACATTGTTTTAGCATGAAACAAACAGGTTATATATCGACTATCATTGTTATTGTGTCACTAAGGCCTCGTCCAGATCCTATGTGACTCATGCATCCTAGCAATCAACATCAAGCAACATCACCTGAAACATATGTAAAAAACAAAGTCAACAAAGAAATGCCGGCGAGTACATAGGTTTTATAAGAGTATCGGATTCATGGCTAGTTTACATGTTGCAATACCATATTAAAGACCTTGTTTTGATAAGAGTATAATATTGCAACATAATTAACTACATCAAATCAAGCGGGTTATAATTTATAAAACCTCGTAGCCATGATTCTTATCCCAAAAACATTTGTTTTAGTAAACCAAATTGTAAAACATCTCGTATTAACTCGTTTGTAAAACTCGTATGGTTTATATCCTTTCAAAAACATCGTTAAGTGACATCGTTTCAAAATCGTTAACTCGTTTAAGTCGTTTAAACCATCCTCGTTTTAATTGTGAAAACTATTTTTGGTCGTTTCGCTAATAACATTCAAACCTTCGTGACTCGATTATCTCGCTTCTCGCATTAACAAACCACCAAAAGGTAAGTTAACAATCACAGATTCAGTCGTTACCCACCTAACCCACACATAACCATGGGTGCAGTCTGATAACGGGATTTGTCAAATCCTATGGTACCATAACCTAATACTGGTCGGTTCGGCCAAAATTAATAATTGTCATTCGTTATGTAACTACAACCAACAAGTTCGTTCACATTATCGAAATCGTTATTAGTTTAGTATAAACCATCTTAATCGTTTCGAAACCAACGTTGAAATATCGAAATCGTTTTGATACATATGAATCACCCCAAAACAATTGAAAACAGTAAAATAGGGGAACTATGTGCTCACATAGTTACCACAAAACATGTAAAAAGAGGGGATCTATGTACTCACATTTGGGTGCGTTTTTATTTGTTAACACAATCCCTCAAATTGTTTATTCGTCCTAAATTAAATAAGAATGATTTAATAATAAAAAACCCACAAAATACATAAGTTTCTCCGATACTTAAAATTTTCACATAACTTTGAGATTTCTCGAAAAATTATTATTTTTGATTATTTTGGTGTATTTGTATATTTATGAGTTCACATATATATTTTAAAAACTTTGCGACTTGAACGATTTTATTGGTGACCCTCATCATGTTATAAGCAATATATCTACGATTTGCGCGTCGTAATATATATTCTCAAACGTGACATAAATTTAATATCGTAATACAAATAATATTGTTAACATTAAACACATCATCATACACATATTGTAAGACACATAGCACATTGTAACACATAAAATTTACCCATGAACAACCCATTATAGTGTATGTCAAAAAACACTTATTTTAGCGATTCGGTAACATTTATGGGCGTCGGAAGTCACGTATGACTAACCAAACTCCAAGTAAACTTAATATAAGTTAAAATACTTATTTTTATATCAAAAATATCAGTTTACTTACTGATCTAAAACAGTTTTATAAAAATCCTCCGAAAAGCCGATTTTAAACCGTTTTACCGCATAGTTTTGCATCAAATGTTACCCTAACCATCCCAAATCGAAACGACTTGATATTTTAACATAACCCATGTTATTTACTGAATAAAATAGTGGTTATACTCATGATAGTGCAGGTCTCACATAAAGCACATAAATCATGCAAATTTCACATATTTTACCACTTTTTAAGCTATATGTACAACATGCAAAGCTATCAAACCTATGTCAAAGTTTCATGTCATTATAATATACCAAATAATGTTATTTTTAGTGTTTATAATCTGTTCTAAAACATTTTTGTCATACAATCATTTTTTTTATCATTTCTTGAGCTTTAAATCAACATGTATTCTCATGTACAAGTGTCTAAAGCACACTATCATATCATCATCTTTTCATATGAATTTAGATGTATCAAACATATGATTTATTCATGTTTATTTGCTGATTTAATTGATCATTTATCATATCTTGCACAAATCATCAAACACTTGCATTTTAACTATTATTCAAGAATAAGCAACAACTTAAACAAGTATTTACCAAAGATCAAGCTCAAATTTCATACACATACATACATATATATATATATATATATATATATATATATATATATATATACGGTTATACACACACATATATATATCACCATTTTTATTTTGTATCAAGACCCATTTCTTTTAGATTTCAAGTTTGTGATTAATTCCAAGATCCAAGAGAAACTTCCAATCATCAAGAACAACCAAGAATCAAGAGTATGATTTAAACATAAACTTTATACCTTCAAGATTCAAGTAAGTTGTTGATGAGATTTTGATGATATAGAGCTTGAAATCACTTGAAAACACCTTAGAAACTCCTTTGGATCTTCACACCAACTTGAATTTAGCTTGGAATGGAGCTTGATTCTCAAGAACAAGGTTGAAGAAGATGAAGATGGGTGTGGGGGTGGGGTTACGGTTTGAGAGGAGGGAGAGAGTGAGGCATTTGGTTTGTAGATTGTGATCGCTTGAAAGATTTAGAAGATATATATAAAGATACTGAGGATATGGAAATGTAGCATGCAACACTTGGCCAAACAAAGATCAAATAGGATATTGCATTATCTTGGAAATATTTTGGTGGGGTCCCCTTATGGTGACCGTGAATATGGAAGGGGGGGGGGGTTAAATGTAATTTTAAATGGTAAAAATAGATAAAAATGGGTATTTAACCGGGTACCGGGTATTTTATCTAGCATTTAAATCCCGGTTTATGGCGTTCTAAATTATTTTTATTATTCTATAAAAATAAACTCGCCAAAATATTACTGAAATAAATTTCAGTTGCCGAGACTGGCTGTGTTGTCTGCGTTTTGCAGTATAAGTACTGTGTTGCGCAGTAACACGCGGTACACGCTTAAACTTAAAAAATAACGTTTATAAGCGTTTTAATTTATTTTTCAACATGAACCTGATTAAAAATAAAATTTTAATCATAACAGAATACTTTTGGGATTTAAGTATCATCCGGGCGGTCACCAACTTTCGTTTCGCAGTTTTGTCCCAATTAGTTCTTTATTTCAAATAAACATGTTTTTGCCATACCGAATCCTTTGAAACTTATTTCTAAGTTATGTAAATGGTATTTAGGGTATGTTTGGCTTATTTCACAGTTCCGGAGGGTACGTCGCGTTAAACTGATTATGTTTACGTAACGGTTTATGATTTCTGTTGGTGCATATGTCTGTCGACTTCGTCTTGTATCGATTCTTGCATTGTTCAGGTCACGAAGTTCAAGAAAACTTGTCAAATGGCTAATTCCGCTTGAAAGGAGCTAATTCCGCAATTCTGCTTGGAGCTGCTGATTTCGTTTGTAATTGTAATATCGCTTGTAATGTGATTCCGCTTGAGTCATGTTCAAGCGGAATTAGAAGTCTATAAATAGGGTTAGATCAGGTTCATTTGGAACAGAATTAGCAAGAGTGTTTCCGACGGAGAAGCTCTGTCGAAGTGTCTACAGACTTGTAATTGTTACCAGATTAATCAGAAAGACAGTTTTAGTGAATATCTTGCTGAATTCAACTCATCATGTCTGTTTCCGCCTTTCATTTTGAGTAGAACACCTCTGATCGACTCGTCTTGGGTCTGTACGTGATCCTACATGTGGTATCAGAGCTTGGGAAAGCATTGAAACAAAATATGTTAGACCACAGACTGCTTTGAAAGTTGATAAAATCATTTCAGAATTCACAGACAATGAGAGAGACAGTTATAAAGAGAGAAAATGATGATTAGACTTCTACAACAAGCTGTTAAAGAAGACATCTTTATTTTGCTTCAGCATGATGGTAGTGCATTTTCGATTTGGGAGGCACTTGAGAAGAAGTTTGAAGGAAGTACAGAGATGCTCAAGAGTAAAGCATCTCTGCTAAAAAGGAGTTTGAGTTGTTTACAAGTATGCCAGGGGAGACTACAAAGACTCTTATTGAGAGATATTGTCATCTTGTGCGTACCATGTCTCAGTTGAAAATTACTAATGCTCCAGCAGAATAGGTTAAAAAGTTAGCTGACGCATTACCGAAGAAAGAATGGGGTACTTATCTCATGATCTTAAAGAATTCTGGAGAATTTAGCAGATTGTCAATTGGACAGTTTATTGAAAAGCTTGAGGCACAGGATCTTGAACAACAAAAGATTGCCAGAATGAACAGCTCAAGCAATCAACAAGACATCAAATTGTACTATAAAGGAAATATTCAAACTGTTGAAGCAAGTCCTAAGATCCAAACCGCTTTTAGTGCAGGAAATTCATCTGGATCAGTCAGTCAAAGTTCAATCAACATTAGTCGATTTTCAAATGTCAATCCTCCAAGTGTTCAAAGTTCAAATGTTGGTAATGAACATATGATTCAGTGCAATGTTGCATTGCATCTTCAAAATGGTCAGAATTTTTCTAATGAAGTTGTTAAAAGTCATATGGCATTACTGGTTACTGCTTTGGAATCTTATGAAGGATTGATTGCTGGAAGAATTGGTAATCCTATGCTAACAAAGGAAGATTACGATCAGATCGATGCAGAAGAATTGGAGCTCATGGACATCAAATGGTGTCTAGCTAGTGTCTTGAGAAGAGCTGAAAAGTTCAAAATGATTACAGGACGAAATGACTTTTTGGATGCTCATGTTTCAGCTTTGGGTTTTGATAAATCTAAAGTTACTTGTTTTCGATGCAGGGAGAAAGGTCATTTCAAAAGAGAATGCAAAAATCAAGAAGCAAATGGAGCAAAGAATCCGTTTGGTGGTCATGATTACTATCGAAAAGCCATATATCAACAAGTTGCTCATCAACCGCATCAACAAAAGGATTCACAAACTGCTCATGGGAAAATGATCGAAGATGCAAACAAGAAAGCTTATTATGGTATCATTGATCAAAACGATGAGAAAATGGCTCCAGGATTTAGCTGGGATAAGTATGTGAATGAGAATGGGGAGTTTAAAGCTTTCATTGCTCAAATTGTTCAAAAGCCAGAATTGATGAAAGAATGGATAGCGGTGTTATCTGATGAAGAGAAAAGTCAAGATGAAGAATTTGTTTCTTCTGAAAATAGTTCAACAGATTCTAGTGATGATGATGAAGATATTGAACAGATAAACATTGGAAAAACTCATTTATCTTCTGACAGTTTTGAAGTTTATTTTGCAGAAAAATTGAAGAAACTTAAAGAGAGAAAAGCTGCAAAAGAAATGAAAGAAGTTAAGGTTGTTGAGAAGATAGTTGAAGTGGAAAAAGTAGTTGAAGTTGAGAAGATTGTGGAGATTGAAAAGATTGTTGAAGTCACAAAACCTTGTATTACATGTTTGGAACCTTGCAAACAATGTGAAGATAAAGATGAAAGGTTTAGTGAGCTTGAAAAGTTGAAAGAGAAGTTGCTGTTTGATGTCAAGAATGTGAAAGAGTCGTACGATGTTTTGAACAAAACTGTGAATAGCTTACAGAAGACAAATTCTAAAAGAGAAGATGCTTTAACAATGATGAATGCAACAATGATGTCCAAACAAAAAGAGATCAATCACTACATTGAAAAGTGTGCCAAGTTAAAGCAGGAGTTGGAAATTGAAAAAGTTGAAAATGAAAGAATCAGACGATTATTGAAATGTTATTCAAGTTCTGATTATTTAATTGACAGAATTTATCAAACTATTGCAGGTTTTGAAGTGTTTGAAGACAAGAAGCCAAAGAAAAAGGATACTTGTAAGAAACAGAGTGTCTGTTATAACAAGTGTCCGGCTCCAATTTGGGAAGGGTATTCGTCTAGAAAACCGAATGAGGAACAAGTAAAAAAGGCAGTCAATATAAAGTTGGAGTCCAAGATAACCGATGTATTACCAGACAATATTGACATCACATTCACAGCGTCCGACATAGATCATGAGTCTGAGTTAATAAAAAGGATGGTCGATCAGGTGTTAGATAAGGATGAGGAGTCCGAGTCAATGTCTGAGTCAAGGAGTTCGAGTTCGTCTGTCAGGAGTTCAAAGTCGTCGGGAAAAAGGGTGTATAGTAAAGAAATTTTGTGTCAAAATCTAATTTGAATGACGAAACATTTGAAGTTGCATATACTTTGAATGATTCTGACAAATTATATTTTGATAAAGAATTTCCAATAAGAGGTGTTAAAACTGAAATGATCAAAAAGGTTTTCAAACTGACAGAAATTAGTATCTCTGAAATAAAAGATGAATTTTTTTTTTCAAAACCTAGACCTTATACCTCAAGAATAAAGCAAAAATTAAACAAGAAAATGGGTTACAGTTCTGGTTCAGGTTATCGAAAGAAACTAAACCATAACGGTAATTTCAAAAGGAAAGGTCGTGGATTTATTCCACCAGAAAATTATAAACATGAAAAAACTTCTAAAACAAATACAAAATTTGTTTCAGGAACAAGCTGTGAAGAGGAATCAAAAGGCTCATTCTGGAAACAGTCAAATCAGGAATTTCTTGCTGAAAAGAAGAAAACAGAAGCTTATCAGAGAAAAGAGACTAGAACCTGTTACAGATGTCAAGAAGTTGGTCGCATCGCCTGGAACTGTCCTAAGGCAACCAACACAAAACAGGGAGTCTCAGAAAAACTCAAAGAAATAGTTGTTGATAAAACCAAACCACCGACTGAAAGATTTAAAGTGTTTAAAAATTCTATATATGAAGTTGGTGAGTGTTCGAAAAGGTTTTACAAGAAGAGAGGAAATCTTGACAACCAAGCTTGGGTTGTTAAGAAATCAGATGTAAAATCTGGCGATGAATCTGATTCCATAAAATCAGAAGAGCCATAGGTTGTTAAAAATGATGAAAACTCAGTTTCGCCTTTGGATGATGTTCATTTTCCACCATTGCGGGCTGAGAATTTAAAATGAAAGGTTGGAAAAGTTGAAATCTCAAATCAATTTTATTCTGAAAAGAATGAATTTGATGTTGAAAAAGCTTTTAATGGGAAAGTAAAGAAGATTTTTGGGAAAATGGTCAATGGGAAGGCAAAAGGGGTTAAAGAATTTTACGAATCAAAGAAGGCAACTTACAGCCCAACCCCTAGTGAAGTTGAGAAGGTTGAGAAGGTTACACCCAAAGCTGGTCAGGCATGGGTGTCCGTGTTTTTTACTTGAAAAACCTGACTTACCGGAGCTCCCAAGTTTGTAATCGTGGAGCAGGAATCGGCATCATTCTCGATAAAGTTTGTTTTGTGAATGAATCTTAAAAACTGTTAAATTTTACAGGTAGTGGCCGTTGCCGGAACTCCCAGGTTGGTAAGTGAGGAGTAGGTATTGGCATATTTCTTGATAATTTCATTCATGAAATATTTGAATTTTCAAGATTAATCAAGGACATTAAATTTTACTTGATTTATCTTTCTTACAAGTGGTTAAGGAATATATGGGGTTCATTTCATTGAAAAGAGGAAAGAAACAAAGTGATGATCTTACCCAACCTACAAATGGTAAAATCAACAAAACTTATTTTTCGGAAAAATCATTTTGGTTAAAACAAACTTAAGTGTTTTGAAATCATAATGAGAAAATAGTTTGTTGTAAGGGGGAGTTCTGATTGTTTATGCCAAGTGGATGGCGAAGTGAAGTGATTTGATATCAGTTGTCAATTTACTTGTACAGTTTGTTTTCAAATTTCCTTAAATGTGTTTGCATTTTAGGGGGAGTAAGAAATTTTTCAGAAAATTCAAAAACATTAGAAAATTTGAAAAAGTAAAAAACATGATAAATTCAAAATGGGTTTTGGTGTCAAAGAAGAGGAAATGATAGTACATCAGTGGACAGTCACAGTATACTAAAGAAATGTAATGATTAAATAGCGTTAAACGGTCTCACAGATGATAAGCCGATAGGTTTTTACACATTTAGTATGCTTTTTCGGGATATAAACTTAAATTCAAACTTGCTTATTTCGTGGGGAGCACTACTTGGATATATAGGTAACCCCTGAAATTTCGTTTGAAGGATCCCTCTTTCTGAGATACTAGGTCTTTATGCTCAGTGATATCTGGGGTATTATCCCGGGACTTCTGATTTTGCGGAAGCAATGGCCTAGTCCCTGGAGAATACATTACGCTTGCTTGAAATAAAAGCCTGCCCTCAGCATAAAAAATGATGAAACATTGAAAAATGCAAATCATGTGCTGTTGTAAAAAAAGATCCTCTAAAGGGGACCCACCAAAAGTCGAGCCGTCATCTCTCTGCTGAATGGAAGTTCTGACCTGAGCTCTCACGGTTTTCGCATTTACACCCTTACAGATATCATTTGTGGTATACTCACCTGTAAGACTGAATATTGGGATCTGGATACGGGAGTATATTCAAGAGGTGGGACACATGAATGAGTTTAAGTCTTTAATACACTTAATTCATATCCTGAATCAGTTGAAATTTGTGTGAAAATTTAAGTGGATCTGTATATCGGCAATCTAAGTGAATTGTTTAATTCTTAATGTGTAACTAAGCTCAACGGTAATTGTGACTTGTCAAAAACTGATATGATCCTCTTACACAAACTCATAAAAAGAGTGTCTGTGAATATTTCTTTGCTGCATTTCATTTTATTCAAAAATACCAAAAAGATTTTCTGTGTGTTTTAGCATAAATTTTGAAAAATCCAAAAAGACTTTCGACAACTGATGTTGGAGAGCTGATTTTCAAAATTCCAAGTGCTAAACATGATGAGCATGTTTTGAGGGGGAGTCGTTTAAGCTAAAAAGTTTGAATATTTTCTTACAAGTTGGTTCATCAGTTATTAACATTGTTAAATCATCCTTGATAAATTTGAAGGGAATTTTGGATATATATGTCACACCCCCAAAATCCACAAGCGGAATATCACCGCCTGGAGGCGTGACTGACCAGGATCCAGCCACCAATCATATTGAACAATGTATTTAGAATAAATAAAATCCAACCACACAATATAATTGGTGTTAAAAAACCAGTTAACCAAGTTCAAGTTAATTAGCGGAAGCATAAAACGAAAAACCAAAATAAAAGTTCAATGAGTTTAAATGTAACATGGCACACAACCGTCCATGCTCCACAACGACTCCTCCTGCGCGTGCAAGCTCCAAAGATACCTAACGACCTGTAAGGCATGTAACAACGAGTCAACAACAAAGTTGAGCGAGTTCACAGTTGGTGTTCATTATTAAGTTGTTTCAAAACCAGGAGTTCATTTGTAAGTAGTAAGTTAATCCGTTTACCCTGTTTCCCAAACATATCCATAGTTGGTGGGGGCTTCCCCATATTAACCACTAGACCTGTTTACCATATCGACCACTGACTGAAGTAAGTTGGTGCCCTAAAGTCAATGTCTATCATCATTGACGTGCCCAGATCCATTAGTTCACGCCCGTCCTCTGCGGCACGGTGTAAGGCTTGTCAAACCTAAATAGCGCTATCTAACTAATGACCCGCTCGCCATTGGCCCGGCGATTAAGTCGATATAAAAGGAGGGACTTCATGGTAGAGAGTTTTGGTCTAGTATCTGTGTTATCACCCTTCAAATAAGAGGGTGTGTACGTAATCCCCAAACCAGGAGATTACGCAGGTTCCGATTATATTCTTATCTCGTGTTGTCACCCTTCAATAAAGAGGGTGTGTACGTGTTCCAAACCAGGAGATCACGCAGTTTCAGTTTAAATCCTTTACCCATTCCCAACCCTTGGGAATCCCATGCATTGTAGAAAGTGTGAACTCACCTTGGTTTGCTCGGTATGCTAAACTATGTGTTCGCAAGAAATCAATCACGTCCTATAGTATGCACGTAATACTCAATCAGTCCATGTACGTAAAGATTCCCATGCAATTAATACTACAAGGTGCATCTGGCAATTAACATCATGCATTACACAACAGCTGATCACATGCATTCAATTCATGTTTCACATAAAGGCTTTCTCAGTTTAATCTAACAATATCATTCATTAACATAACTAACGGTGTTAATGGGTTTAACAAGGTTACCACACTTAACTGGATTAACACACCTTGCATAGTTCACATGCATAACAGAGTTAATCAGAACATATCACAGTTAACTCACATAACATAGTTAATATAACAGAGTTAGCATACTAGTAGAGTTACCCACTTAACAGAGTTAATCAAGTTAATAGAGTTAATAACCTAACTCAGTTAAAGGACTAAACAGAGTTATGAACTTAACAGGAGTTAATAAACTTAATAGCATGATCAATTTGGCAGAGTTACAAACTAACAGTGTTAATTATCTAACTGGACTCACAAACAAATAGGTTATCAACTTACCAATTTAACTGGAGTTCACTTATTTAATAGAGTTACATACTTTACGGAATTTCATGCATACTTAACAAGGTTACTGTCTAGAATGCTGGACCAAGACACATGTCAGGAAATCACCTTTCTGGGCGAAAACACCCAGATGACGAAATCAGAAAGTGATTTCGTTGGATATGTGTTTTCGTTGGGACGAAGTTAACATCATTATCATCAACAGTTAAGAAATCTCAGAAACATAATCGTTACAACAGCTGCAAGTAATCATTTGCTACTTCAGATCTAATCATGAATAAACACAAAATCGATCATATCATCAGATTATTATTCAGTCATCATTCAACAGATCCAGATCATCAGGAAATCAACGGATCATTCATGCAAAGGCATAACTTAAATCACAATCATAACATGCAATACACAAAAAAAATCTAATTGTTTATAAATCATGGCCGACAACTACAACCCACCTCAAGAGGTTATTGGACCACTTAGATTTATGGTGAGTTTGACTAATGTTAGGTTGAGATCATGTGCAACTTACAGAGGGGAATCAATGTTCCCAATCATTATGTCTAGGATTTGTACAACCTATACCTAAATATCACAGCATGCGGATTACATTCCTTCACCCTATTGATCGGCCCATACACAGTTATCATTATTATTATCATTCTGAATTTATGAGACATTCAATTTATATAGCCGACCACAAATACAAGATTTTGTTACTTATTCAACTGTCTAATAAATCTATCATATAACTATAATATGATTTTCATATATCACGTATAAACACCCCATGTCAATCAGGCATACATATAAACAAGATTAAACGAACAAGATTCAGTGCGAGTACAATTTACTAACCACAAGCTTGATCCAAAAGGATGATGTTTCGAAGAGGGGGGGGGGGGTCTCCACTACCGCACGTACGTATGGAATCGTAGGGTTTAGTTTTTGAGTATTTATGATAAGCAACCAATTAATATAATACTAATTGATATAGGATGTTTGGGGCGGTTTATGTTGATAGTCGAAGTGGGCTCAAGCCCATTCAAGTGGCCATCGCACAAACCGGAAGGAGGGGGTTGTTATGTTGTGACTTGGGAGCCCTAAGCATGCTACGTATAACATATAATAGTTATAGAGTCAAATAATACATAGTGGGCCGGTTATCATTATACAAACAATAGTTGGACAGTGGGCCAAGATTAAACGTATAATAGTTAAAGATGTGGCCCAGAAGATGTGCGGTCCAACGACACATTAATTAACAAGTTATCGTATTAGTAAGTTTAACGAAGTTATACGAACAAAACGTTTAACCTAGATGGATGGAAAAAAATTAGAAATTAAGGTCACGCGATTAACCGTCACTAACCTAGAGAATGCGGGTTGTCACATCATCCCCAACTTAAAAGAAATTTCATCCCGAAATTTAGCACGTAGTTACTGAGGAAGCTAGTTAGGTTGCGTGGTTTCCTGGTTTTCCTGGGGTGTCACATCATCCCCCCGTTGGTTTGGAATTTCATCCCGAAATTCCGTAGTAGATTCAGCCTCAGTAGTGGTTTCATTGTTTTCGCCATCAGCCAATTCCACAACAGGTTGGGTTTCAAGAAGCATCAGGGTTAAGCAGAACAGTGGTGAAGTGATTAGTCACCAAGAACACGTAGGCTACCATGTTGTTATAATCCCGGCGTTACCCACGCCAATCCCTAATGTCCCTCTATGAGCATCATTTCCCGTGTTGTTGTACTCGTTGCGAGGATTTCCAGTACGGCCGTCGTTCCCTTGGTTGTTGTCGTTGAATTTAACATTTTTCCATACTGTTGGTTACCATTACAAATACCTTGTTGTTGCCGTGACCGTTGCCTCTAATGCTGTTGTTTGAAAAGAAGCTCTACGACTCTTCACCATCAAGGTCCATCTTTTCACATTCTGAGCCACGTCCTAACGCATTACTCACTGTGCTGGCAGTCACACCTTCCATACTACCATCTGCTGTCCTCACTTATGCCCCGATTGATTCATAAGAGTTGACTCCCATGAGTTGCTGACGAGGATTAAGGATTCGTTTGAAGCCAATTCGCTGGTGCTCATTGCCGGTAATTAGGTTCGTCAAGTACTGAGGTCGGTAAAGTACTACGCTCATCCTCCTGTCCATCGATGTTGCAAGTTGCTTGAGTAATACTCGGTCTGTTACGAGGGTATCGCAGAAGTGATCACACTTCGGGATCTAAGATGTCAAAACATGAGTTCCAGCAAACGAAGAGGAGCAAAAAAGGTATCGATCAATCATTCGACGCTGCGACATCCTACTCAGGGACGTTCGTATAAGCACCTAACATTCTACACGGTTCGCTAGGTGTTCAGATGGGTGTTCAGGTAATACTCGATAGCATCGAGATTCGAAAGGATCCAGAGATGAATGAAAAGTTCACATTCGAGTAGGGGACAATCACTGCTATGACCCCTATAGGTTTGTTATTTTTCACATCGGTCAAATAACGGAACGGAACCCCTTTTCCACTTGTCAAGTCTCACTGGGACTCGCATGCACCCCACATTATTATTATGTGTGCACCCACAATAATATTGCGATTTGCATGCTCATCTCAGTTCCTCCTAACTCATGTCAAATGATTCCTTAAACTCAGATGTCAAACGGAGGTCGTCAATGTAATAAGATCACAAAAACCTAAGGACTATGGCATACTATCAACGCATCATAAGGTGAGCAAGCAATCCATGCCATCTTGCTATAGCGACGAGTGTGTGTTCGTGTGTTTCGTCATAAACAAATGTGTACTGTCACATCAAAGGAAACATGGGTGAGAGAGGTTCGCGAGAGTGCGATGACAGAAGAGAGTAAGCACACAAGTGTTTTCAAACAATAGTTGTTACATTTATCTAAGCATATCACGAGCAAAGTTCTATGTAACTAGTAAGTAGGCAATATAAACATAAATCATATCACCTATAGTGTGGAGTCTTTCACGTGGAGCGAAGCGTCGTTGTGGATCGTTGAGCACTGTACAGGTTATAGTCTGGTTTTATCAAAAAGCTTTTCCCCTTTTTAAAACCAAGTTCACTATAACCAATGGCTCTGATACCAATCTGTCACACCCCCAAAATCCACAAGCGGAATATCACCGCCTGGAGGCGTGACTGACCAGGATCCAGCCACCAATCATATTGAACAATGTATTTAGAATAAATAAAATCCAACCACACAATATAATTGGTGTTCAAAAACCAGTTAACCAAGTTCAAGTTAATTAGCGGAAGCATAAAACGAAAAACCAAAATAAAAGTTCAATGAGTTTAAATGTAACATGGCACACAACCGTCCATGCTCCACAACGACTCCTCCTGCGCGTGCAAGCTCCAAAGATACCTAACGACCTGTAAGGCATGTAACAACGAGTCAACAACAAAGTTGAGCGAGTTCACAGTTGGTGTTCATTATTAAGTTGTTTCAAAACCAGGAGTTCATTTGTAAGTAGTAAGTTAATCCGTTTACCCTGTTTCCCAAACATATCCATAGTTGGTGGGGGCTTCCCCATATTAACCACTAGACCTGTTTACCATATCGACCACTGACTGAAGTAAGTTGGTGCCCTAAAGTCAATGTCTATCATCATTGACGTGCCCAGATCCATTAGTTCACGCCCGTCCTCTGCGGCACGGTGTGAGGCTTGTCAAACCTAAATAGCGCTATCTAACTAATGACCCGCTCGCCATTGGCCCGGCGATTAAGTCGATATAAAAGGAGGGACTTCATGATAGAGAGTTTTGGTCTAGTATCTGTGTTGTCACCCTTCAAATAAGAGGGTGTGTACGTAATCCCAAAACCAGGAGATTACGCAGGTTCCGATTATATTCTTATCTCGTGTTGTCACCCTTCAATAAAGTGGGTGTGTACGTGTTCCAAACCAGGAGATCACGCAGTTTCAGTTTAAATCCTTTACCTATTCCCAACCCTTGGGAATCCCATGCCTTGTAGAAAGTGTGAACTCACCTTGGTTTGCTCGGTATGCTAAAGTATGTGTTCGCAAGAAATCAATCACGTCCTATAGTATGCACGTAATACTCAATCAGTCCATGTATGTAAAGATTCCCATGCAATTAATACTACAAGGTGCATCTGGTAATTAACATCATGCATTACACAACAGCTGATCACATGCATTCTATTCATGTTTCACATAAAGGCTTTCTCAGTTTAATCTTACAATATCATTCATTAACATAACTAACGGTGTTAATGGGTTTAACAAGGTTACCGCACTTAACTGGATTAACACACCTTGCATAGTTCACATGCATAACAGAGTTAATCAGAACATATCACAGTTAACTCACATAACATAGTTAATATAACAGAGTTAGCATACTAGTAGAGTTACCCACTTAACAGAGTTAATCAAGTTAATAGAGTTAATAACCTAACTCAGTTAAAGGACTAAACAGAGTTATGAACTTAACAGGAGTTAATAAACTTAATAGCATGATCAATTTGGCAGAGTTACAAACTAACAGTGTTGATTATCTAACTGGACTCACAAACAAATAGGTTATCAACTTACCAATTTAACTGGAGTTCACTTATTTAATAGAGTTACATACTTTACAGAATTTCATGCATACTTAACAGGGTTACTGTCTAGAATGCTGGACCAAGACACATGTCACGAAATCACCTTTCTGGGCGAAAACACCCAGATGACGAAATCAGAAAGTGATTTCGTTGGATATGTGTTTTCGTTGGGACGAAGTTAACATCATTATCATCAACAGTTAAGAAATCTCAGAAACATAATCGTTACAACAGCTGCAAGTAATCATTTGCTACTTCAGATCTAATCATGAATAAACACAAAATCGATCATATCATCAGATTATTATTCAGTCATCATTCAACAGATCCAGATCATCAGGAAATCAATGGATCATTCATGCAAAGGCATAACTTAAATCACAATCATAACATGCAATACACAAAAAAATCTAATTGTTTATAAATCATGGCCGACAACTACAACCCACCTCAAGAGGTTATTGGACCACTTAGATTTATGGTGAGTTTGACTAATGTTAGGTTGAGATCATGTGCAACTTTCAGAGGGGAATCAATGTTCACAATCATTATGTCTAGGATTTGTACAACCTATACCTAAATATCACAGCATGCGGATCACATTCCTTCACCCTATTGATCGGCCCATACACAGTTATCATTATTATTATCATTCTGAATTTATGAGACATTCAATTCATATAGCCGACCACAAATACAAGATTTTGTTACTTATTCAACAGTCTAATAAATCTATCATATAACTATAATATGATTGTCATATATCACGTATAAACACCCCATGTCAATCAGGCATACATATAAACAAGATTAAACGAACAAGATTCAGTGCGAGTACAATTTACTAACCACAAGCTTGATCCAAAAGGATGATGTTTCGAAGAGGGGGGGTCTCCACTACCGCACGTACGTATGGAATCGTAGGGTTTAGTTTTTGAGTATTTATGATAAGCAACTAATTAATATAATACTAATTGATATAGGATGTTTGGGGCGGTTTATGTTGATAGTCGAAGTGGGCTTAAGCCCATTCAAGTGGCCATCGCACAAACCGGAAGGAGGGGTTGTTATGTTGTGACTTGGGAGCCATAAGCATGCTACGTATAACATATAATAGTTATAGAGTCAAATAATACATAGTGGGCCGGTTATCATTATACAAACAATAGTTGGACAGTGTGCCAAGATTAAACGTATAATAGTTAAAGATGTGGCCCAGAAGATGTGCGGTCCAACGACACATTAATTAACAAGTTATCGTATTAGTAAGTTCAACGAAGTTATACGAACAAAACGTTTAACCTAGATGGATGGAGTAAAAATTAGAAATTAAGGTCACGAGATTAAACGTCACTAACCTAGAGAATGCGGGTTGTCACAATATAAATTTTGTAAAATGTTAAATTTGTGAAAATTTACTTTTGGGTAGAGGATGTGCAGGATAGCCTGGATTCTGATGTCTGATTATAGAGGCAGGTCACGATCTTGAGTCTGTAAAAGCCAGATTGTGATCAACATCCGAGGGTAGATAAGATTGTTCGAGGGGAGTCTGATGGTGCTGATAAAGAAAGAGAAGAGAAAAGATTGAGGAATTTTGTCCGATACTTCAAAGAGAAGCCCGAAGACTGATAAAGACTGAAGACGTTGAAGACTCGACACTTAAGACTCGTCAACATCCGAGGGGGAGTCTGTTGGTGCATACGTCTGTCGACTTCGTCTTGTATCGAGTCTTGCATTGTTCAGGGCACGAAGATCGAGAAATCAAGTCAAGAATGTAATTCCGCTTGAAAGGAGTTAATTCTGCTTGAGTGCGAATTCCGCTTGAAGCTGCTGATTTCGTTTGTAATTGTAATATCGCTTGTAATGTGATTCCGCTTGAGTCATGTTCAAGCGGAATTAGAAGTCTATAAATAGGGTTAGATCAGGTGTTAGTGCACTATATCTATTGACTTCGTCTTGTATCGAGTCATGTAATGTAATAGGATAGAATAACCAGTGCTCGAGGTATGAGAAACTGATTTTAGTGGATTTGTGAGTGATTCCGCTTGAAACTGACAAAGACATGTTCAAGCAAAATCAACATAGCTGATTCCGCTTGAAACTGCCTTGGTTCATTTCAAGCGAAATCTCCACACTATATATAGGGCACTTGTCCGTTTCATTTGAAGGGGGATTAGAACTTGTATTCGGTAACGAAGTGCTGCCGGATTGTCTCCAGGTGCTGTAATACTCTCATATTCAATACAAGATACATTATAATTACATCAAGCGTCCGTGTCATTGATTCTGCCTTTGATTCGGATAAACAACTCTTCTGATCGACTCATTCGGGTCATACAACGATCCTACAAGTGGTATCAGAGCTCAGGAGGAAGAGTTCAGCTTGATTGCATTTGTTTTCTGACTTCTACACCTTCTTTTTCAAATTGACCGTGAAATCTTGGTCAAAATGGATTGAATTTTTCACAGAACATGCGAAACAGTGTTTTAACAAACCCTTGAGAGTTTCAGATCAAAATTCGAAGTAAAAATGACAAAATTGGACCAAAAATGAGATTCCGCTTGAACGAACAGTGTTATTTCGCTTGAAAAGTTTAGTTGGTTCCGCTTCAAGTCGCTATTCCGCTTGAAATTAGCATCTGATCTCGCTTGAATCAGTCATTTCACTTGAAATTCCAGATTCCGCTTGAAGTGCTATTTCGCTTGAATGGTCATCTAGGCATTTCGCTTGAAAATTGCTATTCAGCTTGGACATGTGATTTCTCTTTAACTTGTGATTTCGCTTGAACAAGGGGTTCCGTTTGAAGGTGCAATCTCATTTGAAAGTGGACATTTCGCTTCAAGATCATTTCACGTCAACCGAGTGTCAGTCTGTTTCAGATTAATTGATATTGTTGAAACTGTTTTTGTTTGTTTGTTTGTCTCCAGGTAATTAAAAAAAAATCATATCATGGCTGAAATTAAAGAGGAAAACAAAGAAGAAAATGTTGTTGCTGAAGTAAAAGAGAAAACTCGTGAAGAGATTTTGAAAGAGAAAACTGAAAGAGAAAGATTCATTGTGGGGTGCAGAATGGAGAAAATGCAAGAAGAGTATGAAAATGCAGTGGAGAACAAAAGATGGGATAAGAAACAAGAATGTTATGTCAACAAACAAGGTGAACCGGTTGTTCCCAGAAGTGACATAGTTCACGATGATGTTCTTCTAGTTATTCCTCGGTCCGGCGAATATTATTCAAATGTTGCAAAAGACAAAACATATGTAAAAAGCCTGGATAAAATCATCAGAGATGTGATGACAACAAATCTGAGGAAGAGGAATGAAGAACGAATGAAGAAGAATGTTGAAGAGATGGTAAACAATCTGAAGAAAGCTGCTGAAGAGATTAAAGCAGAAGCAGTTAAAGAAGAAGATGTGAAGATTGTTGAAGAAGTGAAAGAAGAAGTGGTGATGAATGAAGAAGTTGTGAAAGAAGTTGTTGCTGAAAAATAGCAGGTTTTTGAAGAAGTAATTTCAAAGACTGAAGCATCTGAGAAAGATATAACTTCAGGATCTGAATCAGTGTGCTCAAAATGTGATAAATCTGAATCAGACAATGTCAAACTCTTGAAGGATGTGGAGAGTTTGACATTGGAAAACAAAGTTTTGAAAGAAAAAGAAAAAGAGTTTGAAAATGAAAAATTAAAAATTGAAAAAGATTTTCAAAGTCAAATGAAGGTTTTAGAAGATGAAAAATCTGTTATTTTTAAAAATAATCTTGAAAAACAAATTGAAATAAATTCTCATCTTCAGAAAATCATTCGGCTTGAAAATGAAGCTGAAATTGCTCGGAATAAAATTGATGAGCTTGAGAATAAATTGGAAGGTTTTGTGAATTCTACATCACATGTCTGTCCAAAACTGATCAATTCTGTGTCAATAAGTGACAATGTCTCAAATTTTGACAAAGTCAAAATTGAGGATTGTGATGAGAAAACTGATGATGAAGTTGAAAAAAGAAAAATATTTTTTAGATTAAATGAAATGTTTCATGAAACTGTTTTACATTCTACTGAGAAAGGTGAATGCTCAACGAAAAAAACCTGTAAAGAAGAGTGTGGAACAAAAACAAAAAGATAAAAAGCCGAAAAATCTTCAAAAATAAAATAAAAGCTCATCAGTTCAATCATCCAATCGTAATAAAAAACCACAAAAATTTAGAAATAAAAACTCACAAATTGTTGGTAATAAGTGGTGCAGGTTTGACCACAGTGCTCAAAAGCCAGATCCAGCATACAAGAAGAGAGAAGATTACTACAAAGCCAAACAGTGTTATGATCTGAATGTGTGGTTTGAAGATGGTAGATGATACGATAACAGAGTGTGCTACACTTGTAGTGTGAGAGGACACATTGCTATTAACTGCCAAAGTTGGAGATTTGAAACGAGAAGATGTTTTGAATGCAATATCAAAGGTCACATTGCCAGAGATTGCCCAAGGAGATCAATGGGAAGATCGAGGGTTGAATCTCAGAGAACTGTAAAGAAACCAGTCAATGTCAAGCCCAAAGAACAGAAAGTGGAAGAAAAGAAAGTAAAGCTTTCACAGGGGCAGAAAGACAGACTGAGGAAAAAGAGGAAGAAAGCGAGGGAGTATTTGGAAAGGATTTTGTCCTCAGGTAATCCTGTTGGTTCAAATAAAAGTTCTGATGAATTGCTTCACTCGACAACAGAGTCAAGTAAAACGAATTCTTCAGATACAAATCTGAGGAAAAAAGGGAAGGAAAAAGAGAAGATAAAAATTGGAAATGAATTTGTTTCTTCGGAAACAAAAGAGCAACATGTAGGCGATGAATCTGATTCCACAAAATCAGAGGAGCCACAAGTTGAGGTAAAAAAGGAAGAGACAGTTCCGTTAATGAATGATGAGAACTTTCCACCATTACGGGCTGCAAACCTAAAATCAAAAGGTGTTGATGCTGGAAAAATGTTTAATAGCAATGTTAAACATATTTTTAGTAAGATGGCTGATGGAAAGGTAAAAGGGGTAAAAGAATTTTATGAAGCAAAAAGGAATGATCAAACCCCGAGTAAAACTGAAAAGGTTACACCCAAGACTTGTCAGGCTTGGGTACATAAATCTGTTGGTTGAATTCCTGACTTGCCGGAGCTTCCAGGTTGGTAAGCGTGAAGCAGGTATCGGCATCATTCTTGAGAAATTCACAGGATGGTAACTGTGATATTTCGTCTTACAAGTGGTTAATCAAGGACATTAAGTTGTACTTTATTTTCTACATGTAATAGTGGTGTTTGACCTAATAATGTTAAATTTTTCAAAATGGTTAAAAGAGAACAAGGTGATGTGATGTCCCCGAATTTACAAGTGATGGGTAAACAAACTAATTTTTCTGGAAAAACCATTCTAATTAAAACAAGCTTAAGTGTTTTGAAATCATTATGGGAAAATAGTTTGTTGTAAGGGAGAGTTTTGATTGAATATGCCGAAACCCTCACGGCGGAACAAACATGATTACTTTCACAAGATTGAAAAACGGTTTTCAAACTGTCGAAAATCAATGAGTTGTAAATCATGGGGGTAATTGTTGGTACTTTATATTAGATTTTCTGCAAAACAGAGCACATTAAGCAGAAAATGGATGGCGAGACAAAGTTATCAGTATTGGTTGTCAAATTTTCTTTAAATGATTTTGCATTTTAGGGGGAGAAATATTGTTAGAAAATACAAAAACATTTGAAAATTTTGAAAAAGTAAAAAACATGATAAAATTCAAAATTGAGTTTTTGTGTAAAAAGAGGAAATGATAGTACATGAGTAGACAGTTACTGTATGCTAAATAATTGGAAAGTCAAAATGTGTTAAACGATCTCACCGTGGATGTGTCGGTAGATTTTTATACATTTAGTAAACTTTTTTGGGATATAAACCTAAATTCAAACTTGCTTATTTCGTGGGGAACACTACTTGGATATATAGGTAACCCCTGAAATCTCGTTTGAAGGACCCCTCTTTCTGAGATACTAGGTCTTTATGCTTAGTGATATATGGGGTATTATCCCGGGACTTCTGATTTTGCGGAAGCAATGGCCTAGTCCCCGGAGAATACTTTACGTTTGCTTGAAACATAGCATCGCCCTCAGCATAAAAATGATGAAACATTGAAAAAATATGTAAATCATGTGCTGTTGAAGAAAAGATCCTCTAAAGGGGACACACCAAAAGTCGAAGCCGTCATCTCTCTGCTGAACGGAAGTTCTGACCTGAGCTCTCACGGTTCTTCGCAATTTAACCCCTTACAGATATCATCTAGGTATACTCACCTGTAAGACTGAATATTGGGATCTGGATACGGGAGTATATTCAAGTGGTGGGACACATGAATAAGTTTAAGTCTTTAAAATACCTAATTCGTATCCTGAATCAGTTGAAATTTGTGTGAAAATTTAAGTGGATCAGTATATCGACAATCTAAGTGAATTGTTTAATTCTTAATGTGTAATTATGCTCAATGGTACTTGTGACTTGTCAGAAACTGATATGATCCTCTAACGCAAACTCAAACAAAAATATTGTCTGTAAATATGTTTGTACATATTTCTTTACTGCTTTATATTTTCAGAAAAAATACAAAAAGATTTTTGATTCTGCTTTATTTTCGACAACCGATGTCTGAAATGCTGAGTTTTAAAATCTAAGTAAGCTGATTGTGTTTCTGAAAATAAAACAAGTTCATTAATTTGAAACTTGAAATTTTTAAACAAAAATCAAAAACAGTTTGTGATATCTCCAAGGTCATTAGTTTGGACTTGGATGATTAACTGTGGGGGATTTTGGATACTTAACACTGCCAAATTCATAAAATTTGTTAAAAAGTGTATGTTTAGAATGTTTGAAATTGCTAGGTTACCATTTCTGGATAACTGGAAGTTTAAAATGTTTGTACTTATGTATGAGTGATTGCAGGTAAGATTCCATACTACGATCCCGGAAGCTGAGTCTAAGGGGGAGTCTGAAGACGAGCTCGAAGCAAGGGGGAGCTTGTAACCTGAAAGCAAGGTGACGATCCCTAAAGCACGGAAGCTTGACGAAAGGGGGAGCCTGAAGACTTGAAGAAAGATTGATAGGATGCTTACAGTGTTAGAGCCAGAGACAGAGTATGAAGACTGATCAAGACTGAAGATGTGTCATGATAAAGATTAGACACTGAAGACTTCGTCAATATCCAAGGGGGAGTCTGTTAGTGCACTATGTCTATTGACTTCGTCTTGTATCGAGTCATGTAATGTAATATGATAGAATAACCAGTGCTCGAGGTATGAGAAACTGATTTTAGTGGATTTGTGAGTGATTCCGCTTGAAACTGACAGAGACATGTTCAAGCGAAATCAACATAGCTGATTCCGCTTGAAACTGTCTTGGTTCATTTCAAGCGAAATCTGCACACTATATATAGGGCACTTGTCCGTTTCATTTGAAGGGGGATTAGAACTTGTATTCGGTAACGAAGTGCTGCCGGATTGTCTCAAGGTGTTGTAATACTCTCATATTCAATACAAGAGACATTATAATTACATCGAGCGTCCGTGTCATTGATTCCGCCTTTGATTTGGATAAACAACTCTTCTGATCGACTCATTCGGGTCATACAACGATCCTACATCAGGTTCATTTGGAACATAATTAGCAAGAGTGTTTCCGACGGCGAAGCTCTGTCGAAGTGTCTACAGACTTGTAATTGTTACCAGATTAATTAGAAAGACAGTTTTAGTGAATATCTTGCTGAATTCAACTCATCATGTCTGTTTCCGCCTTTCATTTTGAGTAGAACACCTCTGATCGACTCGTCTCGAGTCTATACACTTCCAGAACAGGTTTGAGAGTTCGGAATTGAACAATGATTGAAAACGTACTAATGTCACAAATAATTAAACACATATTGAAATTGAAACATCATATTTTATTAAATACAAAGTTGTTCGGAACAGTACAAGGGTTAAAATACACAGATGTCACATTGGTGATGCAATGTCGACGATATTGGCAACCGATGACAGCGTCGGTAGCGATGGAGCCACGTCGGAGAAAGGCAGCGACTATGGTGGTTGTTATATAGTTTCACAGTCGCCTTAGATCACGGCTTAGTTCAGATTTGTTTCGGGCACACTTCGGTCGAGTTTCGGTTCACTTAATTCGCATTGGTCTCCGGTCAGATTTGGTTCGAGAGTTTAAATTCATCTCGGTACGAGTCGGGTCAACTCGGTCAAACCAAGTCCACTTGATCAACACCCTAGTAAAACTCGGCCAACAGCAGTCAAAACAGTCAACTCAAAGACTCGGTAACGAGATTTAAACGATGTGAAAAATCTGTTTATATTGTTATAGATTTTTATTTATAGGCGACCGAGCTCGGAACCGAATACATTTAGTGATTTACATACGATTTTTGCATTTTGATGAAAACTATATATATTTGATTACATTGCGTTGGATTATTGATTGAAATTTGAAAAATATGTCGACACTTAGTTGTTGGGATCGTCAAAAAATAGAGGAAACTTTGTCCGTTTTTCGTAAAAACCCGAAACAAGACACGTATTTATATCCTAAAAACAACGTCCAACGAGATCCAAGTATTCTTATAAAAATAAGTTTAAGTGTATATTTATTTTTGGTGACATTTCATAACTTATAAAACGAGTTTATAACACTTCGACAAACACGCGTTACTAGTTAACAAAACTCGAAAACTCGAAAACTTATATAAAATAAATATAGTTATTTATATTTATTTCAAAAATCGATAAATCAATTAACTTTGAATTCTTGTAAAATAAATATAATTGTTTATATTTATTTCAAAGGTCGTTATGTCGTATATTTTTATAAAATAAATATAATTAGTTATATTTATTTCAAACGTCAGAATTCGGAATTTATATTTCAAACAGTATTCGGAAATCATATAAAATAAATATAATTATTTATATTTCTTTCAATAGTCTAGAATCCGAATATTCTTATAAAATGAATATAGTTGGTTATATTCATTTCAAACGTCAAGATTTCGAAATATATATACATATATGTATATATGTATTTCTCTATTTACGTCTTACGAATACTACAACGAGACGTACCGCTATCTCTTTACGTATTTCTATGTATATATATATATAGTTGATTATATACATAAATATATATACATCCTAAATCTCTCGAAAAACTAAGTCGTTTCCGAGACTTAGTATCTATCCCAATTAAATGGGATCACATAACCATAGATTGGTTATTTCAAAATCAAGATGATAAGACTTTCCTAAAATCGTTGGTTAACGATTCGGTAGTGCTCGGGCACGTAGTTTAGCTACGTCGCTTTATTAGAAACTCATAAGTATTCCTTGGTAGGAATGCTATAGGTTGCACTCTAGCAAGTCACGTTCTTGGAACGACATCAAGGAATCACATTTAGCTAGCTTTGCACAAGGACATCAAGGTGAGTTCATAACCCCCACTTTTCATGGTTTTACATTTTTATATATGTTTTCGGGGGTGGAAAGACATGCAAGTTTCACAAAAGTAAACAACATTTCAATGAATGAAAACTCAGATTTCTAAACCATGTTGTGAATGGATTTCAATGAACTCAAATGGTTTACGAAATATTTATACTAAACATACCGGTTTTACATAACACACGCGCATTTTCGAACCGTGCATGAGTTTCATGACTAGTGACAGTAGGGTCCTAGTTACTACGGGACTGGTTTGTCCTACATATAAGTAAGAGGACTGGTTGGTCCTGCTTACAGACTCAGGGACTAGGTTGTCCTACATACCAATAAGGGGACTAGTTGGTCCTACTTACAGACACAAACGGGCTAGGCCCATTTTCATTTGTGCGAGGCACAAGGACTCTCGTGGGTTAAGCTTCCATTTGATCGTGCGAGGCACGAAGACTCAAGGACTGGATTGTCCACCACTCAACTAAGGGTCGTAGGGTCGCTTAAAACTGTACAGTGAAGTCCTCGCTACACATTGGAGCTATAACTACCTACTAGTCTACCGCCCTGAGTAAGCGGTTTGGTAAGGCACTTTCTAGCACGGGGTGGGTTATAGGCTAATGCGGGCATGTTGTCTTTGTCGTACATGAACAATAACCGTTATACAATTTTTACAAACACAAGGTTTTCATATGACATGCCAAAGAAAATGGTTTTATTACATTCTCTCAACATTACTTAAACCGGTTATCAAAAAGATTTATTTTATATCTTTTTCAAAACAAAGTATGAACCCGCCAACTTTATGTTGATTTTTCGCATGTTCTTTCTTAGGTTGCATTTTCAAAACTATGGAACGGTTGGAATAGGAAAACCCATGGGAATTTGAGTACTTAGCGGGCGTTCATTTTCTAGAAGTCTTAGTTCAAATACTGTTGTGCAATGAAGATACCATTCGGATCACACCAACTATGATTTCGGCAGGGTGTGACAACACTCGTGCAAGGCACGAAGACGCATAAAGGGCTAGGCTCGTTTATACTTGTGCAAAGCATGAAGACATATGAAGGGCTAGGCCGGTTCATACACGATAAGATTACACGAATATATATATATATATATATATATATATATATATATATATATATAGGGTTAGGTTCATTTGTGAACAAAATGAACTCATCCTGGCCCTTGATCTTGTTTAAGTATTATAAGGGTATGATTGTCATTAGACATTTTGACACTATTTTTTATTTAAATTTAATATACATAATCAATAACTGTTATTAGATAAATCCTAACCACCCCTACATTCTTGCATTCAAAACATCATAATTGTAGGTTTGAATTTCTAAAATCTTGTTTGGGCACTTACAAAGTTTCATAAATAAGACCATTCAAATTTATTATTATCCTGAATTGAACATGTTACATTCATTTAATATATAATTATTAGACATATCTATACCATAACTGTGGTTTACTACATTACATCAGTGTAAATAGGGTGGAACGCATATGTACACACGTGCTTATAAAACAACATATTTTACCTGTATCACATTATAGCAAACACCTATAAATAGTCAAATAATACACACGTATATCTAAGTTAATAAACATACAGACGATAAAAAAACAACAATACAAGTATGATGAAACATTACTTTATATAAACACTTAATTAACTACAAATCAACAAAATGTAATATGTTTCTAGAGATAAAGAACCACACAATAGATAAGCAAAAGCCTAAGAAGTTATTAACTAGTACCATAAACCAAATTGGATAAATATAATTATAAAACAAAAGACTTCTTCGTAATTCGCTTCTTTCAAGATTGTTTCGCGTCTTTCAAGTTTGTTTCACGGTGTATGTTTGCATTCGATGCCCAATCCGCACATCATATTTTTTTCCTGTAGAAGAGTGAGTCTTGCGTTCTTTTCTGATTTTGATTATCGCGGACCCAATCCACCAACTAGGTAATAGATCTTGCAAAACAAACTGCATTAGGCCTACTCCAGCCTCTGTTTCAAACACCATTTGCCTGTCTATGCAATATATAATTTAAGCATTAGAAAATTTATAAGTGTGAATTTTACAAACATATTATACATACATGTATAACTGCTTATTATATACACATGTACAAGTACATTATACATATGTGTGTTAAACTAAGAGATTGTTTAAATTATATTGTACAACATATATAAACATATGTAAATAGAATACACATTTGGTTCAGAAAGAATCATGGTTTATTCAGTTCATAACTATTATACATACATGTGCAGAAACTTTGAATTGATGAAGATTGCTCATGTACAAACAAATTGTATACACATGTACAACTGTATTATACATATGTGCATTGACCAACAACTTTGTTTCAAATGAGTATAAACTATACATACATGTACTAACCAACAGCTTTGTTTTAGATGAGTATAAACTACATACGTGTATTAACCAACAACTTTGTTTCAGATTAGTATACACTTATACATAGGTTTATTAAGCAACAACTTTGTTTCAGATAAATATAAATTATACATATGTGTATTAATCAATAGCTTTGTTTTAGTTGCAATAGGTAAATTACTCGTAATTATACTAATATGTTTTACACTGATGCTACATGTGTATTGTAACAACAAGAACAAAGATTATATATGTGTATAATCGAATGAACACAGCAATTGAATATTCATGTGTGTATGAACCCTAACATAAAAACATACCCTTTCACAAAATCGGAACAAATAAACTACTATAGAATGATTAATTTCTATACTTATTCTGGAAATGTTTACTAACACATTATTCTTGACTATTCGAAATAATAACAAATCAAGTGTACAACCAGCAAATTACAATCTTTATTGAACAAAATAAGTTTTTTATATGAACAATCAAGTTAAACCCTAGCTTTTAGAACAACAAATAGGAGTCGTCATTAACAATATACGCACTTGGATAAAATAAAAGAGGCAAAAACCGATTCACACTTAGATACATACCTTTAATACATCGTCGGGAGTTTAGATTGTAGTCTAAAAATGCTTCAAACAGTAACGGAGAAGGAATTGCCAGAAAAAATAGGGGTCGTTATCCTTCAACTTCTAGAGAGAGAATGAGGTGAGTTATGGATTTGAAAATTAGTTTGATCGTATAACTAAATGGTTGAGAGTTTTTAGGGATTATAATTTAAATTTTGAATGATTGTTTCTTGGCTTACTAAAATCAAAGAGCATCAATTACATATATACCATTATTTCATTTAATTTTATTCCCTTAATATAATTAAAATTTTATCATTGTTTTAAATCTCAAGATCTACATGATCAATGGCCCAAATTTGTTCGTTTTGTTCACAAAAACACTATGGTTCACTCAGGAACACCACCCTATATATATAGGGTAAGCTTCATTTAAGAACCACCCTTATTGCGAGAACCGCGAGAACCAATGTGAACACAAAAAAAAAACCTAAAAAAAATCCAAAAAACCCACAAATTTTTTTTAAAATATATTCTAATAAAAATCGCTATATTTTGTTACAAAAAAAAAAACGTTTTTTTCGAGTAACAGTTATGGATGCACATGTGCATATGTATCATTTCTTAGACAAATTCCATAATATACTACTAGTAGTAGAAAAATGCACTTTCATTTACACTACCATATGTAATACACTACTTTTTACATTACCAATATTAGAAATGCACATGTGCATCTATATGTATCAACACGAAATAAGGTGTTTTGTTACAAAAAGTTTGTGATTTTAAATGATGAAGTAGGCCCTTATACATGTGTTTTGGTTAGTTATATCTAGTTGTTGATGGTTTGATTATATTTGTTACTTTATGATGTAATATGTTGTTTGGATGGTATAAAGGGTGTTGATGTGCATATAATAAAGTTAAATATTGGTAATAATATTGTATTATAGATGGCAAAAAGCAATGGTATTGTATTCCGGATGGTAGGAGGTAATGGTAGTGTAGTATGGATGGTATGATACATGAAAGGGAATGTGCATTCAAAGTGGTGTACTAAAACACGTTTTAACATGTTTATATATATAGATGCACATGTGCATTTCTAGTGTTGTTAATGTTATAACAAGTTCATACATATAGATGCACATGTGTATTTCTATTATTGTTAATGTAAAAAGTAGTGTATTATGAATGGTAGTGTAAATGAAAGTGCAATTGTCTTATATTTGCAATGAATTATGGAATTTGTCAAAGAAATGATACAAATGCACATGTGCATGGATAACTGTTACTCGAATTTTTTTTTGTTTTTCTTTTTTGTATATTTTTATTATTGATGAAATATAACGATTTTTCAAAAAATAAAATAGTAAAAAAAAAAAAATTTGGGTGTTTTTTAGGTATTTTTTGGTTGTGTTCACATCGGTTCTCGCAATAAAGGGTGGTGTATATATATATATATATAGGGATGGTTCAAATGAAAACCACTTTTATAGCGAAAACTCAAAAACTAATTAAAAAAGCCTAAAAAACACACAATTTTTTTTTCAATTTTTTTATTAAAATCGCTACTTTTTATATATAAATTTTTTTTATAGTGCACATGTGCACTATTACACATGTGCACTACAAAATTTTTTTTTTTTGAAAAAAAGTTTTTTTGTTATATAATTTAAATAGCGAAAATTGGTATGCAAAAAAAATTGGTATGTTTTTAGGCTTTTTTAGTTAGTTTTCGAGTTTTCGCGAAAACTATTGGTTTTCATTTGAACATTCCCCTATATATATATATATTGTTGGTGCATATTTCGTATATCCGCCACTATGCGAATAGGCTAGATTGAGCGTGTGTTGAATATTGTATAGATTAGTGTGAAAACGGACAAGGTTTTGTCTGTAATCCGAACTGAACCAAATGGAACTTTGATGTAATAGTACATTCGTGCGAATGGAGTCCATTCGTACGGATAGACAATATGTTGGTTCGTATGGATCAACATGATCCACACCTCCAGGTTCGTATGAATGTACTTGGTCTATGTATAGAGGTGTTGTGGTCTTCATTTGGATAAGTTTTGCTTCCCAGAGGGGAAATGCTGCCCAATTGGTTTCACGGGTATGTAACTTCAAATCATTGAATAGAAACCAATTTAAATTAACTTGTTCGGTATCGAACATTCTTCTACTCATTTATATCAATAATATTCAACCGAACCGGTTATCTTGGGACCAAAAATCCGCCAAACCTGTCGGATCCTGGAATCTCAATTGGTATCAGAGCTACGGTACCGATTCAATCGATCCAACAGTTGATTGAATCACCTACGCTAAAAAATTTTGGATTTTTTGGAGGTTTTGACGTTAAACATCGAATAAACAACAAATTAAAGCTCGATTCACGGATAGATTTTGAAATTGAAGAGATAATTAGATTCGTGATTGATTTTCACACAATCCTGTGAAGTTTCATCATGCAATTCGTAGAAATAAAGATTTTGGATTGAAAAATGTGATTGGGAATGTTCTTGAGAAGGTCAGATTTTTTTGGATGGATGCACAAGTTCGTACGAACTGGCATTCCAGATTCGTACGGATCGACATCTCACTTTGTACGGATCGACATCTCAGTTCATACGGATCGACTTCTTGGTTCGTACGAATGACTTTGGTTCTATAATGTCAATTCGTTCCAAAATCAGCCCATTCGTACGGATGGACCTACTCCATTTGCACGAATGAACAAATGCCTACAAAAAGGCATTTTTTGATCGCAATGATGAGATGAGTCTCTAGAAAAAAATTTGTGATTGAATTTTTTTCGAGTTTTTAACGACCAAGCTGAGTTGTTCGGGGACATCGTCTGGCGCTTCAGTGAACAAATTTGATGATGCGATCACAGATTGTGGAAATTAGTGGGGTATGATGATACTGGTACAGAATGATTATCATCTGGGTTATCTGACCACTATTGTTTTGTAACCAAAAATCCGTAATGATGAAAAACTGATGTTTTGGGGCAAAAATGTAATATTTTTGGTATAGTCAAGTTTTTCAGAGATAAGAGATGACTGAATTGCTCAATTTGATGGGGGAATTTAGTGATAAGACGTCAGAATTTGCAAAAATGAGGGGGAATAAAAATTTCATATTGAAATTCCAACATTTTTGAAATTCGTGACGATGCAACTGTTTTCGGGAGGTTTAGACTTCAGATTGTCTGAAGATGCATATGTCACACCCTCAAAAATTTCACATGCGGAGTACTACCCGAGGCCTGCGACTGCCCAGGATCCAGCAACTAATTATTTTGAACCGTTTACGAAGTGTGTAAAACTATTCCAAATGATACAATTGGTGATTTACTTTAAAAGTTTTAAAAATGTTCTTTATGTTTGCAGTGGAAATGTAAAACTTATCAAGGTTAGAAACCACAATTTAAACGAATGTACAAAATGTACAGCTTTCCAAAACACACACTCCATCCGTTTGCAACGTCCGTCCGTAGCTGTACCTATAGATCTCCAAGCATGCAGTAGCGTGTCAACATAAAGTTGGCTAGTTCACAGTTTATTAATGTTGTTTCAAAAACGCAAGTTGTTAAATTACTCTGGTTTATAAAACATGTCATGGGGAGCTACCCCATCTTTTTAAGCTACTAAACCTGTGCCATACCGAAAGTAACTGTAGTCATGTTTAGTGCCCCACGTCAATGTCTATCATCATTGACTAGTGCCCAGGCATAATAGTTAACTCCCATCCTCTTCGACACGGTGTGAGGTTTGTAGACCTAATAGTGTAATGCCCTGTTTTTCCGCACTTTCCCTAATTAGAAAACTAGTCGTATATTTATATTTTTGGAAATCCGTCTCCTTTGTAATCATAATTCATTTCAAGCCATTGTAAATCCGAGACTTCGGTTGTAGTAAAAAAAATTATCTCTTATATGAAATTCATGTTATTTATACTTAATGCATACTTACGAAGATTAACTCGCAAACAACTACCATGTGTTCGTGATTCTTAAACAAACATTTGGTCACATTTTTGCAAGATGCAAATTCATGTTCTTTACGCGTATTTGATACCTCAAGTCACATGTCGTACATATTTGTTATATTGGTTTGTTACACATACTTATGCATAACATATTTTTTTTTACTCTTACTTTAATTCATGTTTAATATATCTTTAGGCCTTGATACATGTTCAATACACACTAGACATTGTAGGACATATTAACCATATATAAAATACATCTTATTTATACATTTTACATCATTTAAAAACAAAAAAAAAAATTAAAAGCTGCCAAACAGCCCTTGCAATTCAGCCATATATTGCTGAATTATTTCTTTTTTTATTGCTTAAACTCTCACCTACTTGTATTAAATGCCAACCCAACTTAATCCTAATCTTTCCCTCTATAAATACCACTTATAACTAGCCTCCCTACCACTTGTGCAACACTAATACACTCTCAAACATCCTCCAAATCGTAGCTGAAAGCAAGAGTTCGAGCAGATTCAGTACCTCTTACAAAGGTGAGCATAACTCACTCATTTCTTATCCGATTCACTCGATTCTTTTTCCTACTTCCTTGAATTAACCTTAGCTACGTTTCCAGAGGTTTTCCACAGAGAACCATGCCCTGGAACGTCGCCAAAAGAGCTCCAAAGTTGACTGATTTTTCTGTTCTTGTTTCAAATATTGATAAACCTGATTAAACTTGAGAAAACTCATCTCAAACCTATGTCTTATGCTTATAACCACTTCTATGGTTAGTTAGGCTTAAAAACAAGGTTGAGACATTCAAAATCAGAGGTATAAATATCACAAACTTTCTGTTTGGTTCAAGGGTTTAACCCACAAGTGATGTTCAAGTTCAAGACTTGATGGTTGTTTGATTTAGGATTAGCTTGGGCTATCCTACTTGTAAATCCACACATTGCTTGATGTTTTCTCATAGATTAGCTAGTCATATTCTATTATTACTTGTAAGTTCATGACCCTCCTTGAATGTTCATAACATCAAGTGTAGTGGTGAACACTTAGAGGTGCTAAATGGAAGAATTTTCTTCCTACCTCCTACATGAATTCTATGACACTTAAGAGGTTCCTAAATAGATGATTTATCCTCCTACCTCATGCTTGATCTATTTGATATATTAACATATTACATAGCCTAAATATTATCTAAGTAATCAACCCTGATGATGAACTAATGTTCACTTGTTAAAGTATTAGTTACATCATCTAAACATTGTCACACCCCGAATTCCACGTGTCACCGGTGGGCCCGGTGGGGGAGTATCGTGACGTGGTTGGCAACATAATAGTCAAACAACACAATATTTAAATGCACAGCGGAAGCAAATGAAAGATATATTTCAACTTTAATAACTTGTATTATCAAATATCACAATAGTCGAAAGTTTGTCCACAGAAGGATCAAAATAAATAGGAAACAGTAGTTCAACAGACTTTAGGCATCTTAAGCTTGCGAGACTTCTATTGATGCTAAGGAGAAATCCAGCCAATTTCGAGTAGTACCTGCACTTAATCTTTTTGGGAAAATACGTCAGTTTACACTGGTAAATACAATCAACTGACTCATTTTAAAAATGATTAAAAATTGATTTGGATGCACGTGGCATAAACATTTTATAACTTGGGATAATTATTTAAATATATAAACTTGTAAAAGAATTACATGTTCCTTATGTGTTCAGTAGCCCGGATCGTGTCGGGTTAAAGATCAATAGACACACCGGATCGTGCCGGGTTAAAGCCTACACTCCGCGCTTAGGTCGTGGCCATTTCGTAAAATGATTCCAAGGATATCCGGGACATGGTCATTAACCCCCCAAAGGCTTTAAGCAAACAAAACAATTTAAACAGGCCGATCAATATCAATTAACCACCATACGATGGAAGATTTAAAGCCCGACCAAGCGGTATTTTATATACCGTACCCCAAGCCCGTATAGGGAAAATAAGTTAAAAGTATTTACCTTTGCAAGTATAATTCACAAACAGCAAATGCAAGTAGCTTTTACTGGTCCTCCTATTCTGGAACGAAGGTTTATAATAACCTATTAGAATCCTAACGGGTCTTCAATTAAGCCTAAACTTAGACCGGTTAGTTTTAAAGATACGGTTCGTACGCACGATTAAGCGAAGACCGGAATAGAATATGATTTAGGCCCGACAAGTTTGATGACTTGCTTAATATGGGTATATTATACACATTCTGGATTTTGAGATAAAACCGATAAGGTTTGACCCGTTTCGGCTAATTTATGTAAACTAGTTACATAAACCGAACCGAACGTGCAAGAGGCGTAACGGGTAATAATGAGAGTCATTTACAGGTTTCCTAAGTTAATATGCCTCAAATATGTTGTGACATCAGTAAGATATCTTTTATTATGCCCGAAACGAATTTAAACACAAACTATGCCCCGTAGGGGTAGTTTGGTCATTTACAAGGTTATAAAAGAGTTTAAGTATTAACCTGAGTTACAGATCTGATGTAATCAGCAATAATATTTAATTTAATAAGTTATAACAGTAGTGTATTGCATATATGTGAAATTTATCAATTATAACCAAACTATGCATCGTAGGGGCATTTTGGTAATTTCACATAAGCCGAAAAGCTCAAAACTGAAGTCTGAGTTAAACAACTTTTGCTTACTGTTAAAATATTATTATTTACCTCAAATATCAGTAGGTATCAACCTTTGTATGTTTAAAATAGTTTTAGTACATACTATGCGTTAAAAACGCTTAAAAAGGCGATTAGAAGCCGTTTCCAGGTTCTATATAGGAAGCTGATATTTTTATTATTACAGAAGGCTTAAAATAATTTATTTATCATTTAAAATTAGTAGCAAAAGGTTTGGGGTCAAAAAGATATGTAAAACTCGTTTTATAGCCCGAAAGGGCAAAACCGACAATTACCGAATTAAGCTTATGACCCTAAGTTATGCTCAGCCTAAAATTAATGAAAAATCTTCAAAAAAATCCCAAAATAATATATTACATCAGTGGGTAAAGAGTTTGATACCAAAAAGTGGGTTTAAATAGGCTATATGCTAATTATGTCGTTTAATCGCTAAAAAGCTTTCTAATTACGCTAATGAGCATAACTCTCAATCTACACCTCAAACTGATGTCAAATTTTGGGTGCAAGTTTATAAATCAGTAACTAAGGTTTCTACTTTTTTACATTTTCAAAAATCACGTTTTATGGTGAAAAGGGCATAATGGTCAACATATAGGCAATTAACGGAATCATGCATATTAATCGGATAACTAATGAACCGAGGTGTATAATCACAGAGGGTTATACTAGCATGTAACCTGGTCCAATTAAAGCTCTAAGGCATTTCTAAAACATGCTTAAACGGGTCAGAACTGAAAGTCAAAGCAAAAGTCAAACTATGCGACTTTCGGTCCCGAACCGGGTCTCTACTGAAAATTGTCGGGTTGAACATGTTTAGACATGTTCTTACATTCATTACCAAGTTATATTAATGATCAAACAGGTTGTATGGGTTCTACATTGCTAATTATGCATAAATTAGAAATTAAGCATTTTGTTGACTTTTTAATAACAAGTTTGACCCGACATTTGAACTAGTTAGAGTGGGAATCAGAGGGTGCCCTTTTAAGGGTTTATTGCCCACATAATTACCAACTTATAACTACTTTCAATTCGACTAATCACTGGACCATTAGTGATTAATCATTAAGTCAACCATTAATTACGACGGTTTGACTTTTAAGCTAAAACTAAGCAAAAACTTAACTAAGAAAGGTTAAGCAAACTTACTGAAGTCCTATGCACGATTAGTGATCACTTGAGGCTGCTTTGGAGCTCTAGAAATAATCAGGAATGCAAGAGAAAGGTGTGAGCACAATGTTGCAACCTTGTGGCCTTTTATAGTGCTCAAAAGCTCTTAGATCATTGACAACAAGTGCTATCAATGGCCATGGATCATCAACAGATGTCCCTAAGGGCCTAGGGGTTGTTTAGGGGTCGTGCAAGATGTGAAAAATCTTTTATAAGTCTGTTAGAATGCAAATGGAAGATAAGAACCCAAAAATTTCGGAGCCGAAGGCCCCTCGCGGCACGCGTAGACCCCTCCCAGGGTCCTCGCGTGGCGCGACGCCCCTACTGAACAAATCTGAAATTTTGATTTTTATGCTTTGGTCCTTGGCTCTTGGAAACTTTGCTACGACTTTATTTCTTGCACTTTGAACCCTCCAAATTGACTTATAAGGGCTTTAAGACATATACCCACTTTGTTAAGTCCTCGGTTAACTTTATTGTTACCCGAAAAGTCATAACTTTCAACGTTGACGCTTTAACCCCTTGTATACGAATTTGATCATAACTTTCTCATACGATAACAAAACTTTATGAAATTTATATTGTGTATTCTAGTGAGCATAATTAACCGTTAAAAAGCTTCGGGTTTGCTAAAAGGTCACTCAGAGGTATAACTTAAACATGTTGACACATTTAACCCCTGTAGTTTGTAATCTCTCACTTTCTTTCATATTTAGCTTCGTATGATCCATGAGTTATTCGTTTGAAGGTATGAGCATCATGTAGGGTTAATGTACAATATATTCATTCACTGTTGACATTTAGAACCCGTATATTCACATACTTTCCATGTTTGTCAACTTTAATCCTTTTATAACATTCTTTCATACGTTCAAACCTATGACACGTGTCAATACATTAAAGGACGTGAATTTTCGAGGTGTTACATCCTCACCCCCTTAAAAGAAATCTCGACCTCGAGATTTATCGAAATAAATGAGGGTATTTTTCTTTCATTGTGGACTCAACCTCCCACATGTATTCGGGACCTCTACGGGCATCCCATTTTACCTTTATAATAGGCACATGCTTCCTTCGAAGCTTCTTAACCTGTCGATCCTCGATCGCCACAGGTTTTTCAACAAATTTTAAGCTCTCTTCTATATGCACATCTGTATGTGGTATGACTAGTGATTCATCAGCGAAACACTTTTTCAGATTGCAGATGTGGAATACATTGTGAATTCGACTGAGCTCTTCAGGTAAGTTTAATTTATAGGCAACTGATCCGACACGTTCGATGACCTCGAACGGTCCTATGTATCTTAGGCTTAACTTGCCTTTCTTACCAAATCGCATCACTCCCTTCCAGGGTGATACTTTAAGCAACACCTTGTCACCTACTTCGAAGTTAAAAGGTTTACGCTTTAAATCAGCGTAGCTTTTCTGCCTATCACGGGCAGCTTTGAGACGGTCACGAATCTGGACAATCTTGTCCGTCGTTTCAAAGACTATCTCTGGTCCTGACAATTGGACATCTTCAACTTCCGCCCAACAAACGGGCGTTCTACACTTTCTACCGTATAATGCCTCAAAAGGCGCAACCTTAATGCTGGTATGGTAGCTATTGTTGTAGGAGAATTCGATTAACGGTAGGTGGTTATCCCAACTACCACCCAAGTCAATCACACATGCACGAAGCATGTCTTCCAACGTTTGGATTGTACGTTCACTCTGTCCGTCTGTCTGAGGATGGTAAGCCGTACTAAAATTCAAACACGTGCCCAGAGATTGTTGGAAACTTTTCCAAAAATGCGACGTGTATCTAGTATCTCTGTCAGAGATAATAGCCACAGGTACGCCGTGTAGAGCCACAATCTTATCTACGTATAGTTGGGCTAACATGTCGGAGCTATAGGTCTCCTTTATGGGTAGGAAATGTGCTGACTTAGTCAGTCTATCTACGATCACCCATATTGTATCATTTCCTTTCCTGGTCTTGGGCAACTTGGTGATGAAATCCATCATCACCATTTCCCACTTCCATGTGGGAAGTTCAGGTTGTTGTAGCAAACCTGACGGCTTTTGATGTTCAGCTTTTACTTGCGCACATGTCAAGCATTTAGCTACATAGGTGGCTATAGACTTCTTCAAGCCTATCCACCAAAAATTTGCATTCAGATCCTGGTACATCTTATCAGCTCCAGGATGAACGGAGTATTTAGAACTATGGGCTTCCTGGAGGATAACATCCCGAAGTCCTCCATAAACTGGAACCCATATCCGTCCATTTAATCTTAGAATTCCGTCCTTGCCAAGAGATAACTGCTCCTCAGTTACTCCTAGCTTCTCATTAGGATAGTTAGCTTCCAGCACAACTTCCTTCTGTGCAGCTAACAGCCTTTCATTCAGACTGTTCTTTATTTCAATGCTCTTGGCATTGATTCGGATGGGTTTCACCCTTTCCTTTCTACTCAAGGCATCGGAGACTACATTCGCCTTGCCGGGATGGTATCTGATTTCACAATCATAATCATTTAAAGTCTCCATCCAACGGCGTTGCCTCATGTTTGAATCCTTCTGATTAAACAGGTGCTGGAGGCTCTTGTGATCAGAATAGATCACACACTTGATACCATATAAATAGTGCCTCCAGAGCTTTAGTGCAAATACAATGGCACCCAACTCCAAGTCATGGGTGGTGTAATTCTTTTCATGCACCTTTAACTATCTTGAAGCATAGGCAATAACCTTGCCTTTCGGCATAAGCACACACCCCATGCCAGTGTGTGATGCATCGCAGTACACTACGAAATCTTCGGTACCTTCAGGCAATGTCAGTACAGGAGTGTTGCACAACTTTGGCTTTAGAATATCAAAAGATTCTTGCTGCTTAGGGCCCCAATCAAACTTTATTTTCTTTCTAGTCAACGACGTTAGGGGTGCAGCAATCCTTGAAAAATTTTCGATAAAGCGCCTGTAGTATCCTGCCAATCCCAAGAAACTACGAATTTCTGTGGGCGTCTTCGGCTCTTGCCAGTTCATAACTGCTTCAACCTTAGTGGGATCTACTTGGATACCACGCTCACTAACCACATGTCCAAGGAATTGGACTTCTCGAAGCCAAAATTCACACTTTGAAAATTTGGCGTAGAGTTTCTCATGATGTAGAAGTTTAAGAATGCAGCGAAGGTGTTTCTCATGGTCAGCTTGGTTATTCGAGTAAATGAGAATGTCGTCGATGAAAACGATGACGAATTTGTCTAAGTACGGCTTGCAAACGCGATTCATGAGATCCATGAACGCGGCCGGTGCATTAGTGAGCCCAAAAGGCATCACTAGGAACTCGTAATGACCATAACGAGTCCTAAATGCAGTTTTGTGTACATCTTCATCTCTAACCTTCAGTTGGTGGTAGCCTGACCTTAAGTCAATCTTCGAGAAGTAACTTGCCCCTTGTAATTGATCGAACAAATCGTCAATCCTGGGCAAGGGATACCTATTCTTTATAGTGACATTATTAAGTTCACGATAATCGATGCACAGACGCATCGATCCATCCTTCTTTTTGACAAACAGGACTGGTGCTCCCCAAGGAGACGAACTAGGTTTAATGAAACCTTTAGCTAGCAATTCATCTAGTTGTGCTCTCAATTCCTTCATCTCTATTGGTGCCAACCTGTAAGGCGCTCTAGCAACAGGTGCTGCTCCAGGGATGATGTCAATTCTGAATTCCACTTGCCTATCTGGTGGTAAGCCAGGTAGTTCTTCAGGAAAAACTTCAGGGTATTCAGAGATGACGGGGATGTCTTCCATCTTAGGTCTCGGCTCATCAATAGTAACTTGTGCCATGTAGATGACACAACCCTTCTTCAAACATCTAGAGGCCTTGAGCATAGTCACTTGCTCAGGCAGTCCATACCGGGTATCTCCCTGAATGGTAAGTGGTTCACCAGATGGAGTCTTGATCACCACTTGCTTCTTATCGCAGACAATCTGTGCCTGGTTATGAGATAACCAGTCCATGCCTAAAACGATGTCAAAACCAGCTAACTTCAAAGGAAGTAGGGACAAAGGAAAAGAGTGGTTCTTAATGGATATGAAACATCCATCTAATATGGTTGAGGCGGTTTCTAAAGTGCCATCAGCTAACTCCACCTCATATTTCACACTTAAGGTTTTAACAGGTAAATTCAGCAATTTGCAAAACTTATTATCTACAAATGATTTATCAGCTCCTGAATCAAAAAGCACTCTTGCATAAACGTCATTTATAAGGAATGTACCTGTTATCACATTGTCATCCTGTACTGCTTCCTTTGCATCCATTCTGAAGACCCTAGCATTGGCCTTCTTTCCTTTACCAGCCTTCTTTGCGAGTTTTGGGCAGTTAGTCTTGATATGCCCCTTCTCGTTGCAACTGTAACACGTTGCATCCTTCAGCTTTTTGCAATCCAAGGTCTTGTGTTCCTTGGACTTGCATATCCCGCAAGCAAAAGTTCTCGACTGAGTCTGCGAGTTTGATTCTAACCTGCACTTTTCGAAGTGCTGTTTCTTGCAGATCTTGCACTTGGGCTTATCACCAGACTGGTGCCCATCCTTCTTTGTCTCAGACCCTTTCTTGTGGTCATTGCTTCCTCGCTGCTTCTTGTTTGACCTACGTGAATTGTCATCTTCACGTTTCCTTTTCTCAGCATCCTTATTCCTCAGCGATCTTTGTCTGACCGTGTCCAGTGTGCGTGACAAGGATATGTCAGCTACGGATCTGAAAGTAGCTGGCCGAGAGGCCTTCACGCTTGCCTTGATCTCTGGGGCTAAACCCCTAATGAATCGAGCTATCCTTTTGGGTTCCGGGGTTACCAGATACGGAACCAATCGGGACATTGTGTTGAAGCTCGTGAGGTAAGCTTGGCAGTCAAGGTTCTGCATAACCAACGATAGGAAATCAGACTCAATCTTCTCAACCTCATGCTGAGGGCAGTAGTTTTCCCTGATGAGGGCAACAAATTGGTCCCATGTCATGTTGTACAATGGGATCTTCCCAGTGGCTTGAATCAGTGATCTCCACCAGGCTAAGGCCTCGCCTTTAAACGATTGAGACATAAACTTGACTATATCCCTCTCAGCGCACCCGCTGATATCCACTATTGTGTCCATCTCATCTAACCACGTCATGCAGTCAATGGCTCCTTTTTCCCCAGTGAAATCCCTGGGTTTGCATGAAACAAAGTATTTGTAGGAGCAACCCTTATTACGGGGTTCTTGATTTAGTACAATCTGTTGAGATGGAGCACTGTGGTGGTTTGAGGAGAGTCGATCATCATCTTTCCTGGGTTCTTCCTTCTTGGAAGGTGGCTTCGAATGCGGTGTAGATAGGGTCCTGCTTCGAGTCCCACTATATTCTTCGTACTGCCGCTCTAAGGCCTTTGTAACAACGTCGTCTACTAACGCTTTCAGTTCAGCACCCGTTATATTAATTCAGGCGTTATCATTATTCTCTACTGGGTGACTATTAATTTCGTCCGAGTCAGCCATTTTAATTTTGAACTGTTACATAAGATAATGACAACAGTCTATTTGGGAGTTTATTATGGAATTGCCCCTTAGGGTAATTCATTAACCATGGTAAACATAGACCATATTTGGTTAATTTATTAATCATATTTATTTAGGATTTCTATTATAATTTATCCTAATTATAAAACAATAATAGTTTTATTTGTAGCACAAAAGGTCTAGTCACAAGGACATTTTAAAATTTTAAGCTATGATTTCAGAGAATCAAGGCTTTAAGGTTTGAACATAGTTCTTTACCTATTTCGGACAGGGAGTCATAGCTACCACTGTCTTTTGGCTCATGTAGAAATGAGCAAGGCCCGTAGGCACTATATTACTAATGGATGGTCAACATGTGATCATCTTAACTAATGATTTAAACCCATGATTTATATATATCATTAGTTTAAATTAGGAATCTTTTGAAGGATCCTATTAAGAATGACGTGTGTGATTTTTTTAACGAATCACTTCTGCCAGGAGTGTTAACATGTTTTCAGATGTTAACAGGAATTTGAATCTTTTAAACAGGCCTTACCATCTTGGCCCGGTCTTATAATGACATGCAGGCTAGGTTATACCTTTAAGATTCTTAATTAATATTTAAATAGGCAGATTACTTTTAAAGGAATGATTTTGATTCATTTATTTCATATATAATTTATTTATGCACATAATGGCAAAAATGAAATTTATAAACTTACATTCCATTAATTTATTAAAAGTTTACATATCGCCCTAAACGGGACTTTTTGATAGACAAATCACCCACGCAGGGGTTTAAGCAAAGACTTACCCACGCAGGGGCTTAACAACGTATTAGTCCACGCAGGGACTTAAACTAATAACATACCCTCGTAGGGGTTAACAAAAGATAGGCCCACGCAGGGGTCAAAACAAACAAACATACCCACGTAGGGGTCAATACAGTAAGACAGGCCCACGCAGGGGCTCAACTAATACAAGGAAATTACAACAATAGAGGAAGGATTCAATGACCCTTCTTGCTCTTCCCTTTTATTAGGCTTGTCAATCCTTGGAAGAAACTTTGTCGCTCCCTGCGGTCTCTGTGAAAATCTCGCTCTACTTGGTCCAACCTTTGAAGAATTTCTTCATGCTCTGGTGGGGAGAACCTTGGCGGCTGTGATTGTTGCCGAATTATAGGTCTAGCAGGTATTTGGTACCCATGAGTTGGGTAACCTGCTCCCCATGGAGCTCCATACGGTCCTTCTGGATTAAGGGCGTTGTAATTCGCCGCTACCAAGTATGGGTCGGCTTCAGCGTAATCATAGTGGGTGTGAGCCGGCGGCTCAAACGGGTTGTACGCCATAGAACCAGTGTAAGCAGGAATCGGGTTATCAAACCCCATCGATGGTGGCTGCTGTGCAACTGGGTTTGAAGGCCCACCCATTTGCGGGTCTTCTTGTAGTGGCGGATAATGACTGCCACTTGATTGACGAGGGGAGCTAAAGTGGAAATCCCCTACTTGCGTAGACATACGTGCGCCTGTCCTCCTACGCCTCGGCGGTTCTGGAGGTGCCTGATTAACTGGTAGTGGTGGAGGCGGTGGCGTGACTGCCACAAATCGTGAATCCCCAGAGGGATCATGCTGCTGCTGCTGCTGGTGAGGTGATAAATGGTGCGAGTGTGTAAAATACCACTCGTGCTGGTTAAACCTCGCCTGAAAGCTGTCTGGACCACCGTAGGGTGATCCGTGAAAAGAAGATCCATCCGAGATCTCGATGGGATGGTTCGGTGAGCCGCTTGCAGGTTCGACGGGATCCGTGTCCTCGTCCATATCTTCTGCATTATCGTCGAAGAAATGATCCACTGGCCCCAATGGGTTAAAACCCACCGGTTCTGGTATGTAGTTTTCCGGGTTAAACCGGCCCCGAAAAACAGGTGTGGGGTCTCCAAAGGAATGGTGCGATAGGGATCGCTGTAGAGGTATCTAAGAAGGTTGTGGGTTGTTGGGTTCGTCTTCCGACTGTGGCCCATAATAGTTTTGAAAGGGAGGTGTCGAACTGTGCGAGAGGGACCGTCTTGCAGGCTCGAAAAGGTTTCTCCTGTTCTCGCGAGGATCGGCACTCGCGGTGGTCGAAGGAGCTCGCATATGCGAAGGCCCGGCCTCGTGGTCATTGGGGGCGGTGATTGGCCCCTTGCCTCGTCCTCTTCGTCGAAAGAATCTTGGAGGCATAATTAATCCTGTCAATACAACATAAGATAACGACAAGAATATATAAAATAAAGGACAAAAAAAAACAAAGTAGAATTTTTCCTATGTTATATGTCTAGACTCGAAAGTTTAGGAATGTGCAATTGTGTTATTGAGATTAAAAGGCTATTGTTTAATTCACTCAATGTTGGCTCTGATACCAACCTGTCACACCCCGAATTCCACGTGTCACCGGTGGGCCCGGTGGGGGAGTATCGTGACGTGGTTGGCAACATAATAGTCAAACAACACAATATTTAAATGCACAGCGGAAGCAAATGAAATATATATTTCAACTTTAATAACTTGTAATATCAAATATCACAATAGTCGAAAGTTTGTCCACAGAAGGATCAAAATAAATAGGAAACAATAGTTCAACAGACATTAGGCATCTTAAGCTTGCGAGACTTCTATTGATGCTAAGGAGAAATCCAGCCAATTTTGAGTAGTACCTGCACTTAATCTTTTTGGGAAAATACGTCAGTTTACACTGGTAAATACAATCAACTGACTCATTTTAAAAATGATTAAAAATTGATTTGGATACACGTGGCATAAACATTTTATAACTTGGGATAATTATTTAAATATATAAACTTGTAAAAGAATTACATGTTCCTTATGCGTTCAGTAGCCCGGATCATGCCGGGTTAAAGATCAATAGACACACCACATTCTTTATTTATGCACTGAAGAGTGTACGCCTACACTCCGCGCTTAGGTCATGGCCATTTCGTAAAATGATGCCAAGGATATCCGGGACATGGTCATTAACCCCCCAAAGGTTTTAAGCAAACAAAACAATTTAAACGGGCCGATCAATATCAATTAACCACCATACGATGGAAGATTTAATGCCCGACCAAGCGGTATTTTATATACCGTACCCCAAGCCCGTATAGGGAAAATTAGTTAAAAGTATTTACCTTTGCAAGTATAATTCACAAACATCAAATGCAAGTAGCTTTTACTGGTCCTCCTATTCTGGAACGAAGGTTTATAATAACCTATTAGAATCCTAACGGGTCTTTAATTAAGCCTAAACTTAGACCGGTTAGTTTTAAAGATACGGTTCGTACGCACGATTAAGCGAAGACCGGAATAGAGTATGATTTAGACCCGACAAGTTTGATGACTTGCTTAATATGGGTATATTATACACAGTCTGGATTTTGAGATAAAACCGATAAGGTTTGACCCGTTTCGGCTAATTTATGTAAACTAGTTACATAAACCGAACCGAACGCGCAAGAGGCGTAACGGGTAATAATGAGAGTCATTTACAGGTTTCCTAAGTTAATATGCCTCAAATATGTTGTGACATCAGTAAGATATCTTTTATTATGCCCGAAACGAATTTAAACACAAACTATGCCCCGTAGGGGTAGTTTGGTCATTTACAAGGTTATAAAAGAGTTTAAGTATTAACCTGATTTACAGGTCTGATGTAATCAGCAATAATACTTAATTTAATAAGTTATAACAGTAGTGTATTGCATATATGTGAAATTTATCAATTATAACCAAACTATGCACCGTAGGGGCATTTTGGTAATTTCACATAAGCCGAAAAGCTCAAAACTGAAGTCTGAGTTAAAAAACTTTTGCTTACTGTTAAAATATTATTATTTACCTCAAATATCAGTAGGTATCAACCTTTGTATGTTTAAAATAGTTTTAGTACATACTATGCGTTAAAAACGCTTAAAAAGGCGATTAGAAGCCGTTTCCGGGTTCTATATAGGAAGCTGATATTTTTATTATTACAGAAGGCTTAAAATAATTTATTTATCATTTAAAATCAGTAGCAAAAGGTTTGGGGTCAAAAAGATATGTAAAACTCGTTTTATAGCCCAAAAGGGCAAAACCGACAATTACCGAATTAAGCTTATGACCCTAAGTTATGCTCAGCCTAAAATTAATTAAAAATCTTCAAAAATCCCAAAATAATATATTACATCAGTGGGTAAAGAGTTTGATACCAAAAAGTGGGTTTAAATAGGCTATACGCTAATTATGACGTTTAATCGCTAAAAGGCTTTCTAATTACGCTAATGAGCATAACTCTCAATCTACACCTCAAACTGATGTCAAATTTTGGGTGCAAGTTTATAAATCAGTAACTAAGGTTTCTACTTTTTTACATTTTCAAAATTCACGTTTTATGGTGAAAAGGGCATAATGGTCAACATATAGGCAATTAACGGAATCATGCATATTAATCGGATAACTAATGAACCGAGGTGTATAATCACAGAGGGTTATACTAGCATGTAACCTGGTCCAATTAAAGCTCTAAGGCATTTCTAAAACATGCTTAAACGGATCAGAGCTGAAAGTCAAAGCAAAAGTCAAACTATGCGACTTTCGGTTCCGAACCGGGTCTCTACTGAAAATTGTCGGGTTGAACATGTTTAGACATGTTCTTACATTCATTACCAAGTTATATTAATGATCAAATAGGTTGTATGGGTTCTACATTGCTAATTATGCATAAATTAGAAATTAAGCATTCTGTTGACTTTTTAATAACAAGTTTGACCCGACATTTGAACTAGTTAGAGTGGGAATCAGAGGGTGCCCTTTTAAGGGTTTATTGCCCACATAACTACCAACTTATAACTACTTTCAATTCGACTAATCACTGGACCATTAGTGATTAATCATTAAGTCAACCGTTAATTACGACGGTTTGACTTTTAAGCTAAAACTAAGAAAAAACTTAACTAAGAAAGGTTAAGCAAACTTACTGAAGTCCTATGCATGATTAGTGATCACTTGAGGCTGCTTTGGAGCTCTAGAAATGATCAGGAATGCAAGAGAAAGGTATGAGCACAATGTTGCAACCTTGTGGCCTTTTATAGTGCTCAAAAGCTCTTAGATCATTGACAACAAGTGCTATCAATGGCCATGGATCATCAACAAATGTCCCTAAGGGCCTAGGGGTTGTTTAAGGGTCGTGCAAGATGTGAAAAATCTTTTATAAGTCGGTTAGAATGCAAATGGAAGGCAAGAACCCAAAAATTTCGGAGCAGAAGGCCCCTCGCGGCACGCGTAGACCCCCCAGGGTCCTCGCGTGGCGCGACGCCCCTACTGAACCAATCTGAAATTTTGATTTTTATGCTTTGGTCCTTGGCTCTTGGAAACTTTGCTACGACTTTATTTCTTGCACTTTGAACCCTCCAAATTGACTTTTAAGGGCTTTAAGACATATACCCACTTTGTTAAGTCCTCAGTTAACTTTATTGTTACCCGAAAAGTCATAACTTTCAACGTTGACGCTTTAACCCCTTGTATACGAATTTGATCATAACTTTCTCATACGATAACGAAACTTTATGAAATTTATATCGTGTATTCTAGTGAGCATAATTAACCATTACAAAGCTTTGGGTTTGCTAAAAGGTCACTCAGAGGTATAACTTAAACATGTTGACACATTTAACCCCTGTAGTTTGTAATCTCTCACTTTCTTTCATATTTAGCTTCGTATGATCCATGAGTTATTCGTTTGAAGGTATGAGCATCATGTAGGGTTATTGTAAAATATATTCATTCATTGTTGACATTTAGAACCCGTATATTCACATACTTTCCATGTTTGTCAACTTTAATCCTTTTATAACATTCTTTCACACGTTCAAACCTATGACACGTGTCAACACATTATAGGACGTGAATTTTCGAGGTATTACAAACATCATATGTGTTAAAGATGATTACTTTTGCATATGTACTTTCCATATTCCTTTTTAAATCCCGAATCTCGACTCTAAACATACCTTGAACTTTAACCCTCATACGTTCATCCTCCCAACCTCATACACTCGTCAACACTTGGATAATCGGAAGACTTAGCAATTTTGTGAGTATACTTGACCCATTTTACCGTTTTCACACTTTTGGGTGTAACATGTTTTCATATACAAATCACACTTAGTATACATATTCTTATGCAAATACATAAACAAACAATCCAATGCATGCTTACTATTTGTTATGCTTGATTCGTGTTTTCTGGGTGATTCTTATGTGATGAACTTGTCATTAGCTTCGTATGAGCCTCCACTTAACATGTATAGCGCTATAGGAGTAACGCACCACCCATGAACGAGTGGTCATGTTAGGTTTATTCATTGATACTTGCGTAAACAGAGGGTTGACTTGTAAATCGCATGCCAGTTTCATACATTAATCTTGATAACTAGGTTTGCCATGTGGATTGTTCCTTATCATTTTTTTATACTTATATAATACGCACCCAACTTGCATGCTCGCCAATACTTTTTGTATTGAACTACACTTTTAAAACATGTTGCAGGTTTAGCGATGATGTTGGTGATGCATGGAATCTAGTAGGATGCCTAGATACACACTTTAAATTTTGTATTCTTATTGTATTGTCATTCTTGTATTTCAAGTTGTTGTATTTGATTTCAACCATTGTAATTGACTTTTAGAAATGAAATGAAATCCATTATTTAATTATCGTTACCAATAGTGTTATGAAGTCTCTTGCAATCTAGTTTTTGTCTCACTCTGATGTTTCCGCCATCGGTTGGAGTGTGACAGATTGGTATCAGAGCCATAACTATAGGGAATTAGGAAAAAATTGCCATGCTTTTGACCTAGCCTATAGTTAAGCACCAAATTCGACCATACTTGCTTGACATGCTATTTTTATGAAACATCTTTATGTGCTATTCTTGCAATGTCTTTTACGTGTTAATTTCTTGAAATGCTTTATATGTTTATAGTTGTTATTATTATTATTTTGAACATACGTCTTTTTACTCGTTTATACTAAAAACGAAACCACTCGTGGTGCACAAACGAGACAACTTCACCAAAATAGGCGTGAAACCCACAATTTGGTGAACAACTCTCAATTCATCTACGTTTCCTTTTTACATGAAATTCACCATCAAGTTAGTAGTGAAATCCTCACCTTGATGGAGAAATTCAAACTTCAAATTCTAGTGGACCCTCGTCAAAGTGTTGAAATTAAATTTTGACCCAACGAGTACCAACCACACTTAGGATACGAAATCGTCAAGTTAGGGGTGAAACCCGCACCTTGCCGACTAGTTCCACTCCTTGATTTTTCATAAATCCCTCCAAGTCTCGAAATTTTGATTGATTTGGGACATGTAGTAACCGGAAGGGTAAATACCATTAACCGACTTGTCGGCGAGAGTATTCCACCTATTAGGCCAAAGCATGCTCCTCAAATTCGAAAGACTTTTCGACCACTTTGGTTAGTCAAAGTTCCGTTTTGCAACCATCCAAATTTTAATCAACTATGTGTTTCTAGTATTTATCATATACGATGCAATCTTTCAAATTCTAATTTACTTTCGCTATATTCTTCTCACACACACAACATATTAAACCATTTTCATACATTTATACACATGCATGATTTCGAACCTACCAATTAGATTTACATTTCTTATAACCACAAAATGGAGACATATTGTCACACCCCAACCAATGGCAGAATCATCGGAGTGGGACTAGTTCGAGATTGCAAGAGACTTCATAACACTATTTGTGACAATATTTAAATAATTCCCATTTCATTTCATAACTTCAAATTGTCAAATATTACATCAACTCAAATAGCAACATGTTCAAAATAAAAATTACAAAATTTGATACAACATTTTAAACCTAACACGTCTAAATGTGTATCTAGGCATCGTTGCTACTTCATTTCATAGCAATCCTTAATCATCAACCTGTAAATGTTAAAAATACAATTCAATGCAAAAGCAAAGGCGAGTATACAAGTTTATGAATATGTATAAGTATAAAATTTTAAAACGAATCCACATGGCAACTTAGTTTATACAAGATCAATATAACATGGCATGCAATATTTCTAGTCAACCCTCTGTTTACGCAAAATGATATAATTCAACATGACCACTAGTCTACGGGCGGTGCGTTACTCCTATAGCGCTATATATGTCAAATGGAGGCTCGTATACAGCTAATGACTATAGTACATCACATAAGTATGGTCCACGTAAAAGCATCAAGTATCACAACATAGTATTCATGTATAAGGATTATTTTCGTGCATTGCATAAAGAATAAGTTTAAGTGTGATTTGATAATGTAACATGTTACACCCCAAAAAGTGGAAAACATAAAAGGGGGTTGCGAGTATACTCACGGTTTTGCAAGTCTTCACTTGTGAATCCGCGAGTTAGTTGTTGTTGGAGGTAGGAACACCAAGTCCTTCTACATGAAGAAACGAAGTGTATGAGTTTCGGAGATTAACGGTAGATTAGGGATTTAGGAATTTAAAAACATAAGAACATATGTATACGAAAGTAATCATCCTTGAACGCAAAGTACTTGTTTTGACACTATGAAACCTCAAGGGTTAATGTTTTCATGGGTGGTATACTCATTAGAATCGTACGAGTCTTATGTCTTAGATGATGTTATTCTAACAATTTGACGAATGAACACAAGTTCACCATCAATGTTTGAATATTGTATATTACATACATATAAGTATTATCTAGGTTATATATCATTATGTCCAATATTTCAAGCATGAGGTAGAAGATTACATCTTCATTTAGGTACCTCTAAGTATCATGGAAATCATGTAGGAGGTAGGAAGAACAAGCTTCCATTTAGGTACCTCTTATGGTTCACCACTACACTTGATGTAAAAACATGCAAGGAGGGTCATGAACTATGAATAATACAAGAATATAAAAACTACACTATTGAGAAATCATCAAGTAATGTGGGGATTTTATGTTGGACAACCCAAGTTAGTCCATAATCACACCTTCATCAAGCTTGAAGCTTGAACATCACTTGTGGGTAAAAAACCCTAAACAAAACAGAATATATATGAGGTTTAACCTCTGATTTTGAATGTCTCAACCTTGTTTTTAAGCCTAACTAACCATAGAAGTGGTTATAAGCATAAGGACATAGGTTTGAGATGAAAAACTCAAGTTTGGTTAAGTTTAACAAAGTGTTTGTATAAAATAGAAAGTTTCTTGCACTTATAACACTTTTATGATGATGTTCCATCTCTAGGGTTGTTCCAAGTGCTAAGAAGCAAGAAAAGATGAAAAAGATGGAACATAAGTGAGGTTAAACTCACTTTTGTAACTTGAAATGTTTCTGACTTTGCTACTGTTTTTCACCAGATTTTTGAGTGATTAGAGAGTGGATTAGTGAGTTTGTAAAGTGATTTAAGTGTGGGATTGAGTTGGGTTTTATAGAGGGTGATTAGATGAGGGTTAGTTGAGTTTTTAATGAAGAAAACACAACAAGAAGCACAAAATTGACCAACCTATGAACTGGAAATACAACTCTGCCGGATTGATGTCGTGGCGTCACACCACAGAAAATGTGCCCTCCCATCGCGCGGCACGACGGGTCAAGATTCCAGAAACAAGTTTGAATTTTGATGTTTTAGCCCCCTGAAGTTTATATTTGAGGGTTTTTAAGGGTCTAGGGGTTGTTTTTGACATGTAAACATAGTATAAAGGTAGAACAAGTATGGAGAACATAAACCAAGTATAATTAAGCATATGAATGTCGTATTTAAGTATTGTTTATGATCCAAACACATTTTATGCATAAGTTTCACGTATTTACAAGTTTAGCACATAGTTTCCAAGAATTACGAATAAGCATTAATGGTTTCACGAAATTGAATGTATGAGCATGTATAAGGTATGTATAACATGAATTTAACAAAATACGAGTTTCATTTATGATCCAAGTCTCGGATTTTAAAATGATTACAAAGAAGGAACGATTACAGGAACACAAGACTTCCAAAAATAGAAATACAAGTAAGACTTTCTAAATATGGAAAGTGCAAAGAAGCAGGGCGTTCCAGTCTCCCCTCCTTTAGGGAATTTCGTCCCGAAATTTAGGTAGATGCAACGTCGAACAGGTATGGATATTTGGTCTTCATATCACTCTCGAGTTCCCAAGTAAATTCAGCGCCACGTTTTCCTTCCCATCGAACCTTGACGATAGAAATTCGACTGCGCCTCAGTTGCTTGACTCCTCGGTCCATGATTTCGACCGGTTTTTCCACGAAGTCAAGCGTTTCGTTGACTTGCAAGTCTTCGAGAGGAACGTGTAGTCCTTCGTCAGCTAGACACTTTTTCAAGTTGGATACGTGGAAGACAGGGTGTACATTGTTGAGTTCTTCAGGCAGGTCCAGTCTATACGCAACCTTACCAATCCATTCGAGAATCTTGAAAGGACCAATGTACCGAGGTGCGAGTTTCCCTTTCTTGCCAAATCGAACCACGCCCTTCCAAGGGGATACCTTGAGAAGTACGAAGTCACCTGTCTCGAATTCCAAAGGCTTGCAAAGCTTGTCGGCGTAACTCTTTTGTCGGCTCCTGGCTCTCAGTAAATTGTCCCGAACCTGTAAAATCTTGTCCGTCGTCTCTTATATGAGCTCGGGACAAGTGATTTGAACTTCACCAATCTCGTGCCAACAAATAGGCGAATGACACTTGCGACCATACAATGCTTCGAAAGGTGCCATTTGAATACTCACGTGATAGCTGTTATTGTACGAGAATTCGATCAACGGCAAGTGTGAATCCCAGTTGCCACCAAAATCTATTACGCATGAATGAAGCTAGTCCTCTAATGTTTAGATAGTATGCTCGGTTTGACCGTCTGTCTGAGGATGGAAAGCGGTGCTAAGGTTAAGAACAGTACCCATAGCAGATTGAAAGGTTTGCCAAAGACGAGACGTAAAACGAGCATCATGATTGGAAATGATGTCAATGGGGATACCATTACGACAGATGATCTCACCCGTGTAGATTCTAGCCAATTTCTCGACCTTGAAATATTCACGAATGGGAAGAAAGTGAGCTGATTTGGTCAAACGATCAACCATCACCCAAATACTGTTATGACCAAAAGAAGTACGAGGGAGCTTAGTGATGAAGTCCATAGCGATGCTCTCCCATTTCCAGACAGGGATTTCTGGTTGTTCGAGCAGACTAGAGGGACGTTGATGTTCAGCTTTCACCTTTGAACATGTGAGACATTTCGAGATGAAAGTTGTGACAACTGTCACTTTTCCGTACACTCCGTACACTAAATGAACAGTAATATGTGATTTAATAACTGCGCATGATCTAGTTTACAAGACAAATGAATTTCTGATTTATGTTATATACATACAATGGCATTGCATGATTATCGTTGCTATATGCAACATGATATAGTTCTAATAATGCACAGAACAGAATTGGCACCATTACCAGACAAACTAAAAATACTGACGAAGTTCAGTACATAGACAGACAGTGTTTTGAGGCCCAGTATGAGCCAGACACTACGTATTACAATAGTATAGTGTGTAGGGAAGTAAGGACCACAAAACTGCATTCCTAAGTGATAGTTTGAGTGCCAGAAAGTGCCTAAAACTTACCTAAATTACAGAATTCTGCAGAAAATTCAGCAATTCAACATTTAAATACATTAATATTATGTAGAAACATGACTAAACGGTCCTTGATACTTTCCTAAGCGCCGGGAATTAAAAGTGCCACAAAAGGGTACTTAAAAAGCGCAAAACGGAATAACTTGACACTTTAACGAACCGGTATCTGACTGAACAACCGGACATTACCCGAAACACCAAAATATTGCTAGAAGCATTGTTTTATTATTTTTGAACCAGTTATGATCCCCGAACACCCTAACACACTATATAATGCATCATACACTTGAAACACTAGACATTACACTTAACCTCCAACTATTATCTAAGTTATCATTACAATTTACACAAGACCCCCCCCCCTCCATACTTACGGTCACCATGTGGCCCCCACCATCAAGATCTTTGGTTGATTTTATTAGATATTATTTGATTCACCTAGATATTTTTAGATATAGAAGATTCGTGAAGATCTTGTATTGATAGATTATATAAACCAAAGCACTTCATCTTCACCACAACCTCACTCCATCTCCCTCATACTCTCTCTCTCTCCTCTCGGCCCTAGTAAGTGCCGCCACCACCACCACCTTGCAACCACCACCCACTCATTCCAAGCTCACTCCAAGGTGATAGAAGGTGTCTTGTGAAGCTTGAAGCTTGTAGAACTTGAAGAACCTCCATTGCTTGCTTTCATCCACCATTTTCATCATCTTTTCTCTTGTGTTCTTCCCTAGCTTTTGAGCTAGTTGTAAGCTTCATGTTACTAGTTTTTACTTCTATTTTGATTTGTTAAAAAGAGGTGTTATGTTATAAATCACAAGAACCCTAAAAGAACATAAACTTAAATCATAAACATAAAGCTTCATATGATGAAATCTTGTTGCGAAAAATGTTGTTTAAGTATATGTATGATAGTTGTTAATATTTACTTGAAATTATGATGTTGATCATCATAAGGAACTTGCTAGATTGTGATTAAACACATGATCTAGCAAGTTAGAGGATGATTATATACTAACACAAGAAGATCATCCTCATGCATGAACATGAACTTGAATAATAAGATGATTTCTTGAAAAATAATAAATAAAGTGAGCTAGTAAACTTATAGATTCAAGATTTATGAATGATTTTCCAAAAAAACCAAGTCCAAAATATGATTTTTAGAATATCATGGTTTTTACTTAAATGTGCACTATTTTTGGGATAAAATAAGTGTAAGAGCACTTTATTTACAAGAAGAGTTCAAAAGAATAATTTTTGTAGAATATGTTTAGAAGTTGTAAACACCTAGTTTCTTTAAAGATGAGATTTGTAAAGTAATAAACGCACTTTAAGGGGTAACTAAACCTACTAAACACCCTACCAAATTACTACGAGTTTTTGTGAAAGTCCAAGTTCATGATGTTATGAAAAATGGTATAGTTTTTGCACTTGAGAAGTGTAAGTTGTTTAAGGATTAATTATTGATTGTTGTGTTGATTTTTGAAAAGAAAATGATATGCTTAAATAGCATGGACACCTCCATTTTCAAAGGAAACAATGGCAAAATTTTCTAAAAATGCAACACTTAGAAAATATTTTCTAGACAAGTATTTACTAGTGTATTTTAACTATGGACTTCAAAAATAAACTTTGCCATAGAATTTGTTACAAAAATACAAGTATTGGAGGTTGGTTTTATAAATAAAAATGGGTAAATATATATATTTATAATATATATATATTAAGACACTTGTGTGAATATTTGTATAATTTGTGAAATAGTTATGTTATTTTAGAGTAAAATAATATAACTTAACAAGTACCATGGAATTTACTATCCAAAATATTAACAAAAATCACAAGGAATAAATATATAAGTTACACACTCCGTATTGTGAAATCAAACGCAATAACGTAACTTACAAAATATTACGGAAAATACTATTATAAATATGTTTTTGGTAAACATTATTTTGGGACACAAGGAATGAAAATATGATTTTCATTATTATTACAAAGTATATCATATTTTCGGCAAAGAGATAATATATTATTTTGGAAACTACAAATACGAGAATACAAATACACATGTATGAAATGCTCCCATCCTTGGGAAGGAAATACGAAAATAAACACTAGAGAAGTATTTTAACTTTGGATAATGTTAAAGACATAATGGAAACGTAACTCAAAACATGAATACTAAGGCAAGGCACGGCCCGCTCGTCTAATAGACCCTAGCACATTGTAGGTAGTCGTGTTTGCTTACAAGATTTGAGTTACGAGTACTGAAGACGCAAAACAGTGAGTTCATGCTCCCCCTTTTCTCTTACCTGTTTTTGGTTTTATAACTCTCGGGGGTGGAATACATGTTACGAATGCTTTAATGGTATGAAATGCCTATGAAATACTAGATCATGTTAGCATAGACTTAATATTGAAATGCCATTAATACTTAATAAGGGACGAGGGTTAGATCTAACGGGTATGACCGAGCCCCACTCGTGGTCACAACTAGTACCAAGCAGTGCTTCGATGTCCCAGTCGAGGGAAATCGACATAGTCAAGGGAAATTGACATAGTGAAGGTAAATTGACATAGTCGAAGGAAAATTGACTTAGTCAAACGGGAAATTCGACATAGTCGAGGGAAAAATAGACAAGGGTATATGCCTACTCATTACGAGTGCTCCCTATGTCCTCACATGCCTTAAAGTCCTTGTAAAACAATTATGTTCATACACGCTTTTCATACCTGTTTACAAAGGAGTCTCTCAAAGGTTTACAAGATTACAATACTCACACAAAACGCATGAACTCGCTCAACTTTTGTTGATGTTTTCCAAAATTACATGTATTTCAGGTAACAGGATGGATCTTGGGCGCGAGTGTTGTTTCTAGAAGTAGACTTCAAGTTTAGGTGTTATCCACTTTTGTTGGTTTGTAACCTAGTCGAAGGTTGTGTTTAAAACTTAAATGACCAGTGTTTGTAATACTCAAATTTTATGAATGGATGAACATCATTTTTGGATCATGTAGTTGTTTATTATGATTGAATGCAATGATATTAAACCAGTTACACATCATACGCTTTCGCAAAAGTCCGGGTGTGACAGTTTGGTATCAGAGCTTCGATTGTAGTGAACTAGGATTCCTTCTCGAGTCTAGACTACAATCACTAGAGTTCTCTCATAAAAACATTTTACAAAAAAGTTTTTCATTGCATTCACATAAGCGTCAAGATCCATGAGTCAAACATTTTTCAAAGAAGAGACAAGGCAAGGACATTAGTAGGGAATACCCTCAAGATAAGGTGCCAACTAAGGCATAGTCTACACGAGCTAGACTTGCCAAAGACAAAATGACACCCCAAAGGATAAACAAGAGTTATACGTGATATGATGCATCAAATTGCCTGCTTATGCTAAGTAACATACTTGTTTATTGATATATATATATATATATACATACGAATAAGTGTACGGAATAATTATTGACATGAATAAGATACCTTCGACTCCGAATCCTATTGTTGTTCTTACTCGCACGATGAAGCTATCGACCTCGCGTTCATTGTGAAGCTCATGGCTGGAGTGATTACCAAACAAGATTCTGAGCTTGCTTCCGTAGGAGATGGCTGCTCTTCCCTCTCGATCGTGAAGGTGCCTGACTACGGTAGTAACGGCGAGGCAGAGGCGGTAACCTTGAACAACTTCCTAATCAACGGGACAAGATCCCTGCGGCTTTTGTGAAGCGAGATTGACGACATACTTGACCAGGAAAGGAAGATGAAGTATTCATCTTGAAGGTTCCCCTCCAACTACTAGGAATTCTCCTTATTCCTATTTCATTTAATCATCGTGTCTATTCGCGCGTAACGATAACGAGTGTTAGCGCGTGGACCATCGCAATGGTCCTTTCCATGACAGAGGTATAAGGACAGTAGTGTCCCCTCTTTGGTTGATCATCTGCTTGGACGAGAGAAAATTGGGGTAACTGTGCAAGACAATTTATTATTACGGGGGCCCATGTAATAACAACTTGTAGTGCATAGAAATCTTGGTGGACTCTGCGGGTTTGGTTGATGATCACCATCCCTCCAAAAATAATCTATAGGTGTTCACACCTTCATCTGGTAGAACAATACATAGACCAATGCTTCAGCACTTTATAAAATAGGAAACCTGTCTTTGCCTACTTCGTGTCTGACACTTCTACCCGTGTATAAGACGTTTGAGAACCGATATTTAAGCAAGTGAAGATGGATAACATTCAGAATGATTCAGTGACGTTACACTCTCTATCACCCCTACATGAACAACCCCATCTCTGGGGAAAATATACACATCAACAAAGCTAAAGACCTAAGAAAACCAATGTAGCAGTAAATAACTGAAACTTGTATGACCAAGGCGATGTAGCCTCGAGTTCATTTTTCCCATTACAAACAATAAGCCAAGTAGGCAAGCCTATGAAGGCCTAGTAATTGTTTCCTCGCTCATACATTGTTGATTATATAAGCATGTGATATTGGGTGATTACATGATTGCCTGAGGTACAATGTACCTCATAGACAATTATGGAATGTTGTCTAACTTACTTCATACCTTTTGACAGAAGAGAATGCCACCCAGACGTGACACAAACACCAGTACGTTACCAAGGACAGAAGCCAAGCTTCAAGAACGCATCTCACAGGTAATTGCATCCGAACAAAGCGGTGGCACTTCTGGAAATAACCCTCCAACTGGCTGCACCTATAAACAGTTTCTGGACTGCAAGCCGTTAAATTTTGATGGCACAGGAGGTGCCGTTGTGTTTGTTCGTTGGACAGAAAAGACTGAATCCATTCTAAGAATGAGTAACTGTTCACCCCAGCAGAGTGTTACCTATATCTCAGGGTTGTTTTTGGACGGCACACTCTCTTGGTGGAACCTTCAGGTTCAGACCCTCGGCGACGAAGCTGCTCATGCACTGAGCTGGAATGAGCTCAAGGATATGATGGAGAAGAAATATTGTTCTAGGGCTGAAATCCAGAAGCTTGAGGTGGAGTTCTGGAATTTGAAAATGGACGGGCCGAAGATTTCCGAGTATGTCCAGCGATTTCACGACTTGTCTAGAGTCGTACCCTACTTAGTCAAGCCAGAATTCAAGAGGACTGAGCGATTCATTTGGGGACTTGCGCCTCAAATTAGGAGCATGGTTACTACCTCAAAGCCCTCAACCATCGCAGAGGCTATCGATTTGAGTGTTACTCTTACTGAAGAAGCTCTACGTATGGGAAAATTTTCGGAATCTGAGGATGACAAGAAAGAGACTCATGTGGAGTCATCGGGCAACAAGAAAAGGAAGTCTTCGAACCTAAAGATAGGCACCCAAGTCAGCTATGGAAGCTCTAAAACAAATAAAAGAAAGGGAGAAAACCCGCTTTGTGGCAGGAAAGCTTATGGAGCCACTAATAAGGCTGGTGGTAAGGTTTACTTGGGGAATAAGCCGAGATGCGAGAAATGCAATTTTTACCATGAAGGTCAATGTCTGAGGCCTAAGTGCGGGAAGTGTGGAAAAGAAGGGCATAGCAAGGACGCTTGTTGGGCGAAGGATCCAGATGGAAGAAATGATGGTAGAATACCAGGTTGCTACAGATGTGGTGAAGCAGGGCACTTTAGGAAAGATTGCCCTAGGAAGAACCAAGCAAGGAACGGTTTTCACGATCGAAGCTCGTGAAGCACGCCAGGATCCAGATGCGGTTGCAGGTACGTTCCCTATTAACCAACCCTATGCATCTATTTTTAATTAATACTGGCACCAACTTTAACCTTGCATGCTTAGAACTTAAGAACTGCTTGGCCTAGTTTCGAGTAAAATAGACGTCTTGTATTCTTTAGAAATGGGAATATAGAAGGCTAGTTAAGCAGACGAGGCAATTAAGGATTATATTGTGGGGATTCAGAAGGCCGGAACCTTCTGTTACCGTTAACTTGGGAAGTCATGATATGGTAGTCAGCATGGATTGGATATCCAAGTATAGAGCTGGAGCTAGAAGACAACCCCGTGGTGGAGGAAGTTCCAGTAGCCTTTTCTGAGGACTTGCCAGGAATACCTCCACAAAAACAAGAGGAGTTTAGGATGAACCTAGTGCCAGGAGCGGCACCAGGGCCGAATGACGCCTTACCGACTAGCTTCGTCCGCAAAGCATGAGCCTCCGATATAACTGTAAGAGCTGCTAGACATAGGGAATCAAGGACATGACATCCTCAGTTAAGGACACAAGAAGAAAGTTGACAGTTTCCACTTTCCATCAATTCTAGAGAGTTAGATATCAAGGATCGGTATCCTTTGCCAAGGATTAATGAGCTGAACAGACCAATAGTAAGGTTCTAGTTACCACACAAAGATCGACTTGAGGACAGGATGTCCTCAACTGTGAATACAAGAAGGAAATATCCCTAAAATGACCTTTAGGACTCGCTTCGAGTGTTACGAGTTCCTTGTTGTACCGTTTGGCTTAACACATGCATCGACAGTATTCATGGACCTCCTGAATCGAACGTGTAAGCCATACCTGGATAGAACATGATTATATTGACTACATTCTTATATGGCCAATGACCAAGGAAGGTCGTGAGCAACAGCTACAGTTTATCTTGCGACTCTTAGAGAAAGAACAGTTATGTGCTAAGATGTCGAAAAACGGATTTCGAATTCGCGAGGTAAGAACTTTAGGATACATGGTGGATAAGAACGAGAGTCATGCCAACCTTGCAATCAAGTACTAAAGAGTTAGAGTTGCAATTATGTGACACTTCTCGACAAAGTCTCGATTGAGCGTCGATGCAACGAGACCACGACATTGCATACGCATCACGTTGATTAAGTAATCATGAGAAGAAACCATGATCTAGATACAGTGATTGCGCGCCGCAAAGTTGACAACATTACTTGTAAGAAAACGCTGCATGACTTTTACTGATCACAAGGGTTGCAGCACACCGTTGATCATAAGAACTTAAATATTAGTGAAGATGAACTGAGCTATTGGACGATGCAGACTGTAAGGTCATGTTACGTGCTTGTGTGATAAACTTTGATGAAAAGTTGGAACACTCACTTACCCTTAGTGGAGTTTTCCTACAATAATATTTATCACACCGCTGTTTAAGCCGCTTCGTGTGAAGCTTTAGATGGAACATAATAAGTCGATCCCCGTCGTGTTGAACAGAGACCGGAGATAAACAATCTACTGGCGCGAATTGGTCCAGGAAAAACTAGATACAAGATCGTTCATATATGTGATCATATCAAGACAGTCCGCGGAATACAGAAAGATTGCGCCGATGAGCGGCGGAAATCGTAGGAATTTGAAATAAGAAGTATGGCCTTAATGGAAGCCTCGCTTAGAGAAGGCGTGGTGTGAATTGGAAAACGTAAAGGTTTGACCCCCGGTGTAGGGATCGGAACCATTACTCACAAATTGAAACTTCCAGAAAAAGATCAGTAGTGATCACGACACATTCCATGTGTCTAGTCTTTAGAGGAGTCTTACTCAAGGAATGGTCGTTGTTCCCACAAATAAGATTCACGTCCATGACAACCAACAAAATTTCTATAGAACCTGTTAAGGTTGCGGACCGAGAGTCCACAAAACACAGAAAATACGTAATTGATTTACTTGAGTGCATTAGAATTCATATCATGACCCAGAGTACATGGGAACATGAAGACAAATTTTAAACATAAGTGACCACATTTGATTCACAACTCCCCTGCGACAAATGGCATCGCTTGAATTTCGGGACGAAATTCTTTTAACGGAGGGAGTCTGTGACAACTATCACTTTTTCGTACACTCCGTACACTAAATGAACAGTAATCTGTGATTTAATAACTGTGCATGATCTAGTTTACAAGACAAATGAATTTCTGATTTATGTTATACACATACAATGGCATTTCATGATTATCGTTGCTACATGCAACATGATATAGTTCTAATAATGCACAGAACAGAATTGGCACCATTACCAGACAAACTAAAAATGCTGACGAAGTTTAGTACATAGACAGACAGTGTTTTGAGGCCCAGTATGAGCCTTAGAGACTACGTATTACAATAGTATAGTGTGTAGGGAAGTAAGGACCACAAAACTGCATTCCTAAGTGATAGTTTGAGTGCCAGAAAGTGCCTAAAACTTACCTAAAGTGCAGAATTCTGCAGAAAATTCAGCAATTCAGCATTTAAATACATTAATATTATGCAGAAACATGACTAAACGGTCCTGGATACTTTCCTAAGCGTCGGGAATTAAAAGTGCCACAAAAGGGTACTTAAAAATCGCTAAACGGGAATAACTTGACACTTTTACGAACCGGTATCTAACTGAACAACCGGACATTACCCGGAACACCAAAATATTGCTAGAAGCATTGTTTTATTTATTTTGAACCAGTTATGATCCCCGAACACCCTAATAAACTATATAATGCATCATACACTTGAAACACTAGACATTACACTTAACCTCCAACTATTATCTAAGTTATCATTACAATTTACACAGGACCCCCCCCCTCCATACTTACGGTCACCATGTGGCCCCCACCATCAAGATCTTTGGTTGATTTTATAAGATATTATTTGATATTATTTGATTCACCTAGATATTATTAGATATGGAAGATTCATGAAGATCTTGTATTGATAGATTATATAAACCAAAGCACTTCATCTTCACCACAACCTCACTCCATCTCCCTCATACTCTCTCTCTCCTCTCGACCCTAGTAAGTGCCGCCACCACCACCACCACCTTGCAACCACCACCCACTCATTCCAAGCTCATTCCAAGGTGATAGAAGGTGTCTTGTGAAGCTTGAAGCTTGTAGAACTTGAAGAACCTCCATTGCTTGCTTTCATCCACCATTTTCATCATCTTTTCTCTTGTGTTCTTCCCTAGCTTTTGAGCTAGTTGTAAGCTTCTTGTTACTAGTTTTTACTTCTATTTTGATTTGTTTAAAAGAGATGTTATGTTATAAATCACAAGAACCCTAAAAGAACATAAACTTAAATCATAAACATAAAGCTTCATATGATGAAATCTTGTTGCGAAAAATGTTGTTTAAGTATATGTATGATAGTTGTTAATGTTTACTTGAAATTATGATGTTGATCATCATAAGGAGCTTGCTAGATTGTGATTAAACACATAATCTAGCAAGTTAGAGGATGATTATATACTAACACAAGAAGATCATCCTCATGCATGAACATGAACTTGAATAATAAGATGATTTCTTGAAAAATAATAAATAAATGAGCTAGTAAACTTATAGATTCAAGATTTATGAATGATTTTCCAAAAAAACGAAGTTCAAAATATGATTTTTAGAAGATCATGGTTTTTACTTAAATGTGCACTATTTTTGGGATAAAATAAGTGTAATAGCACTTTATTAACAAGAAGAGTTCAAAAGAATAATTTTTTGTAGAATATGTTTACAAGTTGTAAACACCTAGTTTCTTTAAAGATGAGATTTGTAAAGTAATAAACACACTTTAAGAGGTAACTAAACCTACTAAACACCCTACCAAATTACTACGAGTTTTTGTGAAAGTTCAAGTTCATGATGTTATGAAAAATGGTATAGTTTTTGCACTTGAGAAGTTGTAAGTTGTTTAAGGATTAATTATTGATTGTTGTGCTGATTTTTGAAAAGAAAATGATATGCTTAAATAGCATGGACACCTCCATTTTCAAAGGAAACTATGGCAAAATTTTCTAAAAATGCAACACTTAGAAAATATTTTCTAGACAAGTATTTACTAGTGTATTTTAACTATCGTCTTCAAAAATAAACTTTGCCATAGAATTTGTTACAAAAATACAAGTATTGGAGGTTGGTTTTATAAATAAAAATGGGTAAATATATATATTTAGAATATATATATATATATATATATATATATATTAAGACACTTGTGTGAATATTTGTATAATTTGTGAAATAGTTATGTTATTTTAAAGTAAAATAATATAACTTAACAAGTACCATGGAATTTACTATCCAAAATATTACCAAAAATCACAAGGAATAAATATATAAGTTACACACTCCGTATTGTGAAATCAAACGCAATAACGTAACTTACAAAATATTACGGAAAATACTATTATAAATATGTTTTTGGTAAACATTATTTTGGGACACAAGGAATGAAAATATGATTTTCATTATTATTACAAAGTATATCATATTTTCGGCAAAGAGATAATATATTATTTTGGAAACTACAAATACGAGAATACAAATACACATGTATGAAATACTCCCACCTTGGGAAGGAAATACGAAAATAAATACTTGAGAAGTATTTTAACTTTGGATAATGTTAAAGACATAAAGGAAACGTAACTCAAAACATGAATACTAAGGCAAGGCACGGCCCGCTCGTCAAATAGACCCTAGCACATTGTAGGTAGTCGTGTTTGCTAACGAGATTTGAGTTACGAGTACTGAAGACGCAAAACAGTGAGTTCATGCTCCCCCCTTTTCTCTTAACTGTTTTTGGTTTTTTAACTCTCGGGGGTGGAATACATGTTACGAATGCTTAAACGGTATGAAATGCATATGAAATGCCTATGAAATACTAGATCATGTGAGCATAGACTTAATATTGTAATGCCATTAATACTTAATTTGGGACGAGGGTTAGATCTAACGGGTACGACCGAGCCCCACTCATGGTCACAACTAGTACCAAGCAGTGCTTCGGTGTCCCAATCGATGGAAATTGACATAGTCAAGGTAAATTGACATAGTGAAAGGAAAATTGACATCGTCGAAGGGAAATCCGAAGGTTGTGTTTAAAACTTAAATAACCAGTGTTTGTAATACTCAAATTTTATGAATGGATGAACATCATTTTTGGATCATGTAGCTGTTTATTATGATTGAATGCAATGATATTAAACCAGTCACACATCATACGCTTCTGCAAAAGTCCGGGTGTGACAAAAGTGGCTATATCCTTCTTCATTCTAGGCCACCAATAGGATGCACGCATATCATGGTACATCTTGTCGACACCAGGGTGAATAGAATATTTCGTGTGATGTGCATCCTTCATCAGGAACTCTCGAAGGTTACCACCATTGGGAATCCAGATTCGATCGAGATATTATTGAATACCATCAGATTTGGTTACGAGGCTCTATTCAGTACCACATCGCATCTCGTCGTAGAGGTTACCCTCGCTAACAGATGAATATTGAGCGTCACATATGCGGTTCAGAAGATCATGGACGAGTTGGAAACAACGGACACTCTTGACATGAGTTTTACGACTAAGAGCGTCGGCTACTACATTTGCTTTACCTGGATGGTATTTGATTTCACAGTCGTAGTCGTTTAACAGTTCCACCCAATGACGTTGACGCATGTTCAGTTCCTTTTGGTCGAAGATATGTTGAAGGCTCTTATGGTCGGTGAAGACCACACACTTAGTACCATAAAGGTAGTGTCGCCAAATCTTCAATGCAAAAACAACTGCGCCAAGTTCAAGGTCGTGAGTAGTATAGTTTTTCTAATGTACTTTGAGTTGTCTCGACGCATAAGCGATGACCTTGTCTCGTTGCATAAGCACACAACTAAGTCCAAGGTTTGAAGCATCGTAATATACAATGAAGTCGTCGTTACCATTAGGAAGCGCGAGAATAGGAGCATTACAAAGCATCTCCTTGAGCGTTTGAAAAGATTCCTCTTGTTTGGGACCCCAAACAAAAGGTTTCTCTTTTTGAGTCAAAGAGGTCAAAGGTACAGCGATCTTCGAGAAGTTAGAGATAAAATGACGATAATAACCAGCAAGACCAAGAAAAGAACGAATTTCAGACGGAGACTTAGGTGCGATCCAGTTCTTCACAGCTTCGATCTTAGCGGGGTCAACATAAATACCAAGTTCGTTGACGGTATGACCAAGGAATTGAACATCTTTTAACCAAAATTCGCACTTGGAGAATTTGGAGTATAGACGTTCAGTACGAAGAAGTTGAAGAATAAGACGTAAGTGTCGCTCATGCTCTTCTTGTGTCTTGGAATAGATGAGAATATCGTCGATGAAAATGATCACGAAACGGTCCAAGTACGTTTTGCACACACGATTCATCAAATCCATGAAAACAGCTGGTGTGTTAGTCAAGCCAAAGGGCAAGACCACGAACTCCTAATGAACATAACGCGTACGAAAGGAGGTTTTAGGTACATCTTCTTCAAGGAATCGAAGTTGATGGTACCCAGAACGAAGATCGATTTTTGAAAAGCAGGTCGCGCCTTGCAATATCGAAGAGGTCATCGATGCGAGGAAGAGGGTATCGGTTTTTGACAGTAAGCTTGTTGAGCTCACGATAGTCAATACACATGCGGAATTACCCATCTTTCTTTTTGACGAACAAAACAGGAGCGCCCCAAGGAGAAGTACTAGGGCGTATAAAGCCTTTATCAAGAAGCTCTTGAAGTTGACTCGAGAGCTCTTGCATCTCAGAGTTTGCTAAACGGTAAGGAGACTTAGCGACAGGCGTAGCGCCAGGCACTAAATCGATACGAAAGTCGACAGAACGAGCAGGAGGTGGACCAAGAAGATCGTCGGGAAACACATCGAGGAAATCACGTACAACGGGGACGTCGCTTATGCTTGCGCCTTTATCCTTCTTTTCCACTATATGGGCAAGAAAGGCGAAGGTACCCTTACGTAAGCATTTGTTCGCTTGGATACATAATATAAGCTTGAGACCTTGAGAAGGTTTCTCGCCATACACGTGTAGAGAATCACCGTTTGGAAGGGGAAGGCAGATGAACTTTTCAAAACAAACAACTTCGGCACGAACTCGCCTAAGCCAATCCATGCCTACTATGATGTCAAAGCTACCCATTTTCATAGGTATAAGATCAATTGAGAACGTATGGTCGTTAAGAATCAAGGAGCAATTGGAAAGAATGGAATCGACAGCGACGGATTTACCATTAGCGACTTCGACAGCGTAGGATCTTGGCAACTTAGAGCTTTTACACATATGCAATTGTTCGAATTCTAACGATATAAAACTTCTATCGGTGCCAGTATCAAACAGGCAAGAAGCATAAATATGGTTCACAAGAAACGTACTAGTAATGACATCGTTTGCATTCTGAGCCTGAGCGGCAGTGATGACAAAAGCTCGGCCTCTAGCTGGTTGTTTTGAGCTTGAGGGATGTTTCGACATCGGTTAGCAAAGTGACCATACCTTGTCTTGGTGGTTCAGTGTTTGCAGGCGCAACGGCAGCTAAAGATTGTAAGGGTTGGGGGTTTGGCAGAGTGACGACCGCACAATTTTGGCTTGAAGCCTTCCGCTTCTTGCCTTTGTTCTTTTTGGATTGGGAGGGTGAAGGTTCAATAGCAGTGGTAGTATCGGTGGTATTAGTAACAGCTTGATGCGCACTCTTCGTCAAGACCTTGTCATAGGTTCCATGAAGAACGCATTTGTTGTTAAGTTTGGTGTCTATGGTATAGGCTTCCTCTATGGTTTTAGGGTTAGCGGAGGCAAGGTGGTTTGTCAGGGAAGGTGCAACATAGGGAATGAACTTGGCTATGGTTTTGGGGACGGAGTCAACCTGTCCAGTACAGGGGACATTGAGTTGTTTAAAGCGCGTAATCAGACCATCCATGTCGTTCCCCTTCTGAGTAAGTGTCATACCCCGACCACGTAAAACATGAAATCGTGGCGGAAACGTCGGGGAGTGTTGTAACAGAATTATTGTTTCACAACCATGGCATACAAAGTTATATTTTATTTATCAGACAAGAGTGTTACATTGTCTCAAAACAGGAAATAAAGAGTTCATAACATAGTTAAACTAAGTCCATCTTCATTTTTAAGTCTCTAAGGCACAGGTCCGCCCTAGTGTCACGATAATCATCCTATGCAAAAGCTCCTGAAAACACATGTGAAAATAGGTACGTCAGCATAAAAATGCCTGTGAGATACATAGGTTTTGTGAAAATAGGATTCATGACTTAAGTTTAAGAAAATGTTTAATAAAATTTAGTCATGAACCTTGTAAATTGTTTTGTTTTGTAAATCATTTAAAAAGCGATAAGATCAAATGATATGTATACATAAAAGAATAATACATGGTTAAATGAATAACCAAGTAAAATGAGTTGTATAAAATAAGTTGTTTGTAATGCAATGTCTTGTGAAAGATATGTTATTTGTATAAAATGTTATATGTCTAAATTGAAATGATTCAAATACGCTACGATATGTAATACCATACAAACACTTATATACAGGAAGTACCAGCGGCGTATCCACCATGCTTGTATCATATTACATACGTCTCGTTACTTAAATCACTTAAACAAACCACCAATGTATAAAGTCCATGTTTAAACCAATTGTCAAAAAGTCCTTGTATAAACCATGTCAAATGTTAAAAAGTCCAAATGTAGTCAAGTAATGTGTAACAAATGTTATGTATTGTAAGTAAAGTATTGTCACATAATCCAAATGTAGAAATGTACAAAACAAAGTATTTTTAATATATCAAAAAGTTATGTTTTGCAAAGTGAATGCATGTTACATTGATACAAACATTTATGTGGTAAGTTAACGCATACATTCAAGCCTTGAGACAGTTGGATAACCCTAAGTCAAGGTTATCAAAAGAAATGTTTTCGGATTCAGTCATTCCTTAAATCCAAACAAACCCGGGATGTCAGGAATGGGATTTGTCAAGTCCTATGGTACCACTACTTACTACCGAGTGGCGTAGCTAATGTTAATGAATGTATATAAGTCCCATTTGTGCAAACCAAATGTTATAGAAATTGTATACATGTCATATGAAAACAATGTACTAAGTATGCTAAGTTAACATACAAAGCATAAAAGTCATGTAAATCAATGTGCTAGCATGCTATCAGTCAACATACATAGCAGAAATGTAAAGTAAAACAATGTACTAAGTATGCTATCAGTCAACATACATAGCAAAACAATGTAAAGTAAAACAATGTAATGTAAATCATGTACTATAAATGTACTAACGAACATAGCAAGTATATGATGTGAAAACATGGAAAGCATGAAAGTAACAAGTAGGCACATGTGTTTCACCCCAAAACAGTTTGAAAACAGTAAAAGAGGGGTCTATGTACTGACCTGAGATTGCTTAGTAGTCCTTGAGTAACAACCAACCAATGCTAGAGATCACGGATATCAAACGACACCTAATATAGGTAACTATGTTAATATACCGGACCTAAATCGGAGGATTGGATAGAATGAGGGTTCGTAAACCAAACGAGTATGGAGACTCGTGTAATATGGTTTAACAAAGCCTACATACTAAAATGAAACCTAACTTAAGTGCTTACGATCCATTACGACGCGTTTAGGTAGCTTATGCTACTTTAACGCGTCGTTCGCGTGAAACGCGTTCAGAACGCCTAACTAGTCCTATGACAAGTAAAATATGCCTTAACATGTCTAATATTGTTGCCAAATCAGTTTAGATGTCAAAATTTATGTTACATATGCTTAAAATGAAATTTGGCGTTCAAAGGGCATTTTGGTAATTTACCTAAGGCATATATACTACCTATCATACAACTACTCAAACGATGTGACCATAAGGTATAACCTCGGAAGGTTATTCCTTATACAACTATGGTCACCTAATGTGTTTGGTTGGATCCTAATGATCGACCAAACGGGTCGGGTTCGAAAGTATAAGCGATTGTTTAGATCGCTTACCTTACGACCCTAAATAAGCACTAAACTAAAAGTGACGAGCTAAGCATGTTAAAACATGCTTAACTAAGTTTAGAAAACAGGTTTCGTATCAAAACAAACGGTTTTGATACCTAAGAGTAGTTTGGTTACAAAATACGCAAGAATACGTATTTTGGCCGAAACTACGGCTCGTCACTGAGCCTAGATAACGTGGTAATCAGTAGGTATAGTATCTAGGGACTATAACCATCGTGATTACGCTCACGTTATGAAGTTCAAACGAACTTCGCATCGACCATAAACTGGTCAACGCAGAAAGTCAAGCAAAGTTTGACTTTTAACGCTAAAAGAATAAAAGAACGAAGGAACACTTACAAAGGGTCCCCGAAAGCTTTGATTTCTCAAGTATTCTTAGGTATGAAGTAGTCTCACTTCAACTTAGAAAACTCTTAAGAATTCAAGTGGGTTTTGAGTTGAAATGGATGGGGTATTTATAGGATTCTTGGAACCGTTAGGATCGTTTATCGAATAACGTGCTTCGATCTTGGCCATACACATGTTGAAACCTTGTGGTAACTCAAAATGGCCCCTCATGAACTAAAAGGGCAAGTGTGGGTGAGTTTTGAGTGGTTAACAGCTGTAATTAGCTGTTAAAACTGATTAATCTGATCTGGGAGGCTGACGCGAGCCGCGTAAGGTATCACCAAGAGTTTACGCGGGCCGCCTGGCCCTTCTGATCAGAAACAACTTTGCTGAATTGACAGTTTAGGTCCCTGTTGGTGTTTAAGGCCATTTCCGACATGTTTAAGGCCCGTTAAGCCAACTTTAAGGCCCTAAAATGATGCCTAAACATTGTGGACATGAAACATGCTCAAGAATATGTCGGTTGTTGGTTCGTTTGGTCGTACGATCGCGATGTTCGGTTAATTACGACGGAATGCGCATAAGCGCGAAAAGCGATCCAAATTGCATGACGAATGGATTTTTCTCATGCCAAACACTAAAATAAAATATTTTAGTGCTTACATAAATTTTTGGATTTCCGGATGTATTCAGAACGTAAGTTATGCGCGAAAGTGCAAACTTATGCACTTTTTGACGCTTTTAGTCCCTGAATGACCCAAAAGTTTATTTTAGCACACCGAATCCCTCAAAGCCTATTTCGCAGTACGAATGTCTGTTCCAGTACGAATCGTCATACTTTCGCAGTTTGTCGAATTTAGTCCCTGTAGGCGAATTAACTTGTTTTTGCCATACCAAAGCCTTTAAAACTTATTTCTAAGTTATGTAAAGGTTATTTAAGGTATGTTAAGTATATGTTGATGTTACGGAGTATTTGTCGCATTAAACTGATTACGTTTATGCACCAGTTGACGTATAACTTTCCAGAAAGCGATATAGAGTTTGAAATTGAATAAAAGTCAAAACATGAAAAATGTAAAACATAACCAAACAAACATTGGGATTAAATAACATTGTTTTATTGATAATTGAACTGTTCACAATGATTACAAGCACAGATGTTACAGTCTCCCCTACTTGTGGAAATTTCGCCCCGAAATTTATTTAGAGGAAACTCGTGGGAATAGATGTGGATACTTCGCCTTCATTTGATCTTCGCGTTCCCAAGTAAACTCAGGTCCATGCTTAGATTCCCAGCAAACCTTGAGCAAAGGAATGCGCTTGCGTTTAAGCCACTTGACTTCACATTCCATGATTTCCACCGGCTTCTCAACAAATTTCAGTGTTTTATCAACACGAATTTCGTCAAGCGGTATGTGGAGGTTCTCATCAGCTAAACACTTCTTGAGATTAGACACGTGAAAGGTTGGATGAACATTTCCAAGTTCAGGAGGTAACTCAAGTCTGTAGGCTACCTTACCGATTCTTTCGACGATCTTGAATGGTCCAACGTATCTAGGTGCAAGTTTTCCTTTCTTTCCAAATCTGATCACACCTTTCCAAGGTGAGACCTTAAGTAATACACGATCACCGAGTTGAAAATCCAAGGGCTTGCGTTTTAGGTCCGCGTAACTCTTTTGACGGTATCTAGCTGTCTGAAGGTTATCACGAACTTTCTTAACCTTATCAGTTGTCTCTAAAATGAGGGCAGGTCCAGTAAGCTGAGCCTCACCGATCTCATACCAGCAGACTGGTGAACGACATTTTCGACCATAGAGAGCCTCGATAGGAGCCATGTTGATGCTGGAGTGATAACTGTTGTTGTAGGAGAATTCAACTAACGGAAGATGTGAATCCCAACTACCACCAAAATCAATCACACAAACTCTAAGCATATCCTCTAGAGTCTGGATTGTTCTTTCAGATTGACCATCCGTTTGCGGATGATAAGCTGTGCTCAGATTAAGTTGGGTCCCCATAGCAGATTGCATGGTTCCCCAAAAATGAGAAGCAAAACGAGCATCTCTGTCAGAAATGATGTTCAAAGGAACACCATGTCGAGCTACAATTTCATCCACATAGATTTTTGCAAGTTTGTCAGCAGAAAAATCCTCAAGGATTGGCAAGAAATGCGCTGACTTAGTAAGACGATCAACAACTACCCAGATGGCATCATAACCTTTCTTTGTGCGCGGAAGTTTAGTAATGAGATCCATAGTAATGTTTTCCCATTTCCAAACTGGGATCTCTGGTTGCTCCAATAAACCCGAACGACGTTGATGTTCAGCCTTAACCTTAAGACAAGTAAGGCATTTTGATACATATAAGGCAATGTCTTTCTTCATACCAGGCCACCAATACTGAATACGAAGATCCTTATACATCTTATCTGAGCCAGGATGAACAGAATAGCGAGACTTATGGGCTTCATCCATAAGCAAGGTACGAAGATCATCTTGGCTTGGAACCCACAAACGGTCCATGAAGTAATACGATCCATTGTCCTTCAGTTCAAGATCAGGTGTTATGTGATAGGGAAATTCCTTATCCATCAAACCTTGTGAAACACAAGATTGTTGAGCCTGAGAAATGCGGGCTTGGATATCGGATCGAGCTTGAATATTAGATTGAACACAGACACAATGAAGCTTAGTACGTTCCTTACGACTCAATGCATCGGCTACGACATTCGCCTTACCAGGATGGTAGCGAATTTCACAGTCATAGTCGTTTAGAAGCTCCACCCAACATCGTTGTCTCATGTTGAGTTCTTTCTGATTGAAGATATGCTGAAGACTTTTGTGGTCCGTGAAAACCACACATTTTGTACCGTACAAATAGTGTCTCCAGATCTTAAGAGCGAAGACAACTGCACCTAACTCAAGATCATGAGTGGTGTAGTTCTTCTCATGTATCTTCAATTGTCTTGATGCGTAGGCTATGACTTTGTTCCTTTGCATCAGAACACAACCAAGACCTAATTTAGATGCATCGCAATAAACGACGAAATCATCATTGCCCTCAGGCAAAGTCAGAACAGGTGCGTCACAAAGCTTCTGCTTCAAGTTTTGAAAAGCTTCCTCTTGTTTGAATCCCTAATCAAAGGCCTTGTTCTTCTGAGTTATTGCAGTTAGAGGAACTGCAATCTTCGAGAAGTTTTCTATGAAGCGGCGATAATAACCCACTAGACCAAGAAAGGAACGAACTTCAGTAGGAGTAGTAGGCGTATCCCAATCCTTAATCGCACTGATCTTAGAGGGATCTACATGAATACCTTGTTCGTTGACAATGTGTCCTAAAAATTGAACTTCTTTAAGCCAGAATTCACACTTGGAGAATTTGGCGAAAAGTTGCTCTTTCTTTAGGAGTTCCAAAGTAAGACGAAGATGTTGCTTGTGATCAGCTCGCATCTTAGAATAAATCAAGATGTCGTCAATAAAAACAATGACGAACTGATCCAAATAAGGCTTGCAGACCCTATTCATTAAGTCCATGAAAACAGCAGGAGCATTAGTTAAACCAAATGGCATGACTGTGAACTCATAATGCCCATAACGAGTGCGAAACGCTGTCTTGGGAATATCTTCTTCATGCACACGAAGTTGATGATACCCAGAACGTAGATCAATCTTTGAAAAATAAGAAGCGCCTTGTAACTGATCAAAGAGATCATCGATGTGAGGTAGGGGATACCGATTCTTGATGGTAAGCTTGTTAAGCTCACGATAATCGATACACATCCTAAAAGATCCATCCTTCTTCTTGACAAAAAGAACGGGAGCACCCCAAGGTGAAAAGCTAGGACGGATAAAACCTTTGTCAGAGAGCTCCTGAAGCTGCTTAGACAACTCTTGCATTTCAGACGGTGCAAGACGGTAGGGAGCTTTGGCAATGGGATTTGCACCAGGTACGAGATCAATACGGAACTCGACTTGGCGTGCTGGGGGTAGACCAGGTAAATCTTCAGGGAAAACTTCAGGATAATTCCGAACAACAGGAATATCTTGGATAGACTTACCTTTGCCTTTATCTGATGTGACATGTGCCAAGAAGGCCACATAATTCTTTCGCAGATACTTCCGAGCTTTAAAACAAGACATGAGTTTGAGACCACCAGCAGGTTTCTCACCATGAACCTGTAGGATCTCCCCTGTCGAAAGCGGCACACGAACAATCTTCTCAAAACAAACTACCTCTGTGTGGGGCTTGGCTAACCAATCCATACCCACAATAACGTCGAAGCTTCCAAGTTGCATAGGCGTGAGGTCAATAGGAAAAAGATGGTCGTTAAGGTTCAACTGGCAGTTGCGAAGAACAGAATCAAGAACAATGGGTTCACCACTAGCAACTTCTACCGTCAAAGGTTTACCTAGTTTCGTTCTAGACACGCGAAGCAATGGCTCAAAAGATAAAGACACAAAACTCTTATTGGCACCCGAATCAAAAAGAACAGATGTAGGCTGATTATTAATAAAGAACGTACCGTTCACCACTTCATTGTCTGCTTCTGCCTCTTATGCATTCATGTTGAAGACTCGACCTCGAGCCTGAGCTTGATTCTGATTTGGATTCTGATTCTGGTTTGCTAGCCTTGGGCACCGGTTTCTGTAGTGGGTCAGATCCCCACAATTGTAGCACGAACCAGGAGGGAAATGAGGTCGTGCAGCTTGACCTTGTTGCTGAGCAAGAGGCTGAGCAACTTGTTGGGCTTGGTTCTGAACTGCCTGATTCTGGTTGACAGGAATGCGGTAAGTAGCAGCAAGATGACCATTTCTTCCGCAGTTAGTGCAATGACGACATTGGAGATGTGGTAGGTGATGGCCGTTACACCTGTTGCACAAAGGTTCATTGCTAAGATATGGCTTCTTGGCTAGTGGTTGCGCAGGCTGATTTGGTGCAGCTTGAGCCTGTGCATTAACGGCATAGTTTTGGGAAGCCTTTCGCTTCCTAGACCCCCTTGAGGAACCAGAATCCTTTCCCTTCTTGTTTTGACCTTTCTTGCTATCTTCTTTGTCAGACGCCTGCTTCTTACCCTTGTCACCCTTTTTATGCAGCTTTCCCTTTCGAACCTGCGACTCAGTCAATGTCGCTGCTAACTCGATCGCCTGACGGAGTGTGGTAGGGTTACTACCAGTAATGATGTCTTGCACTGAGTCAGGTAGGCCGTCGATGTACCTTTCGATAGCCTTGTCGACTAGGGTAACCATAGTCGGGCAAAGCAGACTCAACTCCTCAAATCTATCAGTATACGCCCTGTGCTCGCCACTGTCTTGCTTCAAATCATCAAACTCTCTCTCCAAAGCTCGCAGTTCATGATGAGGACAGAACTCCCTCATCATAAGGGCCCTAAGTTTGGCCCAAGTTTGTGCTAGAGCAACTTCTGCACCCCGGTCTCTCATAATCCCGTTCCACCACATAAGAGCCCTCTTCTGAAACACACTCGAAGAAAACTCAACCTTGCGATTGTTAGGACACTGCACGTGATGGAAAGTATTCTCAATGCTCTCGAACCATTGAAGAAGCCCAGTCGCTCCCTCAGAACCACTAAACTTGAGTGGTTTAGCCGAGTTAAAATTCTTGAAATTGCATGGAGCATTATTTTTATTGTTGGCTTGGTTCCATTGAGCAAAGAGGTTTAGGAATTGAGCAGCCATTTGCTGCGCAATGATTTCTGCCAGTTCGGCAGTCGCTATCTGGTTTTCGCATCGAGGAGGCATTCTAAAAGAGGAAAACATGAAAGGAAACGAGTGAGATGATTGGATGAAGAGAATGAGATGAAACAAAATCAACAAAAGCAAAGATGGTGGTCATTCGTCTGCATCACAAAGCAAACAAACGACACACAGTGACTAATCAAAGTAAATGGGTCAAAAATAATGTATGGCGAAGACATGCTCGCCTATAAGTGAACACTCACCAAAAGAGTTCCCAAGTAAGAGTGACTGGTCCGATTATGTGGATTTGTACGAACACTCTAGCCTTAGACAGAAAACCCAGGGTACAGGCATTCACTCTTCCAGTTTGCACGTGTTCACACTATTTAGAACCCAAAACTTTGATGAGATTTTGAAAACTTGGAAGGTACAAGGCCAAAAATCAAACTGGAAGGGTTCAAAACCATATAACAGAGGGTTCAAAACCTTGTAATAAATCATTTAAAAACAGATGATTGATTTTCGAAAATCGTTTTGGAAAATTGGGTTCTTGTATTGATACTCACCTAAGGATAGGTGATGTGCATGTTTTAAGATCTAAACACAAGATAACTTGTGTTAGGGTCCTAGAAAGGTTATAGTCTAGGTCAAAGAATTACTAATAACCTAATTCCCTATAACCATTGCCTCTGATACCAACTTTTCTATCACACCCCGACCACGTAAAACATCAAATCGTGGCGGAAACTTCGGAGAGTGTTGTAACAGAATTATTGTTTCACAACCGTGGCATACAAAGTTATATTTTATTTATCAGACAAGATTGTTACATTGTCTCAAAACAGGAAATAAAGAGTTCATAACATAGTTAAACTAAGTCTATCTTCATTTTTAAGTCTCTAAGGCACAGGTCCGCCCTAGTGTCACGATCATCATCCTATGAAAAAGCTCCTGAAAACATATGTGAAAATAGGTACGTCAGCATAAAAATGCCTGTGAGATACATAGGTTTTGTGAAAATAGGATTCATGACTTAAGTTTAAGAAAATGTTTAATAAAATTTAGTCATGAACCTTGTAAATTGTTTTGTTTTGTAAATCATTTAAAAAGCGATAAGATCAGATGATATGTATACATAAAAGAATAGTATATGGTTAAATGAATAACCAAGTAAAATGAGTTGTATAAAATAAGTTGTTTGTAAATCAATGTCTTGTGAAAGATATGTTATTTGTATAAAATGTTATATGTCTAAATTGAAATGATTCAAATACGCTACGATATGTAATACCATACAAACACTTATATATAGGAAGTACCAGCGGCGTATTCACCATGCTTGTATCATATTACACACGTCTCGTTACTTAAATCACTTAAACAAACCACCAATGTATAAAGTCCATGTTTAAACCAATTGTCAAAAAGTTCTTGTATAAACCATGTCAAATGTTAAAAAGTCCAAATGTAGTCAAGTAATGTGTAACAAATGTTATGTATTGTAAGTAAAGTATTGTCACATAATCCAAATGTAGAAACGTACAAAACAAAGTATTTTTAATATATCAAAAAGTTATGTTTTGTAAAGTGAAAGCATGTTACATTGATACAAACATTTATGTGGTAAGTTAACGCATACATTCAAGCCTTGAGACAGTCGGATAACCCTAAGTCAAGGTTATCAAAAGAAATGTTTTCGGATTCAGTCATTCCTTACATCCAAACAAACCCGGGATGTCAAGCCAAAGGGCAAGACCACGAACTCGTAATGAACATAACGCGTACGAAAGGAGGTTTTAGGTACATCTTCTTCAAGGAATCGAAGTTGATGGTACCCAGAACGAAGATCGATTTTTGAAAAGCAGGTCACGCCTTGCAATATCGAAGAGGTCATCGATGCGAGGAATAGGGTATCGGTTTTTGACAGTAAGCTTGTTGAGCTCATGATAGTCAATACACATGCGGAATTACCCATCTTTCTTTTTGACGAACAAAACAGGAGCGCCCCAAGGAGAAGTACTAGGGCATATAAAGCCTTTATCAAGAAGCTCTTGAAGTTGACTCGAGAGCTCTTGCATCTCAGAGGGTGTTAAACGATAAGGAGACTTAGCGACAGGCGTAGCACCAGGCACTAAATCGATACAAAAGTCGACAGAACGAGCAGGAGGTGGACCAAGAAGATCGTCAGGAAACACATCGGGGAAATCACGTACAATGGGGACGTCGCTTATGCTTGGGCCTTTGTCCTTCTTTTCCACTATATGGGCAAGAAAGGCGAAGGTACCCATACGTAAGCATTTGTTCGCTTGGATACATGACATAAGCTTGAGACCTTGAGAAGGTTTCTCGCCATACACGTGTAGAGAATCACCGTTTGGAAGAGGAAGGTAGATGAACTTTTCAAAACAAAAAACTTCGGCACGAACTTGCCTAAGCCAGTCCATGCCTACTATGATGTCAAAGCTACCCATTTTCATAGGTATAAGATCAATTGAGAACGTATGGTCGTTAAGAATCAAGGAGCAATTGGAAAGAACGGAATCGACAGCGACGGATTTACCATTAGCGACTTCGACAGCGAAGGATCTTGGCAACTTAGAGCTTTTACACATATGCAATTGTTCGAATTCTAATGATATAAAACTTCTATCAGCGCCAGTATCAAACAGGCAAGAAGCATAAATATGGTTCACAAGAAACGTACTAGTAATGACATCGTTTGCATTCTGAGCCTGAGCGGCAGTGATGACAAAAGCTCCGCCTCTAGCTGGTTGTTTTGAGCTTGAGGGATGTTTCGACATCGGTTAGCAAAGTGACCATACCTCTGACAGTTGGCACATTTCCGGCAGGGTACGTTGGTTGGATGATGAAACAAACAGGTAGTACATCGTGGATGAGATACAACGTAGCCTTGTCTTGGTGGTTCAGTGTTTGCAGGTGCAACGGCAGCTAAAGCTTGTAAGGGTTGGGGGTTTGGCAGAGTGACGACCGCACAATTTTGGCTTGATGCCTTCCGCTTCTTGCCTTTGTTCTTTTTGGATTGGGAGGGTGAAGGTTCAATAGCAGTGGTAGTATCGGTGGTATCAGTAACAGCTTGATGCGTACTCTTCGTCAAAACCTTGTCATACGTTCCATGAAGAACGCATTTGTTGTTAAGTTTGGTGGCTATGGTATAGGCTTCCTCTATGGTTTTAGGGTTAGCGGAGGCAAGGTGGTTTGTCAGGGAAGGTGCAACACAGGGAATGAACTTGGCTATGGTTTTGGGGACGGAGTAGACCTGTCCAGTACAGGGGACATTGATTTGTTTAAAGCGCGTAATCAGACCATCCATGTCGCTCCCCTTCTGAGTAAGTGTCACACCCTGACCACGTAAAACATCAAATCGTGGTGGAAACGTCGGGGAGTGTTGTAACAGAATTATTGTTTCACAACCATGGCATACAAAGTTATATTTTATTTATCAGACAAGAGTGTTACATTATCTCAAAACAGGAAATATAGAGTTCATAACATAGTTAAACTAAGTCTATCTTCATTTTTAAGTCTCTAAGGCACAGGTCCGCCCTAGTGTCACGATCATCATCCTATGCAAAAGCTCCTGAAAACACATGTGAAAATAGGTAAGTCAGCATAAAAATGCCTGTGAGATACATAGGTTTTGTGAAAATAGGATTCATGACTTAAGTTTAAGAAAATGTTTAATAAAATTTAGTCATGAACCTTGTAAATTGTTTTGTTTTGTAAATCATTTAAAAAGCGATAAGATCAGATGATATGTATACATAAAAGAATAATACATGGTTAAATGAATAACCAAGTAAAATGAGTTGTATAAAATAAGTTGTTTGTAAAGCAATGTCTTGTGAAAGATATGTTATTTGTATAAAATGTTATATGTCTAAATTGAAATGATTCAAATATGCTACGATATGTAATACCATACAAACACTTATATATAGGAAGTACCAGCGGCGTATCCACCATGCTTGTATCATATTACACACGTCTCGTTACTTAAATCACCTAAACAAACCACCAATGTATAAAGTCCATGTTTAAACCAGTTGTCAAAAAGTCCTTGTATAAACCATGTCAAATGTTAAAAAGTCCAAATGTAGTCAAGTAATGTGTAACAAATGTTATGTATTGTAAGTAAAGTATTGTCACATAATCCAAATGTAGAAATGTACAAAACAAAGTATTTTGAATATATCAAAAAGTTATGTTTTGCAAAGTGAATGCATGTTACATTGATACAAACATTTATGTGGGAAGTTAACGCATACATTCAAGCTTTGAGACAGTCGGATAACCCTAAGTCAAGGTTATCAAAAGAAATGTTTTCGGATTCAGTCATTCCTTACATCCAAACAAACCCGGGATGTCAGGAATGGGATTTGTCAAGTCCTATGGTACCACTACTTACTACCAAGCGGTGTAGCTAATGTTAATGAACATATATAAGTCATGTTTGTGCAAACCAAATGTTATAGCAATTGTATACATGTTATATGAAAACAATGTACTAAGTATGCTAAGTTAACATATATGCTAAGTTAACATACAAAGTAGAAAAGTCATGTAAATCAATGTGCTAGCATGCTATCAGTCAACATACATAGCAGAAATGTAAAGTAAAACAATGTACTAAGTATGCTATCAGTCAACATACATAGCAAAACAATGTAAAGTAAAACAATGTAATGTAAATCATGTACTATAAATGTACTAACGAACATAGCAAGTATATGATGTGAAAACATGGAAAGCATGAAAGTAACAAGTAGGCACATGTGTTTCACCCCAAAACAGTTTGAAAACAGTAAAAGAGGGGTGTATGTACTCACCTGAGGTTGCTTAGTAGTCCTTGAGTAACAACCAAACAATGCTAGAGATCACGGATATCAAACGGCACCTAATATAGGTAACTATGTTAATATACCGGACCTAAATCAGAGGATTTGATAGAATGTGTCACACCCCGACCACGTAAAACAACAAAACATGGCGGAAACATCGGGGAGTGTTGTAACAGAATCATTGTTTCATAACACATGGAAAATTTAATATTGTTTTATTAAATACACGAGTTACAATGTCTTGACAATCAAAGAAACATAACATAAATAACTAGTCTTGCATCTTTTATTGTCACTAAGGCCCATGTCCGCCTAAGTGTATCTTGATCAATCCTAAGCTTCATTTCCTGAAACACATGTGAAAATAGGTACGTCAGCATAAAAATGCCGGCGAGTACATAGGTTTTGTGAAAATAAGATTCATGACTTCTGTTTAAGAAAATTTTTAGTCATGAACCATGTAATTTGCTTTGTCTTTGTAAATCATTTGAAAAACAATAAGTTCAGATGATACGTATAAATAAGAGAATAATGCATGATTAAATGAATAACCATGTAAAATGAGTTTGTATAAGTTAAGTTGTTTGTAAAACAATGTATTGTGAAAAGTATGTTATTTGTATAAAATGTTATATGTCATAAACTGAAATGATTTAAATAACGCTACGATATGTAATACCATACAAACACTTATATATAGGAAGTACCAGCGGCGTATCCACCATGCTTGTATCATATTACACATGCATCGTTACTTAATCACTTACTCAAACCAAACCAACAATGTAAAATGTTCATGTCTAATGTAAATCATGTAATGTATAACCAATGTCAAAAGTGTTTATGTGTCAAATGTAAACCATGTAATGTGTAACCAAAATGATATGTATGGCTAGTGAAAATGTATCAACTAAACCATAGATGCACAAGAACATAGTATTGAAGTAAAACTTGGTTTAAATCAAAGCTATGTTTTGTGGAAATGCATGATCAATGTAAATCATGTAATATGTAACCAAAATGATATGTATGGCTAGTGAAAATGTATCAACTAAACCATATGCACAAGAACATAGTATTGAAGTAAAACTTGGTTTAAATCAAAGCTATGTTTTGTGGAAATGCATGCTATACTGATACGAACATCTATGCGGTATTGTGAAAATGCATACATCCAAGCCTTGAGACTGCGACGATAAACCCTTAAACCACTTAAAGGTTTATCTAAATTATGTATATCGAATTTGGTCATTCCTTTCATCCCCTTTCCCTGGGATGTCCGGAACGGGAGTTGTCAATTCCTATGGTACCACTACCTACTAACGAACGACGTAGCTAATGTTAATGAATGTATTGTTCCATTGTAAACAACCCAAATGTCATAACAAAATGTAAGCATGTGATGAAAACACTGTACTAAGTATGTAACCAACGGACATACATAGCATAAAATGTAAATGTAAAACAATGTACTAAGTACGCACGCAATGGGCATACATAGCATAAAATGTAATGAAATCATGTACTATAAATGTACTAATGAACATAGGAAGTATATGATGTGAAAACAGGAAAGCATGAAAGTAACAAGTAGGCACATGTGTTCCACCCCAAAACAGTTTGGAAAACAGTAAAAGAGGGGTCTATGTACTCACTTGAGATTGCTCAGTAGTTCTGGAGTAATAACCAAACAATGCTAGAGATCACGGAATCAAACGGCACCTAATATAGGTAACTATGTTAATAAACCCGGACCTAATTCGGAAGATCTGATAGAATGAGGGTTCGTAAACCAAACGAGTATAGAGACTCATGTCATATGGTTTAACAAAGCCTACATACTAATTGAAACCTTAATCTAAGTGCTTTCGACCCGTTACGACCCGTTTAGGTAGCTTATGCTACTTTAACGCGTCGTTCGCGTGAAACGCGTTCGGACCGCCTAACTAGTCCTATGACAAGTGTTATATGCCTAAACATGTTACATAATCAGTTATGTGACAAAATTTTAGGTTACATATGCTTAATTACCAATTATACATGAAAAGGGTATTCTGGTAATTTACCTAAGGCATATAAACTACCTATCATATAACTACTTAAACGATGTGACCATAAGGTATAACCTCGGAAGGTTATTCCCTATATACTACGGTCACCCAATGTATTTGGTCGGATCCTAATGATCGACCAAACTGGGTCAGGTTCGAAGGTATAAGCGATTTATTAGATCGCTTACCCTACGACCCTAGACAACATGGTAATCAGTAGGCATAGTCCCAAGGGACTATAACCATCGTGATTACAATCACGTTGCGAAGTTCAAACGAAATTCGCATTGACCATTACTGGTCAACGCAGAAAGTCAAACAAAGTTTGACTTTCAGACTCGAAAAACAATAAAAGAACGAAAGAATACTTACGAAGGGTCCCCGAATGCTAATTTCGATTCAAGAATCTCAGGTATGAAACAATGGTTTCAACTTAGAGTTTCTCAATCAAAATTCTAGTGATTTTTGAAGTTGGGGTGATGGGGTATTTATAGTTTTCGGGTAACCGTTAAGATCGTTTCATGGAAACCGTGCTCGAATCCTACCCGTACATGTGTTGCAAAGTTGTGGTGACTAAAAAAGGGTTCTTATCAGCTGACTAGACAAGTGTGAGTGTGTGGTTGAGGATTAAACAGCTGCAATCTGATGTTAAATACACTTAATCTGGTCTGGTTAGGCAGTCGCGTAGCGCTACTGCAAAGGCATTAGGCAGTCACGCTACGCTAGCACCCTCCTGTTTCAGAAATATTTCAAAAGTGGCAGAAATGGTCCCTGCATGTGTTTAAGGCCTTTTTCGATGCGTTTGAACCCCATTAACCTCATTTCAAGGCTCTAAAATGAAGTTAAAGTATAGGGAACTCAAAACATGCTCAAAAATATGCCGGATGATGGTTCGTTTGGTCGTACGAACGCGATGTTCGCTTAATTACGACGGAATGCGCACAAGCGCGAAAAACAATCCAAAATGCGTGACGAATGGATTTTTCTTATGCCAAACACTAAAATAAAATATTTTAGTGCTTACATAAATTTTTGGATGTCCGAATGTATTCAGAACGTAAGTTATGCGCGAAAATGCAAACTTGTGCACTTTTTGACACTTTTAGTCCCTGAATGAGCCAAAAGTTTATTTTAGCACACCGAACCCCTCAAAGCCTATTTCTAAGCTATATAAAGGATATTTAAGGTGTGTTTAACTTATGGTCATGTTCCGGAATGTTCGTTACAGTTCAAATTGGCATACTTTCGCAGTTTGTCAAGTTTAGTCCCTGTAAGCGAATTAACTTGTTTTTGCCATACCAAAGCCTTCAAAACTTATTTCTAAGTTATGTAAAGGTTATTTAAGGTATGTTAAGCCTATGTCACTATTCCAGAGTGTTTGTTGCATTAAACTGGTTATATTTACGCATCGGTGCGCGTATAACCTTCTAGAAAGAGATTTAGAGTTTGGAATTGAACAAAAATTGATATGTGCAGATGATACAGATATTTTTACAAATCCGAAATATGAAATATAATATTTCATTGGTTCGGTATTTGTTTGATGGCCGTGGAGGCACAGGTGTTACGGAATGAGGGTTCGTAAACCAAACGAGTATGGAGACTCGTGTAATATGGTTTAACAAAGCCTACATACTAAAATGAAACCTAACCTAAGTGCTTACGACCCATTACGACCCGTTTAGGTAGCTTATGCTACTTTAACGCGTCGTTCGCGTGAAACGCGTTCGGAACGCCTAACTAGTCCTATGACAAGTAAAATATGCCTTAACATGTCTAATATTGTTGCCAAATCAGTTTAGATGTCAAAAGTTATGTTACATATGCTTAAAATGAAATTTGGCGTTCAAAGGGCATTTTGGTAATTTACCTAAGGCATATATACTACCTATCATACAACTACTCAAACGATGTGACCATAAGGTATAACTTGTTGGATCGTTGTTTGACCCGATTGAGTCGTTCAGAAGAGTTGTAAGTCCAGTTCAAAGGCGGAATCAGAGAACTAGACACCGAAACAGCTTGATACTTTAAGATCTGTCAATTATATTGTTTTTAACATCTATTACAACCTGACAGAAATTCAGCAGCACCTCGTTACAGATCTGAAGGTCGCGTACCAAATGAAATGACAATGCACCTATTTATACTAGTGATGATTTCGCTTATGTGTACATGCCATAAAAGCGAAATCACCTGTATCTGATTTCGCTTTTATGGACATTGTCCATATGAGCGAAATCAACTCTTAAACTTCTAACTTTCGACTCTCAAATCTCGTGCACTGGATATTCTAACCTATCCTATTATAACACATGATACAAGACGAAGTCAATAGACGTAATGCACTAACAGACTCCCCCTCGGATATTGACGAAGTCTTCAGTGACTAATCTTCAATATGACACATCTTCAGTCTTGATCATTCTGCCTTCTCTTTCAAGTTGTAACAATGTAAGCATCCAACAATCTTTAACTTCTTCTATCAGCTTCAGGCTCCCCCTTTCATCAAGCTTCCGTGCTTTGGGATCGACACCTAGCTTTCCATCTACAAGCTCCTCTTTGTTTCAAGCTTGTCTTCAGACTCCCCCTTAGACTCTGCTCTCGGGATCGTAGTCTGGAATCTCATCTGCAATCACTCAAACATTTATAAATACAATTTTTTCGTATTATCAATCAAATTCTCTAATCCACTCCCCCTATCAACAAACTGTATAGATTTGGCAGTGTTAAAGAATCCAACTCCCTCACAGTTTATCATCCAAGTTCAAGTTAATGACCTTGGAGATATCACAAACTGTTTTTGAAATTTTTGATTTTAAATCAAGTTTCAAATTAATGAACTTGTTTTATTTTCAGAAACACAATCAGCTTACTTAGATTTTGAAACTCAGCATTTCAGATATTGATTGTCGAAAATAAAGCAGAAATCAAAATCTTTTTGTATTTTCTGAAAATATAAAGCAATAAAGAAATATGTACAAACATATTTACAGACAATATTTTTGTTTTGAGTATGCGTCAGAGGATCATATCAGTTTATGACAAGTCACAAGTACCGTTGAGCTTAGTTACACAGTAAAAATTAAACAATTCACTTAGATTGTCGATATACTTGTCCACTTAAATTTTCATACAAATTTCAACTGATTCAGGATACGAATTAGGTGTTTTAAGAACTTAAACTTATTCATGTGTCCCACCTCTTGAATATACTCCCGTATCCAGATCCCAATATTCAGTCTTACAGGCAATTATAACACAAATGATATCTGTAAGGGGTTAATAAATTATGAAGAATCATGAGAGCTCAGGTCAGAACCATCGTTCAGCAGAGAGATCATGACTCAACTTGTGGGTGTGTCCCCTTTAGAGGATCTTTTTTACAACAGCATTGCTAAGCAATTTTATTGTCTTATCATATATGCTGAGGGTTTATGCTATGTTTCAAGCATTTGCGGAAAGTATTATTCGAGGACTAGGTCAGAACTACCGTTCAGCAGAAGTCCCGGAATAATACCCCAGACATCTTTGAGTATAAAAACCTGTATATCAGAATACGAAACCTTTCAAACGAGATTTCAGGGGTTACCTATATATCCAAGTAGTGTTCCCCACGAAATAAGTAAGTTTGAATTTATGTTTATATCCCGAAAAAGTTTACTAAATGTATAAAAACCTATCGACACATCCACGGTGAGATCGTTTAACACATTTAAACTTTCCAATTCTTTAGCATACTGTAACTGTCTACTGATGTACTATCATTTCCTCTTTTTATGCAAAAACTCAATTTTTTAATTTTATCATGTTTTTGGCTTTTTCAAATTTTCAAATGTTTTTGGATTTTCTGACAACAATACTCCCCCTAAAATGCAAAACCATTTAAAGAAAATTTGACAACCAACACTGATAGCTTTGTCTCGCCATCCATTTTCTGCATCTCATGCTCTGTTTTGCAGAAAATATAACATACCCCCATGATTTACAACCCATTGATATTTACAGTTTGAAAACCGTTTTTCAATCTGATGAAAGTAATCATGTTTGTTCAGTCGTGAGGGTTTCGGCGTATTCAATCAAAACTCCCCCTTACAACAAACTATTTTCCCATAATGATTTCAAAACACTTAAGTTTGTTTTAATCAGAATGGTTTTTCCGGAAAAATTAGTTTGTTTACCCATCACTTGTGGGTTCGGGGTCATCTCATCACCTTGTTCTCTTTTAACCATTTTGAAAATTTAACATTATTAGGTCAAACACCACTATCACTTGTAGAAAATCAAGTACAACTTAATGTCCTTGATTAACCACTTGTAAGACGAAATATCACAGTTACCATCCTGTGAATTTCTCAAGAATGATGCCGATACCTGCTTCACACTTACCAACCTGGAAGCTTCGGCAAGTCAGGAATTCAACCAACAGATTTTTATACCCAAGCCTGAACAGCCTTAGGTGTGTTTTGAACATTTCTCTTTTCTTCATAAAATTCTTTTGCCCCTTTTACCTTTCCATCAGCCATCTTGCTAAAAATATGTTTAACATTGCTATTAAACATTTTTCCAGCATCAACACCTTTTGATTTTAGGTTTGCGGCTCGTAATGGTGGAAAGTTCTCATCATTCATTAATGGAACTGTTTCTTCCCTTTTTACCTCAACTTGTGGCTCATCTGATTTTGTGGAATCAGATTCATTGCCCGATGGTGGCTTGTCTGACTTTGACACATCAGATTCATCGCCAATAACTTTCTTTTTCCTTTTGTTTGTCCTCAGATTTGTATCTGAAGAATTCTATTTGCTTGGCTTTGCAGTCGAGTGAATCGATTCATCAGAACTTTTATTCGAACCAACTGGTGAACCTGAAGACAAAATCTTCTCCAAGTATTCTCTCGCCTTCTTCCTCTTTTTCCTCAGTCTGTCTCTCTGCCCTTGTGAAAGCTTTACTTTCTTATTTTCCACTTTCTGTTCTTTAGGCTTGACAGTGACTGGTTTCTTTACCGTTCTCTGAGATTCAACCCTCGATCTTCCCATCGATCTCCTTGAGCAATCTCTGGCAATATGTCCTCTGATTTGACAATTATAGCATCTTCTTGTCTCATAACTCCAATTCTGGCAGTTAACAGCAATGTGTCCTCTCACACCACAGGTGTAGCACACTCTGTTATAGTACCATCCACTTTGGTCAGTCCAAACCTTCAGATCATAACATTGTTTGGCTTGGTGATAATCTTTTCTCCTCTTCAATGCTGGATTTGTCTTTTGAGCACTGTGGTCAAACCTGCACCACTTATTACCAACATTTTGTGAGTTTTTATTTACAAATTTTTGTGATTTTTTATAATGATTGGATGACTTGGCTGATGAGCTTTTATTTTCATTTTTAAAATTTTTAAAATTTTTAAATTTTTGTTTCTGTTCTACACTCTTCTTAACAGGTTTTTGCGAACATTCACCTGTTTCAGTAGTTTGCAAAACAGTATTTTTAAATTTTTCTTGTAAATCTAAAAATATTTTTCTTTTCTTTTCTTTTTCATCATCAGCTTTGTTATCACAATCTTCAATTTTGACTTTGTCAAAATTTGTGACATTGTCACTTATTGGAACAGAATTGATCGGTTTTGGAGAATCATGTGATGTAAAATTCACAAAACCTTTCAATTTCACTTCAAGCTCTTTGATTTTAATCCGAGCTTTTTCAGCTTCTTTTTCAAGCTGAATGATTTTAGCAAGATGAGAATTTATTTCAATTTGTTTTTCAAGATTATTTTTACCAAAAATATCTTTCTCATCTTCTAAAATCTTGATTTGAATTTGAAAATCTTTTTCTTTCAAAACTTTGTTTTCGAATGTCAAACTGTCCACATCACTCAACAGTTTGACATTTTCAGTTTTCAGTTTTTCACAGTTCAAGCGCAACTCCAAAATACGTTCATCATCAGCTTTCTTTTCAGCTTTCAAAGTCTGAATATCTTCAATCTGTTTCTTCTCTTTCTGAACAATCTCTTTTTTAATCACTGGTTCAGATTTCTCAGATACAGACTTTTCAGATTCTTCTTTCTTTGAAATTACTTCCTCAAAACTTTGCTGTTTTTCAGTAACATTTTCTTGTACAGCTTCTTCAGTCATCACAACTTCACATTTTGTTTGACTTGAAATCTGCTCCACCTCATAATCTGAATCGCCATGATCAAATATTGGCATGTTTTTAGCTTCTTGATCATCATTTACTGCCAACTGATTACCAGTAGTAACTTCATCATCATGATCACCAGCATTACTAGGATCTGCTTCAGACATCTGATCCCCATCATCTCCAGTGAATTTCCTAGGCTTCAGGCACTGGCAACTGCTGTCCTGTACACTCCCTGCTCCACAGTCGCAAAATAACCTACTTGATCGAGAGTAGACAACACGATGTCCTTGATGACAGACATCTGCACAAACAGAACAACAACCTTTTGAATCGGTCAAATCACATGTATAACAGAAATACCAGTGCTGTTCCATAAAATTACTCCCACTGATCGTAAACGTACAAACTTTAGAAGCGAGGACTTTTTCACTGTTACTATCATGATCAACCTTACTGCTTGACATCTTCAAACAACTTGAGACAAACAAACAAATCAAACACAGTGAGTTTAATCAATATCAAACAAATGAATAGGACGGATATCCAAACAACTTGTATCTTCGAGCAAAATCTCAAATGTTCACAAGAGTGAAATCACTGGTTGTCCGAATAAGCTGAATCACAATGTACGAATAAGCTGAATCACTTTGTACGAATAAGCGGAATCACTTTGTACGAATAAGCGGAATCACTTTGTACGAATAAGCGGAATCACTTTGTACAAATAAGCGGAATCACTTTGTACGAATAAGCGGAATCACTTTGTACTAATAAGCGGAATTAGAATTCTGAGTGACCTTTGGAGCGAAATCACACTTATCTAGTCCACACAAGCGAAATCACTTGACTAAAAAGCGAAATCAGACCATATATGTCCCTAAGAGCGAAATCACTTGTATCAGATTGACATTGCAGCGAAATCTCACTGAATGTGTGACACAAAAGCGGAATCTGCCTGACACAAAAGCGAAATCACTTATTCTGTTGCACCTATGAGCGAAATCTGATGGTCATATGAGCGAAATCAGAATGACAAATAAGCGAAATCACTGAATGTTCGTATGAGCAAAATCAAGTCCGAAGTCAATTTGGTCCATTTTTAGTCCGAATTTCAATGTGAAACTTTCAAGGGTTTGTTAATATCCAATTATCTATGATCTGTGAAATTTTGATCCGGTTTTGTCTGATAAAACTTTCTGAAATGATGAAAGAAGGTGTAGAAGTCAGAATATAATCGAAATCAAGCTAAACTCTTCTTCACTTGCTCTGATACCACTTGTTGGATCGTTGTTTGACCCGATTGAGTCGTTCAGAAGAGTTGTAAGTCCAGTTCAAAGGCGGAATCAGAGAACTAGACACCGAAACAGCTTGATACTTTAAGATCTGTCAATTATATTGTTTTTAACAATGATTACAACCTGACAGAAATCCGGCAGCACCTCGTTACAGATCTGAAGGTCGCGTACCAAATGAAATGACAATGCACCTATTTATACTAGTGATGATTTTGCTTATGTGTACATGCCATAAAAGCGAAATCACTTGTATCTGATTTCGCTTTTATGGACATTGTCCATATGAGCGAAATCAACTCTTAAACTTCTAACTTTCTACTCTCAAATCTCGTGCACTGGATATTCTAACCTATCCTATTATAACACATGATACAAGACGAAGTCAATAGACGTAATGCACTAACATAACTGATGTGTTCAGAATTATACACATCTTCTGTATCAAATTACCCCCTATTTCAGAGAAATTGTATGCGTTTATCCTTTGTATTTGGTACTGAATCGATTAAATTATGAATCTGTAGGAATCGGTGAAATATCTGTGGATTATGCGAAAAAACGGTACAAGATATAAAGGAAACAATACATCGGGAAACGTGTCAAAGAAAATCAAGAATTTGACCTAGACCAACACTTGCGCACCGTAAGGATCATAGTGTAACGGTGCGTAAGGGTAAAAGACAAAAGAAAAGTTAGTAAAAAGCTTGCGCACCGCAACAACAACAGTGTAACGGTGCGTAAGCACTTTACTGAGTGAAGTAGGTTAAAAGGGCTTGCGCACCGCAACAATCATAAAGTTACGGTGCGCAAGGGTATGTCGGCAGAGAACTTCCGGTCGCGAATGGAGCAGTTGAGGAATGATTGTTAGAAAAGGGCTTGCGCATCGCAACACCCATAAAGTTACGGTGCGCAAGCAATGCACAGTTGCTAAAAAATTTACCTATAAATAGCCATGCATACTTGATCGAAAAAAACACCTTCTCACATTCGAAACATCAGTTATAAGCTTGCTAACAGGCGAGTTTAAGCACCCAGAAGTGCTGGTGAAGTCCCTCGGAGCTCTCGGGAAGTTTAGAGGCCTTCGGTTCTAGTCCTAATCTACCCGAGTTCGGTAAATATTCGCAATTTCAAATTCAATAAGTTGTTATTATGTTTTCAGTAGTTGTAAACATTTGTGTAAGTGTGTTATTGTATAATATGTGTAGCTAAACCTATAAACTACCTGGGTTATGATGAACTAAAAGAATGTAATGCATATTTGACGTAATTTCAGTTATTTCATGTGATTTCCAGAATATTATCTTTGAAATTAATCTTGATATTGCATGTTGTTATAATCTTGATTTAGTCATTTGTCGATAAATTCAACAAGTTTAAACATGAAGAAATTCCCCTTAAACTTAGAATTTGATTTGATTCGTTTGTCTTTCGATTTTCGGGTTAAATATTGTGTTGAGAAATTGACCAAGTCTAATAATAATTCAAATCAAAATAATAAAACGTGCATCCTCACCTTATGACTAGAAATAAGATTGGGGTGAGCTAGGTTATTAGCTAATCATTGGTGGGTAATTTGGGTGGTCGATAACTCGAGCTCTTTTATTACATCGTGATTAAGGTTTCTTAGGATTTTAATTTTCAAAGATTTGTTCGCTTTGCGGGTTTAAAAGATCGTCTCACAACTTAGTCTCTGAGGTTCCAACGGTTGGATTCACGTAGGATTTGGTGTCGATAGTTCGAGCCGGTTCGTTCTAGCACTTCACATCTCATCTCATCTTTATCTTTTGTTTAAATTGCATCTCTAATGGGGGGTTATTCAAGGGAAAAAGATACTTAACTGTTATTATTGTCAAATTAGCATTGCATGATTTTAGGGATTCTAAAACCCAGGTAGTCCGTTTTATTATATATTTGTACTCCAAATTATATTTGTAATACTTTGTTTCAGTAATTGTTATATGTTGTTTGTTTAATTGTTTTATTGTATTTATGTTTATTTATTTTAATTCTACGTTTCCTGTCTTATTTTCCCGTAAGTTTTATATTATCAATGTTTGTTTTAATTAAATACAAATTCATTTTAAATTAATATTTTATATAAAACTAAAAAATAAAAAAATCAAACTTCAATTCAATTTAACTAAATATTTGATAAAGGTTAGTTTCAATACTTCTCGCCATAGTGTCCACGGATTGATATCCGGTCTTGCCGACTTAACTACACCGCGACCGGTGCACTTGCCGATTACGTGTGGTTTAGAAGCAATTCCATTTTAAAACTTGTCATAATTCAATAAGTCATGTAATTATATCACGCTTTTCAACGCTTAAAACATTTTGGAAATATAATTACAACACGACCACGCAGCTCACATCAAGTTTTTGGCGCCGTTGCCGGGGACACTAAGAAAAATTTTGAAAACAACCCAAGCCGTTTATTTAGTTGTTTATTTGCTTTCTTAGTTTACTTGTTTTATTAGAATTTAATTGCCTTTAGGTGCCTTTTGCTTGCAATTTGTGCCTTTAGGGTTAGATTTGGTTTAGAAATTTTAGTACTTGTATGCACAACACTCGTTCAAAAGGGCTAGCTTTAATTGAAATTTCGCCTGAGCCCGAGCGGGATTTACACGAGCGCCTACGCAATTTCCAAGATAGTAAGGCATACATGGCTGAAAACGATCCCCCACCAAGGAGAGTCGTTGCAGACTATGCCCGACCAAACGCGGGAAATGGTCGATCCAGTATCTCTCGACCCGCTATTGAAGCCAATAGGTGGCAGATTCCACCTCAAATCATCTCAATGGTTACAAATACTATCGAATTCCATGGGTTACCTTCCGAGGACCCCAATGTTCACCTTTCTCACTTTTCAGCTATCTGCGATACGTTTCAGGAGCAAGGTGTCAGCGAAGACGCATGCAAACTGCGCCTTTTCCCATTCTCACTTGCCGATCGAGCTCATGCTTGGTTAGAATCCCTCCCTGCAGGATCCATCACCACGTGGGCCGGTATGAAAGAGAAATTCTTAGGCAAATACTTTCCTCCTTCTAAAACTGCTCGTCTGAGGAGCATGATTTAAGAGTTTCGCCAAAAAGAAGGAGAGACTTTTTACGAGACATGGGAGCGTTTCAAGGAGCTGTTACTCAAATGTCCTCACCATGGATTCGAGGACTGGGCCTTAGTAGAGAAGTTTTATCATGGAGTGACGCCAGCCACAAGGAATATGTTGAACATTACCGCTGGAGGAAATCTTATGACCGCCAAAACACCAGAGGAATGTACGGAGATGTTCGAGGACATTGCAATGAGTAGCTACGAATTCCCGGATTCTAGAAACTCATCCTCTACACACAGAGGAGTGCATAAAGTCGACGATACCACCATGATGCAATCACAGATAGATGCTTTGAAGAAGAAGCTGAACGATATGGAGCTAAAAAAGGAACAATTGTGTGAGATATGCACAGGGAGGCATGACACAACCTCGTGTCCTATTGCCCCTGCGGAATCACAAGAGCAAGTAGATTTCATAGGCAACCGAAATCAAAACAATTTCGGAGGTGGTTACAATACGAATTTGAGAAACCACCCGAACTTTAGCTGGAGGAACAACAACCCACCAGGGTTTCAGCCACGTCAAAATTTGTTTCAAGACACAGGAGAAGGACCAAGTTCAGGAACGAAGAACACGACCATAGAAGAAATGCTGAAGAAAAGCCAAGATACACTATCTCAGCAGATGCAGATACTCACACAGTTCATCACACAACAGGAAACTCGATATCAAGAAACACAGTCGAGGTTCTTGGAGAATGATGCCTTCATGAAAAACCAGAGCACTGCACTGCAGAATTTGGAGAGGACAGTAGGTTCGCTGGCCGATCAGTTGAACCAGAGACCTCAAGGAGGTCTCCCTAGCAACACTGCCGGAAATCCAAATGCCACTGCAAAGGCCGTTACCACAAGAAGCGGACGAGGAGCTGTAGAGATCGAACAAGTGGATGAAGAAGATCCAGAGGTTGATGAGGAGATAGAGATGGAGACACCATCTGGAAATGTACAATCTAGGCTACGCCCAGAAAGTACAGTACAGCCCAATAAATATCCAGAAGAGAAGAAAGAAGATAAGAAAGAACCGATGAGGGTGTACAAACCAACACCACCCTATCCTGGGAGATTGATAAAAGCAAAAGACGCAGAACAGTATAATCAATTCATAGGAATGTTGAAGAAACTGCATATTAACATCCCATTCGTTGAAGCTTTGGCTAAAATGCCAAAGTACGCCAAGTTTCTAAAGGATCTCCTAACGAACAAAAGAAAATTAGAAGATCTTTCAACCATCACTCTGAACGAAGAATGTTCTGCTGTCTTGCAGAATAAATTGCCAACAAAGATTGCTGATCCAGGAATTTTTACCATTCCCTGTTTGATAGGAAGTCTTACTGTGAGCAATGCACTTGCCGACTTAGGAGCCAGTATAAATCTTATGCCCTATTCAATATTTGCAAAGCTTAACTTAGGAGAACCATCTCCTACACGAATGAGTATTCAGCTTGCAGATCGATCGATAAAATACCCAAGGGGCATTGTAGAGAATATGCTAGTAAAAGTCGACAAGTTTGTTTTCCCGGTTGACTTTGTTATTCTAGACATGGACGAGGACTCCGAAATTCCGTTAATTCTAGGACGTCCATTCCTTGCTACTGCACGTGCAATCGTTGACGTGTACGATGGCAAGTTAACTCTTCGTGTCGATAAAGATGAAGTCACATTTGATATTCAACGATCAATGAGGCACACCGAACAACATGACGATACTGCTTACTTTATTGATACTCTCATGACACATATGGGAAGTCTCCTTAGTGACGTATGTGAGAGTAAAACTTCTGATACTTCTGAAGATTCAGATGATACACCATCATCCGATAATGAACCTTCCTCTGAATCTAAGGATTGTGAAGTGTTTGAGATTATCGATAAAGATAATCCAAAAGAAAAACCGTCAGTTGAGGTACCACCAACTTTGGAGCTAAAGAAGTTACCGTCTCACCTAGAATATGCATTCTTAGGTGAAGGATCGCAATTACCCGTCATCATCGCGACAAATCTGACGGAGGATGAGAAGAAAGAATTGATGAGTGTTCTTAAAAAGCATAAGAACGCTATTGCGTGGAAACTCATGGATATCAAAGGCATAAGCCCGTCTTTTTGCACGCATAAAATTCTGATGGAGGAAGAGTATAAACCGGTGGTTCAACCACAGAGAAGGTTAAACCCAAACATGCAAGAGGTTGTAAAGAAAGAGATAATTAAGCTACTGGATGCAGGGCTTATTTATCCAATTTCTGATTCAGCATGGGTAAGTCCTGTACAGGTAGTTCCTAAGAAAGGAGGAATGACTGTGATTGTCAATGAGAAAAACGACTTGATACCTACCAGGACCGTCACCGGTTGGAGAGTCTGCATAGACTACCGTAAGCTGAATGATGACACTAGAAAGGATCACTTTCCTTTGCCATTCATAGACCAAATGTTTGAACGATTATCGGAGCAACAATATTATTGTTTCCTTGATGGATTTTCTGGTTATTTTCAGATCCCCATTTCACCTGAGGATCAAGAAAAAACCACATTTACTTGTCCCTATGGTACTTTTGTGTATCGACGCATGCCGTTTAGATTATGTAATGCTCCAGCCACGTTTCAACGCTGTATGGTGGCCATATTTCATAAAATGATCGAAGACTCCATGGAAGTTTTCATGGATGATTTCTCTGTTTTCGGGAGTTCTTTCGACATTTGCTTACGAAATCTAGATCGAGTGCTGACTCGTTGTGAAGAAACGAACCTTATGCTAAATTGGGAGAAATGCCACTTTATGGTTCGTGAAGGAATAGTTTTGGGACACAAGATCTCACAAGCGGGGCTTGAGGTTGACCAAGCCAAGATCGAAACCATTTCCAAGCTTCCGCCGCCTACTTCAGTGAAAGCAATCAGGAGTTTCTTAGGACATGCAGGATTCTATCGTAGATTCATTCGTGATTTCTCAAAAATCGCCCGTCCTATGACTCAAATTTTAGAAAAAGATAGGCCATTTGTGTTTTCTGACGAGTGTCTAAAAGCTTTTGAGTTACTGAAGGAGAGATTAGTTCAAGCACCTATTCTAATTTCTCCAGATTGGAGCCTTCCATTTGAAATCATGTGCGACGCAAGTGACTTTGTAGTAGGTGCAGTATTAGGATAGCGTAAAGAAAAGCATTTCCATCCGATATATTATGCTAGCAAAACCCTAAACGATGCACAAGAAAACTACACAACAACTGAGAAAGAGTTACTTGCCGTTGTGTTCGCATGTGATAAGTTCCGCTCTTATCTTGTGCTTTCAAAAACGATTATCTTTACTGATCATGCAGCCATTCGGTACTTATTTGCAAAGAAAGATGCTAAACCGAGGCTGATTCGTTGGATCTTATTACTTCAAGAATTCGATCTTGAAATCAAAGATAAGAAAGGAGCTGAGAACGTTGCTGCTGACCATCTGTCCAGATTGGAGAACCCTGAGTTAGAAAGAACTCGGGAGGAAAGAATAAAGGATGAGTTTCCCCATGAGTCATTAATGTTCATAGAAACTAAAGGTTTTCCTTGGTTCACAGACATTGCAAATTACCTATCAACAGGAGATCTTCCAGCTGAAATGTCTTATCAACAAAAGAAGAAAGTCTTTGCTGATATTAAATTCTACATTTGGAAAGATCCTTTCTTGTTCAGGGTAGGTGCGGATCAAATCATCAGACGATGTATAACTGCACCAGAAACCATGAATATCCTTAAACACTGTCACGACAGATCGACAGGATGCCATTACGGAGCAAATTATACTGCCAAACGAGTGTTTGATGCAGGATTTTATTGGCCGACCATTTTTAAGGATGCTCATGAGTATGTTCGTGGTTGTGACGCATGTCAAAGAGCCGGAAACATTTCATCCAGGAATGAAATGCCTCAAAATCCAATCCAAGCTATTGAAATCTTCGACATTTGGGGCATTGATTTTATGGGACCTTTCCCAATGTCACGAGGAAATCGGTACATCCTAGTAGCCATTGATTACGTATCAAAATGGGTGGAGGCAAAAGCCTTGGCCACCAACAGTGCTAGGGTTGTAGTAAAATTCCTTAGAGAGCTGTTTGTGAGATTTGGAACACCTAATGCGATCATTAGCGATCGAGGTACCCACTTCTGTAACTCGTCAATGGAGAAGGTATTGAAACGATATGGGGTAACCCATAGACTTTCAACTGCTTATCATCCACAAATGAGTGGACAAGTGGAGAATGCAAACAGGGGTATTAAACGCATTTTGGAGAAAACTGTCGGACAAAGTCGCATTGACTGGGCTGATAATCTGGATGATGCACTTTGGGCTTTTCGCACCGCATATAAGACTCCTATAGGGACCACACCCTTTAGGATAATTTATGGAAAAGCGTGCCATCTTCCAGTTGAACTGGAACATCGAGCATATTGGGCTTTACGAAAAGTAAATCTTGATATGGATGCAGCAGGCAAGAAACGGTTTCTCCAAATACATGAGCTAGAGGAACTTCGTGACATCGCATATGAAAGATCTTGGGCATATAAGGAAAAGACAAAGCAATTGCATGATTGCCACATTAAGAATTTAAAAGAATTCAAGTGTGGGGAGAAAGTATTGCTTTTCAATTCTCGATTGAAGATGTTTCCAGGAAAACTCAAATCCCGATGGACAGGGCCGTTTCTAGTCACACAGGTTTTTCCATATGGAACGGTAGAGTTGGAGAATGAGGATGGGCAAAAGTTCAAGGTTAATGGTCACCGTTTAAAGCATTATATTGGAAGACCAAGTCCTGAACTGGTGGAGGAGCTGAACCTCCCTTTAGTGAAAACTTGAGAGTGAAATGTACGTGGTAGGACGTGTAAATATTAGGTTTGATTGTGTGATTTTGTGTGAAAGTGTGGATTGCTTTAGATAGTTTGTTATTTTAAATTAATTTTACGCTGGGGTTTCTTTGTTTTGGTGTATGCAGATTTGGATTGTACCACCCGTACTCAATCTCCATTCGGGTGATTTTGGAGCTGCTACAATCTCAGAAACATCTCCTAAGTGTAAATTAGGTTTAAAATGCATCCGTTTGATTTTAATTTACTTTGTTGTTTAGAATTCGCAAAACCAGGGTTACCTACGGAACTTAAGGAGAAAATCTTTCTCCTAAGCGCTGGGGTAAGGAAAGAATGGCGTCGTCAAGAGCAGATACCACCGTTTTGTGGAACATCCAAGAGTGCAATGAAACGAAGAGCGAAACGATACGAGAGATGCATAGAATGTGGAAATTGGTTGCACACTGGAAAATGTAAACGAAGTCCAACGGAATCCCAAAGTGAGTACATTCAATTAATGAGGGTGGGCGCTATTAGGCTTGATGTCGAATGCTCCATTAGAGTTGGAAGTTATGTACACTATAGGGTTAAGGAAGACATCGCACACATTTTCAATGAAACTGGGCTTGACAAAAAGACGTTACGAAAATCCTTGGGTTTGTAAATAATTTTTTTTAGTGGTAATTGTTTGTAAATAAAACTTATCTTTGAAATTAAAAAAAAAATTAGGGATAAAAGGCTAGCGCACCGCAACATCCATAATGTTACGGTGCGCTAGGTCATTAAGGCGGTTAAAATAAAAAAAAGATGCCTTGTGTACCTCAACATAGATACAGTTGCGGTGCGCAAGGGGTTTTAAAGCCCAAAAATAAAAACCCCCAAACAGGGGTCTTCTTCTTCATAACAACAAAACCACCATCATCACCACCGAATCGCCACCATCAATCACCGCTCCTCCGCATCGATTCATGAGCCACCACATTTCACCACTCATCACCAACACTCTTACCGACACCCACCTTCCGCCGCAGCCACCATTAACCTCCGACCTCACCTTCTTTCAACACCACCAACGCTCACAAACCGCCTGCCACCACCACATTCAACCACGAGCACCATCACTTGCATTTTCCGTTTTTTCCCTCACAGCCACTCAAAACACCGTCTGCCACCACTCCACTGCTCACCACCGTCCGACTACCGTGAGCCGCCACCTCGGACCACCATTCACCACTTTCTGATTTCCGAACACAATCCGACATTCAGGTATACAATTTTATAAAATTTTCAGATAATTTTTGTTTGGGTGGAGTTGAATCAGTTTGGGTTCGAGTCGGATCGATTTCGGGTGTATGTTCGGGGCCGGGTTGTATTGTTTGTTCGGTACAGGTCAGGTCAGGTTTGATTCGGGCAGGTTGTTGATTTAAATTAGATTGTTTGATTTAGTTTAGTTTAGTGTCATAATTTTTGTTTTGATTCAAGTTAAATAGTCGAGTCGTATATATGTTGACGAGCTGTGTCAAGTTGCTATTGTTTGAGTCGAACCAAATCGTACATATTGTCTATTTTGATGATGTTGACCATGTCGAGTCGTACCTTTGTCGAGTCGTATAGGTGTTATGTTTGATTGTAGTATATGTTATGATCGTTTAGTTTAGTGTGGTTCCATATAGTTTAATTTTATTACTTAAAGATAATAGTCGTTATATGTTGTAATTAAATTTTATAAACATCGTGTTTATATTATATTTTGTTATTATAATTGTCGTTTCGTGTTAATATTATAGTTATTAATTTAATTTAGTTGTAAATTGCATAGATTTAGCGTAATGATAGTACCTATATTTCGGACACGCTTGAGATTGTATTGATTTGAATTATACTTGAGTTTTATTTGCAGGATTCGCCGCCTCGCTCGTATTTAATCTAAATAAGAGCGAGGATTGGTGGTTTTCTTGTAAATACGCCAGGGTGCTGCCGAAATTTCGAATTTTTAATAATTTGCGATCGCGAATGAAATGCTATACGGTCGCAACATCCGTCCCTAACACAACAAAAACAAGTTTTTAATATTAAACTATTGTATATATTTTTAATAATAAAAAAAAATAAAAATATATATATATATATATATAGAAAAACATTGAAAAACGTGTTAGGGAACGGTCACCTTCATTAATCCTCCAAAGCTAAATGTTACATTTTAAATTGCAGATATGGCATCTACTTCACGATCCTCTAGCAAGCGGGGACGGACTGCTGTTCAGCCCCAGGAGGAGATACCACAGGATGCACCACAGATCCAGGTTCAGGTTCAGGTTCAGGAGGACCAGCAGCCACAGCCTCCTAGGGTCATTCGTTACGACACTGATGCAGCACCACCAGATCTCCACGCACCGATTCCATTACCAGCAGAGCTCCCACCGATCGAGGATAGCACGCTCCTTGACTTCCAGACCGGATCGGAGGAGCGTAGGATCAGGGAGCGCTTGATAGGTCGACGTCTTCATGTTGCGAGGACGATAAACTGGGGGCTGATGGATCTTTTAGAGGCCAGATCGAGGTTAGAGGGTTTGCTTACCCGTCGATGGAGGAGGCTGTTGGACGAGAGGCGCGAGTCTTTCTACGAGCTCACTATTGAGTTCCTATCTACGTTTTCACTAGATTCAGCGCGCCTCTCGTCTACATCGGCTGTTAGTTTTGCGTTAGGACGGCAGACACACATTATGTCTATCGCTCAGTTTGCCGTCCACGCGGGTTTGTACACTCAGGAGGAGACCACACAGCCGGTCTTCATCGATAGTCTGATGGGATGGTCAGACAAGGAGCTACCACGCTGTGTCACTATGACACAGCTGACGGCTTTCTGGTCTACCATTGCAGATGGAGGATTCACTTCAGGGATCCCTGCCTCGCAGATTCGTGATCCCATTTATCGATTCATTCACAGGGTTCTCACCTGCACAGTCTATTCTAGATTCATGAGTATCAAGAAAGTGACTATATCTGAGTTATTTGCGCTTTATTGTATGGTGCGGCGTGAGGAGCCCAACCTTGCGATGGTCCTTCTCTTCTCATTCTTGAGAGAGAAAGGGCGAGGTCAGGGATCATGGATCTATATGGGCAGCTATGTCTCTGTCCTGGCAGAGAGTCTTGGAGTTTTTGATGTATTCCCGAGAGGTTGGCTCCACAAGGAGCGTAGGGGCACCCTCATTAGGAGACAGGATATGGCACAAATTCCTGAGTTGTTGACACGGGAGGACCCTCCACGTTTCTTACCGCCACGAGCTATTCCAGAGGGTGATCCTGTTGTCGCAGCTCGACATCAGGTGTCAGAGAGGGAGAGGGCAGGACAGCCCAGAGCACGACTCACTGTTTCAGATCGTTTAGATGCTTTAGAGCATAGTGTGGGTGAGCTCAGGCAGAGGCAGGATCAGATTAGGCAGGATCAGATACAGATGAGGGAGAGGCAGGAGCGTATGGAGCAGACACAGGTAGAGATGAGGGGGATGCTTCAGCGCATCATAGAGCATCTTCAGATCCCCCCTCCACATCAACCTCCTCCACCGTAGATGATCTTATTTGTATTTGACATTTCCACTTATCTTTGTATATACACTTTACATTTGGTTTGGTTTGACTTTGTTTGCTTATGTTTATCATGTTTATTTCTTATGATGCGTTTCCTTATTATTTTGCAAGCGTTGTATACAGGAATTGAGCCAAAATTGATATAATGCGACGAGGCAACACATATTCAGGAATACGGCAACACATCAGGGAAGTAACATTTTTTATTTTTATGCAAGTGTGTTTAATTTCATTTCTCATTTTCACACATTGAGGACAATGTGTCTTTCAAGTGTGGGGATAAGGGATTTTGTATAATATTTAGTATATACATAAAAAATAAAAAAATAATAATAATAATAATTATTCCAAAAACTTCATAAATGTTCTACACTTGTCCCGGTCCTTTAAACGCATTTAAAACTTGAACATTTTGCAAAAACGTCTGTTAAAAAAAAACAACAATTTAAATGTTGAATTTACAAAATCTAAAAATATATGTTTCTTTAAGTTGCGGGATAGTAGGTTGTTTAAATCAAGTTTTTGTGAAAATTTTTACGAGATACTTAACATAATTTTTCTAACTTTACAGTAAATTAACTATGCAAAAACAAAACCTTTAACCTTTACATTACCACATGACAGTAAGATTTGATCCTAAAAGTGTTAAATACATAAACACTACTTTCGTTTCATGTGTGTTTACCGACTTGTGGCATTACTTTAGAACTTGTACGTTTTGATACATTTCAAAACCTTTGGTTTAATTATTGATAAAAAAAAAAAATTTCTCAAGAGGCATTTAGGATCACCCTTTCTTTGTAAAAATTCACCTTTCTCCTTTAGACACCACTTTGTACCTATAACCTTCTGTTGTTACCCAAATTAAACCGGAACTTATAATATTGTGATTTTATTGTTATCTTGGATGAAAAAAAAATGAAAAAAATGAAAAAATGAAAAAATGAAAAAAAAAAAAATAGAATAAAGTTATGGTCAAAAGACCAAAACATTGTATATTCTTATTATGTATTTTTCCGGTTTATCGTAAAAATTTCCTGTTAGCCACTTTCACCCAAATAAATAACCTACCTTTTACCCTTACCTACCCATTTTCCTCTTCATTTGTATCAATTTTTAACAATAAGGTAGAGATTTGATTGACGTACAAGCTTATAGTAGTCATGCTTCACAGTCTGGTTTTGAGAGTTCACTTGAATTTATATATATATTATACGAGAGAAGAGTGAATTCAGTGAGTGGTATTGTTTTTGCATAATTAATTACTTAAAAGTAAGAAAATTTTGATTAAGTATTCTCGGTTTTTCGTTTCATTTTCTTGATTTATCAACCTTTTGAACGTTGTAAGTCTTGTGAAACCTCTGTGTTTAAAAATTTTGTAATTCAGATTTAAATTGGTTCGAAACGTGCGTTCTTGTTTAATTGTTTAAGTTTGATATGTTGTTTAGGATTTTTCTTAGGGACAAGCAAAAAGATAAGTGTGGGGATATTTGATGTGTTCAGAATTATACACATCTTTTGTATCAAATTACCCCCTATTTCAGAGAAATTGTATGCGTTTATCCTTTGTATTTGGTACTGAATCGATTAAATTATGAATCTGTAGGAATCGGTGAAATATCTGTGGATTATGCGAAAAACGGTACAAGATCGATAAAGGAAACAATACATCGGGAAACGTGTCGAAGAAAATCAAGAATTTGACCTAGACCAACACTTGCGCACCGTAAGGATCATAGTGTAACGGTGCGTAAGGGTAAAAGACAAAAGAAAAGTTAGTAAAAAGCTTGCGCACCACAACAACAACAGTGTAACGGTGCGTAAGCACTTTACTGAGTGAAGTAGGTTAAAAGGGCTTGCGCACCGCAACAATCATAAAGTTACGATGCGCAAGGGTATGTCGGAAGAGAACTTCCGGTCGCGAATGGAGCAGTTGAGGAATGATTGTTAGAAAAGGGCTTGCGCACCGCAACACCCATAAAGTTACGGTGCGCAAGCAATACACAGTTGCTAAAAAAATTACCTATAAATAGCCATGCATACTTGCTCGAAAAAAACACCTTCTCACATTCGAAACATCAGTTATAAGCTTGCTAACAGGCGAGTTTAAGCACCCAGAAGTGCTGGTGAAGTCCCTCGGAGCTCTCGGGAAGTTTAGAGGCCTTCGGTTCTAGTCCTAATCGACCTGAGTTCGGTAAATATTCGCAATTTCAAATTCAATAAGTTGTTATTATGTTTTCAGTAGTTGTAAACATTTGTGTAAGTGTGTTATTGTATAATATGTGTAGCTAAACCTATAAACTACCTGGGTTATGATGAACTAAAAGAATGTAATGCATATTTGACGTAATTTCAGTTATTTCATGTGATTTACAGAATATTATCTTTGAAATTAATCTTGATATTGCATGTTGTTATAATCTTGATTTAGTCATTTGTCGATAAATTCAACAAGTTTAAACATGAAGAAATTCCCCTTAAACTTAGAATTTAATTTGATTCGTTTGTCTTTCGATTTTCGGGTTAAATATTGTGTTGAGAAATTGACCAAGTCTAATAATAATTCAAATCAAAATAATAAAACGTGCATCCTCACCTTATGACTAGAAATAAGATTGGGGTGAGCTAGGTTATTAGCTAATCATTGGTGGGTTATTTGGGTGGTCGATAACTCGAGCTCTTTTATTACATCGTGATTAAGGTTTCTTAGGATTTTAATTTTCAAAGATTTGTTCGCTTTGCGGGTTTAAAAGATCGTCTCACAACTTAGTCTCTGAGGTTCCAACGGTTGGATTCACGTAGGATTTGGTGTCGATAGTTCGAGCCGGTTCATTCTAGCACTTCACATCTCATCTTTATCTTTTGTTTAAATTGCATCTCTAACGGGGGGTTATTCAAGGGAAAAAGATACTTATCTGTTATTATTGTCAAATTAGCATTGCATGATTTTAGGGATTCTAAAACCCAGGTAGTCCGTTTTATTATATATTTGTACTCCAAATTATATTTGTAATACTTTGTTTCAGTAATTGTTATATGTTGTTTGTTTAATTGTTTTATTGTATTTATGTTTATTTATTTTAATTCTATGTTTCCTGTCTTATTTTCCCGTAAGTTTTATATTATCAATGTTTGTTTTAATTAAATACAAATTCATTTTAAATTAATATTTTATATAAAACTAAAAAATAAAAAAAATCAAACTTCAATTCAATTTAACTAAATATTTGATAAAGGTTAGTTTCAATACTTCTCGCCATAGTGTCCACGGATTGATATCCGGTCTTGCCGACTTAACTACACCGCGACCGGTGCACTTAACGATTACGTGTGGTTTAGAAGCAATTCCATTTTAAAACTTGTCATAATTCAATAAGTCATGTAATTATATCACGCTTTCCAACGCTTAAAACATTTTGGAAATATAATTACAACACGACCACGCAGCTCACATCAATAACCTCGGAAGGTTATTCCCTATACAACTATGGTCACCTAATGTGTTTGGTTGGATCATAATGATCGACCAAACGGGTCGGGTTCGAAAGTATAAGCGATTGTTTAGATCGCTTACCTTACGACCCTAAATAAGCACTAAACTAAAAGTGACGAGCTAAGCATGTTAAAACATGCTTAACTAAGTTTAGAAAACAGGTTTGGTATCAAAAAAAAAAAAACGGTTTTGATACCTAAGAGTAGTTTGGTTACAAAATACGCAAGAATACGTATTTTGGCTGAAACTACGGCTCGTCACTGAGCCTAGATAACGTGGTAATCAGTAGGTATAGTATCTAGGGACTATAACCATCGTGATTATGCTCACGTTATGAAGTTCAAACGAACTTCGCATTGACCATAAACTGGTCAATGCATAAAGTCAAGCAAAGTTTGACTTTTAACACTAAAAGAATAAAATAACGAAGGAACACTTACAAAGGGTCCCCGAAAGCTTTGATTTCTCAAGTATTCTCAGGTATGAAGTAGTCTCACTTCAACTTAGAGAACTCTCAAGAATTCAAGTGGGTTTTGAGTTGAAATGGATGGGGTATTTATAGGATTCTTGGAACCGTTAGGATCGTTTATCGAATAACATGCTTTGATCTTGGCCATACACTTGTTGAAACCTTGTGGTAACTCAAAATAGCCCCTCATGAACTGAAAGGGCAAGTGTGGGTGAGTTTTGAGTGGTTAACAGCTGTAATTAGCTGTTAAAACTGATTAATCTGATCTGGGAGGCTGACACGGGCCACGTAAGGTATCACCAAGAGTTTACGCGGGCCGCCTGGCCCTTCTGATCAGAAACAACTTTGCTGAATTGACAGTTTAGGTCCCTGTTGGTGTTTAAGGCCATTTCCGACATGTTTAAGGTCTGTTAAGCCAACTTTAAGGCCCTAAAATGATGCCTAAACATTGTGGACATGAAACATGCTCAAAAATATGTCAGATGTTGGTTCGTTTGGTTGTACGATCGCGATGTTCGGTTAATTACGACGGAATGCGCTTGAGGGCGAAAAACGATCCAAATTGCGTGACGAATGGATTTTTCTCATGCCAAACACTAAAATAAAATATTTTAGTGCTTACATAAATTTTTGGATGTCCGGATGTATTCAGAACGTAAGTTATGCGCGAAAGTGCAAACTTATGCACTTTTTGACGCTTTTAGTCCCTGAATGACCCAAAAGTTTATTTTAGCACACCGAACCCCGCAAAGCTTATTTCTAAGCTATGTAAAGGATATTTATGGTATGTTTAACTTATGGTCATGTTTCGGAATGTCTGTTCCAGTATGAATCGTCATACTTTCGCAGTTTGTCAAATTTAGTCCCTGTAGGCGAATTAACTTGTTTTTGCCATACCAAATCCTTTAAAACTTATTTCTAAGTTATGTAAAGGTTATTTAAGGTATGTTAAGTATATGTTAATGTTCCGGAGTATTTGTCGCATTAAACTGATTACGTTTATGCACCAGTTGACGTATAACTCTCCAGAAAGCGATATAGAGTTTGAAATTGAATAAAAGTCAAAACATGAAAAATGTAAAACATAACCAAACAAACATTGGGATTAAATAACATTGTTTTATTGATAATTGAACTGTTCACAATGATTACAAGCACAGATGTTACAGTAAGGTTCCAAAATTCATTCTCTAACTTTTGGAGTTCGTAAGGGGGGCAGAAATGGTCCTTCATAAGCTGCTTAAGTTCGTCCCAAGGCATAGCATGTGCAACATCGTTTCCCCTCTTATTTCGTTTGGTGGTCCACCACTCGAGTGCTCTCGAGCAAAAGACTCCAGTTGCATTCAAAGTTCGTAGCTCATCAGGGCAACCACTTTGCAAGAAAGTAATCTCAATCGCGTTAAACCAATTCATCGTGGTGGTGGCGCCATCTTTGCCTGTAAACTCCAAGGATCTACAAGCCATGAATTGCTTGAATTGAAAGGTTGATTTGGTTTTTTCTGCCTTTGAATCGACAGAGCCATGCGGTGAGTCGAGATTGATTTTGCTAACGATATCAGGGATGACCTTAGCCATTTGTTTGGCCATGAATTTCATGCAATCCTTTTGCGACATGGAATTGGAACTGGAACCCTTCTTCGATTGGAGCTTCTTGGATGCGCTTGACGACATCTATAGGAATGAAAGAAAAGGAAAGGATGAGACTTGACCATAAATTCAAAATAAGTTTGCAAGTATAAGCATGTAAGCATGATGTATCATGTAGGGTTCACACAATTAGCATGAGTTTAACAAGTATTCAACAAGTACAAACACGTATGAATGCGTACAAGAGTATAAATTTAGTTTGTTCACGAGAATTATTATTGTTTTTTATTGCGCGAGACATACGAATTGTGTAACAGTTTTTGAAATGAACGAGGTAACAAGTATAAAATCACATATAAATTGATTCACAAAAAGAGAGGCTCATAAAACATAGGATTGTTTCGGGTAGAGAAACGTCGACTATTCCAAAGTGAATCGAAAGTCCTTTCAAATTAGAGAAACGTGCTTTGGCCTATGGGTAAGATACTCTCGTCGAGAAGCGATTAACGGTATCTTACCCTTCCAGTTACTACACGTCTCTAATCGATTGAAACAATCGAAACTTTGGCGAGATCGAAAATCGAGGAATGGGACTTAATCGACAAGGTGCAGGTTTCACCCCTAACTTGACGATTTCATACCCTAATGTGGTTGGTACTCGTCGGGTCAAAATATAATTTCGACACTATGACGAGGGTCCACTAGAGTTTGAATTGGAAATTTACCATTTAGATGTGGATTTCACTCCTAGCTAAATGGCGAAATTTCGTGCAAAAATAAGAATAAGCGGAATGAGAGTCGTTCACCAAATTGTGGGTTTCACGCCTATTTTGGTAAACTCGTCTCTTTTGTATAAAGAGTGTCTTCAAGTGTATTGTGTAAAATGTCTTAGGAAAGACAATATGTATATATTAAGACCAAAAAGAAGAGAAAGAAGCAAAGTAGGAAGAATAACATTTTAAGCAAGAATCAAGAATGGTTAAAAATATGGTTCCTACTACAGACTAGGTCGAACATGGTAATTCTACCTAATTCCCTATAGTTATGGCTCTGATACCAATCTGTCACACCCCAACCATTGGCGGAATCATCAGAGTGGGACTAGTTCGAGATTGCAAGAGACTTCATAACACTATTTGTGACAATATTTAAATAATTCCCATTTCATTTCATAACTTCAAATTGTCAAATATTACATCGACTCAAATAGCAACATGTTCAAAATAAAAATAACAAAATTTGATACAACATTTTAAACCTAACACGTCTAAATGTGTATCTAGGCAACGTTGCTACTTCATTTCATAGCAATCCTTAATCATCAACCTGTAACATGTTAAAAATACAATTCAATGCAAAAGCAAAGGCGAGTATACAAGTTTATGAATATGTATAACTATAAAAGTTTAAAACGAATCCACATGGCAACTTAGTTTATACAAGATCAATATAACATGGCATGCAATATTTCTAGTCAACCCTCTGTTTACGCAAAATGATATAATTCAACATGACCACTAGTCAACGGGCGGTGCGTTACTCCTATAGCGCTATACATGTCAAATGGAGGCTCGTATAAAGCTAATGACTATAGTACATCACATAAGTATGGTCCACGTATAAGCATCAAGTATCACAGCATAGTATTCATGTATAAGGATTTTTTTCGTGCATTGCATAAAGAATAAGCTTAAGTGTGCTTTGATAATGTAACATGTTACACCCCAAAAAGTGGTAAACATAAAAGGGGGTTGCGAGTATACTCACGGTTTTGCAAGTCTTCACTTTTGAATCCGCGAGTTAGTTGTTGTTGGAGGTAGGAACACTAAGTCCTTCTACACGAAGAAACGAAGTGTATGAGTTTCGGAGATTAACAGTAGATTAGGGATTTAGGAATTTAAAAAAACAAGAACATATATAAACCAAAGTAATCATCCTTGAACACAAAGTACTTGTATTGACACTATGAAAGTAATCACATGTGGGTTTAAAACTGTCACACCCCGACCACGTATAACAACAAAACGTGGCGGAAACGTCGGGGAGTGTTGTAGCAGAATCGTTGTTTCACAACCATGGATTATAAATTTTGTTTTATTGAATTAATGAACTCATTGTTTTATTATAAATCAGATAAATACAAATATTATCTTTCAAGTTTTAAAGTCGCTAAGGCACGAGTCCATCCTATGTATAGCATGTATCAACAATCATCACATAGCAGCACCTGAAACATGTGTAAAAATAGGTACGTCAGCATAAAAATGCCTGTGAGATACATAGGTTTTATTAATTCATGATTCATGACTTTGTAAGTTTAAAAGAATGTTTTAACAAAATAGTCATGAACTTTAAAAATGTTTTCTTTATAAATCATGCGAAATTTTACAAGAAATTTGATGATAAAAAAAAAAGAATGATGCATAAATAAATATGTAAGTAAAATGAGTTTGTAAAACAATGTTTTGATAAAAAGGTTTGTAGTATATATAAAAATACACTTTGGTTTTAAGAAAGTCGATTAAGTAATATATTAAAATATATTTCAGTTGCAAAATCGTTAAACAGATTGTATATTAAATATACTTTAATCGTCAAAATAATCGTTTTTGTTAGTATATAAAAAGTCTACTTTGGTTTTATAAATAACATATTAAACTATGCTTTGGTTTTATAAATAACATATCAAACTATGGTTTTAGTGATTAACAAAATATACATGTTGTTTTGTATAATATCACACATGAGAGTATATCAAATTATAGTTTTGGGAGTATAACAAAATATACAATAAAAATGTGATTTAAGAATTCAATCAGACCTTAGTGCATCATACTACACCAATTGAGACTATAGAGATACCACGAAGGCAATCCCTATTTGGATAAAATATTGGTTTCTGACATTCCATGACAACAGGAATGGGGTGTCTAGTCCTATAGCGCTATATCATACTACCAATCGGTCTTGTGAACATAAATAAGTACAATTCAATAATCAATTTTAAAATCTTTGAAAAAAAATCAGTGTTTAAACCATAAATAATTATTCAGTTTGTCAAAAGACAAGTACTAATATGTATAATCAATTATACTTTGAAAGCATGAACATAACAATTAGGTACACATGCTTCACCCCAAAACATTGAAAACAATAAAAGAGGGGACTATGTACTCACTTGAGATTGCTTAGAAGTCTTGAATAACAACCAAGTAAAGCTAGAGGGACCACGGAATCAAACAGCACCTAATATGGGTAACTAAGTAAATAAACCGGACCTAAATCGGAATATCTGATAGAATGAGGTCTTGTAAACCAAATGAGTATTGGAACTCATGTAATATGGTTTAACAAAGCTTACATTCTAGGGAGGAACCTATCCTAAGTGATTTCGACCCGTTACGACCCATTAAAGTAGCTTTTGCTACTTTAACGTGTCGTTCGCGCAAACGCGCGTTCGAGGCGTCTAACTAGTCCTATGACAAGTATTATATGCCTAAACATGTTTAGTTATGTTGCATAATCAGTTAAGTGACAAATGTTTAGGTTACATAGGCTTAAAATCCAATTATGCATGAAAAGGGCATTTTGGTCATTTACCTAAGGCATATAAACTACCTGTCATACAACTACTTAAAATGTGTGACCATAAGGTATAACCTCGGAAGGTTATTCCCTATGCAACTATGGTCACTAAACATGCTTGGTCGAATCCTAATGATTGACCAAACGGGTCGAGTTCGAAAGTCTAAGCGGAGGTTTAGACCGCTTGACTTACGACTCTAAACAAGTACTAAACTAAAAGTGACAAGCTAAGCATGTTAAAACATGCTTACCTAAGTTAGAAAACAAGTTTTGATATCAAAACAAAGTGTTTTGATACCAAGAGTAGTTTGGTTGCAAAATACGCTTAAATGCGCATTTTGACCGAAACTACGACTCGTCACTACGCCTAGTCAACGTGGTAATCAGTAGGTATAGTCACTAGGGACTATAGCCATCGTGATTACGCTCACGTTGCGAAGTTCAAACGAACTTCTCGTTGACCAACTCGTGGTCAAAGCTGAAAGTCAAACACTATTTGACTTTCAAGCTAGGAAAGCAATAAAAGAACGAAGGAAGCTTACAAAGGGTCCTTGCTAGAACTTGATCTTATAATTCTCAGGTATGAAGTTATAAAACCTCAACTTAGAGAATTTATATCAAGTGTGTGGAAAAACAAATGAAATGGCCTTGCTATTTATAGTAAAGCATGAAGAACAAGATCATGACACTTGTTTGTGTAGCCTCCAAGCAAGAAATCATGGCCATACAATTGTTACAATCAGATTAGAAGCCTTGGAGAGGTGTTAACTTGGTTAACACACCAAAAACTTTGCATAACAGCCCCTAATCTATCAAACAGTTGCTGAAAATTAGTTTTCTGTCACTGGCATGTTCACACGGCCCGCGTAAGATGTGGGACAAACCTTACGCGGCCCGCCTGGCCCTCACAGTTCAGCAATAGTTTCAAAGTTGACAGTTCAGGTCCCTGCACTTGTTTAAGCTCATTTCAAGCACTTTTAACCCCTGTTAAGCCATATTCAAGGCTCTACAAGGTCACTAAAGTTTAGAGGACTCAAAATATGCTTGGAAAACTCTCGGATGTCGGTTCCTTTGGTCGTACGGTCACGTTGTTCGTCAAATTACTACGAAACTCAAACGGACGCGAAAACGATCCAAATTAAGCGACGAATGGTATTTTTGCATGCCGATCACTAAAATAAAAATATTTTAGTCTGTACAAAAATTTTGGATGCCCAGATGTGGTCAGAACGTAAGATATGAGCGTAAATGCAAACTTACACCGTTTTTGACACTTTTAGTCCCTGTAAGATCAAATAAGCATATTTTCACACACCGAACCACTCAAAGCTTATTTCTAAGCTATTTTTAGGTTATTTATGGTATGTTTAGCTTATGATCATGTTCCGGAGTCTACGTTGCCTTACGAAACGCCAGACTTTTGCAACTTGACGCAAATAGTCCCTGTGAGTGAATAAACTTGATTTCGCCATACCAAACCCTTCAAAACTTATTTCTAAGTTGTAAAGGTTATTTAAGGTATGTTAAGCCTATTTCGCTATTCCGGAGTATTTGTTGCATTAAACTGGTTATATTTACGCATCAGTTCGCGTATAACATTCCAGAAAGCGATTTAAAGCTTGAAATCGAACAAGAATTGATATGTGCAAATGATACACATAGTTATACAAATCCCAAGTATGAAATACAATATTTCATTGGTTTGGTATTTGTATAATGGTTGAAGTGACACAAGTGTCACAGTCTCCCCTACTTTAGGAAATTTCGTCCTGAAATTTAATTTTAGAGGAAACTTGTGAAGACAAGTGTGGTCGTTTCGTTTTCGAATGAATCCTTCGTACCCTAAGTAAAACTCTAGGCCATGTTTGGATTCTTAGCAAATTTGTCAACTGTCAAAGTGATATCCTTTTAGTAACAAAACATGGAGTTTCGAACTACGGACATAATAACGTTTCTTATGAAGATTATCATAGGACACTTGTGTGTGCTCGAAGACAGAGTCGGAGAATATAAGATAAGACAACATTGGTCAAGGTCCAGGACTTCTAGTAACTTAAATAATGCTACGTTCGCAATGTAATAAGGAACACTTATATATAGGAAGTACCAGCGGCATATCCACCATGCCCTTTTTACATTGTTCCCGTTTCGTTATTCTCATCACTATAGGTCTTAACACATGACAAAACTTGCTGTGGTTTCTGTGCACTAAATTCCATAATTATGTATGCATCCATAATTACGTAATTCCTTGCACAGTCCGCACAGTTCATTTCATAATGTGTAGGGAAAAATCAATCGAATAAATATGAAGTGACTTGACTAGACAACCAAAGGATCTTTTTAACTAGATCAATGAACGATCTTTTTAACTAGATCAACACATGATCTCTTTAACTAGACCGTCGTACGATCTCTTTAAATAGACCACTTAAGGGATCTTTTCAGCTATATCATCACATGATATTTCTAACCAGATTTTTGAATCAATCTGTTTAACTAGACCACTCAAGGGGTCCAATTATAGAATAGTACTTTGTAATCCAAGGGACTTAACTATAACGTAGAAGCCCATTAAGGATTTAAGGTAGTACCTTTTGATATCCTACTATGAATCCCTCATATTGAAATATGGAAGATTCTATGAGGATTTGGATAGTGAATATTCGAATCAAAACATATAAGCACATAATCACATAATTAATTAACTTGATCTTTATTTTGTTAATTTTCTTGTTAATTGAGCACACAAGTATTTAAAGTATATCAGGAATTAAATCCGTGAATTCCATTTAGTACTTTAAATATCTTCAAGAATCTAACTATGAAGATAGGAAGATCTTAATAGGAGTTCGTCTTTGTTTCTTAAAAAGAAACTAGTATTTAAGATTTTCGGGGAGATCACAAGTGATCACAAAAATGATAGAACCACACGAGTAGTTTGTCTTATAAGGAACACCGTTCCTTGGTGTCGGCATCGTAGGGTTGTACAAACATAACAGTTTCGTAAAATAAAATTGAAACAACAATTTTATTTATATAACAACTGAATTGTTCCAATGTCAAAGGAAAACAAACAAAGAAATATAAAAGATTAATTGTTCACTGCTGCATCGTTGTTCGCGTTTGCCTCATTTATGTTAAACACTCGTCCACGCGCTGGATTTGCGTTAACAAGTCTTGGACAATTGTTTCTGTAGTGAGTAAGGTCACCATAGTTATAACACGACCTAGGTGGGTACCGTGCTTGAATAGTAGCAGGATTTGCATAACGGCAGGTATCGACCAAATGTCCCAATCGCCCACAATGGGTACATTTGTGACACTGCACTTGCTCCAGATGATGACGGTTGCATTTGTTGCACAAGGGTGCGGTACCAACATAATTTTTCCTTTTACGAGGTTGTGCTAGCTGGTTTGGTGCAACCTGATTGTTCTGGGCAGTTATGGCGCAGTTTTGAGAAGCCTTACGCTTCTTCTTCTTGGATACCTCGGCCTATTTTTCCTTTAGTTCAACTTGTGCAGCCTTGTTAGATGGTCTTGGGTCGCCCTTTTGAAAAAGCTTACCCTTCCTGATATGGGATTCAGTCAAGGTGGCAGACAATTCAATGGCCTATCTGACAGTAGTAGGGTTGCTACCAGTAACTATATCCTGAACTAAATCAGGAAGACCATCAATGTACTTTTCAATCGCCTTATGCACAGGCGTGACCATGGCAGGACATAACAGGCTCAATTCCTCATAATGGTCAGTATAGGCTCGATGTTCACCGCTGTCTTGTTTAAGATCGTCAAATTCCCATTCCAAAGCCCTGAGCTCATGATGAGGACAGAATTCCTTCATCATTAGAGCCCGAAGCTCTTCCCAGGTTTGTGCCATTGCTACATCAGCACCTCTATCACGCATCACACCGTTCAACCATATAAGAGCACACTTCTCGAACACACTGGATGCAAACTCAACCTTACGCTCATTCGGGCATTGCACGTGCCTGAATGTGCTCTCCAAACTTTCGAACCATTGCAGGAGCGCGGTTGCTCCTTGAGATCCATAAAACTTCAAAGGTTTAGCAGAGTTGAAGGTCTTGAAATTACACTGGGTGTTATTGTTGTTATTGTTGTTATATAACTCATGAATCTGAGTTACTACGCCTGGAAGCACTCCATCCATTTGTTGAGCTCCAAGGGCTGCGACTTCCTCAGCAGTAAAAGATTGAGCATCACGTCGAGGAGGCATTGTCTAAAAGGAACAAGGGAATATGAGAAACGAGTGAGATCGATGATTGGAAAACAAAAGAGGTATTGAAAACATCAACAAAACATAAGGAAAACGATCATTCGTTCGTTACCTCGAACAAACAAATGACACGCAGTGACTAATCAAAGTAAATGGATCATTATAATGTTTCACCGAAGACATGCTCGCCTATAAGTGAACACTCACCCCAAGAGTTCCCAGGTAAGAGTGACTGGTCCGATACTGCGGATTTGTACGAACACTCTAGCCTTAGACAGAAAACTCAGGGTACAGGCATTCACTCTTCCAGTTTGCACGTGTTCACATTATTTAGACCCAAACTTTGACGAGATTTTGAAAACTTAGAGGGTTCAAAACCTCACAATAAATCACCCTAGATCAGATGATTGGTTTTCAAAGCGGATTCAGAATTTGTATTCTTATTGTGGTTGTCACCTAAGGGTAAGTGACGGTATCGTTTTAAAACTAATCACAAGATAACTTGTGTTAGGGTCTAAGGAAGGTTATAGTCTAGGTCAAAGCATTACTAATAACCTAATTCCCTATAACCATTAGCTCTGATACCAACTTTTCTGTCACACCCCGACCACGTAAAACAACAAAATATGGCGGAAACGTTGAGGATTGTTGTAACAGAATCATTGTTTCACAACCATGGATTATAAATTTTGTTTTATTGAATTAATGAACTCATTGTTTTATTATAAATCAGATAAATACAAATATTATCTTTCAAGTTTTAAAGTCGCTAAGGCACGAGTCCATCCTATGTATAGCATGTATCAACAATCATCACATAGCAGCACCAGAAACATGTGTAAAAATAGGTACGTCAGCATAAAAATGCCTGTGAGATACATAGGTTTTATTAATGCATGATTCATGACTTTGTAAGTTTAAAAGAATGTTTTAACAAAATAGTCATGAAATTTAAAAATGTTTTCTTTATAAATCATGCGAAATTTTACAAGAAATTTGATGATAAAAAAAAAGAATGATGCATAAATAAATATGTAAGTAAAATGAGTTTGTAAAACAATGTTTTGATAAAAAGGTTTGTAGTATATATAAAAATACACTTTGGTTTTAAGAAAGTCGAATAAGTAATATATTAAAATATATTTCAGTTCCAAAATGGTTAAACAGATAGTATATTAAATATACTTTAATCGTCAAAATAATCGTTTTTGGTAGTATATCAAAGTATACTTTGATTTTATAAATAACATATTAAACTACGGTTTGGTTTTATAAATAACATATCAAACTATGTTTTTAGTGATTAACAAAATATACATGTTGTTTTGCACAATATCACACATGAGAGTATATCAAATTATACTTTTGGGAGTATAACAAAATATACAATAAAAATGTGATTTAAGAATTCAATCAGACCTTAGTGCATCATACTACACCAATTGAGACTATAGAGATACCACGAAGGCAATCCCTATTTGGATAAAATATTGGTTTCTGACATTCCATGACAACAGGAATGGGGTGTCTATTCCTATAGCGCTATATCATACTACCAATCGGTCTTGTGAACATAAATAAGTACAATTCAACAATTAATTTTATAATCTTTGAAAAAAAATCAGTGTTTAAACCATAAATAATTATTCAGTTTGTCAAAAGACAAGTACTAATATGTATAATCAATTATACTTTAAAATCATGAACATAACAATTAGGTACACATGCTTCACCCCAAAACATTGAAAACAGTAAAAGAGGGGACTTGAGATTGCTTAGAAGTCTTGAATAACAACCAAGCAAAGCGAGAGGGATAACGGAATCAAACAGCACCTAATATGGGTAACTAAGTAAATAAACCGGACCTAAATCGGAAGATCGGATAGAATGAGGTCTTGTAAACCAAATGAGTATTGGAACTCATGTAATATGGTTTAACAATGCCTACATTCTAGGTAGGAACCTATCCTAAGTGCTTTTGAAGCGTTACGACCCATTAAGGTAGCTTTTGCTACTTTAGCATGTCGTTCGCGCAAACGCGCATTCGAGGCGTCTAACTAGTCCTATGACAAGTATTATATGCCTAAACATGTTTAATTATGTTGCATAATCAGCTAAGGGACAAATGTTTAGGTTACATATGCTTAAAATCCAATTATGCATGAAAAGGGCATTTTGGTCATTTACCTAAGGCATATAAACTACCTATCATACAACTACTTAAACTGTGTGACCATAAGGTATAACCTCGGAAGGTTATTCCCTATGCAACTATGGTCACTAAACATGCTTGGTCGGATCCTAATGATTGACCAAACGGTCGAGTTCGAAAGTCTAAGCGGTGGTTTAGACCGCTTGACTTACGACTCTAAACAAGCACTAAACTAAAAGTGACGAGCTAAGCATGTTAAAACATGCTTACCTAAGTTAGAAAACAAGTTTTGATATCAAAACAAAGTGTTTTGATACCAAGAGTATGTTGGTTGCAAAATACGCTTAAATGCACATTTTGACTGAAACTACGACTCGTCACTACGCCTAGTCAACGTGGTAATCAGTAGGTATAGTCATTAGGGACTATAACCATCGTGATTAAGCTCATGTTGCGAAGTTCAAATGAACTTCTCGTTGACCAACTCGTGGTCAAAGCTGAAAGTCAAACACAGTTTGACTTTCAAGCTAGGAAAGCAATAAAAGAACGAAGGAAGCTTACAAAGGGTCCTTGCTAGAACTTGATCTTATAATTCTCAGGTATGAAGTTATAAAACCTCAACTTAGAGAATTTAGATCAAGTGTGTGGAAAAACAAATGAAATGGCCTTGCTATTTATAGTAGAGCATGAAGAACAAGATCATGACACTTGTTTGTGTAGCCTCCAAGCAAGAAATCATGGCTATACAGTTGTCACAATCAGATTAGAAGCCTTGGAGAGGTGTTAACTTGGTTAACACACCAAGAACTTTGCATAACAGCCCCTAATCTATCAAACAGTTGCTGAAAATCAGTTTTCTATCGCTGGCATGTTCACATGGCCCGCGTAAGATGTGGGACAAACCTTACGCGGCCCGCCTGGCCCTCACAGTTCAGCAATAGTTTCAAAGTTGACAGTTCAGGTCCCTACACTTGTTTAAGCTCATTTCAAGCACTTTTAACCCCCGTTAAACCATTTTCAAGACTCTATAAGGTCATTAAATTTTAGAGGAATCAAAATATGCTCGGAAAACTCTCGGATGTCGGTTCGTTTGGCCATACGGTCACATTGTTCGTTAAATTACGACGAAACTCAAACGGACACGAAAACGATCCAAATAAAGCGACGAATGGTATTTTTGCATGCCGATCACTAAAATGAAAATATTTTAGTGTGTACAAAAATTTTGGATGCCTAGATGTGGTCAAAACGTAAGATATGCGTGTAAATGCAAACTTACACCGTTTTTGACACTTTTAGTCCCTGTAAGATCAAATAAGCATATTTTCACACACCGAACCACTCAAAGCTTATTTCTAATCTATGTTTATGTTATTTATGGTATGTTTAGCTTATGATCATGTTCCAGACTGTACGTTGCCTTACGAAACGGCAGACTTTTGCAAGTTGACGCAAATAGTCCCTGTGAGTGAATAAACTTGATTTCGCCATACCAAACCCTTCAAAACTTATTTCTAAGTTATGTAAAGGTTATTTAAGGTATGTTAAGCCTATTTTGCTATTCCGGAGTGTTTGTTGCATTAAACTGGTTATATTTATTTATGCATCAGTTCGCGTATAACCTTCCAGAAAGCGATTTAAAGCTTGAAATCAAAGAAGAATTGATATGTGAAAATGATACACATAGTTATACAAATCCCAAGTATGAAATACAATATTTCATTGGTTTGGTATTTGTATGATGGTTGAAGTGACACAGGTGTCACAAAAACCCTAAACAAAACAGAATATATATGAGGTTTAACCTCTGATTTTGAATGTCTCAACCTTGTTTTTAAGCCTAACTAACCATAGAAGTGGTTATAAGCCTAAGGACATAGGCTTGAGATGAGAAAACTCAAGTTTGGTTAAGTTTAACAAAGTGTTTTTATAAAACAGAAAGTTTCTTGCACTTATAACCCTTTTATGATCATGTTCCATCCTTGGTTTTCCAGGGAAAACCTATGGAAACATCTCTAGGGTTGTTCCAAGTGCTAAGAAGCAAGAAAAGATGAAAAAGATGGAAGATAAGTGAGGTTAAACTCACTTTTGCGACTTGAAATGTTTCTGACTTTGCTACTGTTCTGCACCAGATTTTTGAGTGATTAGAGAGTGGATTTGTGAGTTTATAAAGTGATTTAAGTGTGGTATTGAGTTAGGTTTTAATGAGGGTGATTAGGTGAGGGTTAGTTGAGTTTTTAATGAAGAAAACACAACAAGAAGCACAAAATTGACCAACCCATGAGCTGGAAATACAAATCTGCCGGATTCATGCCGTGGCGTCGCGACACAGCAAACGTACCCTCCCGTCGCGCTACGCGACGGGTCAAGATTCCGGAAACAAGTTTGAATTTTGACATTTTAGCCCCCTGAAGTTTATATTTGAGAGTTTTTAAGGGTTTAGGTGTTGTTTTCGACATGTAAACATAGTATAAGGGTAGAACAAGTATGGAGAACATAAACCAAGTATAATTAAGCGTATGAATGTCGTATTTAAGTATCATTTACAATCCAAACACGTTTTATGCATAAGTTTCACGTATTTACAAGTTTAGCACATAGTTTCCAAGAATTACGAATAAGCATCAATGGTTTCATGAAATTGAATGTATGAGCATGTATAAGGTATGTATAACATGAATTTAACAAAATACGAGTTTCATTTATGATCCAAGTCTCGGATTTTACAACGATTACAAAGAAGGAACGATTACAGGAACATAAGACTTCCAAAAATAGAAATAAAAGTAAGACTTTCTAAATATGGAAAGTTCGAAGAAGAAGGGCGTTACACATATCATCGAGATAGGAGTGATTTCCTTACCTTAACGATTAACTCCACTCCTTTTTTTTTAAAATGACCTCACCAACGAGTTAGGGGTGATTCCCTTACCTAGGTGATCGTTACCAAAACTTTCCTTCAAAATACCTTATCATGCCAACACAATCATGTTTTATACCTAAATCACTTATCATTTATCGAAATACCTACTTATATAAATTTCAAAATACATTGTTTTATCAAATGTACTTCCTATCCTACATTCTATTTTCACCCAACTCATATACACGAGATTCTTAATCATGTCTTAAAATGTTTTATTACCCGAATTTCAAAACCTTACGAAATGCTACCTATCAATTTAATTGGTCCAATGAATCTCTTGCCCATGAACTTCATATTCGACTTAATCACTAAAACACACTCACGTTATATCACCATACTAAACTTTCCTCATATACTTATAAGATCTTATAGATGTTATATGATCGTTTACCAAAGACACTTTTCAACATCAACAAATAAATTGTTAAAACTCTTTTCAATGATCACTAAGTCCATTTTACTAAATTTCTTTTCTAAGAATCAACGTTTTCCCAAGAACCTCCACAATTCAAAAACTTCTTGTTTTGATACCAACGAAGCGAACCTTTTATTTTCGAAAACCTTTTCCTACACCGCTCAATTCTTCATTCAAATATCAATACGCGTGGGCAAGAAGACTTCATGGGGACCGACAATCTTCAACTTACGTAAATTATTAAAAAAAAAAACAAACGTAGCATTTCCATTCATTACAAAAGACGTTATGCATAACCATTGAGTAATTTATATCCTCTTACATTTAAAAACTACATTCTATCTTCCAAACCAAACTCAATCTATTTTGATTCGATAAACTCGATGTTTTGCTTAAACCACTATAGATTCAAATCATCGTGCACATTTTAGTCGATATCACGTGACAATTTCATTTATATCGTTCGTATTTACAAACTCAACCTTTTAAACACTTTTATACGCTTAAATCCGCTGTGTTCCAACATATACTATATACGTAATCCTTATTATTCGTACCTACACTCATACTCATACTCATAACGATACATTTTATGATTTTACTTATACTTATACTACTAAGCGTTTAGTGTTTACACTCATACTTACGTGTATGTGCATACTTAAACTTATACTTATGCTCATACTTTCATTTATACTCATGATTCATACATTCGTACCCGTACGTGAGCGTAATCCGAGGGATTCGCTTGCGTAGGACCTAAACATACTTAAGCATGGACTTACTTATATACTATATACTTATACGTACACATTCTTATTATTAAATTATGTATACCCTGATTCGTACACAACTAGTACAAGCTATGCGGATCATGCGACGATCAAAATAATCGCGGGTGCACACGGGATTATAGTGATAGGCGTATGAAAACCATAGAGTGTACTACTATGTATGGTAAGACACGGAACGTAACATGACACCGAATAACGAGACGGACGTAACATGGTAAAAACATGGTGGATACGCCGCTGGTACTTCCTATATATAAGTGTTTTCATCATGTTACCAAACTTTCGTAAGACGTGCCATGAGAAATTCAGTGTTTTGCAGACCTTTTAGACGTAATTCAAACTTTAAACAACTCACAAACGCATTATATCCGATTATCCATGACGAGACTTCATTCTTAACACATTACCTTCGTGTATCCAATACTTATGCCGTTCTGATACCCGTATTTGTCTTTTAGAGCAATCGTCCACTTTCATGTCTCCCATTATTCTGCATTATCATCGTCCTTATTCGAACCCCGTTAATAATCTAGCCTATTGAAACATTCGAATCCTACCCTATCCCTTACTTTTTAAAACTACCTGGCTATTCTTAAACTCCCACGCGAACTACCACACTTTTCATCGAATACAAAACGTTTTATATACAAAATTTTCCTTCCTAATACGACACATTTTAAATACGTCTACAATTTAGTATTCAAAACTTGCTTAAAATCGTTTTACCTAAACACGTTTCACTCATGCTTATGCCTCAAAACCATTTTAGCCAAACAAATTCTCTTACAAATCGATTTTTCTGTTCTTCAAAATTTCATACTTTTAACGTTTCAAAAATTTCAAGTCTCAGTTTTAAATAATCACCTTTTTATTAAAACTCTTTCAAGCCTTCCTCTTGAATAAATTTCGGGACGAAATTTCCTAAAGGAGAGGAGACTGTAAAGCCCTGCTTTTCCGCACTTTCCCTAATTAGAAAACTTGTCTTATATTTATATTTTCGGAAATCCGTCTCCTTTGTAATCATAATTCATTTCAAGCCATTGTAAATCCAAGACTTCGGTTGTAGTAAAAAAAATATATCTTTTATATGAAATTCATGTTGTTTATACTTAATGCATACTTACGAAGATTAACTCGCAAACAACTACCATGTGTTCATGATTCTTAAACAAACATTTGGTCACATTTTTTAAAGACGCAAATTCATGTCCTTTACGCGTATTTGATACCTCAAGTCACATGTCGTACATATTTGTTATATTGGTTTGTCACACATACTTATGCATAACATTTTTTTTACTCTTACTTTAATTCATGTTTAATACACCTTTAGGCCTTAATACATGTTCAATACACACTAGACATTCTAGGACATGTTAACCATATATAAAATACATATTATTTATACATTTTACATCATTTAAACAACAAAAAAAATATATATATATAAAAGCTGCCAAACAGCCCTTGCAATTCAGCAATATATTGCTGAATTATTTCTCTTTTTAATTGCTTAAACTCTCACCTACTTGTATTAAATGCCAACCCAACTTAACCCTAATCCTTCCCCCTATAAATACCACTTATAACCAGCCTCCCTACCACTTTTGCAACACTAAAACACTCTCAAACATCCTCCAAATCATAGCTGAAAGCAAGAGTTCGAGCAGATTTAGCACCTCTTACAAAAGTGAGCATAACTCACTCATTTCCTATCCGATTCACTCAATTCTTTTTCCTACTTCCTTGGATTAACCTTAGCTACATTTCTAGAGGTTTTCCACAGAGAACCAGGCCCTGGAACGTCGCCAAAAGGGCTCCAAAGTTGACTGATTTTTTGTTCTTGTTTCAAACATTGATAAACTTGATTAAACTTGAGGAAACTCAACTCAAACCTATGTCCTTATGCTTATAACCACTTCTATGGTTAGTTAGACTTAAAAACAAGGTTGAGACATTCAAAATCAGAGGTATAAATCTCACAAACTTTCTGTTTTGTTCAAGGGTTTAACCCACAAGTGATGTTCAAGTTCCAGACTTGATGGTTGTGTGATTTACGATTAGCTTGGGCTATCCTACTTGTAAATCCACACATTGCTTGATGTTTTCTCATAGATTAGTTAGTCATATTCTATTATTACTTGTAAGTTCATGACCCTCCTTGAATGTTCATAACATCAAGTGTAGTGGTGAACACTTAGAGATGCTAAATGGAAGACTTTTCTTCCTACCTTCTAAAAGAATTCTATGACACTTAAGAGGTTCCTAAATGGAGGATTTATCCTCCTACCTCATGCTTGATCTATTTGATATATTAACATATTACATAGCCTAAATATTATCAAAGTAATCAACTTTGATGATGAACTAATGTTCACTTGTTAAAGTATTGGTTACATCATCTAAAACATCATATGTGTTAAAGATGATTACTTTCGCATATGTACTTTCCATATTCCTTTTTAAATCCCAAATCTCGACTCTGAACATACCTTGAACTCTAACCCTCATGCGTTCATCCTCCCAACATCATACACTCGTCAACACTTGGATAATCGGAAGACTTAGCAATTTTATGAGTATGCTTGACCCATTTTACTGTTTTCACACTTTTGGGGGTAACATGTTTTCATATACAAATCACACTTAATATACATATTCTTATTCTTATGCAAATACATAAACAAACATTCCAATACATGCTTACTATTTGTTATGCTTGTGTCACACCCCGACCACATAAAACAACAAATCATGGCGGAAACGTCAGGGAGTGTCGTAACAGAATCATTGTTTCACAACCATGGATTAAATGTTTCGTTTTATTGAATTATTGAACTCATTGTTTTAGTAAAAAACAGATAAATACAAATAATTGTCTCTCAAGTTTTAAAGTCGCCAAGGCACAAGTCCATCCTATGTGTAGCATGCATCAAAACTCATCACATAGCAGCACCTGAAACATATGTGAAAATAGGTACGTCAACATAAAAATGCATGTGAGTAACATAGGATTTGGTGAATTAGATTCATGGCTTTGGATAACACAAGAAAAGGTTTTATGTTTTCAAAAATAGCCATGAATCCTTGTAAAAGTTTTGTTTCTAAAATACGTTGTTTTGAAAAAATGTTTGTAGTAGATACAAAAATATACTTTGGTTTTGAGATAAGTGGATAAGTAGTATATCTAAATATACTTTAGTTTTGACATAGTTAAATAGATAGTATATTAGATTATACTTTATTTTCGGAAATAATAGATTGGTAGTACATCACAAGTATACTTTGGTTTAAGAATGTAAAACATCAGAAGTATAATACATTGTACTTTGGTTTTGTAAATAACATATCAACTTATGCTTTGGATTTGAAAATAGCACATCAACTATGCTTTGGTAGTATATTAAAATATACTTTAGTTCATGAAATGACAAAGTCAGTGGTATATCAACTATACTTTTAGTAAATAATATCAAGTTGGTAGTATGTTGGAACATACCTAAATCGTGGTTGGGTAGTATATCAAATTATACTTTAGTAAACAATAGCATATCAAATTATGCTTTAGCAAACAGTATCACGTTGGTAGTATATCGAAATATACCATAAATCGCGATTTAGCAATACATTCAAACCTTCGTGCATCAAACTACACTTTAGAGACTATAGAAATACCACAAAGGAAAATTCTATTTGGTTAAAATTTGGTTTCTAACATTCCATACAACAGGAATGGGGTGTCTAGTCCTATAGCGCTATATCGTACTACCAATCGGCTTGATCATTGTTAATGAATGTATAAATAACAGTATAATTGAACAATTAGTTCTAACAAACTTTGGAAATCAGTCGTTTAAACCAGGGATAATAGTTCAATTCGTCAAAAGATAGTACCTATGCATGTGTAATCATATAGTCGAAATCATGAAAATAATGAATAGGCACATATGAATCACCCCAAAACATTTGAAAACGTAAAAGAGGGGACTATGTACTCACTTGAGATTGTAAGTATCCTTGATTAAATGTCCTAACAAAGCTTGGAAATCAAGGAGTCAAGTGGCACCTAGTACGGAATCACTATGTTAAACCATCGGTATCTAAATCGGGAGATCGGGTAGAATGAGGTCTCGTAAACCAAATGAGTATTGGAACTCATGTGATATGGTTTAATAAAACCTACATTCTAAATTGGAACCTATCCTAAGTGCTTCCGACCCGCTACGACCCATTAAGGTAGCTTACGCTACTTTAACGTGTCGTTCGCGCGAATGCGCGTTCGAGACGCCTAACTAGTCCTATGACAAGTATTATATGCCCTAGCATGTTTAAATATATTGCATAATCAGTTTAAGTGACAAAAATTAAGTTGCATATGCTTAAATACTAGTTATGCATGAAAAGGGCATTTTGGTCATTTACCTAAGGCATATAAACTACCTATCATACAACTAATTAAACTAAGTGACCATAAGGTATAACCTCGGAAGGTTATTCCCTATACAACTATGGTCACAAAACATGCTTGGTCGGATCCTAACGATTGACCAAATGAGTGGGGTTCGAAAGTCTAAGCGGTTGTTAAGACCGCATGACTTACGACCCTAAACAAGCACTGGACTAAAAGTGACGAGTTAAACATGTTTAACTAAGTTAGAAAAAAAAGTTTGATATCAAAACAAAGTGTTTTGATACCCGAAAATAGATTCGTTGTAAAATACGCATAAATACGTATTTTGACTGAAACTTTGATTCGCCACTTCGATAAACGACGTGGTAACCAGTAGGTATAGTCACAAGGGACTATAACCATCGTGATTATGTTCATGTTGCCAAGTTCGAACGAACTTTGTGTTGACCAACACGCGGTCAAAGCAGAAAGTCAAACACTGTTTGACTTTCATGCTTGAAAAGCATAAATAGCATGAAAGAAGCTTACAAAAGGTCCAAGCAATGAGGAATTTGATCTAAAACACTCAGGTATGAAGCTAAGGCTTCAACTTAGAGCAGATTTAGAGCAAATGTGTGAAGAATGAATTAGGAACAAGTGGGTATTTATAGTAAGTCATGAGTTAACTAGATCTTGACATGTGTTTTTGCAAGAATCAAGGCTCATATCTCACCATACACTTGTGCCTGTAGATTTCAATACAAGGGGAACATCAAAACAATCAAATGGTATCACAAATCAGGGATCAAAAACATTAAAATTAGCTGAATTGACCAGATTCAAAGTTTCTGAGCAGGCAGTCTGTCGCGGGCAGCGAAGAAAGGAGCATGGGTCTTCGCGCCCCTCCTAGTAACTTTGACAGATTGTCAAGTTTAGTCCCTTCAAGTCCAAAACTCAGTTTTTGATGCATTTTCGACGTGTTTAAGCCCCGTTAACCCCATTTCAAGGCTCTACAATGAAGTTAAGTTAAAGTATAGGGAACTTGAAACATGCTTGAAATTATCTCGGATGTCGGTTCGTTTGGTCGTACGGTCGCGTTATTCGGTTAATTACGATAAAAACTCGAACGGACGCGAAAACAATCCAAATTACGCGATGAGTGGTATTTTTGCATTCCAATCACTAAAATAAAATATTTTAATGATTACAAAATTTTTTGGATGTCCAGATATGTTCAGAACGTAAGATATGCGCGTAAATGCAAACTAATGCACTTTTTGACGCTTTTACTCCCTGTTTGATCAAAAAGTTTATTTTCGCATACCAAACCCCTCAAAGCCTATTTCTAAGCTATGTAAAGGATATTTAGGTATGTTTAACTTATGATCATGTTCCAGAACATTCGTTAGTGTACGAATCGGCATACTTTTGCAGTTTGACACAAATAGTCCCTGCGATCGAATAAACTTGTTTTCGACACAGCAAACCCTCCAAAACTTATTTCTAAGTTATGTAAAGGTTATTTAAGGTATGTTAAGACTATGTCACTATTCCGGAGTGTTTTTCGCATTAAACTGATTACATTTATGCATCAGTTCGCGTATAACCTTCCAGAAAGAGATTTAAAGCTCGAAATCGAACAAGAATTGATATGTGCAAATGATACACATATTTATACAAATCCCAAGTATGAAACACAAGATTTCATTGGATTTGCATTTATATGATGCTCGTAGAGACACATGTGTCACAGTCTCCCCTACTTTAGGAAATTTCGTCTCGAAATTTAAATTTTAGGAGGAAATCTGTGAAGACATCTGTGATTGTTTTGCTTTCAAATGAATCCTTCGTACCCTAAGTAAAAACTCTGGGCCACGTTTGGATATTTTTAGCGAATTTGTTATTTGTCCAAGTGATTTCCTTGTAGTAACAAAACATGGAGTTTCAAACAACGGATAGAAGAATGTTTCCTATGAAGACTATTATTGGAAACTTATGTGTACTCGAAATCGGAGTTGGAGAGTGTAAGATAAAATAACATTGGTCAAGGTCCAGGACTTCTAGTAACTTAAATAACACTACGTTCGCAATGTAATAAGGAACACTTATATATAGGAAGTACCAGCGGCGTATCAACCATGCCCTTTTTACGTTGTTCCCGTCTCGTTATTCTTATAACTATAGGTCCTAACACATGACAAAACTTGCTATGGTTTCTATGCACTGAATTCCATAATTATGTATGCATCCAAAATTACGTCATTCCTTGCACAGTCCGCACAGTTCATTTCATAATGCGTAGGGTAAAATCAATCGAACAAACATGTAATGGCTTGACTAGACCACCAAAGGATCTTTTTAACTAGATCAGCGAACGATATTTTTAACTAGATCAACACATGATCTTCTTAACTAGACCGTCGTACGATCTCTTTACATAGACCACTAAGGGATCTTTTTAACTTTGAATCAAATAATCGTTTTGAAATAGCACTTTGGAATCCAAGGTTCTTACTATTTGCATAGAAAAGCCCCTTAAGGAATTTAAGATAGTACTTTGAGTATCCTTCTGAGAATCTAACATATGAAAATACGGAATATTCTACCAGGACTTAGATAGCGAGCTTTAGAATTACACAGAATCACATAATCGCGTATTTGTTAAATTTAGTTATTAGCTCGTTCATTAATTTGAATTAATGCATTTAAAGTACACCAGAAATCCAATCAAGGACTTTAATTAGTACTTTAAATATCCCCAAGAATCTAACTATGAAGATAGGAAGATCTTATAAGGATTTGGTTTTGTCTTTGTCGTATCGTAACATTCATATTAGAGTACACAAGGAATCCAATTAAGGATTCATGAAAGCACTTTTAGATATAAAATCAAGGATTTAAAATGGTATTTCAAGTATTTGTTAAGAATTCGTGGCTGGTACCATGTTTCTTAGAAGAAACGAGTACTTAGGATTTTCAGGGAGATCACGAGTGATGACGAAAATGAAAGAACCACACGAGTAGTTTTTTTTTGTAAGGAACATAGTTCCTTGGTGTCGGCATTGTAGGGGTATGTCACCATACACACAATCATATCAGCTTTGTAAATAAAAGAGAAACAAAAAATATATTTATATAACAACGGAATTGTTTCAAGCGTCAAAGATAACAACAAGGAAAATACAAAAAGTCTAATTGTTCACTGCTGCATTGTCATTTGCGTTTGCCTCGTTTTTGTTAAACACTCATCCACATGCTGGATTTGCGTTAACAAGCCTTAGGCAATTGTTCCGATAGTGAGTAAGATCACCACAGTTATAGCACGATCCAGGTGGAAATTGTGCTTGAGCAGCAGCAGGATCTGCAGCAACTTGGTTTTGGTTAGCATAACGACAGGTATTGACCAAATGTCCCAATTGCCCACAGTGGGTACATTTGTGGCACTGTACTTGTTCCAGATGATGACGGTTGCATTTGTTACACAAAGGTGCAGTACCAACATAGTTTTTCCTTGTACGAGGTTGTGCTCGCTGGTTTGGTGCAACCTGATTGTTCTGAGCAACCACAGCGAAATTTTGTGAAGCCTTACGCTTCCTTGACTTTTTGGAGGACTCAGTCTGTTTTTCCTTTGGTTTTTCTTGTGTAGAGTCATCAGATGGTTTCGGGTCGCCCTTTCGGAAAAGCTTACCTTTCCTGATCTGGGATTCAGTCAGGGTAGCAGATAGTTCAATGGCCTGTCTGACGGTAGTAGGGTTGGTACCAGTAACAATGTCCTGAATTGGGTGAGGGAGGCCATCAATGTACTTTTCGATTGCCTTATCCAAAGGTGTAACCATGGGAGGACATAACAGGCTCAGTTACTCATAATGATCAGTGTAGGCTCGATGTTCACCACTGTCTTGCTTAAGATCATCAAATTCCCTTTCCAACCTCTGAGTTCATGACGAGGACAGAACTCCTTCATCATTAGAGCTCGAAGCTCTTCCCAAGTTTGTGCCAATGCTACGTCGGCACCCCTATCCCTCATTACACCGTTCCACCATGTAAGTGCTCTTTTCTGGAATACGCTCGATGCAAATTCAACCTTTCATTCGTTTGGGCATTGTACATGACGAAACGTGCTTTCGAGACTCTCAAACCATTGTAGGAGCCCAGTGGCCCCTTCAGACCCAGTAAATGTGAGTGGCTTAGCTGAATTGAATGTCTTATAGTTGCACGGAGCATTGTTGTTATTGTTGTTTGCTTGGTTTACTTGGGTTATCAGGTTTGGGAGTACAGCAGCGATTTGCTGAGTGATAACAGCTGCGAGTTCGGCGTTAGTTTAAGGTTGTGCATCACGTCAAGGAGGCATATTCTAAAAGAGCAAAGAAACATGAAAAGGAAACGAGTGAAATGATATCGGATAGTAAGAATTGAATGCTTAAAAGAATATCGACAAAGCATGAAGATTGTGATCATTTGTTCGTTACCTAAAACAAACAAATGACATTGTGACTAATCTAAGTAAATGGGTCATACTAATGTATCGCGAAGACATGCTTTAGCCTATAAGTGGACACTCACCCTAAGAGTTCCCAGGTATGAGTGACTGGTCCGATTATGTGGATTTGTACGAACACTATAACCTTAGACAGAAAACTCAAGGTACAGGCATCCACCCTTCCAGATTGCACGTGTTCACATTATTTAGACCCAAACTTTGACGAGATTTTGAAAACTTTGGAGGTTCAAAACCTTATAATAAATCATCCAAGAAAAGATGATTGGTTTTCAAAAACGGATTCGTAATTTGTGTTATTGTTTTGGTTGTCACCTAAAGATTGGCGACGGTATTGTTTTAAGACTAAACACAAGATAACATGTGTTAGGGTCCTAGGAAGGTTATAGTCTAGGTCAAAGCATTACTAATAACCTAATTCCCTATAACCATTTGCTCTGATACCAACTTTTCTGTCACACCCCGACCACGTAAAATAACAAATCGTGGCGGAAAGGTCGGGGAGCGTCATAACAGAATCATTGTTTCACAACCATGGATTAAATGTTTCGTTTTATTGAATTATTGAACTCATTGTTTTAGTAAAAAACAGATAAATACAAATAATTGTCTCTCAAGTTTTAAAGTCGCTAAGGCACAAGTCCATCCTATGTGTAGCATGCATCAAAACTCATCACATAGCAGCACCTGAAACATATGTGAAAATAGGTACATCAACATAAAAATGCCTGTGAGTAACATAGGATTTGGTGAATTAGATTCATGGCTTTGGATAACACAAGAAAAGGTTTTATGTTTTCAAAAATAGCCATGAATCCTTGTAAAAGTTTTGTTTCTAAAATACGTTGTTTTGATAAAATGTTTGTAGTATATACAAAAAATACACTTTGGTTTTGAGATAAGTGGATAAGTAGTATATGTCACACCCTGGCTTTGCGGAAGCGTGGGTTTATTTGGTGTGACTTCTTAATACCATAGCTTAATCACAACAAAGCTATATGAAAAATAAAACATGCAGATCATCCATTGATTTAAGTTTGAAAAGAAAAATACCACAACATTGTCTTAAGGCGTTGACGCATGCAACAGAAATTTACAACCTGATAACATAAAAACTTTGTTCTTAAAACGCAACCACAAATATAACATAAACACTGTTTAAGACTTGCGACTCGTCCAGGTAAAAGTCGCAATCCCTAAACGTGGATGATCCCGTAACTCTAACACATCGGGAAAACGTAGCATGCCGTGCCAGATCCTTAGTTCCCTGAAATACATGTAAGTTGGAAAAATCAACATAATGTTGAGCGAGTTCATGTGTAAGTGAGTATGTAAAACACTTGTAAGTATAAAAATCCCTGGTATGTAGCAAATAAGGAAAAAGAGATCACCAATGGTTTGCAAGGCCATTGATATGTGTGAAGTGCAAGTAGGAAGACTCAAACCTAGCAAATTTATGCGTCGGGCACAAAGTCACCCCGAAGTCCGTTCTGTTTGGCCTGGGGGCTGGGCTCGCTACACCCAGATAGATCTACCGCTCCTGTCCCTCGGTCCTACAATGAGGATTAATGATCCCAAGTTGCGCCTACCCACTCACATGATCTAAGTAGTAACCCTCCTTACGCTAAACATACCATGTGTAAAAGTACTCGTAATAATAGTAACATGTATTTCACCCCCGCAGTTTAGAAAACTGAAAACAGTTAAGAGAAAAGGGGGACATGAACTCACTGTAATGCGTCCTCGATAACAGCAACTCCAACTCGGTCTGTAGCACGACAACCTACAACGTGCTAATATCTATTAGACGAACGGCCGTGCCTTAGCTTAGAGTTTTAACGTTCTTGGGGAAATAGTTAGACAACTATTTCGTGTTTATATGTCTTGGTTATCGTATACATAGATTCCTTCCCAAGGATGGGGTATTCGTACATGTATTATGTATTTGGTGACTTAAAGTATTGACAAAATATATTTACAAGTTTCATATCCAACACTTTAAAGTTTTATGTCAAAACTCATGGCGAGGTTTAATTCCGAGAATAAAGTTAAACATACTTGTTAGAAAAATAGTTTTTCTAAGTCTCGGTATTTTTAGAAAAATTCGCCAGAACTTCCCCTAAAAACGGGAGTGTCCGTGCTTAATACGCACATCTTTTTCTTTTTGAAATCAACCCATGATCATCAACAATCAACCCTTACGTTTTAACACGCAAAATACTACCCTTGTCGTTTCAGCTTCAATATGTGAAAAACTGGACTGTTTTCGGACGAGTAAATAAAATACTTAACTTATTCCAAAAATTCCCAAATTTTTGCAGAACGTCATAATCGACCCACAAATTATTGTGTAAAAATATTGGGGTCTAGTTCATTATCAATAATTTATAGAAAATCGTTTACCGAACTGTGATCAGATTTGTTACATTCTGATCACAGTTTACGGAAAAATTCGTCAAAAGTTCCTCGTAAGTCCGTTTATCGAAATTCCAGTTCGAGGATCACAAATACATCCGTGACCATCTTTTATAAAAGTTTCAGGGGCTGGTTCGGTTCAGGTTTTAAGTTGTGATCGAAAACGTATGACCCATTTTACTGCAGTTAAAATCAGCCTTAGCTGCTGTCACAAAAACAGACTTTTAAAATAGTAACCGACCTCAGAAAAATACGATTCCAGCGCCATTTTCTTCGTTTTTCGAAAAGACACGATTTAGGCTTTTGAAATTCCGCTTTTCGAGTTTTTAAAGTTCGTTTACAGCCTGTTGAAGGCGGCTGGAAAAGTACATCAGCATGTTATTTCACGGTTTAAACATTACTAAATCGCATCAACGAGTGTCCGAACAATGGATTTAGCAAGAAAACAACTTTTAAACATCAAGTATGATTTAACCAACCCTCAAACCAACAAGATTCCGCTTCATAAATCAGCCGCAAGTAAACTTTTATGTAACTTTTATATTCTCTATTTTTGTTTAACATCTACTAGTCTTTTGATCTTTAGCGATTTAACAACAAAACATCATACTACATGTCATAATTTCGAACAAGATGAAATCAAGGGTGAAGAAACTTACTACTAGCTTATAGCTAGGGATGATTCTTGTGTGAAAGTGATGAGAAAAAGATGGTGAGAAAGGCTAGAACAAGCTCCTTTGAAGTCCCTTTAAGTTGCACCTTCCATGGATGAACACAAAGCTTGAATGGAATGTATAAAATGAAGGAGATGATGATGTTTAGAGGTGGTGATGGTGGTTTCGGTTTGGGCAACCGAGACAAGAGGGAGAGAGAGTGAAATGGGGTGTAATCTTTGTGAAATGATGAACAATCTAATGAACCATACTTCTTATAATCATCTCAAATATTATGCTTAGTACAACAAGCAACATATCTATTATAATATCCAACAAATCAACCAAGTATGGTGTAAATATTGAGTTGGTGATATGGTGGGTCCACATGGACCAAAAATCGTTAGGGGGGGGGGTGTCACACCCCGACCACGTAGAACATACAAAACGTGGCGGAAACATCGGGGAGTGTTGTAATAGAATTAATGTTTCACAACCATGGAAATTTATGTTTCGTTTTATTCATCAAACAAGCGAGTTACATTGTCTTTAAACCAGAAATAAAGAGTACATAACAAAGTTTAACTAATTCTTGTCTCATTTTAAGTCACTAAAGCACAGGTCCGCCTAAGTATGTCTTGATAAGTCCTATGCATCATCTCCTGAAAAACACATGTGAAAATAGGTACGTCAGCATAAAAATGCCTGTGAGATACATAGGTTTTGTGAAAATAGGTTCCATGACTTATGTTTGAGAAAAATGTTTAGTCATGAACCTTGTTATTTGCTTTGTTTTGTAAATCATTTGAAAATCGATAAGATCAGATGATATGTATAAATAAATGTCAGGTTAAATGAATAACCATGTAAAAATGAATTTGTATAAGATAAGTTGTTTGTAAAACATTGTCTTGTGAAAAGTATGTTATTTGTATAAAATGTCATATGCCATAAACTGAAATGATTCAAATAACGCTACGATATGTAATACCATACAAACACTTATATATAGGAAGTACCAGCGGCGTATCCACCATGCTTGTATCATATTACACACGCCTCGTTACTTAATCACTTACTCAAACCAAACTATCAAGTTGAAATGTTTAACAAGTGTAGAAATGTTTATGTATAGTCAAATACGGTTCACACGGTTCACAGATACAAACGGTTCACAGATACAAACGGTTCACAGATATCAACGGTTCATAGATACAAACGGTTCACAGATACAAACGGTTCACAATGTAGTATAATGTGTTCATATGTTGGATGAGCATATGCAACAGAAATGCAATGTAAAACGATGTACTAAGTAATGCACACAATGGGCACACCTAGCATGAAATGTAATGTAAAACGATGTACTAAGTAATGCACACAATGGGCACACCTAGCATGAAATGTAATGTAAAACGATGTACTAAGTAATGCACACAATGGGCACACCTAGCATGAAATGTAATGTAAAACGATGTACTATAATGTACTAACGAACATAGCAGGTATATGATATGAAAAACAGGAAAGCACGAAAGTAACAAGTAGGCACATGTGTTCCACCCCAAAACGTTTGGAAAACAGTAAAAGAGGGGTCTATGTACTCACATGAGATTGCTCAGAAGTCCTAAGATAACCACCAAGCAATGCTAGAGATCACGGAATCAAACGGCACCAAGTATAGGTAACTATGTTAATAAACCGGACCTAAATCGGAAGATCGGGTAGCATGAGGGTTTGTAAACCAAACGAGTATGAAGACTCGTGTAATATGGTTCAACAAAGCCTACATACTAAATGAAACTTAACATAATAGCTTACGACCCATTACGACCCGTTTAGGTAGCTTTGCTACTTTAACGCGTCGTTCGCGTGAAACGCGTTCGGACCGTCTAACTAGTCCTATGACAAGTGTTATATGCCTAAACATGTTACATAATCAGTTATGTGACAAAAAGTTTAGGTTACATATGCTCAATTACCAATTATACATGAAAAGGGTATTCTGGTAATTTACCTAAGGCATATAAACTACCTATCATACAACTACTTAAACGATGTGACCATAAGGTATAACCTCGGAAGGTTATTCCCTATATACAATGGTCACCTAATGTATTTGGTCGGATCCTATTGATCGACCAAACTGGGTCGGGTTCGAAGGTATAAGCGATTTATCAGATCGCTTACCCTACGACCCTAGACAACGTGGTAATCAGTAGGCATAGTCCCAAGGGACTATGACCATCGTGATTACAATCACGTTGCGAAGTTCAAACGAACTTCGCATTGACCATAAGCTGGTCAACGCTGAAAGTCAAACAAAGTTTGACTTTCGGACTCGAAAAGCAATAAAAGAACGAAAGAATACTTACGAAGGGTCCCCGAATGCTAATCGTGATCAAAATAACTCAGGTATGAAACAATGGTTCCAACTTAGAGTCTTTTTAATCAGATTCTTGTGATTTTAGCAATGGGGGTGGATGGGTATTTATAGGAATACCCGAACCGTTAAGATCGTTTGTCGAATATCGTGCCTTAATCGTATCCGTACAAGTGTCGGGAAGTTGTGGTGCCTAAAAACCATCCTTATCAGCTGAAAATGCAAGTGGTGAGTGTGTGGTTGTGGTTAAAACAGCTGGAATATGCTGACTGTTCGATATTATCTGATCAGAGAGGCTGACGCGGGAAACCTAAGATTTAAGCTTGGGCTCACGCGGGCCGCCTAGCTCTTCAGATCAGAAACAAGTTTCAAATGTTGCAGTTTCAGTCCCTGTTATGTGTTTAAGCCATTTCCGACATGTTTAAGGCCCGTTAAGCCAAATTTAAGGCCCTAACATGATGTCTAAACATTGTGGACATGAAACATGCTCAAAAATATGTCGGATGTTGGTTCGTTTGGTCGTACGAACGCGATGTTCGCTTAATTACGACGAAATGCGCATAAGCGCGAAAAACGATCCAAAATGCGTGACGAATGGATTTTTCTTATGGCAAAAACTAAAATATAATATAGTCATGCTTACATAAATTTTTGGATGTCCGGATGTATTCAGAACGTAAGTTATGCGCGAAAATGCAAACTTGTGCACCTTTTGACGCTTTTAGTCCCTGAATGACACAAAAGTTTATTTTAGCACACCGAACCCCTCAAAGCCTATTTCTAAGCTATGTAAAGGATATTTAAGGTGTGTTTAACTTATGGTCATGTTCCGGAATGTCTGTTCCAGTACGATTCGTCATACTTTCGCAGTTTGTCAAGTTTAGTCCCTGTAAGCGAACTAACTTGTTTTTGCCATACCAAAGCCTTCAAAACTTATTTCTAAGTTATGTAAGGGTTATTTAAAGTATGTTTAGCCAATGTCACTATTCCGGAGTGTTTGTTGCATTAAACTGGTTATATTTACGCATCAGTGCGCGTATAACCTTCCAGAAAGCGATATAGAGTTTGAAATTGAACAAGAATTGATATGTGTAAACGATACACATATTTTTACAAATCCCAAGTATGAAATACAATATTTCATTGGTTTGTCATTTGTTTGATGGTTGAAGTGACACAGGTGTCACAGTCTCCTCTACTTTAGGAAATTTCGTCCCGAAATTAATTCGTAGGAGTCTATTTGTGACTTTGTGTCAGATAACCACCAGAGATATGTAAGGCATAATCCTGTCATTTCCTTAACGGACATTCTTCAGAACGAAAATGAACAGATGGAGTCATTTTCCTCAATGAGTATTCTTCAGAAGCGGAAATGAAGGAATAAACAAACGGGGATTCATTTTCAACGGTTGCTTCCTCAGAAATGGAAATGAAAATGATAGACAAACGGATATTCATTTCCTTGATGGACAAATCTTCAGAAACGAAAATGAACAAACGGGGTCATTTTCAACGGTTGCTTCCTCAGAAACGGAAATGAAAATAATAGACAAACGGATATTCATTTCCTTGACGGACAAATCTTCAGAAACGAAAATGAACAAACGGGGTCATTTTCAACGGTTGCTTCCTCAGAAGCGGAAATGTAGGATTTTAACAACGGATATTCATTTCCTCAACGGATAATCTTCAGAAACGAAAATGAACAAACGGGGTCATTTTCAACGGTTGCTTCCTCAGGTTCGGAAATGAAGGATTAAACAACGGATATTCATTTCCCTCGACGGATACTCTTCAGAATGAAAATGAACAAACGGAGTCATTTTCCTCAACGGGTATTCTTCAGAATTGGAAATGAGGGATAAACGGATATTCATCTCCTTAACGGATATTCTTCAGAAGTGAAAAATGAATAGCTAGTTCATTTTTCCTCAACGGATGCTTCATCAGAATTGGAAATGAATAGGGTTAACTCTAGATACATGATAGAACTTGCTGTGATTTCTGTGCACTAAATTCCATAATTATGTATGCATCCATAATTACGTAATCCCTTGCACAGTCCGCACAGTTTGTTTTGTAATGTTGTGGGGAAGGATGTCTGATGACGGCGAATAGACTACCATAGGATCCTTTTAATTAGATCCACAGAGGATCTTCTTAATTAGGCCTCCCAGGAGTCCTTTCAGCTATATTAATCAGTTTAACTAGACCACTCGAGGGGTCTAATTATAAAGCAGTACTTTATCATCCAAGGGCTTATCTACAACATAGAAATCCATTAAGGATTTTAGGTAGTGCCTTTGGGTATCCTACTATAAATCTCTTGCACAATGATATGTAAGATTCTACGAGGATTTGGATAACATAATTTGGATCACATGACACATAAAAGGGAACACATAAGCACATAATCACATAATTGTTTAATTGTTATTATCTTGTTATCGATTGCTATTAACTTGGCACCTCGTACTTCGTTTCTCTTGGAAGAAACGGGTACTTAGGATTTTTGTGAAAAACGCAAGAGATCATATAGTGGAAGAAATTTGGGGTAGTCTGTTCTTTAAGGAATGCGGTTCCTTGATTGTCGGTATTGTAGGGGATATGTTGTTTATACATACAATCACATAAATACATTGCAATGTAAATAAAAGATTTATTTATAAACAATGATAACAACAACTGTTTCGTGGATCGTGACAACAAAAGAAAATAATACATAAGACTTGATTATTTCTAAACGATGTTGTCTTCTGGTTGGTCATATGCTTATCCCTGCGCTGGATTTGCATTAGCAAGCCTTGGGCAATTCCTACGAAAATGGCCCATCTCGCCACAGTTGTAGCAAGATCCCGGTGGAAAACGAGCTTGAGCAGGATTGTCGCCAGCTTGATTTGGTGCAGCTGTGGTTGGGCAAACCCTAGCTTTATGACCTATAAGTCTGCATACTTGGCATGTACGGCACTTCACTCCAGCATGATGATGTAGGCCACATTGGTTGCACAAGGGTGCAGTTCCGTTGTAGGGTTTCCTGGCAGGGGGTTGAGCTGGTTGGTTGGGGACGGCTTGATCATTGTGAGCGACCACAGCGAAGTTCTGAGAAGCCTTTCGCTTCTTTGACCTCTTAGGGGATCCAGTCTGTTCATCCATGATCTTTGATTCCTCGATTGGGTTTGATTCCTCAACCGGTTTCTTGTCACCTTTTCGGAAAAGCTTACGTTTCCTGATATTAGATTCGGTCAAGGTTGCAGATAGCTCAATGGCCTGCCTAACCGTAGTGGGGTTGCTACCAGTCAAAATGTCTTGTATTGAGTCAGGGAGGCCATCAATGTACTTTTTGATTGCCTTATCCAAAGGCGTGACCATGTTTGGGCATAACAGACTTAACTCCTCATAACGGTCCGTGTAGGCTCGATGCTCGCCGCTGTCTTGCTTAAGATCGTCGAATTCCCTTTCCAAGGCCCTGATCTCGTGACGAGGACAGAATTCCTTCATCATAAGTGCCCTAAGTTCAGCCCATGTCTGTGCAAGAGCAACTTCTGCACCACGATCTCTCATAACCCTGTTCCACCACGTAAGGGCTCTCTTCTGGAACACACTCGAAGCAAACTCGACCTTGCGATTGTCAGGACACTGCACGTGGCGGAAAGTATTCTCAATGCTATCGAACCATTGAAGAAGCCCAGTCGCTCCTTCAGAACCACTAAACTTGAGTGGTTTAGCCGAGTTAAAACTCTTGAAATTGCATGGACCATTGTTATTATTGTTGGCTTGATTCCATTGAGCAAAGAGGTTTGGGAATTGAGCAGCCATTTGCTGCGCAATGATTTCTGCCAGTTCGGCAGTCGCTATCTGGTTTTCGCGTCGAGGAGGCATTCTAAAAGAGGAAACATTAAATGAAACGAATGAGAGAATTAGACGAAAAGAATGAGATGAACAAATCTGATGAAAGCAAGGATAGTGGTCATTTGTTTGTTACTACAAAGCAACAAAAGACACACAGTGACTAATCAAAGTAAATGGGTCAAAAATAATGTATCGCGAAGACATGCTCGCCTATAAGTGAACACTCATCCCAAGAATTCCCAGGTAAGCACAACTGGTCTCGCGTCTGATGAGATGTATACGAAGTGCTTGCCTAGACAGAAAACCCAGAATACAGGCATTCACCCTTCCAGTTTGCACGTGTTCACATTATTTAAAACCCAAAACCTTGACGAGATTTTGAAAATTCAAAGGGGTTCAAAACCTTGTAATCAATCATCCTAGAACAGATGATTAGTTTTCAAAGCGGTTTTGAAATTTATGTTCTTGTTGTGGTCGTCGCCTAAGGATAGGTGACGGTATTGTTTTATGACTAAACGCAGGTAAACTCGCGTTAGGGTCCTAGAAAGGTTATAGACTAGGTCAAAGCATTACTAATAACCTAATTCCCTATAACCATTGGCTCTGATACCATCTTTTCTGTCACACCCCGACCACGTAGAACATACAAAACGTGGCGGAAACATCGGGGAGTGTTGTAACAGAATTAATGTTTCACAACCATGGAAATTTATGTTTCGTTTTATTCATCAAACAAGCGAGTTACATTGTCTTTAAACCAGAAATAAAGAGTACATAACAAAGTTTAACTAATTCTTGTCTCATTTTAAGTCACTAAAGCACAGGTCCGCCTAAGTATGTCTTGATAAGTCCTATGCATCATCTCCTGAAAAACACATGTGAAAATAGGTACGTCAGCATAAAAATGCCTGTGAGATACATAGGTTTTGTGAAAATAGGTTCCATGACTTATGTTTGAGAAAAATGTTTAGTCATGAACCTTGTTATTTGCTTTGTTTTGTAAATCATTTGAAAATCGATAAGATCAGATGATATGTATAAATAAATGTCAGGTTAAATGAATAACCATGTAAAAATGAATTTGTATAAGATAAGTTGTTTGTAAAACATTGTCTTGTGAAAAGTATGTTATTTGTATAAAATGTCATATGTCATAAACTGAAATGATTCAAATAACGCTACGATATGTAATACCATACAAACACTTATATATAGGAAGTACCAGCGGCGTATCCACCATGCTTGTATCATATTACACACACCTCGTTACTTAATCACTTACTCAAACCAAACTATCAAGATGAAATGTTTAACAAGTGTAGAAATGTTTATGTATAGTCAAATACGGTTCACACGGTTCATAGATACAAACGGTTCACAGATACAAACGGTTCACAGATACAAACGGTTCACAGATACAAACGGTTCATAGATACAAACGGTTAACAGATACAAACGGTTCACAGATATCAACGGTTCATAGATACAAACGGTTCACAGATACAAACGGTTCACAATGTAGTATAATGTGTTCATATGTTGGATCAGCATATGCAACAGAAATGCAATGTAAAACGATGTACTAAGTAATGCACACAATGGGCACACCTAGCATGAAATGTAATGTAAAACGATGTACTAAGTAATGCACACAATGGGCACACCTAGCACGAAATGTAATGTAAAACGATGTACTAAGTAATGCACACAATGGGCACACCTAGCATGAAATGTAATGTAAAACGATGTACTATAATGTACTAACGAACATAGCAGGTATATGATATGAAAAACAGGAAAGCACGAAAGTAACAAGTAGGCACATGTGTTCCACCCCAAAACGTTTGGAAAACAGTAAAAGAGGGGTCTATGTACTCACATGAGATTGCTCAGAAGTCCTAAGATAACCACCAAGCAATGCTAGAGATCACGAAATCAAACGACACCTAGTATAGGTAACTATGTTAATAAACCGGACCTAAATCGGAAGATCGGGTAGCATGAGGGTTTGTAAACCAAACGAGTATGAAGACTCGTGTAATATGGTTCAACAAAGCCTACATACTAAATGAAACTTAACATAATAGCTTACGACCCATTACGACCCGTTTAGGTAGCTTTGCTACTTTAACGCGTCGTTCGCGTGAAACGCGTTCGGACCGTCTAACTAGTCCTATGACAAGTGTTATATGCCTAAACATGTTACATAATCAGTTATGTGACAAAAAGTTTAGGTTACATATGCTCAATTACCAATTATACATGAAAAGGGTATTCTGGTAATTTACCTAAGGCATATAAACTACCTATCATACAACTACTTAAACGATGTGACCATAAGGTATAACCTCGGAAGGTTATTCCCTATATACAATGGTCACCTAATGTATTTGGTCGGATCCTATTGATCGACCAAACTGGGTCGGGTTCGAAAGTATAAGCGATTTATCAGATCGCTTACCCTACGACCCTAGACAACGTGGTAATCAGTAGGCATAGTCCCAAGGGACTATGACCATCGTGATTACAATCACGTTGCGAAGTTCAAACGAACTTCGCATTGACCATAAGCTGGTCAACGCTGAAAGTCAAACAAAGTTTGAATTTCGGACTCGAAAAGCAATAAAAGAACGAAAGAATACTTACGAAGGGTCCCCGAATGCTAATCGTGATCAAAATAACTCAGGTATGAAACAATGGTTCCAACTTAGAGTCTTTTTAATCAGATTCTTGTGATTTTAGCAATGGGGGTGGATGGGTATTTATAGGAATACCCGAACCGTTAAGATCGTTTGTCGAATATCGTGCCTTAATCGTATCCGTACAAGTGTCGGGAAGTTGTGGTGCCTAAAAACCATCCTTATCAGCTGAAAATGCAAGTGGTGAGTGTGTGGTTGTGGTTAAAACAGCTGGAATATGCTGACTGTTCGATATTATCTGATCAGAGAGGCTTACGCGGGCCGCCTAAGATTTAAGCTTGGGCTCACGCGGGCCGCCTAGCTCTTCAGATCAGAAACAAGTTTCAAATGTTGCAGTTTCAGTCCCTGTTATGTGTTTAAGCCATTTCTGACATGTTTAAGGCCCGTTAAGCCAAATTTAAGGCCCTAACATGATGTCTAAACATTGTGGACATGAAACATGCTCAAAAATATGTTGGATGTTGGTTCATTTGGTCGTACGAACGCGATGTTCGCTTAATTACGACGAAATGCGCATAAGCGCGAAAAACGATCCAAAATGCGTGACGAATGGATTTTTCTTATGGAGAACACTAAAATATAATATAGTCATGCTTACATAAATTTTTGGATGTCCGGATGTATTCAGAACGTAAGTTATGCGCGAAAATGCAAACTTGTGCACTTTTTGACGCTTTTGGTCCCTGAATGACACAAAAGTTTATTTTAGCACACCGAACCCTCAAAGCCTATTTCTAAGCTATGTAAAGGATATTTAAGGTATGTTTAACTTATGGTCATGTTCCGGAATGTCTGTTCCAGTATGATTCGTCATACTTTCGCAGTTTGTCAAGTTTAGTCCCTGTAAGCGAACTAACTTGTTTTTGCCATACCAAAGCCTTCAAAACTTATTTCTAAGTTATGTAAGGGTTATTTAAAGTATGTTTAGCCAATGTCACTATTCCGGAGTGTTTGTTGCATTAAACTGGTTATATTTACGCATCAGTGCGCGTATAACCTTCCAGAAAGCGATATAGAGTTTGAAATTGAACAAGAATTGATATGTGTAAACGATACACATATTTTTACAAATCCCAAGTATGAAATACAATATTTCATTGGTTTGTCATTTGTTTGATGGTTGAAGTGACACAGGTGTCACAGGGGGGGGGGGGGGTCTTGATGGTAAAAATGTAACTAAATTGCAAGTATAGTTAGATGTAGGAAAGATGATGGTGCAAGTTAGTTGGTTTATTTTTAGCGGGTGTTATGACGTACGGGGATCATGACAAGCCATAAGTAATAAAACAAAGTGTCTGACAAAAATTTAGTGTCCCGGGTAATGTCCGGGTATCCGGTTAAATACCGTTCCGTTAAAATGTTTAATTATGCCGAAAAAGGTTCTTTATGTATATTTTTGTAACATAAATTATTCCCGGTACTTAGGAAAATATACGGGACCGTTCAGCAATGTTTTTGCACTTTATTAGTAATTTAAAATGCTGAGTTTTGTATTAAGTGCATAATTTTTGTACTTAAAGTACGTTTTAGGCACATCCGGTCACTATAAACTTTACCTAGTGACGCAGTTCTACAATCCTCACCTCCCTACACTCACTACCAGTGTAGCAATCTATTCCCGGCTCATACTGGCCTTAGAGGCAGTGTCTGCCTAATGCTGGCTATGTCAGCATGTTTAATGGGTATCCCGTAGTGTGCTCACTGTGCTTGTTGTGCATCAAGGTTGTCACTGATGTTTGTGTATAAATAATAGAGTGACAGTATAAAATGTGATGCATGAGCATGTATGTATCAGAAATCAGAAATCAGTAAGCAGTTTAATCACAGTTGTAAGCAGGCACAGTAATTAAGCAGTAATTAAATATTAATTAATTCGTATGGATACCTGGTTTGGTGAGGGTTGTCACATTCTCCCCCCGTTAAAGAAATTTCGTCCTGAAATTTAAGTTCTGCTACTAGATGCAGGGTTCTTAGGAAATAAATGGGGGTATTTTGCTTTCATTTGATCCTCACGTTCCCATGTGAATTCAGGTCCATGCCTAGCATTCCAACGAACTTTGACGAGTTTGACACTGCTCCTGCGAGTTTTATTAACTTTTCCAATCCGTGACCTCAACAGGTTCTTCAGTGAAGTGGAGCGTGTCGTCGATATGTACTTCGTCAGCAGGAATGATCACTGTATCTTGTGTTGGACTTTTTCTCAAATTGGATACATGGAATGTATCGTGAACACCATGGAGTTCAGCAGGTAGGTCCAACTTGTAGGCTACAAGCCCAATCCTTTGCAGAATTTCCGAAAGGGCCAATGTAACGCGGATTCAACTTCCCACGCTTTCCGAAGCGTGCCACCCCCTTCCTGGGTGAAACTTTCAAGAAAACCATATCTCCAACTTGGAATTCCAAATGTTTCCGGTTTGGATCCGCATAGGCTTTCTGTCTTTCGCGAGCCGCTTCGATACGTTTTCGAATTTGCGCAATCTTGTCTGTCGTCTCCTGGACGATTTCGGGACCAACAAGCTGTCTATCACCTGCGTCAGCCCAGCATAGTGGTGATCGACACTTGCGTCCGTAAAGAGCTTCAAATGGCGCGGCTCCAATACTAGTGTGGTAGCTGTTGTTGTATGCGAATTCGGCCAGTGGTAAATGCTTATCCCAGCTACCACCAAAATCCATTACACATGCTCTCAGCATATCCTCCAATGTCTGAATAGTTCTTTCACTTTGGCCATCAGTTTGCGGATGGAATGCAGTGCTCAAATTCAATTGTGAGCCAAAAGCTTCTTGGAAGGATTGCCAAATCCTTGATACAAATCTCCCATCTCTATCAGAGATGATTGAGAGAGGCACTCCATGACGTGCAACGATTTCTCTCATGTATATTTCCGCAAGTTTACTCGTATTGTCCTTCTCTTTGATTGGCAAGAAGTGCGCGGACTTTGTTAGGCGGTCAACTATCACCCAAATAGTATCATGACCCCTGGGCGTCCTGGGCAGTTTCGTTATAAAATCCATTGAAATCTGTTCCCATTTCCACTTGGGAATTTCAGGTTGTTGCAGAAGTCCCGAAGGCTTCTGGTATTCAGCTTTAACCTTGGCGCACGTTAACACTTGCTTACATAAACAGCAACGTCGCCCTTCATCCTGGGCCACCAATAATAATCCTTAAGATCCTGGTACATCTTATCCGCACCGGGATGTATAGAGTACCGTGATTTGTGTGCCTCATCAAAAATAGCTTTCCTCAAACCACCCAACAGAGGAACCCGAATCCTATAAAACATAACGTTCCTTCCTTGTTTGGTACTAATTGCTTCTCCATCCCACGGAGATACTCATCTTCAATATTTCTTTCCTTAAGAGCTTCTTTCTGGTTGAATGTGTGCTGTAAACTCTTATGATCTGTGAAGATTGTACACTTCGTACCATATAGGTAGTGTCTCCAGATCTTTAGCGCAAATATCACTGCGCCTAGTTCCAAATCGTGTGTGGTATAGTTCTTTTCATGTACTTTCAACTGGCGTGACGCGTAAGCTATAACTTTTTGGCGTTGCATCAAGACGCAACCCAATCCTTGACGTGAGGCGTCACAGTATACCACGAAATCATCTGTACCTTCCGGTAGTGCTAAGATTTGGCGCATTGCAGAGCTTATCCTTTAACAACTGAAATGCTTCCTCCTGTTTGATTCCCCAATCAAACTTCTTATCCTTTTGCGTGAGGAGCATCAGTGATTGAGCGATTTTTGAAAAATCCTCAATGAACCTTCGATAGTAACCAGCCAAGCCTAAGAATTGTCGAATCTCGGTTGGCGTCTTTGGAGTTTCCCAATTTTTGATCGCTTCAATCTTGGTTGGATCCACATGGATTCCATCTCCATTTACCATATGTCCAAGAAATTGGACTTCACGTAGCCAAAATTCGCACTTAGAGAATTTGGCATACAGCTGTTCTTTCTTCAGCAGCTCCAAAATAGCTCTTAGATGCTGTTCGTGCTCAGCCTTTTGTCCTTGAATAAATCAAGATGTCGTCGATAAACACAATCACGAACTTGTCCAAGTACGGCTTGCAAACTCTATTCATCAAATCCATAAAGACTGCAGGTGCGTTTGTCAACCCAAACGGCATAACAAGGAACTCGTAGTGTCCATAACGAGTTTTGAAGGCTGTCTCCGGGATACTCTCCTCTTGTATCCTTAACTGGTGGTATCCAGATCGCAAATCGATCTTTGAGTAAAAGCTTGAACCTTGCAGTTGATCAAACAGATCATCAATTCTTGGCAGAGGATATCTATTCTTGATCGTCAGCTTGTTCAGCTTCCGGTAGTCAATACACATACGAAAACTACCGTCTTTCTTTTTGACAAACAGGACCAGAGCTCCCCAAGGCGAGAAGCTTGGTCAGATAAATCCCTTGTCTAACAACTCTTGAAGTTGTGTCGACAATTCTTGCATCTCAGACGGGGCAAGTCTATAAGGTGCCTTAGCCACAGGCGCGGCTCCTGGGACTAAATCGATGTGAAACTTCACTTGCCTCTAAGGCGGCAGTCCAGGCAAGTCCTCCGGGAAGACTTCCGGATACTCCCTCATGACATGGATGTCTTCGATCTTCGGTTCTGCAGCTTCCTTGTCTACAATGTGTGCCAGGAAGGCATCACACCCTTTTTGTAAACACTTTCGCGCTTTGAGGCAGCTGATAATTCTTAACGGCGTATCGCGCTTTTCGCCATGTACCACAATTGTTTCGCCATCTTCGGTCGGGATACGAACGACCTTTTCGTGACAAACAATTTCTGCCTTGTTGCTTGATAACCAATCCATTCCTACTACCACGTCAAAGCTCCCCAGCTGGACTGGTAGTAGATCCAAAGTAAACTCACGTTCTCCCAACTCGATTGCACAACCTCTGATCACTTCATTGGCTTCTACTAACTTCCCATTAGCCAATTTGATTGAGTAGGGAATATCTAACTTACTATCGGCTAACCCAAGCATATTCTTAATTTCTAACAATACGAAGCTATAGTCGGCACCAGTATCAAATAAAACGGATGCATAGCGTTGGTTTACAGGGAACGTACCAGTAACGACATTGGGATCCTGGCGCGCTTCCCTCGCTTCGATATTGAACACTCTTCCACGGGCTTGGTTCAACTCTGGGCAGTTCCTCTTAAAGTGCCCGATATCACCACAGTTAAAGCATCCAGGTCTTTGCCCGTTTCCACCTCCATTTCTAGCTTGGTTATTCCTTTGGTTATGATTCACAGCGCCCGCTTGATTCACATTGTTGCCTCGATTCCCATTACCTCCATTGTTTCCTTGTGGGCGATTTCCAATTCCACCCCGGTCATTGTTTCTGTTTCCAAATCCTCCTTGGCCTCCCTGGCCAACAGTGGCCCAACAAGAATCCTTCAAGTGGCCAGGTTTCCCACACGCTTCACATACCTTCAAACCACATCGGCCAGAATGGTGACACTGGTAGGTGTTGCACTTGGGCTGGGTGCCCATATATCCCTTTCCTTTCTTTCCACCACCAGCTGTAACCTGAGCTGGCGCGTTTGGCTCTCCTTTCTTAACAACACCACTAGTGCCTTGTTTGAAGTTCGAGAACTTTCGTTTGTTACCTCCGGATGACTCGACGTGAGTCTCTTTCTTCTTGGTCTCGATCTCATCGAACTTGTTCAGGCGGATAGCCTCCTCAGTGAGAGCCACGCTCAAATCGATTGCCTCAGTAATTGTTGCAGGCTTGGAGGAGGTCACCATGCTTATGATTTGAGGAGCTAATCCCCAAATGAAGCGTTCAATCCGCTTGAATTCTGGAGTGACCATATAGGGTACCACATGCGACAGGTCGTGAAACCTCTGAACATATTCCGCGATCTTCGGACCTTCCATCTTCAAATGCCACAACTCAGTTTCCAATCTTTGGATTTCAGCGCGAGAACAATACTTTTTGTGCATTAGTTCCTTCAGTTCGGTCCATGTTAGTGCGTAGGCAGCAGCTTCACCAAGTGTCTGCACTTGCAAATTTCACCAAAATAGGGCTCCATCCAAAAATAGCCCAGAAATGTAGGTGACTTGCTGGTCTGGTGCACATTTGCTCATGCGGAGAACAGATTCAGTCTTCTCGGCCCAACGAACAAAAGCGACAGCACCTCCGGTGCCATTGAAGTTGACAGGCTTGCAGTCTAGAAACTGCTTGTAGGTGCACCCATGAGGTGGATTGTTGTTGCCATTGTTGTTTGAGCTGCTTCCGCTGGGTCCTCCTTGCGAGGCGGCGTATTGCGCGATGGCAACAGCGATGACTTGTTGGAGTTCTGCCTCATTGGTAGGCATCGGCGTTTGACGTCTCGGCGGCATCTTCTAAAAGATGGGTTCACGTCGGTCAAACCATAATAAAGTGTACGCATATAATGATAGTAATAGTACATAACATCTCATGTTATAATCATATTAATCACACAACATCCCATGTTATAAGACATAAATAATCAATCAAAACATCACATATAATGAGAATACTGCGATTGCATTGCCAAAATCGGGACCAGATGGTAGAGTGTACAATTACATAATAGTGTCATACATCATCATCGACTAAGGGCTACATCACCCCAGTCCAAAAGAATATCAAACCAGTGACAATACATCCCATATACATGATCAACAAAAGTCAGAATCAGAATGCAGTCTCCAAAAATGTTGTGTGGTCCGAGCAATCGTCGTCTTCTCACCAACGTCTACCCATGCTGTACTAAAGATGCCCTAAACTGATGGTGGTGGAGGAGGGGGAAAATGGGTGTAGAACAAACGTCGCAAATGGAGCCAGTCCTCCTCCATGGCTCTCTGGGTACGCAACCAAGAAGCAACCTGCTGCTCAAGTGCCAAAAGGCGTGCAGCATAGTCAGGTAACAATGGTCGAGGGTGCTGCGAAGAAGCAGGGTGGGTCTGACCCTGACACTGGCACAGCGGTGGCTGAGCTCTCTCAAGCTCCTGAATACGCCGTGTAAGTGCCTCCTGCTGGACAACAAACGACATCAGAACGTCCTCAATAGAATACCCCATATGGAAAGGATGGTAGGGGTCGGTCGGTGGCATAACAGATGGTGGCGTCCAGAGAAACGGCTCGCTGGCTGGATTAAAAGGTGGCACAACGAATGGTGGTGCAGGGGGAATAGCAGATGAAGACTGTGGCCTAACTGGAATAGATGTCGGCACATGTCCAAAGGGATGAGCCGAGGAACCCTCTCCAGGTCGAGCTGGAGGTGTGTACTGTGCAAATGAAAAAGAGAAATCAACGTGACGTGCATCGGTGGTATGAGGAGGAATAGGTGGAAGCTCATCATCCGCAGGAATCCACCCATGCTGGGCGTGCTCATCTCGTGGGTCAATCTGTGCCTCAAAAAGTGCTCGATCAAACTGTACAGGCATAGGGTCAAGGTGGGGTGCAACAAGAGGGTCAGCAGGTATATCAGCGATAAGTGGGGGATCAACATGATCAGCAGCAATAACATGGTCACCCTCCAGTAGTGGTGCATCAGCAGGGTGATCATCAATGGGTAGGTCAGCAATCACAGGATCAATGGACATGCCAGCATGAACAGGGTCATGCTCAAACACTGGGTCAGGAGCAGCTACTGGCTCAAGGGCCATGGCAGGCTCGGGATCAACGAACTCCATATCAAAATCTGCATGATCAGCGAATGCAGGGCAACTGGGTCTACTGGGTCAACCATAGGCTGATCCAAGTGGATGAACTCTATCTCCTGGTCCGGGTCATATCCAGGGGAAAAAACAGGGTCTGAATCCTCATCGAGGTCGTGATCGAAAGCAAATCTAGGAGCAGAGACAGCAGATGATGCCCTGTCAGGATCTGAACCGTGTGAATAGTGCTGTGCGCTCCGAGTGCGTGACGGTGTGGAGGCCACAGACTCGAAGGAGTCTGGAGCGGGTGAGTGTGCAGGTGACTCCCCAGCTGGAGCATCTGCGAGTAACAAAAGACCACCGTCAGCTAGAAGGGCCTCGCCCTCAACATCGTCCTCCAGGGGCTCATCATCAAACAGATCGACGTCGTCGTCAACGTCGGCGTCGAGGAGTACATCGTAAGCAGGATAAGAGGCCAAAGGTATGGGAGCAGGGATCTCTACGAGTGGTAGGTACCCAGCAAAAGGACCATCAGCGGGCTCATCGACAGCGTCGGGCAGCGCAAAGGGCTCAAAGTCATCCTCGTCTGTGCTGGTAACATCTGATGTGTGGACCTCGTGCTCTGAAGACTCTAAGTCGTCTGATACTATGGGTCTAGGGCCCGTGGTGTCCGAATCACCTGTGTCGGACGAGTCCATGGTGTCTGTAACACAAACATGTACAAATAATCAATCATATAATCAGATAAGCACATTAGTCACCAAGTAAGAAATCAAATAATTCTCCTAGTCCCACTAGCCTCCCAGCCTCTCAGACTGCTCTTCCTAGTCCCACTAGCCTATCATCTCAAACTGCTCTTCCTAGTCCCACTAGCCAACTACCTCGGTCTCCTAGACCGAGCCTCGGTCTCCTAGACCGAGCCTCGGTCTTCCAGACCGAGCCTCAGCCTCCCAGACTGAGCCTATAAATAATAAATAAATGTGCTCAACATTTGTTTGTAAAAAGTTTTGGATCTGGACTTGAGTGGTATGCAATGTAAAAATGTTTTCGTGAGAGCCCTAGTGATCATAGTCTAAACTCGAGAAGGAATCCTAGTTCGCTATGATCAGAGCTCTGATACCAAGCTGTCACACCCTGGCTTTGCGGAAGCGTGGGTTTATTTGGTGTGACTTCTTAATACCATAGCTTAATCACAACAAAGCTATATGAAAAATAAAACATGCAGATCATCCATTGATTTAAGTTTGAAAAGTAAAATACCACAACATTGTCTTAAGGCGTTGACGCATGCAACGGAAATTTACAACCTGATAACATAAAAACTTTGTTCTTAAAACGCAACCACAAATATAACATAAACACTGTTTAAGACTTGTGACTCGTCCAGGTAAAAGTCGCAATCCCTAAACGTGGATGATCCCGTAACTCTAACACAGCGGGAAAACGTAGCATGCCGTGCCAGATCCTTAGTTCCCTGAAATACATGTAAGTTGGAAAAATCAACATAATGTTGAGCGAGTTCATGTGTAAGTGAGTATGTAAAACACTTGTAAGTATAAAAATCCCTGGTATGTAGCAAATAAGGAAAAAGAGATCACCAATGGTTTAAAAGGCCATTGATATGTGTGAAGTGCAAGTAGGAAGACTCAAACCTAGCAAATTTATGCGTCGGGCACAAAGTCACCCTGAGGTCCGTTCTGTTTGGCCTGGGGGCTGGGCTCGCTACACCCAGATAGATCTACCGCTCCTGTCCCTCGGTCCTACAATGAGGATTAATGATCCCAAGTTGCGCCTACCCACTCACATGATCTAAGTAGTAACCCTCCTTACGCTAAACATACCATGTGTAAAAGTACTCGTAATAATAGTAACATGTATTTCACCCCCGCAGTTTAGAAAACTGAAAACAGTTAAGAGAAAAGGGGGACATGAACTCACTGTAATGCGTCCTCGATAACAGCAACTCCAACTCGGTCTGTAGCACGACAACCTACAACGTGCTAATATCTATTAGACGAACGGCCGTGCCTTAGCTTAGAGTTTTAACGTTCTTGGGGAAATAGTTAGACAACTATTTCGTGTTTATATGTCTTGGTTATCGTATACATAGATTCCTTCCCAAGGATGGGGTATTCGTACATGTACTATGTATTTGGTGACTTAAAGTATTGACAAAATATATTTACAAGTTTCATATCCAACACTTTAAAGTTTTATGTCAAAACTCATGGCGAGGTTTAATTCCGAGAATAAAGTTAAACATACTTGTTAGAAAAATAGTTTTTCTAAGTCTCGGTATTTTTAGAAAAATTCGCCAGAACTTCCCCTAAAAACGGGAGTGTCCGTGCTTAATACGCACATCTTTTTCTTTTTGAAATCAACCCATGATCATCAACAATCAACCCTTACGTTTTAACACGCAAAATACTACCCTTGTCGTTTCAGCTTCAATATGTGAAAAACTGGACTGTTTTCGGACGAGTAAATAAAATACTTAACTTATTCCAAAAATTCCCAAATTTTTGCAGAACGTCATAATCGACCCACAAATTATTGTGTAAAAATATTGGGGTCTAGTTCATTATCAATAATTTATAGAAAATCGTTTACCGAACTGTGATCAGATTTGTTACATTCTGATCACAGTTTACGGAAAAATTCGTCAAAAGTTCCTCGTAAGTCCGTTTATCGAAATTCCAGTTCGAGGATCACAAATACATCCGTGACCATCTTTGATAAAAGTTTCAGGGGCTGGTTCGGTTCAGGTTTTAAGTTGTGATCGAAAACGTATGACCCATTTTACTGCAGTTAAAATCAGCCTTAGCTGCTGTCACAAAAACAGACTTTTAAAATAGTAACCGACCTCAGAAAAATACGATTCCAGCGCCATTTTCTTCGTTTTTCGAAAAGACACGATTTAGGCTTTTGAAATTCCGCTTTTCGAGTTTTTAAAGTTCGTTTACAGCCTGTTGAAGGCGGCTGGAAAAGTACATCAGCATGTTATTTCACGGTTTAAACATTACTAAATCGCATCAACGAGTGTCCGAACAATGGATTTAGCAAGAAAACAACTTTTAAACATCAAGTATGATTTAACCAACCCTCAAACCAACAAGATTCCGCTTCATAAATCAGCCACAAGTAAACTTTTATGTAACTTTTATATTCTCTATTTTTGTTTAACATCTACTAGTCTTTTGATCTTTAGTGATTTAACAAAAAAACATCATACTACATGTCATAATTTCGAACAAGATGAAATCAAGGGTGAAGAAACTTACTACTAGCTTATAGCTAGGGATGATTCTTGTGTGAAAGTGATGAGAAAAAGATGGTGAGAAAGGCTAGAACAAGCTCCTTTGAAGTCCCTTTAAGTTGCACCTTCCATGGATGAACACAAAGCTTGAATGGAATGTATAAAATGAAGGAGATGATGATGTTTAGAGGTGGTGATGGTGGTTTCGGTTTGGGCAGCCGAGACAAGAGGGAGAGAGAGTGAAATGGGGTGTAATCTTTGTGAAATGATGAACAATCTAATGAACCATACTTCTTATAATCATCTCAAATATTATGCTTAGTACAACAAGCTACATATCTATTATAATATCCAACAAATCAACCAAGTATGGTGTAAATATTGAGTTGGTGATATGGTGGGTCCACATGGACCAAAAATCGTTTGGGGGGGGGGGGGGGGGGGGTCTTGATGGTAAAAATGTAACTAAATTGCAAGTATAGTTAGATGTAGGAAAGATGATGGTGCAAGTTAGTTGGTTTATTTTTAGCGGGTGTTATGACGTACGGGGATCATGACAAGCCATAAGTAATAAAACAAAATGTCTGACAAAAATTTAGTGTCCCGGGTAATGTCCGGTTATCCGGTTAAATACCGTTCCGTTAAAATGTTTAATTATGCCGAAAAAGGTTCTTTATGTATATTTTTGTAACATAAATTATTCCCGGTACTTAGGAAAATATACGGGACCGTTCTGCAATGTTTTTGCACTTTATTAGTAATTTAAAATGCTAAGTTTTGTATTAAGTGCAGAATTTTTGTACTTAAAGTAAGCTTTAGGCACATCCGGTCACTATAAACTTTACCTAGTGACGCAGTTCTACAATCCTCACCTCCCTACACTCACTACCAGTGTAGCAATCTATTCCCGGCTCATACTGGCCTTAGAGGCAGTGTCTGCCTGATGCTGGCTATGTCAGCATGTTTAATGGGTATCCCGTAGTGTGCTCACTGTGCTTGTTGTGCATCAAGGTTGTCACTGATGTTTGTGTATAAATAATAGAGTGACAGTATAAAATGTGATGCATGAGCATGTATGTATCAGAAATCAGTAAGCAGTTTAATCACAGTTGTAAGCAGGCACAGTAATTAAGCAGTAATTAAATATTAATTAATTCGTACGGATACCTGGTTTGGTGAGGGTTGTCATAGTATATCTAAATATACTTTAGTTTTGACATAGTTAAATAGATAGTATATTAGAATATACTTTAGTTTTGGAAATAATAGATTTGGTAGAACATCCCAAGTATACTTTGGTAAACAATAGCATATCAAATTATGCTTTAGCAAACAGTATCACGTTGGTAGTATATCGAAATATACCATAAATCGCGATTTACCAATACATTCAAACCTTAGTGCATCAAACTACAATTTAGAGACTATAGAAATACCACAAAGGCAAATTCTATTTGGTTAAAATTTGGTTTCTGACATTCCATACAACAGGAATGCGGTGTCTAGTCCTATAGCGCTATATCGTACTACCAATCGGCTTGATCATTGTTAATGAATGTATAAATAACAGTACAAATGAACAATTAGTTCTAACAAACTTTGGAAATCAGTCGTTTAAACCATGGATAAAGTTCAATTCGTCAAAAGATGGTACTTATGCATGTGTAATCATATAGTCGAAATCATGAAAATAATGAATAGGCACATATGAATCACCCCAAAACATTTGAAAACGTAAAAGAGGGAACTATGTACTCACTTGAGATTGTAAGTATCCTTGATTAAGTGTCCTAACAAAGCTTGGAAATCAAGGAGTCAAGTGGCACCTAGTATGGAATCACTCCTAAGGCATATAAACTACCTATTATACAACTAATTAAACTAAGTGACCATAAGGTATAACCTCGGAAGGTTATTCCCTATACAACTGTGGTCACAAAACATGCTTGGTCAGATCCTAACGATCGACTAAACGGGCCGGGTTCGAAAGTCTAAGCGGTTGTTAAGACCGCTTGACTTACGACCCTAAACAAGCACTAGACTAAAAGTGACGAGTTAAACATGTTAAAACATGTTTAACTAAGTTAGAAAACAAGTTTGATATCAACACAAAGTGTTTTGATACCCGAAAATAGCTTCATTGCAAAATACGCATAAATACGTATTTTGACCAAAACTTTGACTCGTCACTTCGACTAAACGACGTGGTAATCAGTAGGTATAGTCACAAGGGACTATAACCATCGTGATTATGTTCACGTTGCAAAGTTCAAATGAACTTTGTGTTGACCAACTCGTGGTCAAAGTAGAAAGTCAAACACTGTTTGACTTTCATGCTTGAAAAGCATAAATAGCATGAAAGAAGCTTACAAAAGGTCCAAGCAATGAAGAATTTGATCTAAAACACTCAGGTATGAAGCTAAGGCTTCAACTTAGAGTAGATTTAGAGCAAATGTGTCAAGAATGAATGAGGAACAAGTGGGTATTTATAGTAAATCTTGACATGTGTTTTTGCAAGAATCAAGGCTCATATCTCACCATACACTTGTGCCCGTAGATTTCAATACAAGGGGAACATCAAAACAATCAAATGGTATCACAAATCAGGGATCAAAACCATTAAAATCAGCTGAATTGACCAGATTCAAAGTTTTTGAGCTGGCAATCTGTCGCGGGCCGAGAAGACAGGAGCATGGGTCTTCACGCCCCTCCTAGTAACTTTGATAGATTGTCAAGTTTACTCCCTGCAAGTCCAAAACTCAGTTTTTGATGCATTTTCGACGTGTTTAAGCCCCGTTAACCCCATTTCAAGGATCTAAAATGAAGTTAAAGTATAGGGAACTTGAAACATGCTTGAAATTATCTCGGATGTCGGTTCGTTTGGTCGTACGATCGCGTTATTCGGTTAATTATGACGAAAACTCGAACGAACGCGAAAACGATCCAAATTACACGACGATTGGTATTTTTGCATTCCAATCACTAAAATAAAATATTTTAATGATTACAAAAATTTTGGATGTCCAGATATGTTCAGAACGTAAGATATGCGCGTAAATGCAAACTTTTGCACTTTTTGACGCTTTTAGTCCCTGTTTGATCAAAAAGTTTATTTTCGCATACCGAACCCCTCAAAGCCTATTTCTAAGCTATGTAAAGGATATTTAGGTTATGTTTAACTTATCATCATGTTTCGGAACGTTCGTTACTGTACGAATCGGCATACTTTCGTAGTTTGACACAAATAGTCCCTGCAATCGAATAAACTTGTTTTCGACACACCAGACCCTCCAAAACTTATTTCAAAGTTATGTAAAGGTTATTTAAGGTATGTTAAGCCTATGTCACTATTCTGGAGTATTTTTTCGCATTAAACTGATTACATTTACGCATCAGTTCGCGTATAACCTTCTAGAAAGCGATTTAAAGCTCGAAATCGAACAAGAATTGATATGTGCAAATGATACACATATTTATACAAATCCCAAGTATGAAACACAAGATTTCATTGGATTTGAATTTGTATGATGGTCGTAGAGACACAGGTGTCACAGCTTGATTTGTGTTTTCTGGGTGATTCTTATGTGATGAACTTGTCATTAGCTTCATATGAGACTCCACTTAACATGTATAGCGCTATAGGAGTAACGCACCACCCGTGAATGAGAGGTCATGTTAGGTTTAATCATTCATACTTGCGTAAACAGAGGGTTGACTTGTAAATCGCATGCCAGTTTAATACGTTAATCTTGATAACTAGGAGTTAGTGTAATATATCTGTAGCTTCTTTCTGTATTGAGTCTATGTATTTTGTCCTGTATGTGTCGTTGTACATTTGTGTACGTATGTAATTTTGTATCTAAACGAAATGGGAGACGGAACTTAGTATGTAAAAGTGATCCGGACGGATGGCCATCTGGACGGATGACCATCCGACCGGATGACACCTCCACTCCCAAGTTTCCCTATAAATAGGTGAGTAGGGGTCTTAGTTGGGAACCTTTTGCCATTTGGTCATAACGAAGCTCTGTCCAGTTTGCATCAGGATCTTTTGTACTTTCATATCAGCTAATGAAATTGGACAAGTTAATCGTTGATATCGTTGTTGATGATTCTATGACGATGCCGAGGGATTCTGCACCTCTGTATTGATCAATTCGCACCACATTCATCTAGAACCGATTCCTGGTTGGGCACTCACAAGTGGTATCAGAGCCACAGGAGGTCGAATCAGAGATAGTTACAACGATTTCACAAGGATTTTAGCCGTTTTTAGCCAAATCTCACCGGAGATTTTGACCAATTCTTCACCTTCTTCTACATTTCTACCTGTTTTCTTACTTTCACATCTAAAACTAAGAAAAACTCAAAATTGACGGAAAATTTACGGACAAATTGGACTAATATTGGCATAAACTGATCGGAATCGATCATATTATAATCCTACAAAGTTTCAATCCAAAATTCGAGCTAAAACACGTTCATATTGATCAAAAACTATGAATTGTTCATCGCACTTGCTGACGTCACTCATCCGATCGCATCACACTAGATATTGTCCTTGTTTTCATTGCTAACGTCATACTCATCCGATCGGATCACCATCTGACCGGATAACTATTTGAGTTTTAAAAGTTCAAGTTTCTCATTTTACGAACGACCATCCGATCGGATCGCCATCCGATCGGATAGCCATTCGTCACTTGGCATTCTTTGTTACTCAGATCTCTTTTGTCATCCATCCGAATGGCCATTCGGACGAACGACCATTCGATCCAAGTGTTTGAGTTTGACTTTTTGAAATTTGACCAAGTGTTTGACTTCTCAGGTACGATCATGGCAGACGAATTCATTAATCCATTCAGCGATATTTTTGCATACAACACAGGAGACACGTCTTCCAACACAAATACCAACACATTCAAGCGTCGATAATGCGTATGGCACGTACAACAAACCTCCGAAGCTAATGGCGATTGAGGATTATAATAGATGGGCGAAGAGGTTCGATGGGTGGTTAAAAGCGTTAGCGTACGATAGCTGGAGATGTAAGAAAAATGGTTTCATAGTTACAAGGTAAGATCATGAAAATTTGATTGATTCTGAACAGGAAATGTTTATAGCTGAACAGAAATGCATTGCTCTACTACATCAATCTGTTCGAGATGATATCATATAACTGATTGACTATGTTAACTCAAAATATTTACGGGAAAAACCCGAGAAAAAATGTACAGGGGGTGAGGAAATAGTGAAAAATAAGAAAAGCTTGCTGAAAAAGGAATTTGACTTGTTTACATGTATGAAAAATGAGAGTGTACGACAAATGATTGAGAGATTCTGTCATCTGAAGGCAGAATTAATCAGGTATTGAATCAAGAAAGACGAAGGTGAGATGGTTGACAAAATGTTCAAGGCTTTACCAAATGAGCAAGACTGGCAATATTTCGGTCTAGTGCTCAAAAACACCAAGCCAGTAGCAGAAATGACAACAGACTGGTTGATCGAACGACTTGAAGGTCATGAGCTGGAGATAAAGAAGATGAACAAAGTGAGCAGCACGCCATATTAATAGAACATTGATCTATACTATCGAGGCAGTATGATTCCAAAGGTTACTTCACCAAAAACTGCCTTCAGTGCTGAGAGTTCTAATGGTGTGACACCAGAAAAGACCAGCAGGGGTTCTTCACCAAATAGCGGTTATCACGGAACTGGTTCGAGTACATCTTCTTCTTCCGCATCAAATAATCAACAGTTATAAAATGCTTCAAAGAATGTATTCCAGTGCAATATTGCTGTTAATCTGAACAACGCTCAGAATTTCAATGAAGAAACAGCAAAGCAGCAGATGGTATTTCTTACGTCGATTCTAGAGTCATACGAAAGTTTAGTAGCTGGAAAGATTGGGAACACCAATCTCACCAAAGAGGACTACGACCAAATCGATCCAGAGGAGATGGAGTTGATTAATATTAGATGGTGCATGGCGAGTGTGATTTGGAGAGCTCAAAGGTTTATGGAAATTACCGGCAGAAACTCTATTGGAGGTCCTTCAACGAAGCTTGGCTTCGACAAATCCAAAGTGACTTGCTTCAAGTGCAAGCAGAAAGGGCACTTCAAACGAGAATGTCGAAATTCTGCAACTGATGAGAAAACAAATCCTTTTCACGATGATTATTATAGAAAGGTTGTATATCATCGAAACCGTGACGAGCCACCGAGAATGAAGCAGATTGAGGAAACTCCAAAATAAAAATCAAGAGCTTTAGCGGTGATCCAGGATGATGAGGGTTTGATTGGAGTGAATTCTTGCCAGACGAAGATGCGGTCAGTTTTGCATTTATGGCAACAAATCAACCAACAGCAACACAGTCAACCTACAACCGTGAAAGGGCTATAGCTCAACATATGAAGAAAAAAATCTACGAAGCTTGGAAAGAAGCTAAAAAGGCAAAAAGATGGGATCCGGATCGTGAATGTTACTTAGATCCAAAGGGCAATATTTGCGTTGATCCATCATCAGTTGATGTCAAAACACTCATGAAAACAATCCCGATAGCTGAAGAACAGATCAAGATCGACGATGCAAAGAGAGCCGAGAGAGAAAGGCTCATCGAGGAGAGACGACAAGAATACCTGAAGTCCCTAGAGCCAAAGAAGGTGGACACAGTAATCATCGATACTACAAAGGAGATGACATCAGAAAATGTGACGAAAATGGCAGACCAAGTTCTAATGGCAAAAGTAGTTGAGGTAGATTCCAAGTCTGCTTCTAGTTCTGAGTCGTCAGGAAAGGTCAGTAGTAGTGGTTTGAAAACCGAATCAGGTAAGACTGATTGTGCTAAAACAGAAAGTGTTTGTAGAAATTGCACGAGAAAGTGCAAAGTCTGCAGCACACATGCGTATCTCGCAAACAAAAGAATCCAGGATCTGGTTGAAAAAGTTGGTGTAATTGATAAAGAAGTTTTGAATCGAGATAAACTGGTTAAAGCTTCAAGTGATAGAATCAAAGAACTAATCGAAAGGATTGAAAAAGATAAAAGTGATGTAGAACGTTTTCAAAAGGAAAATGAAATATTAACTCTTGAAAATAGAAAGATTTCTGAAAATTTTGATAAGCTCAAAAGAACGGTAAAAGATTCAGATGAACGAAATGGTTAAACTTACAAAGAAAACATTCATTTTTCAGGAGTTCTTCAAGCAAAAGAAAAACTGATAAACCAGCAACGGGATGAGATCACAAATCTCAAGCTTGAATTCCAAGAAGCTAAGATTGAAAATGAGAGAATAAATCTGAAGCTTAACAGCTATAACTCCGCTAACTTTGTTCTTCAGCACATAGTTCCCAAACCAATCGGGAAGAACAAAACTGGTGAGGATGTTTACTCAGATGGAACAGGGGTGGGTTATCATCAAGTTCCACCACCTGTGCTAAACAATTTTTCAAAGAAGAAATCTGGGTTAGATAACGAATCTGAAACAAGTGAGAAAACCGATGTTGAAAAATTGCCAAAAACAATTGATGTCACATTTACTTCACAATCTGATGAGGATAGTGTTCAATCTGAAGTTGTGAAAAATGTTGTTGAAAATGTGCTAAAATCAGACAGTGATTCCACTGAAGCTGAAGAATGTTTTCTAAACAACTATATCCCAAAATGAAAATCCCAGAACAACTTAAGTGATGAGCCAAACCTTGTCATGTACAAGATGCATGGTTCAGATAAGTTGTACTCGGATATTGAGTTTCCGATTGAGAATGTGAATTTGGATAAACTGAATAAAGTTTTCAAACTTATTGAGATTGATGTTTCAGAGATTAAAGGGTTAAGGAGTTCCAAAAGGTTTTTAAACTTTGAACGTGATAAATCTTACTACAAGAAATTTGTTGTACCACCATGTTTTAACAGAAACAACCAAAACAAATGGTCGGGTGGATATCAAGGGGGTAAGAGTTACCCAAAAAGAAATTTTCAGAAACAAAAATTTTGTTGAAAAGAAAGTGTTTGTCAAGAGCTCAAGTTCAATTTTCGAACAAGAATCAGAATTCTTTTCAAAGACAAACGAGGAATTTTTTTCTAAGAAGGCCTCACAGCCGCAGACTGAAGGAAAAAGTAGGGATGTTGACACCCGTACTTGCTTCAAATGCAACCAAGTTGGTCACATTGCACGCAAGTGTACCAACTCAAAACCTAAGTCTGTGGTTGTTGAGAATCAGAAAAAGAAAAACGATGTCAAAGGCAAAGCGTCTATTTATGTTGAGAAGAAGATTTTGAAATCTGAAAAGGTCAAAACAGAAGTTAAACCTATTAAACAACCGGTCCCGTCACAACCGGAAAAGAAAAATGATAAATTTTACAAACGGGTTGCTTCTCCACAACAAACATGGATACCAAAGTCAAAATCACAAGCCAAGACATCTGATGAAGCAAAACCAAAGGTTTAGTCAAAACAACCATCTTCAACCAAATCGGTTTAGATGGATGTACCTTTGGATTATTACATAAAGCTTGAGAAACAAACTTCGATCCCATCTGGGAAGAAGTTTGTTCCAAAGAAGGTTCAACCATCTGATCAACCTCAAAAGGATGAGTTCTTTCTATACAAAGAGGTTGAGGTTGGAACCGAAGAAAGTCTGAAAGTGAACGACAACAAATTCTCACCACTATACACGTCAAAAACACATCTTAACGTTAAGCTACCCGAGTCAAAGGAGGCTTGGGTTGCTTCAACTTCTAACTAATTTTTTTAAAATGTGCAGGAGCTCCCGAGATCTATTTCAAAGTGGATTATGGATAGTGGAGCGTCCCGGCACATGACAGGGCGAAAGACCCTTCTATACGACGTTAGAGGTTTCAATGGTGGTGATGTCGGTTTCGCAGGAAACCAAGGAGGACGTATTATCAGGGAGGGCACGTTATCAAAAGGTGTCGTTACATTTGAAAGAGTCAACTACATACCGGAATTGGAGAACAATTTACTCAGCATTTCTCAGATTTGTGATAGAATGTACACAACACATTTTACTGACAAGGAATGTCTGATTCTGAAGTCGGGTTTTGTTATACCCGAGGAGTGGATCATCATGCGAGCACCAAGGGTAAATGATCTGTACGTGTTGGACATGAGTGTTGCTACGACTGCCATGGGTCACCCTCAGTGTTTCGTATCGAAAGCTACTGAAAAGGAGTCAGTGTTGTGGCATCGAAAAATGGGCCACATTCACCTACGTAAAATGAACCACCTGGTACATAACGATCTTGTTAGAGGTGTTCATCTAAAGAGTTTCACCTGGAAGGAGAATGTATAAGCTTTCTGAAAGGAAAGCAACATAAGATATCCCATCCAAGAAAATTGGTGAACTCAGTCTCGAAGCCACTCGAAAGACTTCACATGGATCTCTTTGGTCCTGTAAATGTCAAGAGTATTACTGGATATCTTTATTGCCTAGTGGTTACCGATGATTATTCGATATTTTCATGGGTGATGTTCCTGAAGTCGAAAGATGAAACATTTGAGAGTTTTCTGAGACTATTTAGAAAGATAGAGAACCTGTACCAAACCCGCATTCGCAGACTAAGAAGTGATAATGGTACGGAGTTCAAAAACAACAAAATGGAAGAATTCTGCGACAGACGAGGTATATTGCAAGAGTTCAGCACACCATATACTCCACAGCAGAATGGAGTGCAGAAAGAAAAAATAGAACGTTGATCAAAACGGCACGAACGATGTTAGCTGATTCAAAGTTACCTATCAACTTTTGGGGAGAAGTTGTATCTGCCGCTTGCTATACTCTCAACTGGGTACTCACTGTGAAGAAGCATAATAAAACGTGTTTCGAGCTGATCAACGATCGCAAACCAAATCTTGAATATCTAGAGCCGTTCGGGTCTCCCTGCATTATTCTAGATCCTGATAGAAAGTTTGGATCGAAGAATTTAGAAGGCATCTTTGTGGGCTACTCCAGTCCACTTAGACGAGTGTTCGTTCCAAGCCTCGGGAGGATCATCGAAGCACAACACGTAGAATGTCAAGGCTACACAATGCCTCCGCAGAAACCTGCAGACTCATGGCGATTCAATTACGATTCTTTATGGGATTCATTTGACTTAGAAGAAGAGCCAGAGTACTTTAATGAATTGGATATTTTACGGAATTATGAAGCATCTCAGGGGAGATTTCCAGGAAAGTCTTCTAAACGTCCACAAACTTCCAATGATAATGAAGCTGGTCCCAGTCATGCTGGTGAAAATGAAGATGTTCAGCAAACTCCGATTACTTCAGAACCAGAGCCTGCTCCACAAAATCAGACGACGACCATTTATGATGATAATTCAGAGTCTGATTCAGATAGCCCGACTTTTAATCGAGGTGATTCAGAATCTGAGGGGGAGCAGATCCAATCTTCAGATCAGATAGTACAGGTTGATGAACAAGTTGTGGACCAAAATGTCACAAATTTGGAAGGCGAGGTGAATGTTCCCGGTGAAGTTATGCCGAGGACTCTATCTTATCACCCCTAGGAGTTGATCATAGGAGAATTACAATCAGGAGTTCACACAAGAAGCCAAATTGACCATGGCTGAAGAATCGAGAATCAATCTAAACGAGTCTATCAGAAGAGTTCTAATCCATATCAAAGGCGGAATTCAATGATATAGACTTGATAACAGCTTCATTCATTCTTTAACTGTCTTGTATATTGATATAACACTGTTACAGATCAGATGACATGTCGGCAGCACTTCGGTACCGGAATCAGGAACCTTACAAATGACAACCAAGCTTAGGTATTTATAGAGAAAGCATTTCGCACGGAATGACTATGAACCATTTCGTGCGAAATGGTCACTGTTCATTTCGTACGAAATGGGCAATATCCAATTCGTGCGAAATGGTCCCTCAACTCTAAAACCCTATTTTCTTGTACTTTGAGCATTGTTCCATCTAATCTATTCACAAGACTCGATACAAGATGAAGTCGACAGACATATGCACCAACAGACTCCCCCTTGGATGTCGACGAGTCTTCAGTGTGACAAAACTTTGGTATGACATGTCTTCGATCTTGATCAGTCTTCGTGCTTTTCCAAAGTATCTGACAGTGTAAGCATCCTTCAATCTTTTCTCTTCTTCTTTCTCTCATTCCAGAAATTCAAACTGGCTCTTGAACTTTCTAATTCTCTTGATCAGATCTCTTGATTCCTTAAGTTCTTCAGCATCAGCAGCTTGTGAGATTATCAAGATTCGAATCTAGCTCTAAGCAGCTTTAGACTCCCCTTTGCTAGCAGACTCCCCCTTAAGCTATTCCGGGATCGCAATCTGACTTAGCATTTCCACAGGTTCAGGTCGTCTCCTGGCTCTTCGTAGTAACAGGATCAGGAACCTGGCTTAAAACTGCACATCTTCAGGAGTCGAATCCTGTCTGCTTCTGCCTGCAAAAACTCTACCCAGAAATAAATTTCACAACTTTAAAATTTGACAAGTTTATTCTCTACTTACCACTTGTAAAAACAATCTCAAACCATCACATGTATATATTATCTAAAAAGATTTAACATTTATAATCTTTGATGACTACTTGTAAGAATAACATTCATTTTTAACATTTTCAATTCAAAAACATTTTTCATTTCAACAAACTCTCCCAAACCATTTGTTCATCATGTTTAGCACTAGGAATTTTGAAAATCAGCTCTCCAACATCAGTTGTTGAAAATCTTTTTGTATTTTTCAAAATTTGTGCTAATACTCACTGAAAATCTTTTTGGATTTTGTTTTTAAAGAAATGCAGTAAAGAAATATTTACAAACAATATTTTTGCAAGTTTGTGTAAGAGGATCATATCAGTTTTTGAGACAAATCACTAACACCGTTAAGCTTTAAACGTTTTAAGTTCTAAACAATTCACTTAGATTGTCAGTATACTGATCCACTTAAATTTTCACACAATGTTCAATTGTTTCGAGATACGAGATTAATGTTTTAGAGACTTAAACTTATTCGCGTGTCCCACCTCAGAATATACTCCCGTATCCAGATCCCAATATTCAGTCTTACAGGTGAATATACCTAGATGATATCTGTAAGGGGTTAAATGCGAGACCATGAGAGCTCAGGCTATTGCTTTCGCAAAATCAGAGAGATGATGGTTCGACTTTAGGTGTGTTCCCTTTAGAGAATCTTTTCTTCAACAGCACATGATTAGCATTTTGCAATGTTTCATCATTTTTTATGCTGAGGGGGGTGCTATTATTTCAAGCAAGCGAAAAGTATTATACGGGGACAAGGCCATTGCTTCCGCAAAATCAGAAGTCCTGGGATAATACCCCAGATATCACTAAGCATAAAGACCTAGTATCTCAGAAAGAGGGGTCTTTCAAGCAAGATTTCGGGGGTTACCCATAGATTCGAGAGATGTTCCCCACGTAATAAGTAAGTTTGATATTTAGGTTTATATCTCAACAACAATCTACTAAGCGTGTAAAAACCTACTGGCATATCATCAGTGAGACCGTTTATCACTTTTAGACTTTCCAATTCTTTAGCGTGCTGTGATAGTCCAATGATGTACTATCATTTCCTCTTTTCACAACAAAAACTCATTTTGAAATTTTATCATGTTTTTGAATTTTTCAAATTTTCAAAATTTCTAAAAAAAAAAATTTACTCCCCCTAAAATCAAAATATGTTTCAATTTTGATTTTCTGGGAAAATTTGAAAACAAACTATACATGGTAAAGTGACAACTGATTTTCAAGCTTCAATTCGCCATCCACTTGGCATAAACAATCAGAACTCCCGCTGACAACAAACTATTTTCCCATTATGATTTCAAAACACTTAAGTTTGTTTTAATCAAAAATGGTTTTTTCCGGAAAATAAGTTTTGTTGATTTTACCACTTGTAAGATCGGGGTTATGATCATCACTTTGTTTTCCAATCACTTGAATGAAAGTTAAATCAAGTTCAACTTAATGACCATGATTAACCACTTGTCAAAATTAACAATTTTTAAATTTATCACAAAACAATCTTGTTAAGAAAGATGCCGATTCATGCTCCACGATTACCAACTTGGGAGCTCCGGCAAGTCAGGGTTTTAAGTAGAAAATGCTGTCACCCAAGCCTGACCAGCCTTGGTTGATTTTAATTCATCTCTGTCCCACCATCTTTTTTATTTGTAAAAATATTTCACACCCTTTACCTTCCCATCAACCATCTTCCCAAAAATATGTTTTACATTACCAATAAAAGCCTTTTCAACATTAAATTCTTCCATACCAGAGAAGAATTGATCTGAAATCTCAATCTTTCCCACTTTTAATTTCAAATTATCTTTTGACAATGGTGGAAAGTTTTCATCATTTATTTCTGGAACATAATTCTTTTCACTTTTCACAACAAATGACTCCTCTGACTTTGACGAGTCAGATTTATTGTCGGAACTATTCTCTGATTTAACAACTCATTTCTGTTTGTTCAAATCGACTTTTCTTTTGTAAAAACGTTTCGAACTTTCTCCAGCTTCAAAAGTCGAATTTTTTAACACTTTGAATTTTTCTGCTGGTTGTTTTGTTTTATCAACACATTTCTTTTTCAAATCTGAGGTAAAAGTAACTCCCTGTTTTGTGTTGTTGGAAATTGGGCAGTTCCAAGCAATGTGTCCATCTTCTTGGCATTTGAAACAGGTTCTTCTTTCAACTCTCTTCTCAGATTCTTTCACCAGATTCTTTTTCCTTTCAGCAAGAAACTCTTTGTTTGTTTGTCTCCAGAATTGTTTCTTCTCTTCTTCTACTGAACTTGTACCTGAAACAAATTTAGTTTTTGGTTTATAAATTTTCTCATTTTTATGATTTTCTGGGGGAATGAAACCTAATCCCTGCTTTTTGAAATTACCGTTATTGTCACACCCTGACTTTTGCGGAAGCGTGGGTTATTGGTGTGACTTCTTAATACCATAGCAATCAATCATAAACAATGCTATATGATAAAAACATGAGATGTTCATCCATTAATAAAGTTTAGAAAAATTTCATATTATACTTGTCTCAAAACATCAATCCCAAAATAAGTTACAAACCTTGACTTGCTTAAATGAGTTCATAAAAACTCAGTAAAGACCTTAAACAAAACTAGGTTTAGAGATATGTAATCCCGTCCAGGAAGAGGTTACACCTTCTAAACCCTACAACTCTGGAGGACTTCTTTATTCAAACGCAGCTTGAAAATATATGCATACCGTGCCAGATCCATTAGTTTCCTGAAATACATGTAGTTTGAAAAATCAACAAAAGTTGAGCGAGTTCATGTGTAAGTGAGTATGTATAAACCTTTGTAATATGTCTGTAAGTATGAAAATCCCTGGTATGTAGCAACTAAGGAAAAAGAGATCACCATTGGGTTGCAAAGCCAATGATATGTGTGAAGTGCAAGTAGGAAAACTCAAACCTAGCAAATTTTGCATCGGGCTTCCGGCTGTAAGACATAGTCACCACATGGTCCACTCAACGGACTCAGGAGTGGGGCTCGCTACACCCAAATAGATCTATCACTCATGCCCCTCGGTCCTACAACGAGGATTAATGGCCTTCAGTTCGGCCTACCCACTCACATGATCTAAGTAGTATACCCTCCTTAAGCTAACCATACCATAATAAATGTCTGTAATGTCTGTAATGTCTGTATAAGTCTGTAAAAGTCTGTAAATGTCTGTAACATGTATTTCACCCCGAATGTAAAAAGCTAAAAAAAAAATAGTTAAGATAAAAGGGGGACATGAACTCACTGTAGTGCGTCTTGTACTGAACCTCAACTCTGTCTGCTACACGAAAACCTACACGTACTAATGCCTATTAGACGAACGGGCCGTGCCTTGGCTTAGAGTTTAATATTTTGAGTTGCGTTACTTATTGTTCCGCGTGTTAAATATTTGTTCGTTCAAGGTTCTAGCAATTTTTAGTCTTAGAAAGCAAATATTTTACTAAGTGTTATAACTTTCGGAAAATTTTGCCATAGCCTCCCTTGTAAATAGAGGTGTCCAAGCTTAAAAAAATATTATTTTCTTTCACAAATATCTTGTATAGTGTTCCCACATAACCAACCCGACAATCATACATGCAATGCCCTAATTACGTCTTTTCAGCTTTATTAAACCCAACAGGACTGTTTTCGAGTATTAAAATAAAATAGTTACCCTTTTCCAAAAATTCTCAAATTTTTACAGAAGGTCATATATAATACACGATTTATTGTGTAAAAATTTCGGAGATCAGTTCCTTACCAATTTTATATAAAAATTCTTTTACCCGACTGCAATCAGATTTGTTACTTTCTGATTGCAGTTTTACCGAAAAATTCACTAAAAATCAACCGTAAGTCGGATCGACGAAATTCCAGTTGGAGGGTCACGGGAACATCCATGACAATCTACAGTAAAAATTCCATGAGCTGATTCCGCTCAGGTTTTAAGTTTTGACTCGGATTACAACACACTTTTTCAGCAGAAATATTTCAGCTTGAGCTGCTGTCTAAAAATAATTCTTTAAAAATAGTAAACGGTCACGAAAAATTGCGATTCCAGTTTCATTAGTTCAGATATTCAAAATTACACAATTTAGACTCCAGAACTTAAATTTTTCGATTAAAAATGAACCCGTTACAGCCTGTTGAAGGGGCTGGAAAATATCAATCAGCAAGCTGTTTATATGTAGAAGTTACTAAAAACTCATAAACAAAGACCCTAACCAAGTTTTATCAATGTTTTAATGTTCAAACACTATGCATGCATTTACCAAGCTCAACCCAACCAGATTTCAACTTCAAACAAACTTTTTAAGAAAGGTTTTTATGCAGGATTTTAAGTTCACATTTTTGTGTTTAAGCTTTGGTGTGTCAAGAACATTCAAACAAACATAACAAGAATCAAAGTAGAACAAAAGTGTGGAGGGACATACTTCTAGCACAAGGCTAGGGTAGTAATCTTAGGACAAGATGATGGTGAAATGTTGGTGACAAAGTCTTGAATCAAGCTTCCTTGAGAACCCTTCAATCTTGCACTTCAATGGATGAATCTTCAACTTGAATGAGAGCTTGATGGAGAAGAAAATGGAGATGTGAAGATGGATGGTGGTGAATTCGGTTATGGGAGAGAGGAGAGAGCGTGTGAGCTGAATTTTAGAGAGAGGAGGGAGGGGGTGGAGTGTGTTGTTAGAGAAAATGATGAAAGTTGTCTAGGAACTTGTAAGATTCTCTAACGTATCGTTCCGTTAAAGCGTTTAATTGTACCGTATAGCGTCTTTTATGCATCTTTCTGTAACGAAAACATTCCTGGCACTTAGGAAAGTATACAGGACCACTCTGTTGTATTTGTATATTATACTGGTATAATAAAATGCTGAATTTAATAAAAGAAAGCAGAATTCTGTATTTAACGCGTGTTTTAGGCACTTCCCGGCACTATATCTATCACCTAGTGACGCAGTCTTATGGTCCTCACCTCCCTACACTACAAACCAGTGTAGTATTCTATCCCTGGCTCATACTGGCCATAATAATATTGTCTGTCTAAGTGCTGGCATTGTCAGCATTATTTCTGAATCAACCGTTCAGTGTGTCAACTGTGCTGCGTGCATCAAGTATGTCACTAATGTAGGTGTGTGATGAATGGAGTGACTGTATAAAATATGGTGCATGTTTATATGATATAGAAGCATAGAGCAGTTTAAATTATCAGTTGAAATCAAGCACAGTCATTAAGCACGTAATTTGAGATTAATTAATTTGTACAGTACCTGAAATTTTGAGGGTTGTCACATTCTCCCCCGTTAAGAAAATTTCGTCCTCGAAATTTGTACTACCTTAATTCCTTAGGGTTTCGTTATGCATGTATGTATATGAATAGTACCGAGGTAGATAATCATCAAACCAATTCAAACCTTATTCATATCAAGTGAGTCTAAGATGTATATATAACATCACAATTCCAATAGTTAAAAGGTATATGCTTATAGCATTTAATGTCAATGGTACAGTACGCATTTGACGTATAGTCTAGTGTAATCCAGCTAGCAGTGTTCCACAAAAGAAAAGAGGAGTTTTGTCCAATAGAGTTTTCACATGATTGGTCATAGTATGCAAATTTACACAAACCATAGCATCCGCTATATGAACTCAAAATCAACAACTTGGAGATGAAAATGACTTGCCAACTGGCGAATAAGTAAATGATAAGGGTCTGTGTGTTGACATTCTCGAATTGTGAAAATACACCGTATGAAGTGCAAGCGAATCTGGTGTATCATTGTCTTAACTCGTAGTTGCATCAGAAATGTTTAAAGGACAAGTCAAACAAAAGTATGAGTCGTTTTGTGTGAAACGGTTAACCATGATTAGCACAAGCTACAAGTTTATGATGACACCACAAGGTGTCGTAATGGCATTATCCAATAATAGTGGTGATTGAACAAGTTCACCGCGTTTGAAATCAAATGAAAGTGCATTGAGACAATCTGAAGATTTGATTTATACTATGTTATAGAGTTTCCAATGTAATACAAAACATCAAAGGACCACTGTTTCCAATGGAAGATGAAAAGTAATGAGTATCGCAAGGCATTTGATTAACAACGAAAGAATCGTTAGGAGGTACATCGTGCTTATGAAATGAATATATGTACCGTTGCCTTAACACATAATTGTGTTGAGACCGCTTTGATCGTGAAGGTCCAAAAGGGATTGTTAACAACTAAATAGGGAATTGAATTTCGTGTATGAAGTGAGTAATCAATTTAGCGCAAGCTTCAATTTTTGTGAAAAATATCACCACAAGTATCGAAACAAATCAAACGTTTTAGTGGAGTCGTAGACCAACCAACTCTACTTCAACTTGAAATGAAAGAATCTTTTCAAGAAAAATGTTTTGAATATGATGCTCCCAATACATCATATGACGTTTTAAACTGAATATGCGAAATGGTTAAGTTCAAGCAATTGAACTTAGTTTCAGCGTAACCCGACAATAAACGTATGTACCAATAAAGGAAATATCGGCAGAATAAGCCGTGAATGTAATTTGTAATAAAAGAAGTTTCAAGGGAGTGTGTTGATTTGATAGCAAGAGAGTCATCAATTTCAATAACGTAGGTCATTCGAATCACGATTCGGTAACTAGATTTAGCAACGTAATATTTGAACTTTAATAAAGCGTTTATCCGGAATGAAACCGCATGCGTAGCAAAGGTGCATGGGTTATTTTTAAGGTTTCAAGTAATGAAGCAATATGTATCTGCCAGAACGGAGAAGTGACCAAGTATACGAAGCAAAGGTGTGTTCGCTCTCAGCGAAGAAATCAACGTGATGCAACTACTTTAAGGGGAGTAGAGATGCAACTAACTACTTGTTAATGGCGAAGGCTTCAACGAAAGAAAGTTTATGTACTCCCTATTTGGTTAACTGAAATGACATGTCTGTCAGGTTATGATGTTTGATTGAGTTGACAGACGTGGTTCCTAAGTAAAAACTCTTACGAGTTTGGTCCTGGGTTCCCAAAGGTCCTAAATACATGTTTTCTAAATCCTCCAGATTTCGTATCCCGCGTAGACTGGTTTGGGCATGGTGTAGGAAGCCCCATCTTCGTGTACGTTTAAGAAAAACAAGTTATTGTCCCACAATTTCCCCCGATACGCTTTCTTCCTGAATTTACAGCTAATGCCACTCGATCGTCGATCCGTCGTGTAATGGTAGTCGGACCCTCACAGTTAGTCAAAAAAAGTAATTCGTCAATCCTTAGCAAGAGCCACCGACCCTGGTTGGCTAGCTCGTCCGACTTCCGATCATTTGCAAGTCATCGTCCTTTTTCTTGATGAGCGGAACTGAGGTTACCCAAAAGGGAATTGTGGTCTGTTAGCTTCCTTCTCCATTCACTGCTAAAACTTCACTGTTAATCCTTGCATCTCCGAAAAGGTAAGTTGTTACGACGCATTGACTACAGGTGCGGCGCCCGGAATTAAATTGATGAGAGATTCGACTAATTGTTGAGGAGATGATTCCAGCAAGTCTTCGAGGAAGACTTCAGGATATCCCCTGATCACGGGGGTATCTTCGGGCTTTAGTTCTTCGGCTCTCCTGTCCCCGACATGAGCCAAGAAAACAACACATTCTTTACGCAACATCCTTTGTGCCTTCAAGCGATTTGTAATTTGCAGAGGCGTCTTCATGAGTCAAGATCATTCCTTCATTCATCAATCGAGGTGCGGATTTCATCCTCCGCTCGACCGTTTGGCAACTACCCCACTTACCTCGTCGAAGCTCCCCAGCTTAACTGGCAGTAGATCTATCGTAAACTTGCGCTCTCTGGCTTTTATTTTGTCGCCTCCCGTTACTGCGTTGGCTTCCACTAGCTTCCCCTAAGCTAGTTCTAATGGTACTGGAATATCTACTTACTCGCTACTTAAGCCAATTATACTCTCGAACTCTAGAGGTGCAAATTGTAAAATTTGCAATAGTATTTGGCAATACAGATGCGTAACATTAAGTAATTCGGGACGTACCGCTATCCATGCTTGGATCCCTGGCGTGTCTCCCTAGCTTCGGTGGAGAGCTTCCATCCTTGTGCCTGATTGTTTTTAGGGCAATATCTTCTGAAATGCTTCTTGCTTCCACAGTTTAAACATCCTCAAGCACGTTTCTGCTTATCGCTCATTCTACCTTGGTATTTGTCGTTGTTGTTGTTTCCTTCGCGGTTCTCACTACCATCTTGGCCTCCATTACTATGTTCAGTATTTTGCCAACAAGTTTCTTTGGGATGCCCCCTCTTTCCACAGTTATCACATTTTCTAAACTTGCATCGCCCGACATGAAAACGTAAACAATTGTCGCACTTTGGTAGGATACCCTTGTAATCCTTTCCCTTTTTGGCCTTCTTTTTGTTATTGGCCCGAGTAACCTTCTTGAAATTCGCAAGCTTTCTCCCGTTATCTCCAGATGGCTCTACAGGAGTCTCATTTTTCTCTTCCGGAGTGGAAAATTTTCCTTGTCTAATCGCTTCTTCAGTGAGCGCCACACTTATATCGATAGCCTCAGTGATCGTTGAAGGTTTAGATGCTGTTACCAGGCTCAGAATCTGAGGTGCCAATCCTCCTATGAAACGTTCAATTCTCCTAAACTCTGGTCCCACCAGCGTAGCAACTTGTGATAAATCGTTAAATCTCTGCACATACTCAGCTATCTTTGGTCCTTCCATTTTCAAGTTCCACAGTTCAGTCTCCAACTTCTGAACTTCTGCCCTCGAGCAATATCTTCTACGCATCAGATCTTTCAGTTCATCCCATGTCATAACATACGCAGCGGTCTCGCCCATTGCCTGAACTTGAAGGTTCCACCATGACAGAGCCCCATCCACCAATAGTCCAGCTACATACGTGACCTGATGTTCGGGGTCACATTTGCTCAATCGTAAAACATAATTCGTCTTCTCAACCCAGCGCATGAAGGCTAAGGCACCCCCAGTGCCGTCGAATTCTCGAGGCTTGTGGTCCAAGAACTGCTTGTAGGTGCAGCCCTTGCTGTGTTCGGAGCGAAGGGCCTCGAGCTGTGCAATGGCCTGTGAGACGCGTTCTTGTAGTCGTGCCATCGATGTTGGCGGAAGGTCGTTGGTATTGACGTTCCCTTGTGTCGACATCTTCTAAGAAGAAGATTGGTTAGGTCAAGTCTTATTTGATCAGTGAGTGCATTTAGTTGTTTTAGTAGTCGTATGTACTTGCACATAATAGGTTATCATACCAACCAATCAAGCAATAGTATAATCATAGCATAACCAAGCAACTTGGTAATTATGTTTAATGAGAGCATAGCAAGTAAGCACGTAGCATTATAATTATAGCACACACATATAGATCAAAATCGTGCTTAACGAAGACATAGTGTCTAAGCTTTCGTTGGTCATTGGCCACAAAGTATTGTCGTATGTTTCATGATGATTTGGGCTCTCATTATTCTCCGACCGCAATTGTATCGTCTATCAAAACGTATCACATCAAGAGGGACACAGGGTCACCCTACCTTTGTCCAACAAGTATATTAGTGTATCAAAATCACATAGTCTGAAGTGGCCTTTAAAAGTCTCCACAATCCTGGCTTATCATTAGTGTCTTTACCCAAACGTAGTGCAATCCGCATAATCCCGAAATCATTATACCGGTGGAGGTGGAAAGAAAAAAAAACAAACTGTTAATATGCATGAGCTCCTCCGCGAACTTGTATATATGTCGAAGTAATCAACTAATTTGCCGCTCGATAGTAAAGGAACGAGCATCAAAAGAAAACCTGGGAAAGGCGTTATCGCAGCAGATGAGAGTGTAAAAAAAATAAGTTTTTGATAATTGTGAAGGATTAAAGCGTACTGGCAATAAACAGGGTGAAGGTTGTGGTGTCAACTCAAACTCCAACATTTTGCGACTCATATTCTCCAACTGTAGCTGGGGTTATAGGAGCAATCCATAATGTGAGGGATGGCAAGGGTCTAAAATCAGCATAGTGTAGCATAGGAACCAGCGAGATGGCTTGTCCAGCGTTGTAGAGGTGTAAGTAGCAACTGGTGCGGCCTGTAGAAAATGCTGCTGTAGCCATTGGGATCGTTACGCGGTTGCTGGCCTAGGGTGTCTTCCCGTGGTGCGGGTATGTCTTGAATGAAAGCGATAGGCATGTTGGCGCAATGGACGTCGGTCTTTTATAAAGGCAACATCAGCGGTTGAAGGTGCAGGAAAATACGTTTCAACCAATAAGGATATCATCTGTGCAGGTACTGGGTCAGATATAAGGGATGCAATGCCGGGTAAACCAAAAGAAACATGGCCATGGTCAAGTAAAGGTGCAACATCAAGTTGTCCCTCACAAGTGCAGAAGCTAGCATCAGGGGTAGATTCTGGGTCGTGTAACGGTGTGGTGCCTCGAGCAGGTGTTAGTGCAGCAATCATAACGGCGTCGTCGTCTGGGTCAGTAGTAGGAAGCTGTAACCCCGCGGTTTGTAAGGTTGTAGACATCACAGACTCAAAGGAGTCTGAATGCATGCTAGAGTCAGAGGGTAGCTTGTTAACAGGGGTCCTAAGAAGTGAAGTTAGTAACGGTGTTCTTGTCTAGTTTTCCGTCATCATGGGCGTCGGTAGGAGGACCATCGAAAAATATGTCGACGTCGTCATAAATTGTTTGTCGGGGAGCCAACCTTCAGTAGAAATGTCCACATGAGGCGCATCATCGAGGATCGGAGTCTTAGTGTGCCCACCATTGGGATGACCAGTGATAGAGTGGTCATGGATTGAAACAAGAGTGACAGAAAGTTTGTTGTCAGAGAAACCATTAGCAATGATAAAGTATCACCAAAATCTGGTAGCGCGGACCGTTGGAAGTCGTCCTAGTCCTTAGTCAGCATATCAGGATCATTCTCAGCGTCTGACGTAAATGTCTCTGGCGTAGATGTAGTCTCATTCACTGTGGCGGTGGTCGTAGGGTTATCAATGTCTGATAACTCGTTTTCTAGATAGAGTGACACGTGTGCCGGTGAGTAGCGTGTATATCCATGGTAAGTATTAACAATTTATGTATGCAATAACCACCACATATGCCTGTTTATCAATAATTAGCAATTAAGCATGTATGTAGTAATAATGAAGGCATGTAGTCACAATCAATGTAAGCAAGTAGTCATCCTAGTCTTCCCCAGACTATCCTACCCTGTCTCTCAGACTAAATTCCCTAGTCTCTCAGACTAACTCCCTGGTCTCTAAGACCATCCTCCCAGTCTCTAAGACTAAATCCCTGGTCTCTAAGACCATCCTCCCAGTCTCTAAGACTAAATCCCTGGTCTCTAAGACCATCCTCCCAGTCTCTAAGACTAAATTCCTTCCTCAGCCTCTAAGGCTGATCCTCCCTCAGCCTCTAAGGCTGATCTTCCCTCAGTCTCTAAGACTGAATTATAAATTTAAATTTGGAAACGTGTATTTGTGCCTTTTTGTTTGTAAAAATGTTTGTTCCCTGGATCTGGACGTATAGTGTATGCAATGTAAAAAAAAATGTTTGAAAACGTTTTCGTGAGAGCCCTGATGATCATAGTCTAGACTCGAGAGAGAATCCTAGTTCGCTATGATCGAGGCTCTGATACCAAGCTGTCACACCCTGACTTTTGCGGAAGCGTGGGTTATTGGTGTGACTTCTTAATACCATAGCAATCAATCATAAACAATGCTATATGATAAAAACATGAGATGTTCATCCATTAATAAAGTTTAGAAAAATTTCATATTATACTTGTCTCAAAACATCAATCCCAAAATAAGTTACAAACCTTGACTTGCTTAAATGAGTTCATAAAAACTTAGTAAAGACCTTAAACAAAACTAGGTTTAGAGATATGTAATCCCGTCCAGGAAGAGGTTACACCTTCTAAACCCTACAACTCTGGAGGACTTCTTTATTCAAACGCAGCTTGAAAATATATGCATACCGTGCCAGATCCATTAGTTTCCTGAAATACATGTAGTTTGAAAAATCAACAAAAGTTGAGCGAGTTCATGTGTAAGTGAGTATGTATAAACCTTTGTAATATGTCTGTAAGTATGAAAATCCCTGGTATGTAGCAACTAAGGAAAAAGAGATCACCATTGGGTTGCAAAGCCAATGATATGTGTGAAGTGCAAGTAGGAAAACTCAAACCTAGCAAATTTTGCACCGGGCTTCCGGCTGTAAGACATAGTCACCACATGGCCCACTCAACGGACTCAGGAGTGGGGCTCGCTACACCCAAATAGATCTATCACTCATGCCCCTCGGTCCTACAACGAGGATTAATGGCCTTCAGTTCGGCCTACCCACTCACATGATCTAAGTAGTATACCCTCCTTAAGCTAACCATACCATAATAAATGTCTGTAATGTCTGTATAAGTCTGTAAAAGTCTGTAAATGTCTGTAACATGTATTTCACCCCCGAATGTAAAAAGCTAAAAAAAAATAGTTAAGATAAAAGGGGGACATGAACTCACTGTAGTGCGTCTTGTACTGAACCTCAACTCTGTCTGCTACACGAAAACCTACACGTACTAATGCCTATTAGACGAACGGGCCGTGCCTTGGCTTAGAGTTTAATATTTTGAGTTGCGTTACTTATTGTTCCGCGTGTTAAATATTTGTTCGTTCAAGGTTCTAGCAATTTTTAGTCTTAGAAAGCAAATATTTTACTAAGTGTTATAACTTTCGGAAAATTTCGCCATAGCCTCCCTTGTAAATAGAGGTGTCCAAGCTTAAAAACATATTATTTTCTTTCACAAATATCTCGTATAGTGTTCCCACATAACCAACCCGACAATCATACATGCAATGCCCTAATTACGTCTTTTCAGCTTTATTAAACCCAACTGGACTGTTTTCGAGTATTAAAATAAAATAGTTACCCTTTTCCAAAAATTCTCAAATTTTTACAGAAGGTCATATATAATCTACGATTTATTGTGTAAAAATTTCGGAGATCAGTTCCTTACCAATTTTATATAAAAATTCTTTTACCCGACTGCAATCAGATTTGTTACTTTCTGATTGCAGTTTTACGGAAAAATTCACTAAAAATCAACCGTAAGTCGGATCGACGAAATTCCAGTTGGAGGGTCACGGGAACATCCATGAAAATCTACAGTAAAAATTCCATGAGCTGATTCCGCTCAGGTTTTATGTTTTGACTCGGATTACAACACACTTTTTCAGCAGAAATATTTCAGCTTGAGCTGCTGTCTAAAAATAATTCTTTAAAAATAGTAAACGGTCACGAAAAATTGCGATTCCAGTTTCATTAGTTCAGATATTCAAAATTACACAATTTAGACTCAAGAACTTAAATTTTTCGATTAAAAATGAACCCGTTACAGCCTGTTGAAGGGGCTGGAAAATATCAATCAGGGGGCTGTTTATATGTAGAAGTTACTAAAAACTCATAAACAAAGACCCTAACCAAGTTTTATCAATGTTTTAATGTTCAAACACTATGCATGCATTTACCAAGCTCAACCCAACCAGATTTCAACTTCAAACAAACTTTTTAAGAAAGGTTTTTATGCAGGATTTTAAGTTCACATTTTTGTGTTTAAGCTTTGGTGTGTCAAGAACATTCGAACAAACATAACAAGAATCAAAGTAGAACAAGAGTGTGGAGGGACATACTTCTAGCACAAGGCTAGGGTAGTAATCTTTAGGACAAGATGATGGTGAAATGTTGGTGACAAAGTCTTGAATCAAGCTTCCTTGAGAACCCTTCAATCTTGCATTTCAATGGATGAATCTTCAACTTGAATGAGAGCTTGATGGAGAAGAAAATGGAGATGTGAAGATGGATGGTGGTGAATTCGGTTATGGGAGAGAGGAGAGAGGGTGTGAGCCGAATTTTAGAGAGAGGAGGGAGGGGGTGGAGTGTGTTGTTAGAGAAAATGATGAAAGTTGTCTAGGAACTTGTAAGATTCTCTTACATGTTAAGTACCACAAGAAACCTCTTAATATTTTTAGCCAATAGGATTTAAGATCACACTAACCAAAAATCTAGACAAGACATATAGGTAATCATGGCAGAAATTTCGGTTGGGGGGGGGGGGGGGTAATATGTAAAATTGTGACTAAATGGTAGCAAGTTAGTTAGATTGTAAGTAATGGACTTTTATGTGTAGTAAAATGATTTTTAATGGGTGTTATGGCAAACGGGTAACATGACTAACCAAAAATAGTAAAGCAATGCTATTGACAAAAATTTAGTGTCCCGGGTAATGTCTGGTTGTTCGGTTACGTATCGTTCCGTTAAAGCGTTTAATTGTACCGTATAGCGTCTTTTATGCATCTTTCTGTAACGAAAACATTCCTGGCACGTAGGAAAGTATACAGGACCACTCTGTTGTATTTGTATATTATACTGGTATAATAAAATGCTAAATTTAATAAAAGAAAGCAGAATTCTGTATTTAACGCGTGTTTTAGGCACTTCCCGGCACTATATCTATCACCTAGTGACGCAGTCTTATGGTCCTCACCTCCCTACACTACAAACCAGTGTAGTATTCTATCCCTGGCTCATACTGGCCATAATAATATTGTCTGTCTAAGTGCTGGCATTGTCAGCATTATTTCTGAATCAACCGTTCAGTGTGTCAACTGTGCTGCGTGCATCAAGTATGTCACTAATGTAGGTGTGTGATGAATGGAGTGACTGTATAAAATATGATGCATGTATATATGATATAGAAGCATAGAGCAGTTTAAATTATCAGTTGAAATCAAGCACAGTCATTAAGCACGTAATTTGAGATTAATTAATTTGTACAGTACCTGAAATTTATAGGGTTGTCACAGTTATGGTTTGGTTTCTTTCGATAACCAGAACAAGAACTGTAACCCTTTTTCTTGTTCAATCTCTGTTGAACTCTTGAAGTGTATTTTTTAGGTTTTTCAGTAAGATTTAAATCTTTTATTTCAGAAATTTTAATTTCCGTTAATTTGAAAACCTTTTTGATCATTTCAGTTTTGACACTTCTTATTGGGAATTCTTCATCAGAAAATAATTTGTCAGAATCTTTCAAAGTATATGCAACTTTGAATGTTTCGTCATTTAAATTATTTTTTGACATCAGAAATTCTTTATTGTAAACCCATTTGACCAGTGAACTCGGACTCTTGTCTGATGAACTTGAACTTTCATATTTAGACTCCGACTTTGACTCTTCATCCATATCCAACACCTGATCGACCACTTTCTTTAATAACTCAGACTCATGATCAGTGGCGGACGCTGTGAATGTGACGTCAATGTTGTCTGGTAACACATCAATGGTTTCAGACGCTAACTTTATGTTTAGTGCCTTATTTAAACGTTCCTCATTTGGCTTTCTGGGAGAATAACTTTCCCAGATCGGAGGCGGACACTTGTTATACCTGACATTTTGTTTCTTACCAGTATCCTCTTCCGTCTTTTTATCTTGAAAAGCTTCAAGACCTGCAACAGTAGGATAAACTCGATCAATCAAATAATCACAAGTTGTATAACTCAACAGCAATCGTTTGATTCTTTCACTTTCAATCTTTTTGAGTTCCAAATCCTGCTTCAGCTTTGCACAGTCTTCAATATACTCATTGATGACCCTCTGCTTCGTCATTAATGTTGAACTCATCATCGTCATAGCAGCATCTACTTCTAAGTTTGTCTTGTTCAGACTATCAACTGATCTGTTTAGCACATCATACGATTCTTTTATATATTTCACATCAAACAACAACTTTTCTTTCATCTCTTCAAGTTCACGAATCTTCTTGTCTTTCTCTTCACAATGTTTACAAGGTTCCAAACATTTCAAACAAGGTTTAGTGACCTCGACAATCTTTTCAACTTCAACAATCTTCTCAACTTCGACGATTTTTTCAACTTCAACTTTTTTTTCGACTTCAACTATCTTCTCAACTATTTTCTCAATCACTTTTTCAGTCATTGGTTCTTCATCGAATTCTATTTCTGCTTCCCACCCTTCAACTTCAACCTTTTCTGTCGAATTTTCCTCAACTTCTGCTTTCTCGACTTCCATTTTTGCCTTTTCTTCAGCAATCTTTCTTGCTTCTAATTCTTCCAATTCTTTCTTCAGACGAGCAGCCCTTTTTTCTTTCAACATCTTAATTTTATCTGCAAAAAACAAATTAAAACTGAACGAGTCTAAACTTTTTCTAGCATTATTAATGTATTCTTCCTCATCATTGGTATCTTCATCACTTTCTGATGATCTAAAAATCTTCGTTCTTTTTGGCTTAGATTTAACTTCTTTTTCTTCCAGGATTCGAGCAACTAATCCTGAATCAGCCGGAATGTATTTGTCCCAGCTAAATCCCTCTGCCACTTTTTCATCGTCTTGATTAACAAGAAAATCTTTCTTCTTTCCGTCTTCAATAGCACGGGATGATGATGGTTGTTGAACAATCTGATGAAAAATTGATTTTTGATAATAATCGTTCTCTCCAAATGGATCTTGTCTTCCGGTTGCTTCTTTATTTTTACATTCTCGTTTAAAATGCCCCTTTCTTTGCAACGAAAACAAGTAACCTTTGATTTGTCAAACCCTATCGGAGATGCAGCAATATCACGGAAATCATCTCTTCCAGTGATTTGTGTGAATTTTTCTGCTCTTCTTACAGCACTGGCTAAACACCACTTGATGTCCATCAATTCAAGTTCCTCAGCATCAATCTGGTCATAATCCTCTTTGATGAGCATCGGATTTCTAATTCTTCCAGCAACTAAACTTTCATAAGACTCTAACATAGTAACCAGTGATGCCATGTGTTGCTTAGCAATTTTTGGAGAAAGATTTTGACCATTTTGAATATTCAATGTAACATTGCATTGCAGATTTGTTAAGTTCTGTTGTTGAGGACTTGGTGTTGTGTAATTTGGATCAAAACTTGAATACGATGACGAATATCCACCACTCTGAGTTACTGTGCTACCATTTGTTCCAGAAGAACTATCAGCACTGAAAGCAGTCTTAATCTTTGGACTCGGAGTAGTCTCAAATTTGTTTCCTCTGTAGTATAGACTAACATCTTGTTGAGAATTTGGATTATTCATGATAGCAGTTTTCTGAATATCCAATTCATGTTCTTCAATCTTCTGAATGAACTTCGGCAAATTCATACTTTCAGATTTTTTCATATGTTTTAAGATCAGCAAATATGTTCCCCGTTTATTCTGTGGTAACGCATCGGCTAACTTATCAACCCATTCATCGTCGTCTTTCTTTATTTCCAATCTTCCCATTTCCAGAACAAGATGACAATATCTATCGATAGTCATTTTTGTTGTTTCACCTTCAAAAGCTACAAACATATCAAATGATTTCTTTAGTAAAGCTTGTTTGTTCTTTATCATATTAGCACTTCCCTTAAATTTGTTAATCAACGCCAACCAAATTGATCTAGCAGTTTCTTCATGTTGAAGTAACACAAAAATATCTTCTTTTATGGATTGTTGAAGAAGACTAATCATCATTTTTCACTGGTGTATTTCAATTTCTCAGCCACTGAATAGTCACTTAAAGCTTTTTCAATCCCACGTTCATTTTTCAGTTTAACGTAATCTATATCCAATGAGCACCATGCATTGAACTTATAGGCTTGCACCCAGTTTTCAAAACGATTTTGCCATCCATTAAAATCCTCGATGTACATAAGTTTAGGAGGCTTTTGAGAAGTTCCCATTTCATTTTCAATTTCAATTGTTTCAGCAGCAGTAACTGGAGCAGCTGGAGTAGTAGCAAACGCGTTCTAAAACTCCTCTTCCATGTTTCAGTAACCTGTTTCACAAATTCACAAAGTTCAAACGAAATGCAAGTTCAAGCGAAATAACTTTTGATGCGAAATGAACTTTGGTGCGAAATGGCCTCTTCAAGCGAAATGGCAACTTCAAGCGGAATGGCACTCTCACACGAAATAGAAGGTCTTTTCAAACGGAATGGCAATTTCAAATGAAATAGGTCCTTCAAGCGAAATGGCAACTTGGAGCGAAATGGGTCAATTCGTGCGAAATGGGAGGTCACAGGGTTCAATTCGTACGAAATGGAATGTCTGTTTCACATGAAATGGCTCATTTCATACGAAATGTTGCTGATATCACATATTCGGTCAGATTTTTATCAAACTGAACAGGTTTTAGTTCGAATTAAGGTCTAATTCTTTCAAGGATTGTTTAAAACACAGTTTCGCTTGTTATATGTGAAATTCAATCCATTTTAACTGTAAAATCTTGTTAATTTTGAAAAAGAAGGTGTAGAAGTCAGAAATTTTGGTGAAATCAGGCTGATTTGGTAAGAACTCTTCCTCCTGAGCTCTGATACCACTTGAAGAATCGAGAATCGATCTAAACAAGTCTATCAGAAGAGTTCTAATCCATATCAAAGGCGGAATTCAATGATATAGACTTGATAACAGCTTGATTCATTCTTTGACAGTCTTGTATATTGATATAACACTGTTACAGATCAGATGACACGTCGGCAGCACTTCGGTATCAGAATCAGGAACCTTACAAATGACAACCAAGCTCAGGTATTTATATAGAAAGCATTTCGCACGGAATGACTATGAACCATTTCGTGCGAAATGGTCACTGTTCATTTCGTACGAAATGGGCAATATCCATTTCGTGCGAAATGGTCCCTTAACTCTAAAACCCTATTTTCTCGTACTTTGAGCTTTGTTCCATCTAATCTATTCACAAGACTCGATACAAGATGAAGTCGACAGACATATGCACCAACAATGGCGTTACATGTTTTTATACTAAAATTGCTCCATTACAAACTGAATTCTCACTCAGTTGCTTTATTTCGCAGATTGAACCTCGAACATATAAAGAAGCACTGACGGAAGAATCGTGGGTAAATGCGATGCAAGAGGAGCTAAGTCAATTTGAGAAGCTTGGTGTATGGAAACTTGTCGATTTGCCTGACGGACACAGAAAGATAAATATAAAATGGGTGTTTAAATGCAAGAGAGACGATCGAGGAGTGATAGTCAGAAATAAAGCTCGACTCGTTGTCCAGGGTTTTAGTTAACAAGTGGGGATAGACTTCACTGAGGTATACGCTCCGGTTTCTCGGCTTGAGGCTATCAGAATATTCCTTGCTTTCGCTTAATGGAAAGGATTTAAAGTTTACCAGCTAGATGTCAAGTCGGCGTTCCTCTACGGAAAGGTGAAAGAGGAGGTTTACGTCGGTCAGCCACTGTGCTTTACCGATCCAATACACAAAGACAAGGTCTACCTCTTAGACAAAGCACTGTATAGTTTGCATCAGGCCCCGAGAGCCTGGTACAAGACGCTCTCTCAACATTTGCTCTCCAACGGCTTTATCCGAGGCAAGGTGGATGCAACATTCTTCACTAAGAAGGTCGCTGGTCATCTACTGATCGTTCAGATATATGTTGATGACATTATTTTTGGGTCAACAAACGAAGAACTCTTCAAAGATTTCGAACAAGTGATGAAGTAGAAGTTAGAGATGTCGTCAATGGGTGAGATGATGTTCTTCCTAGGGCTGCAAGTCGATCAGATGCCCGAGGGAACTTTCATACATCAAACGAAGTACGTTTACGACGTTCTGGAGAAATTTGGAATGTCCGAAACGGTGCCAATGTCCACCCCATTAGCAACTAATCACGGTATCAACCCTGATCTCACCGGAGAAAAGGTTGGTGAGACACTATACCGTTCAATGATTGGTTCGCTGATGTACCTGACAGCATCCAGACCTGATATAATGTACCCGACATGCCTTGCGGCTCGATATCAGTAAGTCCTAGAGCTTCGCACATGTCCATCGTCAAAAGGATCCTACGCTATCTGAAAGGAACCCCAAGCCTGGGGTTGTGGTATCCCAAAGATGGTGACTTCAAGCTCGAAGGATATCCGGACTCAGATTTCGGTTGCTGCAAGCTTAACGCAAAATCAACAACTGCAGGATGCCAATTCTTCGGACCCCGACTGGTCACGTGGCAGTGTAAGAAGCAAACCTCTGTTGCTCTTTCGACATGTGAAGCAGAGTACGTGTCTGCCAGCAGCTGCTGCTCGCAGATCCTGTGGATTCAGCAACAGATGCACGATTACGGTTTGCACTTTCTTACCTCTCCTATATTTGTTGATAACGAGGCTGCAATCAACATAACAAAAAATCCGGTACATCAAGCTAAAACTAAACACATAGAAATTCGACATCACTTCATCCGTGATTGCTACGAGAAGAAGTTGATTAGAATTGATAAAATCCACACCGACGAACAAAAGGCAGATTTACATACCAAAGCTTTTGATAAATCACATTTTCAATATTTGTTAAAATTGAATGGTATGAAGCTTTGTCGGTGGCGGAGGAAATACTTGGCGTTGATGAGAAAACCGAAGCAGAGGATGTTGAAAAGCAGACTGCTTTGGTTTGTCGACTTTTTAGTTGTTTTTGTATTTAGGGGGAGATAGATATATTTTCAGAAAATACAAAAACAATAAAGAATGCAAAAATACAAAAACATGAGAAAATTTTCAAAACTCAAAAACAATAGAAAACCAAAAAGAGTTTGTGTAAAAAGAGGAAATGATAGTACATCAGCTAGACAGTTACGGTATGCTAAAGAGATGTAATGTTTAAAAAGCATTAAAAGGTCTCACTGATGATATGCCGATAGGTTTTTACACGTTTAGTAGACTTTTTCGGGATATAAACATAAAATTATTTCTTGCTTATTTCGTGGGGAACATCTCTTGGATATATAGGTAACCCCTGAAATCTTGTTTGAAAGATTCTCTATTTCTGACATACTAGGTCTATGTACTTGATGATATCTGGGGTATTATAGCAGGACTTCTGATTTTGCGGAAGCAATAGCTTAGCCCTCGTATAATGCTCTGCACAACTTTAATCTTTAAAGCCTCCCCTCAGCATAAAAAATGATAAACATTGCAAAATGTTAATCATGTGCTGTTGAAGAAAAGATCCCCAAGAGGGACACACCGAAAGACGAGCAATCATCTCTTTGTCTGAACGGAAGTTCTAACCTGAGCTCTCTTGGCCTCGCACTACCCTTTACAGATATCATTATTGTACGTTCACCTATAAGACTGAATATAGAGATCTGGACATGAGAGTATATTCTGAGGTAGGACATGCGTATAAGTTAAGTACTTAAAACATTAAATCGTATCCTGAATAAGTTGAAATCTGTGTGAAAATTTAAAAGGGTCAGTATGTCGGCAATCTAAGTGAATTGTTTAATACTTAGTGTGAAATTAAACTCAACGGTACTTGTAACTAGTCAGCAGCTGATATGATCCTCTAACACACTCACCAAAAATATGTTTGTAAATAGTTTATTGTCTATCTCACTGCATTTCATTTCAGTTTAGCATAAAAACCCAAAAAGATTTTAGTTTGTTTTAGCTTAAAACTTTCCTAAAAATCCCAAAAAGATTTTATCTTCTGCTTTAGTTTTTCAACAAACCAAGGTAGAAAGCTGATCTTTAGAATCTCAGAAGTGAAAGCGAAGCAGGAAGTTTTTGGGCTGAACAACTAGGTTGGGAGCTAATCTTGAAAGTTTGAGAATTTCAAAGTTAAAACAAGTTCATTAAGTTGACACTTGTAAAATTTTTCAGAAAAAGTGTTGAAAAAGTTTAAACAAATATCAGTTGTTTCATTTCGGGATAACCAAGGTCATTAGCTTGGACTTGGTAGGAAAAATGAGTACCTAGGGTCATTAACTTGGACCTAGATACTTGAGTGGATATCTAAAACTGACCAAAACAGATAAAGTTTGAAAAATGAGAAAATGTTAAAAATTAAAATTGATTGAGTTTATCCGATCGGATGGCAATCCGATCGGATGGCAATCCGATCAGATGGCAATCCGAGTGGTGGTCAAAGGTTATAAAAGTAGGGTTAATGGCTTCAGTCAAAGTCATTCACTCGAACGACCCTTCGTCCCACTCTCAAACTCTCTCAACTTTTCTTGTTTGATTCTCACACTCTTGCTTTCCAAGCTACATAGGTGTGACAACTGTGCCTCCGTGACCATCAAAAAAATACCAAATCAATGAGATATTGGGTTTCATACTTGGGATTTGTAAAAATATGTGTATCATTTGCACATATCATTTCTTGTTCAATTTCAAGCTCTAAATCGCTTTCTGGAAGGTTATACGCGCACCGATGCGTAAATATAACCAGTTTAATGCAACAAACACTCCAGAATAGTGACATAGGCTTAACATACCTTAAATAACCTTTACATAACTTAGAAATAAGTTTCGAAGGCTTTGGTATGGCAAAAGTCAAGTTAAATCGCTTACAGGGACTAAAGTTGACAAACTGCGAAAGTATGCCAATTTGAACTATAACAGACATTCCGGAACATGGCCATAAGTTAAACATACCATAAATATCCTTTACATAGCTTTGAAATAGGCTTTGAGGGGTTCGGTGTGCTAAAATAAACTTTTGGGTCATTCAGGGACTAAAAGCGTCAAAAAGTGCACAAGTTTGCACTTTCGCGCATAACTTACGTTCTGAATACATCCGGACATCCAAAAATTTATGTAAGCACTAAAATATTTTATTTTAGTGTTTGGTATAAGAAAAATCCATTCGTCGCGCAATTTGGATCGTTTTTCGCGCTTATGCGCATTCCGTCGTAATTAAGCGAACATCGCGATCGTACGACCAAACGAACCAACATCCGGCAAATTTTTGAGCATGTTTCAAGTCCACAATGTTTAGGCATCATTTTAGGGCCTTAAAGTTGTCTTAACAAGCCTTAGAAGTGTCGGAAATGGCTTAAACACACAACAGGGACCTAAACTATCATTTCAGCAAACTTTCTCCTGATCAGAGGACCCAGGCGGCCCGTGTAAGCCCAGGGTTATCCTTTACGCGGCCCGCTTCAGGCTCCCAGATCAGAATTAATTGTTTAAACAGCTGTTATGCCCCCAAAACTCACCCACACTTGCCCTTTCCTGCTCATGAGGGGCCATTTTGAGTTACCATAAGGTTTCAACAAGTGCAGGGATGTGATCAAAGCACGTTATTCGATAAACGATCTTAACGGTTCTACCATTCCTATAAATACCCACCACATTTTCACCTCATTCCTCACAAAATCTGATCTAAGTGCTCTAAGTTGAGGCCATTGCTTCATACATGAGCTACTTGGATCAAGATTAGCTTGCGGGGACCCTTTGTAAGTGTTCTTTCGTTCTTTTACTCTTTTAGCGTTAAAAAGTCAAAGTTTGTTTGACTTTCTACATTGACCAGTTTATGGTCAATGCGAAGTTCGTTTGAAGTTCATAACGTGAGCGTAATCACGATGGTTATAGTCCCTAGTGACTATACCTACTGATTACCACGTTATCTTGGCTCAGTGACGAGTCGTAGTTTCGGCCAGAATACGTATTCTTGCGTATTTTGTAACCAAACTACTTATGGGTATCAAAACCGTTTGTTTTGATATCAAACCTGTTTTCTAAACTTGTTAAACATGTTTTGACATGTTTAGCTCGTCACTTTTAGTTTGATGCTTGTCTAGGGTCGTAAAGGTAAGCGATCTAATCAATCGCTTATACTTTTGAACCCGACCCGTTTGGTCGATCATTAGGATCCGACCAAACACATTAGGTGACCTTATGGTCACATCGTTTAAGTAGTTGTATGATAGGTAGTTTATATGCCTTAGGTAAATTACCAAAATGCCCTTTTTACGCCAAAATTCATATTAAGCATATGTAACATAACTTTTGATATCTAAACTGATTTGGAAACAATATTAGACATGTTAAGGCATATTTTACTTATCATAGGGCTAGTTAGGCGTTCCGAACGCGTTTCACGCGAACGATGCGTTAAAGTAGCATAAGCTACCTAAACGGGTCGTAATGGGTCAGAAGCACTTAGGATAGGTTCCATTTTAGTATGTAGGCTTTGTTAAACCATATTACCTGAGTTCCCATACTCATTTGGTTTACGAGCCCTCATTCTATCCAATCCTCCGATATAGGTCCGGTTATTAACATAGTTACCTATATTAGGTGTCGTTAGATATCCGTGATCTCTAGCATTGTTTGGTTGTTACTCAAGGACTACTAAGCAATCTCAAGTGAGTACATAGACCCCTCTTTTACTGTTTTCAAACTGTTTTGGGGTGAAACACATGTGCCTACTTGTTACTTTCGTGTTTCCATGTTTCATATCATATGCTTGCTATGTTCATTAGTACACTATTAGTACATCGTTTTACATTACATTTCATGCTATGTATGTCCATTATGTGCATACTTAGTACATTGTTTTACATTACATTTCATGCTATGTATGTCCATTGTGTGCATACTTAGTACATTGTTTTACATTACATTTCATGCTATGTATGTCCATTGTGTGCATACTTAGTACATTGTTTTACATTACATTTCATGCTATGTACGTCCATTGTGTGCATACTTAGTACATCATTTTACATTACATTTCATACTATGTATGTCCATTGTGTGCATACTTAGTACATTGTTTTACATACATTTTGTTGCACATGCTCATCCAGCATATGAACACATTATATTACATTATGTGAACCATTTGTATCTATTGAACCATGAGAACCATTTGACAATAGACATTTGACTATACCTAAACATCTCTACAATTGTTAAACATTACATCTTGATGGTTTGGTTTGAGTAAGTGATTTAAGTAACGACGCGTGTGTAATATGATACAAGCATGGTGGATACGCCGCTGGTACTTCCTATATATAAGTGCTTGTATGGTATTACATATCGTAGCGTTATTTGAATCATTTAAATTTAAGACATATAACATTTTATACAAATAACATACTTTTCACAAGACATTGTTTTACAAACAACTTATCTTATACAAACTCATTTTTGCATGGTTATTCATTTAACCATACGTTATTCTCTTATTTATACATATCATCTGAACTTATTGTTTTTCAAACGATTTACAAAACAAATCAATTTACAAGGTTCATGACTAAACTTTATTAAACATTTTCTTAAACTTACAAGTCATGAATCCTATTTTCACAAAACCTATGTATCTCACAGGCATTTTTATGCTGACGTACCTATTTTCACATGTGTTTTCAGGAATGATGCATAGGATTGATCAAGATACACCTAGGCAGACTTGTGCCTTAGTGACTTAAAACAAAGCAAGAACTAATTAATTTGTGTTATATACTCTTTGTTTCTTGTTAAAACGATGTAAACCCTCTTGTTTGATTAATAAAACGAAACTTTAATTGCCATGGATTTGAAACAATTAATTCTGTGACAACACTCCCCGACGTTTCCGCCACGATTGGATGTTCTACGTGGTCAGGGTGTGACAGAAAAGTTGGTATCAGAGCCAATGGTTATAGTGAATTAGGTTATTAGTAATACTTTGACCTAGTCTATAACCTTCTTAGGACCCTAACGCAAGCTTACTTGCGTTTAGTCATAAAACGATACCTTCACCTATCCTTAGGTGATAACCACAATGAGAACATCAATTCCGAATCCGCTTTGAAAATTAATCATCTGTTTTTAGATGATTGATTACTAGGTTTTGAACCCTCTATTGTAAGGTTTTGAACCCTTTTGGGTTTTCAAAATCTCGTCAGAGTCTTGGGTCCTAAATAGTGTGAACACGTGCAAACTGGAAGAGTGAATGCCTGTACCCTGAGTTTTCTGTCAAAGGCTAGAGTGTTTGTACAAATCCATATAATCAGACCAGTCACTCTTACCTGGGAACTCTTGGGGTGAGTGTCCACTTATAGGCGAGCATGTCTTCGCGATACACTATGAGGATCTAATTGCTTTGATTCAGCCTTTGTGTGTCGTTTGTTTGCTTCGTGGTTCAAACAAATGACCATCACCCATGATTTTGGTCGGTAGTTATAACATCCTACCCTTACCCAATACCATTCCATTTATTTTCTCTCTTGTTTCCCCTTTTAGAATGCCTCCACCATGCGAAAATCAGATATCTATTAAAGAGCTGGCAACTGTCATTACACAGCAAATGACTGCTGCATTCCCGAACATCGTTGCTCAATGTAACCAAGCCCTCAACAACAATAATACCCCCTGCAACTTCAAGACGTTCAACTCGGCTAAGCCATCAAAGTTTTCTAGGTCTCAAGGAGCGACTGCACTTCTACAATGGTTTGAGAGTCTAGAGAGCACCTTCAGACATGTTCAGTGTCCAAATGAGCGAAAGGTAGAATTCGCATCTAGTGTCTTTGAGAGACGAGCTTTGACATGGTGGAATGGTGTGATGAGAGATAGGGGTGCCGATGTGGCACTGGCTTAAACGTGGCAAGAGCTTCGAGCTCTGATGATGAAGGAATTCTGTCCTCATCACGAGATCAGGGCCTTGGAAAGGGAGTTCGACGATCTTAAGTAAGATAGCGGTGAGCATCGAGCCTACATGGACCGTTATGAGGAGCTAAGTCTGTTATGCCCAAACATGGTCACGCCTTTGGATAAGGCAATCGAAAAGTACATTGATGGCCTCCCTGACTCAGTACAAGACATTGTGACTGGTAGCAACCCTACTACAGTTAGACAGGCCATTGAGCTATCTGCAACCTTGACTGAATCTCAGATCAGGAAAGGTAAGCTTTTCCGAAAAGGTGACAAGAAACCAGTCGAGGAATCGAAACCAATCGAGGAATCAAAGACCATGGAGAAACAGACTGGATCCCCTAAGAGGTCAAAGAAGCGAAAGGCTTCTCAGAACTTCGCCATGGTCGCTCACAATGGTCAAGCCGCCCCCAACCAACCAGCTAAACCCCCTGCTAGGAAGCCGTACAATGGAACTTCACCCTTGTGCAACCAATGTAACCTTCATTGTCACACCCTCAAATTTCCACCTAGGGAGTGTCCCTGTTAGGCGTGTGACTACTAGCAATGAGCCACTAATTACATTGAATCACAAGTTGTAATAAAGTTCCATCAATTAAGTAATAACAATTCCAATCATAAGTTATTCAAAATCACAAGTTCAGCGGAAGCATTAAAGTATCATAAGGTAAATACGAATTCAATCATAATAAATAAGTATTTGACAAATAATCCCGTTGGTATGACCATGACCACTCTTGCTCTCCAGCCAGCAAGCTCCTGTTTCAATCACCTAACGACCTGCGAGCATGTAACAAGTGTATCAGACAAAGCTGGCGAGTCCACAGTTTAAGAAAATGTTTGTTACCAGTTGAATGTAAAACAGTTCAATAACCAATGCAAGTAATATTGTTAATATCTCAATTCCGAACAAGACGGCTCCTGAAGTACATGACTGCCCTTTCCCACGTACTCCTATCCAGTACTGGGCCCGACTGGGTCATTAGTTCACATCCGTCCTCTCTAGGAGCGGTGTGAGGGTGCCAAACCTAAGTAGCGCTACCAACTAATGCCCGTTACCCTCCAGGTAACAACATAAGGGACTTACAAGAATGATAGGTGAGAATATTAACCAATATACTCGTTTTTACCCAAAAGACTTATCCCTCCACGGGATACCCACTGACTGTCCCCAACCACTGGGACGAATGCTCGAATGTAGTGAACTCACCTTAGATTTGCTCGGTATGCTTAGTTACCCGTTTCAAGTTATTCAACCAAACCCCTACCGAGGATAACATAGACAGTCAGTTGCACATAAATCATGTATTCTACGTACACGTCACACAGGTAGCATACAAGTAAAACACATATCCTCATACAAGTCGTAGTTGTTAATCACACCATACATTGATCCATAACATCTATCGTAAAGTCGCATAGCAAGTGTATGGAATTCATGTACAAGTAAATCAAGTAACAGTGCGACTCGAGACCAACCCATGACAGCCCGAGACCACGGTCGCGACACAGATTGCGAGTCGAGAACCCCTAGTCTCGACTCAAGACCACACACTGCCAGCACGAAAACAGCATGACTCGAGATCATGGTTGCGAGTCCGGTTGCGACTCGAGACCATCTAGTCTCGACTGGTTCATGCATGACTCGAGAACTCGTAGGCTTTAACCCGAGATCGCACAGTCTCGACTCGAGATCTCTAGTCTCGACTCGAGACCACGTACACACACCTTCTGTTTGGACTTGCACACTGCTATGGGCCTAAGTAGTTGGGCCGCACACTTAGACTTTGGTTGTTACGTGAATGTTACTGTGGAACTTGTTACGAACTGTTGTTGAACTGCCATGCTAGACATGTATGCCTTGATCGTTACTTGTGTACAATACGTGTAGAACATACGTGCACTACTTGGATATGAACCTGACCTGAATGGTATCTATGTTAGGACGCGATTGATCACTTATAACTTGACTTTCTGTGTATCTGCCGAGCAAACCAAGGTGAGTTCACACCCTCTACAAAGCATGGGATTCCCAGGGGTTGGGAATGGGGTTAAGGAACATGGATTCCTCGTCCTTTCTTGGGTAGGACAGTGTTGGTTCAGGAATGTAATTCCTCGTCCTCATGGACAGATAACTCGTACTAGACCAAAACTCTATCACGAAGTCCCTCCTTTTTATATCGACTTAATCGCCGGGCCAATGGCGACCGGGTCATTAGTTAGATAGCGCTATTTAGGTCTGACAAGCCTCACACCGTGCCGCAGAGGACGGGCGTGAACTAATGGATCTGGGCACGTCAATGATGATAGACATTGACAGTTCAGGGCACATAAACATGACTACAGTCAGCAGTCGATATGGTAACGAGTCTAGTGTATACATGGGGTAGCCCCCACGGCCGAAATGCCAGATAACTAACAAGGGGTAGCCCCCACGGCTGGATTGCCAGAGTAACCGGGAATAAACAAGTCATGTTTATCAACTATGGGGTAACCCCCACGGCAGGATGCCAGATAAAGGAAACTGTTTTCGAAACAACTTAAAACGAACACCCAACTGTGAACTCACTCAACTTGTTGTTGACTCGTTACTACATGCTTTGCAGGTCAATAGGTACTTAGCTGGAGCTTGCATGGAAGAGAGTCGTTGTGGGACATGGACAACTGTGTGCCATGTTAGAACTTTTAAACAATTGAACTCATGTTTTGGTTTTAAACGTTATGCTTCCGCTTGCAACTTAAATCATGTTTTTTTTGAACACCAATTGTATTGGTTGAACTTTTATAGTTACTTGTTTGCTTGTTCAATATGATTGGTGGCCGGATCCTGGTCAGTCACGCCTCCAAGCGGTGGTATTCCGCAGGTGGATTTTGGGGGTGTGACAGATTGGTATCAGAACCATTGGTTATAGTGAACTTGGTTTTAATAAGGGAAAAGGTTTTATTAAAATCAGACTATAACCTGTACAGTGCTCTACGATCCACAACGATGCTTCACTCCACATGCAAGGCTCGACATTCTAGGTGATATGATCTGTGTATATATTGCCTACTTGGTAGTTACATAGTGCATTGCTTCTGGTATGCTTAGTTAGTATAACTATTGTTGCTTGAACCCGTGTGTGCTCACTCTCTTCTGTCATCGCAATTTTCACGAACCCCTCTCACTCATGTTCCTCTTGATATGAAGATCATGTCTGGACACGTTAACATGACACAAGCCCAGTTGACGCCTCTGATTAACGAACGAGTTGCTGCGGCACTTGCAGCTGCACACGCAGGAGGTATATCCTGCAGTCCAAACTCATTCTGGGATCTTTAGATCCTACTCTCGTGAACCAACCTTTGTGTTAAACTCTGTCCTTTCTTTCACCCACAACAGGTCAACATGCTCATCCACCTGTGTGCACCTTTAAAACCTTTATGGACTGCCGACCCACTACTTTTAGCGGCACTGAAAGAGCCGTAGGTCTCCTCCACTAGTTTGAAAAGCTCGAGTCAGTTTTCGAAATGTGTGAGTGCCCTGAGGAGCGCAGGGTGAAGTATGCTACCGGTACTCTCGAGGGCTTAGCGCTCACGTGGTGGAACACTCAGGTTCAAATGTTGGGGTTGGTTGCTGCCAATGCCACCCCATGGAACAACTTTAAGGAAATGATCAAAGAGGAGTATTGCAATCGTGATGAGATTCACAAACTGGAGGTAGAGTTTTTCAACCTCAAGATGACGGGGTCCGAGATTGAAGCTTATGTGAAGAGATCGAATGAACTGGCAATTCTGTGTCCTACTATGGTGGATCCTCCCATCAAACGCATCGAACTATTTCTCAAGGGCTTAGTGCCAGAAATCCAAAGTCATGTGACCTCAGCAAACCTCGCCACCATCCAACAAGTTGTGCAATTGGCTCACCGTCTCACTGATCAGGCGGTGGAGCAGAACAGGTTACCAAAGCACATAGGTGCTGCAACTACTTCTACAATGGTTTGAGAGTCTAGAGAGCACCTTCAGACATGTTCAGTGTCCAAATGAGCGAAAGGTAGAATTCGCATCTAGTGTCTTTGAGAAACGAGCTTTGACATGGTGGAATGGTGTGATGAGAGATAGGGGTGCCGATGTGGCACTGGCTCAAACGTGGCAAGAGCTTCGAGCTCTGATGATGAAGGAATTCTGTCCTCGTCACGAGATCAGGGCCTTGGAAAGGGAGTTCGACGATCTTAAGCAAGATAGCGGTGAGCATCGAGCCTACACGGACCGTTATGAGGAGCTAAGTCTGTTATGCCCAAACATGGTCACGCCTTTGGATAAGGCAATCGAAAAGTACATTGATGGCCTCCCTGACTCAGTACAAGACATTGTGACTGGTAGCAACCCTACTACAGTTAGACAGGCCATTGAGCTATCTGCAACCTTGACTGAATCTCAGATCAGGAAAGGTAAGCTTTTCCGAAAAGGTGACAAGAAACCAGTCGAGGAATCGAAACCAATCGAGGAATCAAAGACCATGGATGAACAGACTGGATCCCCTAAGAGGTCAAAGAAGCGAAAGGCTTCTCAGAACTTCGCCATGGTCGCTCACAATGGTCAAGCCGCCCCCAACCAACCAGCTAAACCCCCTGCTAGGAAGCCGTACAATGGAACTTCACCCTTGTGCAACCAATGTAACCTTCATTGTCACACCCTCAAATTTCCACCTAGGGAGTGTCCCTGTTAGGCATGTGACTACTAGCAATGAGCCACTAATTACATTGAATCACAAGTTGTAATAAAGTTCCATCAATTAAGTAATAACAATTCCAATCATAAGTTATTCAAAATCACAAGTTCAGCGGAAGCATTAAAGTATCATAAGGTAAATACGAATTCAATCATAATAAATAAGTATTTGACAAATAATCCCGTTGGTATGACCATGACCACTCTTGCTCTCCAGCCAGCAATCTCCTGTTTCAATCACCTAACGACCTGCGAGCATGTAACAAGTGTATCAGACAAAGCTGGCGAGTCCACAGTTTAAGAAAACGTTTGTTACCAGTTGAATGTAAAACAGTTCAATAACCAATGCAAGTAATATTGTTAATATCTCAATTCCGAACAAGACGGCTCCTGAAGTACATGACTGCCCTTTCCCACGTACTCCTATCCAGTACTGGGCCCGACTGGGTCATTAGTTCACATCCGTCCTCTCTAGGAGCGGTGTGAGGGTGCCAAACCTAAGTAGCGCTACCAACTAATACCCGTTACCCTCCAGGTAACAACATAAGGGACTTACAAGAATGATAGGTGAGAATATTAACCAATATACCCGTTTTTACCCAAAAGACTTATCCCTCCACGGGATACCCACTGACTGTCCCCAACCACTGGGACGCATGCTCGAATGTAGTGAACTCACCTTAGATTTGCTCGGTATGCTTAGTTACCCGTTTCAAGTTATACAACCAAACCCCTACCGAGGATAACATAGACAGTCAGTTGCACATAAATCATGTATTCTACGTACACGTCACACAGGTAGCATACAAGTAAAACACATATCCTCATACAAGTCGTAGTTGTTAATCACACCATACATTGATCCATAACATTTATCGTAAAGTCGCATAGTAAGTGTATGGAATTCATGTACAAGTAAATCAGGTAACAGTGCACGTGCCCTAGCACGTTGCTCACAAACATTTATCATAACGTACATGCACATTTATAGTTTAACGGTGTCCTCGTTCAGGAGGGCGGCCCAGTTTACATAACCCGGTGAACTAAGCACCTCACGTAATCTCTTGGCCCATTAAATTACGCAGCCCTATACATTGTGCAATCAGCCTAGGGGTGTGCGGCCCATCTAAGAACGGCCCAAGTACATTGTGCGACTGGGCTGTAAACATGCAAACTGCACTTGTGCGATCATTGTTGTGCATTCATTATGCAGTTTAGTTTGTACAGCATTCTAATGTGTGACCAGGTAGTGTGCGGCTCGTTATTCAAGGTCGTAAGTCATGGTGTCAGTCACATGCTACCTAAACTCTCGGCTTGTCAGTTATGCAAATCACAATTCCCACATTCGCTACTAATTTCCTTAATTCACAATTTCATCATTAATTCATTAATGGGTAGTTCATACAATAACATGCACTGAAATGGTATCATACTAATTCAGCATTAGTGATTGGACCGATTAACCCTACAATTTGATTGGACCAAATCTAATTTGCATCAAAATGGACTAGATGTCCTCTATTGTTACATCAAACTTTATCATGGATTACCCTACATGCACACACATCGATGATAGCCAACATCTTTATTCAACATTTAACATTTTACAAATGATTTCTCAAATCAGATCCAAATAATCAGCCCAATGATTATGTGTCACATATATTAATTAAAATAATCGGCCCAATGATCATAAGCACATTAATTTCAATCATCCAATAGAATCAACCCAAATATTCCAAGTACTGTAATGAACACTATCATCAAAATCATGACCTTAATCCATGGCCGGCCATTTATGTGCACATAATAAAATATTGGCAGCATCATATTTAATTGACAAGAATCCTAGTTTATCATATGCATTAGTTAACATCATGAACCAATCATCAGGACCCTAATTATCATTTAACCTGTTCTAGTAGATGAAATATTCATATAATCCCTCACTGATCCGTGAACATCATTCGTAAACCCTATTCACGTTTGCTAATTCAATGCCATCCAGTTTGCATACCAATATAAAACAATACCTAACACTCAATTCTTTCCGTAACCGTCTATCACGAAACAATATTTATGAACATCACATCACTCGAAATCAGCAGGCCATACATGATCATCATACATTAACACAATCAGTAATCATCATCCTAGCCGTTTACGAACAACACTCCATATTCGGATTCTTATCTCACACGCATATCATCACGACACATGCTTCTGACATCGATAACCATAAACATTACACAAATAATCATATCCAGTCACATTAACAATCCTATGTATAAACATACACATGCTAACAAACATTAATCGCTGATCATGATTCCCACAAATACCAACAAGAACTCGAATTAAGTAAGGATAATATACTAACCAGAAGATAACACTTGTCACAAGAGAGAGCCACGAAGGGGGGGGGGGGGTAAACCTGCTGCCGAGCACAACTTGAGAGGTTTAGGGTTTGATTTGTTATGTTATGATAGTAGGAACATGGAAAAGTTACGTACACCAGAATTATAAAGCCCAAAACTTCAACAAGTGGGCCGACCCTTTCCTATTTGATTAGATCACAATTGGCCCAATGTTTGATCGCAGTCCACTTGAAATAGTTTGGGCTTCATGTTTGTTCGGGCCGGAGTGAAATGTATCACAAAGGTCGCTACCATGGCCCAATGACTTACGGCCCAAAAGTTGTCATGCATACTAAATGAACTAATAACAAGCGCGAAACGTATAACACATCGAGGAGAAATAATAAGAAATTAGATTAAAAGCTAGACGTTACTAGCCTCAAAGATTCGGATTGTCACATTCATCATCATGCTAGTGTGAAGTGCCGCGAATGCCAAATTTGTGGACTTTAAGGTCATACAGCAAAAGTTTACCGAGCTGCAGTTGCACCAAATCAAGCTGACAACAATCCTGCTCAAGCTCGCTTTCCACCAGGTTCTTGCTACAATTGTGGCGAGATGGGTCATTTCCGAAGAAATTGCCCAAAGCTTGCTAATGCAAATCCTGTTGGTGCATGTTATATGACAACAGCTTTGGATTGGTCTTTGGATATTAAACAGAAGATTGGATCATGAAGACTTAAAGAAAAACGAGTTCTATGAAGCCCAATCGGTCCAAGTTTGTATTAAGTCTATTAGGCCCAAGTTTATGTAACAAATGTAATATGGGCAAAGCCCAATTCGCAGGTCTTGGCTGTGTGTATATAAACAGCCTTAGTCTTGAGTTTAAGGGTTAGACAGTAGACACTAGAGACACTTTGAGAGAAACACTTTAGACAACTAGAGAGAGCATTCAAGTTTGAGAGTTTAAGAACAAAACAGAAATCGCCTGTTAGGTTCTTGTGGATCTTAGTGATTGTAAAACACTTCTAAGGGTTTGATAATCACAGAAGATCAGTTTGAAAGTTTGTGTGTTTGTGTGTTCGAGTTCTTGTTCTTCTACATATTCTTGTTTCTGTGTTCGAAGATCAATCAAGGGGATTCCGCACCCTTGATAGATTAACAGTCTTGTTACGATCTACGGGATTACGGGGACCTACATTTGGTATCAGAGCTTTTGCTCTTGTGCATGGTTCAAGACTGAAGACTGGATTCAAGTTGTGTTTCGGTTGAAGAAGTTTTGGTGTCTCATTCATAATTTTCGTGAAGAACAGCAAGAACAAGGAACAGTTCAAAAATCTGTGTTTTGATCTGTTTTGGTAGTTGGTTGTTTGAAAATTTCGAGTTATATTTCTGGGTTTTTGCGAAGAACAGGAAGAACACTTGAAGAACAGTTTAAATTCGGGAATTTTAATCTGTTTTGATTATTGTTTTTGACTGTTTTTGTGTTTGTAGGGAAGACTTTGCTTGGATTTCGTGTGAAGAACAGCTGCTGCAGTTATCAGGTGCTGCATGTTTCAGGATTGGGTGGCTGGGTGGCCCAATCAGCTGATCAGCGATTTTAACAGATTCGCATACTGATCTGCGAAGTTGAAACTTGATATCTTGGTGACCGGCGAAGTTAAATCCAAAGGCGACTTTGGTAACCGTGTAATCGTCCTCAGCGAGATTATTACGGTTTTTCGGCGATTTTACTGATCGTTGTAATAGCGAAATACCCAGCGAAATTGGCCTGTCAGTTCAGCGAACTATACCAGCGAAATTAACAGTATAAAAGGCCAACGAAATTGACTTCAAAACCAGCGAATTTAACAGGAAAACTAAGGGGTGGAATTTCAGTTGGCAAGCGTCGGAAAAATTTCAGTGTTCTGCAAATAGAAATTGATCTGTAGCTCGTTTGAAGAAACTGTTTGCACCGTTGAACTCATGGGATTTTTAGGACAAAAAAAAAAAAAAAAGACTCTGGAAAATCCCGAATTCGGTTTTCGACATTAGATATCATTGGATTCGTCTTTTCGAGACGATTCTAACGGTGTAAGTTTGTAACCACTGTTCTCGGAGATCTTTTGTACGGTTTTACCAGTCTGTTTGCGTTAAAATGTCAAACATGACAAAATTGAATGCACCTAAGATGATGAAGGTGGAGAATTATCTTACATGGAAGGACAACTTCAAATCCTTCATTGAATCTCAGGATGCTCGCATGTGGATCTGTATAGAAGATGGGTACATAAAACCTACACATGATTATGAGGGCAGACCACGTAGAACAGATTATGTGAACATGAAAGAGGAGGATAAAAAGATGTATGATGCTGAAAAGAGAGCATTGGCTGCGATAAAGATGTCCTTACCTGATAGCATCAAGCATTCCTTCACAAAGTACACTAATTCAAAGGATATGTGGGATGCATTACAAAAGCGATATCAAGGAAATGAGAGTGCCACTCAGGCATTCATGGCAGAGATAGTGCAAGTTGATGAGGCTGAAACTACTGTGAGTGATGCTGAATCTGAAGTGAAAAATGCTGAAGATAAAGTGGAGGATGCTGAAGCTAAAGTGGAGAATGCTGAAGCTAAAGTGGATGCTGAGGTGGAGAAAACGAGTGAAGCTGAACAGGTCATTGCTGATGAAAATACAGAAGTTCATAAGGAAGAGGTACAATCTAAATCTGTATGTTTGAGATGTCGTGAACTACAGGGTGAGGTTGACAGGTTGTCAACACAAAACCAAAGTTTGGTAAGTGAGATGTCTAACATTAAAGAATCAAACTTTTTTGCTAAAAGAAATGAATCGTCATACTTGAAGAAGATCAAAGGTTATGAAGCTGAAATTGAAGCTTTAACTTGCAAACTAAATGAAAAACTTCAAGTCATAGACTTAGCTCATGACATGATGGCTGAGAAAACAAAAGAGATTTCTGAAAAATGCAAAGAGTTGTCAGATGCACAACTCAAAATTGTTGAACTTGAAAAGAAATTGAGTCAATTCAGAGATTCGTCTTTTGAAATGAAACACATGATGGGTGGGTTAAAGAAGAGTAATGACAAGACCAGTGTGGGCTTCCAGGGCTTTAATGAAGTTCCACCTCCTCTTAGTCATGACTATTCTTTCTTGCCTAGTGAAGATGAGCTAGCAAACTTTATGACATCTGCACCTAGTAGTTTCGCATCCACATCAAGTCAAGGTGATGGATCTGAGAGTGATGATGCTAAGGAGAACAATAACAGGGAACCTTTGAAAAGGAAAAATTCACCGCCTAAGAATAAAAATCAAGCTTTTGTTAAAAAGATTAACTTTGTTCAAGGTAGTGATATGAAAAATGAAACTACTGTTATTGAAAATGAATCAAATGTAGAGTTTGCTAAAAATAAAAACAAAGAAAAATCTGAAATCAAGCAAACTAAACAAGGTTCATCCAAGGGATCATCACCATCTGATAAGGGATCTACATCAAAGACTCCAGCTAAGAAGTCTTTGAAAAGGAGATCGTGCTTCAAGTGTCACATAAAGGGACATGTAGCTAGCTGCTGTCCTAACAAAAAGAGTGAAGCACAACTTAGTGAAAAACAGAGTGTTTATTGCTTTTGTAAATAGTTTACTGCTTTTCTTAAAAATCAAAAATACCAAAAATATTTCTTTTTAAAAGGACTTCCATTTTGAATTGACAAGTTGTTGTTTTTGCATGATAAGATAAAATATTGGTTTATCTTTAAATGTGAAAAAGACTAATGGTTTTTCGAGATACTTGCTTGTGTTGCTAAACAGATTGATGCAGTTATCAAAATGAAGTGCAGAATACAAGTAAAGTGCAGATTGAAAGTGAAATGAAGACGTGTGAAGATGCATGGTAGGATCCTTCTACTACATTGCAGAAAGAGAAAGTGATATGCAGAGTTGGAGCTTACTTACTTAACCAAGGATTGCTAGCTAACTGATCTACAACGAATGAAAGTTTTGGAGATTGGAAGCATCAGCTTAGGGGGAGTCTGTTGCTGACAAAGACAGAATTCATGTTGAAGCCTGTTGCTGACAAAGACAGAATTCATGTTGAAGCTGACGCTATCCAAAGACCAAAGACTGTGAGATTCTGAAGACTAAAGTTTCCTTTGCAACCTATTGTCAAGGGGGAGTTTGTTGGTGCATGTTATATGACAACAGCTTTGGATTGGTCTTTGGATATTAAACAGAAGATTGGATCATGAAGACTTAAAGAAAAATGAGTTCTATGAAGCCCAATCAGTCCAAGTTTGTATTAAGTCTATTAGGCCCAAGTTTATGTAACAAATGTAATATGGGCAAAGCCCAATTCGCAGGTCTTGGCTGTGTGTATATAAACAGCCTTCGGCTAGAGTTTTGGGTTAGACACAAAAGACACAAAAGACACTTTGAGAGAAACACTTTAGACAACTAGAGAGAGCATTCAAGTTTGAGAGTTTAAGAACAAAACAGAAATCGGCTGTTAGGTTCTTGTAGATCTTAGTGATTGTAAAACACTTCTAAGGGTTTGATAATCATAGAAGATCAGTTTGAAAGTTTGTGTGTTTGTGTGTTCGTGTTCTTGTTCATCTACATATTCTTGTTTATGTGTTCGAAGATCAATCAAGGGGATTCCGCACCCTTGATAGATTAACAGTCTTGTTACGATCCATACGGGATTAAGGGACAGACTCCCCCTAAGATGGGTCATTTCCGAAGAAATTGCCCAAAGCTTGCTAATGCAAATCCAGCACACGGATGAGCATCTGACCGACTAGAAGACAACACCCTTTAGAAATAATCATGTCTTATGTATTATTTTCTTTTGTTGTCAAGGTCCATGAAACAGTTGTTATCATTGTTTATAAATAAATCTTTTATTTACATTGCAATGTATTTATGTGGTTATATGTATAAACAACATATCCCCTACAATACCGACAATCAAGGAATCGTATTCCTTGAAAAACAAACTACCCCCCCCCCCCAAATTTTTCTATTTTATGATCTCTTGCGTTTTCCATGAAATTACTAAGTACCCGTTTCTTCCAAGGAAACAAAGTACAAGGCGCAAGTTACAACACTAGACGAATACCCGAAGTACCACTATAAATCCTTAATAGGGTACCTAAGGGTATTTCCGTAAATCCAAAAATTGTTGTACTACGTTTCTTTGAAAACAAAAATCGAATTTTTGGGAGATCTTCCTATCTTTTCAGATAGATCCCAGAGGACATTGAAGTCCATCGACTGGTTTCCACATCCATTTTCAATCGATAACAAGTTAATAGCAAATTAATAATCAAGTTAAACAACTATGTGATTATGTGCTTATGTGTTTCCTTTTATGTTTTTGTGTAATCCAAGTTTTGTTATCCAAATCCTCGTAGAATCTTCCATATCTTCATATAAGGGATTCATAGTAGGATATCCAAAGGTAATATATTAAATCCTCAATGGGCTTTTACGTAATAGTAAAGACCCTTGGATTTTATTGTACTATCCCATAATTAGACCCCTTGAGTGGTCTAGTTAAACAGATTGATCTAAAAATCTGGTTAGGAATATCATGTGATGAAATAGCTAAAAAGACTCCTTGGTGGTCTAATTAAAAGAGATCATTTGTCGATCTAATTAAAAGGACCCTATGATAGTCTAGTCACACTCATCACAGGTTTAATTTTTTCCCCTTCACATTACAAAACAAATTGTGCAAGGAATTGCGTAATTATGGATGCATACATAATTATGGAATTCAGTGCACAGAAACCACAGCAAGTATGGTCGTGTGTCTAGAAATGACTCTTTCCGTGCATTTTCGTTTCTGAAGAAATTGTGGAAAATGACTCATTCCGTTCATTTTCGTTTCTGAAGAAATTGTGGAAAATGACTCATCCCGTTCATTTTCGTTTCTGAGGAAATTGTGGAAAATGACTCATTCCGTTCATTTTCGTTTATGAAGAAATTGTGGAAAATGACTCATTCCGTTCATTTTCGTTTCTGAGGAAATTGTGGAAAATGACTCATTCCGTTCATTTTCGTTTATGAAGAAATTGTGGAAAATGACTCATTCCGTTCATTTTCGTTTCTGTAGAAATTGTGGAAAATGACTCATTCCGTTCATTTTCGTTTCTGAAGAAATTGTGGAAAATGACTCATTCCGTTCATTTTCGTTTCTGTAGAAATTGTGGAAAATTACTCATTCCGTTCATTTTCGTTCCTGAAGAAATTGTGGAAAATGACTCATTCTGTTCATTTTCGCTTCTGAAGAAATTGTGGAAAATGACTCATTCCGTTCATTTTCGTTTCTGGAGGAATTGTGGAAAATGACTCATTCCGTTCATTTTCGTTTCTGAAGGATACCCATTAAGAAAATGACTCATTCCGTGCATTTTCGTTTCTGAAGGATACCCATTAAGAAAATGACTCATTCCATGCATTTTCGTTTCTGAAGGATACCCATTAAGAAAATGACTCATTCCGTGCATTTTCGTTTCTGAAGGATACCCATTAAGGAAAATGACTCATTCCGTGCATTTTTCGTTTCTGAAAATTTTCCATCAAAGGGAAATGAATATCCCTGATTCTTCCTTCATTTCCATTTCTGAAAATGTTCGTTAAATAGGATTATCAGGATATGCCTTATCCTTGATGGTTATTTAACACAAAGTCACAGACATGCTCCTACAAATAAATTTCGGGATGAAATTTCCTAAAGTAGGGGAGACTGTGACAACTGTGCCTCCAAGCCCATCAAACAAATACCAAATCAATGAGATATTGGGTTTCATACTTGGAATTTGTAAAAATATGTGTATCATTTGCACATATCATTTATTGTTCAATTTCAGGCTCTAAATCGCTTTCTGGAAGGTTATACGCGCACCGATGCGTAAATATAACCAGTTTAATGCAACAAACACTCCGGAATAGTGACATAGACTTAACATACATTAAATAACCTTTACATAACTTAGAAATAAGTTTCTAAGGCTTTGGTATGGCAAAAATCAAGTTAAATCGCTTACAGGGACTAAAGTTGACAAACTGCGAAAGTATGCCAATTTGAACTATAACAGACATTCCGGAACATGGCCATAAGTTAAACATACCATAAATATCCTTTACATAGCTTTGAAATAGGCTTTGAGGGGTTCAGTGTGCTAAAATAAACTTTTGGGTCATTCAGGGACTAAAAGCGTCAAAAAGTGCACAAGTTTGCACTTTCGCGCATAACTTACGTTCTGAATACATCCGGACATCCAAAAATTTATGTAAGTACTAAAATATTTTATTTTAGTGTTTGGCATAAGAAAAATCCATTCGTCGCGCAATTTGGATCGTTTTTCGCGCTTATGCGCATTCCGTCGTAATTAAGCGAACATCGCGATCGTACGACCAAACGAACCAACATCCGGCAAATTTTTTAGCATGTTTCAAGTCCACAATGTTTAGGCATCATTTTAGGGCCTTAAAGTTTGCTTAACGAGCCTTAGAAGTGTCGGAAATGGCCTAAACACACAACAGGGACCTAAACTATCATTTCAGCAAACTTTCTCCTGATCAGAGGACCCAGGCGGCCCGTGTAAGCCCAGGGTTATCCTTTACGCGGCCTGCATCAGGCTCCCAGATCAGAATTAATTGTTTAAACAGCTGTTAACAGCTGTTATGCTCCCAAAACTCACCCACACTTGCCCTTTCCTGCTCATGAGGGGCCATTTTGAGTTACCATAAGGTTTCAACAAGTGTAGGGATGTGATCAAAGCACGTTATTCGATAAACAATCTTAACGGTTCTACCATTCCTATAAATACCCACCACATTTTCACCTCATTCCTCACAAAATCTGATCTAAGTGCTCTAAGTTGAGGCCATTGCTTCATACCTGAGCTACTTGGATCAAGATTAGCTTACGGGGACCCTTTGTAAGTGTTCTTTCGTTCTTTTACTCTTTTAGCGTTAAAAAGTTAAACTTTGTTTGACTTTCTGCATTGACCAGTTTATGGTCAATGTGAAGTTCGTTTGAACTTCATAACGTGAGCGTAATCACGATGGTTATAGTCCCTAGTGACTATACCTACTGATTACCACGTTATCTAGGCTCAGTGACGAGTCGTAGTTTCGGCCAGAATACGTATTCTTGCGTATTTTGTAACCAAACTACTTATGGGTATGAAAACCGTTTGTTTTGATACCAAACCTGTTTTCTAAACTTGTTAAACATGTTTTGACATGTTTAGCTCGTCACTTTTAGTTTGATGCTTGTCTAGGGTCGTAAAGGTAAGCGATCTAATCAATCGCTTATACTTTCGAACCCGACCCATTTGGTCGATCATTAGGATCCAACCAAACACATTAGGTGACCTTATGGTCACATCGTTTAAGTAGTTGTATGATAGGTAGTTTATATGCCTTAAGTAAATTACCAAAATGCCCTTTTTACGCCAAAATTCATATTAAGCATATGTAACATAACTTTTGATATCTAAACTGATTTGGCAACAATATTAGACATGTTAAGGCATATTTTACTTATCATAGGGCTAGTTAGGCGTTCCGAACGCGTTTCACGCGAACGATTCGTTAAAGTAGCATAAGCTACCTAAACGGGTCGTAGTGGGTCAGAAGAACTTAGGATAGGTTCCGTTTTAGTATGTAGGCTTTGTTAAACCATATTACCTGAGTTCCCATACTCATTTGGTTTACGAGCCCTCATTCTATCCAATCCTCCGATATAGGTCCGGTTATTAACATAGTTACCTATATTAGGTGTCGTTTGATATCCGTGATCTCTAGCATTGTTTGGTTGTTACTCAAGGACTACTAAGCAATCTCAAGTGAGTACATAGACCCCTCTTTTACTGTTTTCAAACTGTTTTGGGGTGAAACACATGTGCCTACTTGTTACTTTCGTGTTTCCATGTTTTCATATTATATGCTTGCTATGTTCATTAGTACACTATTAGTACATCGTTTTACATTACATTTCATGCTATGTATGTCCATTATGTGCATACTTAGTACATTGTTTTACATTACATTTCATGCTATGTATGTCCATTATGTGCATACTTAGTACATTGTTTTACATTACATTTCATGCTATGTATGTCCATTGTGTGCATACTTAGTACATTGTTTTACATTACATTTCATGCTATGTACGTCCATTGTGTGCATACTTAGTACATCGTTTTACATTACATTTCATGCTATGTACGTCCATTGTGTGCATACTTAGTACATCGTTTTACATTACATTGTGTGCATACTTAGTACATTGTTTTACATACATTTTGTTGCATATGCTCATCCAGCATATGAACACATTATATTACATTATGTGAACCATTTGTATCTATTGAACCATGAGAACCATTTGACAATAGACATTTGACTATACCTAAACATCTCTACAATTGTTAAACATTACATCTTGATGGTTTGGTTTGAGTAAGTGATTTAAGTAACGAGGCGTGTGTAATATGATACAAGCATGGTGGATACGCCGCTGGTACTTCCTATATATAAGTGCTTGTATGGTATTACATATCGTAGCGTTATTTGAATCATTTCAATTTAAGACATATAACATTTTATACAAATAACATACTTTTCACAAGACATTGTTTTACAAACAACTTATCTTATACAAACTCATTTTTACATGGTTATTCATTTAACCATACGTTATTCTCTTATTTATACATATCATCTGAACTTATTGTTTTTCAAACGATTTACAAAACAAAACAAATCAATTTACAAGGTTCATGACTAAACTTTATTAAACATTTTCTTAAACTTACAAGTCATGAATCCTATTTTCACAAAACCTATGTATCTCACAGGCATTTTTATGCTGACGTACCTATTTTCACATGTGTTTTCAGGAATTGATGCACAGGATTGATCACGATACACCTAGGCAGACTTGTGCCTTAGTGACTTAAAACAAAGCAAGAACTAGTTAATTTGTGTTATGTACTCTTTGTTTCTTGTTAAAACGATGTAAACCCTCTTGTTTAATTAATAAAACGAAACTTTAATTGCAATGGATTTGAAACAATTAATTCTGTTACAACACTCCCCGACGTTTCCGCCACGATTGGATGTTCTACGTGGTCGGGGTATGACAATAGGATTGTTGGCTCACTCAACCTTCACTATGGGTAAGGTAAGTCTACTAATTTTCACTGTTAAATTTCAAAGAATTTGATGATTTTATAGGATGTCGGCTCGGATAAGTATATAAACCTAGATCTAGTCTTGTTTAGGCTGTTATTGTACAAATTGAACATAGGGTTTTGTTCATTGGCCTTAGATCTATAGGTTTACCGTTTTAATTTGACCAAAAACAACTTAGATTTGAAGATTGAATGATGAATAGGTGTCAGTAGCCAAAGCACATAATGTCAAATTAAACACAAACCATTAAGTTTTAGAGAAATCTGAACATATAGTTTTGTTTGTCGGCAAATTTTCTACATGATAGTGTGTTCAATTTTAGAAAATTGTTAGAAAATTTTTTATGTTCATATGTGATTCAAACTGTTCATTATGAGTTTTGGATCGAAGGGCAATCCGATAGGATGACCATCCGATCGGAGGGCCATCCGATCCATGACACCATTATGTGTTTGAATAATTTTCTAAGTGTTTGAGATTTTTGTGCTCTATTTGTTCAAACTGATAGTCTTTACAATGTTCATGCTGATATGTTAATGTTTTCAAATGAATGGCAATCCGATCGGATAACCATCCGATCGGAGGGCCATCCGAATAAAAAACACATTTTCTTGTTTGATTTATCAATATGCTCATTTGTTTAACCATTTGGAACGAATGACAATCTGATCGGATAACCATCCGATCGGATGGCCATCCGATCCAAATGCATATATCCGCAATTGTTCTGATCTTTATTGGATCGACTCATTCGATCGAATGACCATCCGATCAGATGGCTATCCGTTCCATCAGTAGTGTGTAGAGTGTTCCAGTGTTAGAAAAATTTTCAAGTTTTTCAAAAATTTTCACTTGTCACTATTATGTCTCGAAGTTTGTGTAGATTTTAACGTTGTTATTTTTTTTTTGCAAGCAAGAGCAACTGATTGGCATCCAAATCATAACATCTACTGCATATTAGATGAGAATTATCCGAACATGTAGCCGTTTAAAGCAATAATATCTTTTATGAAGGAAAGTAGAATTGCAAAGGCGTTGACTGAACAAACGACATGTTATGAGTCACACATTAGGAGATTTTGGATGTCTGCAAGATATGAAGAGAGTGAAAAGACTATATCTTCTGCTGTTAGATTGAAAGATAATAAGAACAAAGATATAGATGTTGAAATAAAGTTCACTGTGGAAGATGTAAGAAGAGTTTTGGATTTATAGGACAGTGATGACGATCCTATAATAATTCTAGAGAGATTGAGCAAGGGTTTCTGGTTTAGAATGGGGTATGCAGGGACTATGAACGACAAGGGTTACATTAAGTCAAGATTCTGCAGACCATACAAGTTTTTAGTGCATTGCGTTGTTCATACACTCTCTCATAGGAAAGGAGCTTATGATGAGACATCTGATTACATCATGAACATTATTACATGTTTGGTACTCAACAGGCCGTATAATATCTCACAGGTGTTATTCTCTCACATGGTTGATAATATAAAAGGCGAGAAGTACATATGTACCCGAGGTTTATACAAATGATATTAGATGATTTAGTGCCAAATCTATTGAAGGATCCAGCTGATGAGTTACAGTTACACCACATGAATACTGAAACATTATATAGGTTGAAAAAATACAAAAGTTTGAAAGCTGATCAAGAGCTAAGGGTGAAAAGATTGATTGGAAAGATTGCAAATCCGAATTATGTGGCACCTGAAAATGATGCATGGAGACATGAAAATAGTAATTCAGAGGATGAAACGTATAGCTTGAGAGGCATGCATGAAAAAAAGCTAAGGTTTTGGTTTTGGTTTGTGAAAGATGGAAAAAGATAGAGGACTCCTAAGATTTCACCCAAAGTTGAGACATCGAAAGTTGTTATTAAGGGTAAAGTTGGAAAGGGGGAGTTACATGAAAGATTCGTAGATTATTCCTTGTTATATCATTTTAATAAATGTTGATGTTTGTTTTGCAGAGCCAGCAAAGAAGAAATCACCACCAAGACTTGTAGATGAACAGGTGGTTCCTCCAGCAGATGTAATTCAAGAAGGAGTTGATCTGATGAAAGTAACGCTCAAAGAATATTTAAAGAAGAATGAGGATGCTGAAGCTACTAAAGCTATGAAAGTTGGTGAAAAAGAAGGTGAATCATCAGCAAAGAATGTTGAAGCTAAAGATTTGAAAGAAAAGAAAGTTAAAGGATTGCTCATATAGATTCCAGTGCAACTGGTAGTGAATTAAGTGATACAGAACCTGTGTTTGATACTTCAAAGTTGGGCGTTGGAAAGATAAAGCTGAAAGTAAAGACTCCAAAGAAGAAAAAGGGTTCTGATGAAGAGGATGCAACGTACATTCCAACACCTCAAGAAGAGAAAAAGAAAGGTGTATTGAAACGAAAAGCAAACCCTAAAGGTGTTATTCCTACGAGGGTTAGAGCAAGAAAGGGAGCAGCTTCAATGCCTGAAACTCAAAGTGTTAAAGCTCCAAAAGTACAACAAGCTGAAAGTATTCCTGAAGTTCAAAGTCTTGAAGTTCCTGAAGTTCAAATGCCTGAAAGTGTTAAAGCTTCAGAAACTGAAAAGAATGATGAGACAACAAAAGGTCCAGAAATTCAAAATGTTAAAGGAATGGAAAAGGCTCAAAGTCCTGAAGTTGTGATCACAGGCACTAGAGTTTCTACACCACCATCACCACCAAAGAATCCAACTATAGTAATTTCTTATGAACAAAAGAATGATGAAAAGAGAGAACAAAGTCCAGAAAGTTGGAGTTGTCTTGGATTTCCTAAAGTTGAAGGTGAATTTCCTGCTGATCTTCCTAAAGGTGACTATGATATGTTTAATGATGGTAAAGTCAACGTTCTAACAAAGAAAGTCAGCATGTTAGAAAAAGCAAAGAAGAAAGCAGAAGATGAACGTGATGATCTGAAAAAGAAGCTTGAGAAGCTAAAGACAGAAAACGCAGAGTTAAAGAAACTGCAAACAATCATGCAGAGATAATAGATGATTTGAATGATACTCTTACAGAACAAGCAAAGGTCGTTGATACTCTCACTGCAGAGTTTGCTGAATTGAATGAAATATGTGAGCTGTTAAGTGATACTAACAAGACATTGCATCAGATGATCGGTGAGCTGTATGAATCGTCATCAAATGAAAATAAAGTTCTAAGGTAAGAGATTGAAGCTCTGAGGGCAGATAAGGTTGTGAAAGACGAACACTTATACATATTATATGTTGTAGTAGAACATAAGCTTGGAATCAATGTCCAAGTTGTGTATAATGAGTTGGAAATTCAAAGGGTTGAAGAACGTAGAGTACAAAGGGAGAAAGAGTTGGCTGAGGAAGCAACTCAAAGGAAGAAAGGGTTGGTGATAGATAGAGAAGAGACTCTTGGGTCTTCTAGCTAACAAGATCAACCTGAAGTTGAAATGATGGAAATAGAAGTGAATGCTGAAGCAGAAAACATGGATGTTGAGAATGAAGTTGATCTAGAACCAGGTTTTATCCTTATTGGTGAATCATTCTCATTACCTTATAGTTTGAAAGAGGTAATTAAGTTAGTGAAAGCTGATCAAAGAAAACGAAAGGCAAGAAACTCTCAAGGAGACCAGAATGATTCTGATACAAAGGTACTATGTTGGAAAGAAGAAGAAAAAGAATAAGAGGATCCAGAGATGGAATTTTGGTTAGACGAGATTGAAAACTATGATCCTAAGAATGATAAAGATGATGACGATGATCAAGAGGCATCTGGGTTATTAGTGAAGCTTCCAGCTCAACATACACTTGATTATTTTCTTAATGATGAGCTGAATGAACAAGTGGAGGATCAGCATCATGAGTCTTCTTCTTCTGGCAAACAGCACGCTGATCAGGTATTTCTAACTCAACCGAAAGGTATTTACTTACATTCTGCATTTGAGGGGCAGTTAGAGGTTCCTAGAACTAGAGAAGAGATGTTAGAAGAATTGGGTATAGATGATGGTAATTTGAAGTTTGATATAGAGGATGAGATTCCACCGTCGCTAGAGATAGAATATGAGTTTAAGTTTGCAAATAAGGCAGATAATTTCAATGATGTCCTAGTTGAAGAGGGATCTGATGTATCCGAAGAAGATACTCCTTTTCACTACTCAGGAGTTGATGATACTTTTCCAACGTTTGTTGAAATGTTCAAAACACACAATGAAGATGAAGTATGTAGGAAAGTGGTGGAAAAGATTAGTACAGAAGGTATTCCTGAGATAGTTCCACAGGAAGAGTTATTAGAAGGTCAAAAGAGATGGTTCAAGGTTATGCCTAAGGAGAGGAAGTATAAAAGGCCACTGCAGTACTTTATGGATCATCCAGATAAATCTTTGGGTGATATACATTCTTGGGGATATCTTGAAGACCTTCAGGTGTATGCTATTCGAAGGGAACATGGGGTACAATACTTTGAGTTCTTGTCTGACATAAAGACACTCCCATGGTGGGATGTGGAGGAGCTAGTGCAAACCGAAAACATCAAACAGTTCTATTACGGTCCAAAAGTGAAGATACATGACCAGAAGTTATGGAACTACATCAAGCTCAGGCAAAGAACAAGTTCCCTGATTGGAAGCCACACTTTCCAAAACAAGTTATAAAGATTGATCCAGTAACAAAAGAGAAAGACATTACTCTGAAGATAATGCCGCCAAGATGCCTAAAGAACATGCCGTTACGTGCAATGGAACAAGACTTTTATGAAGATTTTCAAGGCTGGTTGTACAACCAAAGCACAGCGGAAGCGGTGATATCCTTGTTTGATAACAAGATGGGAGAAACCAGAAGGATTAACATGTTAGATCCTATGTGGTTGATGAATTGTTTAAAGAAGGATGTTGAATGTTTATGTTTTAACAAGATTGTATATGATGGTCCTAACAAAGCTCAAGCTCAACAGTATCAAAAGATGGCGAACTTATGCTTTGCGAAGGATATAAACTCAGGCAGATATTCGCAGACAAAGTTCAGAGACCTAGAGTTAGAGGAATTCTTGAAGAGAGAAAAGCGAAGTGAAAAGTTCAAGAAGATAAGGGAAAGAGCAGCGGTTCTTAGGCGAAGAAAATTCAAAAGACCTCCTCCGCCAGATCAAACGCCGATTAAATCCAAGGAGAACAAGATACCGAGATGGGATAGAAAGCGAGATGGAGATCCTGAGTATAGAAAGTACTGGAATGAGATTGGTAGGCCTCTGAGGCGCAAGATGCTTGCTGAACGTGAAGAAAAGAGGAGAGAGAAAGCTAGAGCTAAGAGACGCAGCAGGAGGGTGGATTGAAGACTATGCAGGAAGGAAGACTACAGCTACATCCAAGGAGGAGTCTGTTAGTGCATTATGTCTGTAGCTTCCGTCTGTATTGAGTCTATGTATTTTGTCCTGTATGTGTCGTTGTACATTTGTGTATGTATGTTATTTTGTATCTAAACGTAACGGGAGACGGAACTTAGTATGTAAAAGTGATCCGGATGCATGGCCATCCAGACGGATGACCATCCGACCAGATGACACCTCCACTCCCAAGTTTCCCTATAAATAGGTGAGTAGGCGTCTTAGTTTAGAACCTTTTGCCATTTTGTCATAACGAAGCTCTGTCTAGTTTGCATCATGATCTTTTGTACTTTCATATTAGCTAATGAAATTGGGCAAGTTAATCGTTGATATCGTTGTTGATGATTCTATGACGATGCCGAGGGATTCTGCACCTCTGTATTGATCGATTCGCACCACGTTCATCTAGAACCGATTCCTGGTTGGGCACTCACACTAGGTTTACATTGTGGATTGTTCCTTATCATTTTTTTATACTTATATAATACGCACCCAACTTGTATGCTCGCCAATACTTTTTGTATTGAACTACACTTTTAAAACATGTTGCAGGTTTAGCGATGATGTTGATGATGCATGGAATCTAGTAGGATGCCTAGATACACACTTTTGTATTGCATTCTTGTATTTCAAGTTGTTGTATTTGATTTCAACCATTGTAATTGACTTTTAGAAATGAAATGAAATCCATTTTTTAATTATTGTCACCAATAGTGTTATGAAGTCTCTTGTAATTTAGTTTTCATCTCACTCCGATGTTTTTGCCATCGGTTGGGGTGTGACAGATTGGTATCAGAGCCATAACTATAGGGAATTAGGAAAAAAATTGCCATGCTTTTGACCTAGTCTATAGTTAAGCACCAAATTCGACCATACTTGCTTCACATGCTATTTTTATGAAACATCTTTATGTGTTATTCTTGCAATGTCTTTTACGTGTTAATTTCTTGAAATGCTTTATGTGCTAATACTTGTTATTATTATTTTGAACATAAGTCTTTTTACTCATTTATACTAAAAACGAAACCACTCGTGGTGCACAAACGAGACAACTTCACCAAAATAGGCGTGAAACCCACAATTTGGTGAACAACTCTCAATTCATCTACTTTTCCTTTTTACATGAAAGTAACCATCAAGTTAGTAGTGGAATCCTCACCTTGATGGAGAAATTCAAATTTCAAATTCTAGTGTACCCTCGTCAAAGTGTTGAAATTAAATTTTGACCCAACGAGTACCAACCACACTTAGGATACGAAATCGTCAAGTTAGGGGTGAAACCCGCACCTTGCCGACTAGTTCCATGTCACTCCCCGACCACGTAAAACAACAAATCATGGCGGAAACATCGGGGAGTGTCGTAACAGAATCATTGTTTCACAACCATGGATTTAAATAATTTCATTTTATTGAATTAATGAACTCATTGTTTTTATACAAATCAGATAAATACAAATATCGTCTTTCAAGTTTTAAGTTGCTAAGGCATGAGTCCATCCTATGTATATCATGCATCAACAATCATCACATAGCAGCACCTGAAACATGTGTAAAAATAGGTACGTCAGCATAAAAATGCCTGTGAGATACATAGGTTTTATTAATGCAGGATTCATGACTTGTAAGTTAAAAGAATGTTTAACAAAAATAGTAATGAACTTAAAAATGTTTTCTTTATAAATCATGCGAAAATTTATAAGAAATTTGATGATATAAAAGAATAATGCATAGATAAATAAATAACCAAGTAAAAATGGGTTTGTATAAAATATGTTGTTTGTAAAACAATGTTTTGATAAAAAAGTTTGTAGTATATATAAAAATATACCTTGGTTTTAAGAAAGTCGGATAAGTAATATATTAAAATATATTTTAGTTTCAAAACAGTTAAACAGATAGTATATCAAATATACTTTAGTCGTCAAAATAATAGTTTTCAGTAGTATATCCTAAGTATACTTTGGTTTTATAAATAACATATTAAACTATGCTTTGATTTTGTAAATAACATATCAAACTATGTTTTAGTAATTAACAAAATATATGATGGTTTTGTACATAGTATATCCAAATATACCTTGGTAAACAATATCACATACGAGAGCATATCAAACTATACTTTTGGGAGTATAACAAAATATACAAAAAAAATGTGATTTAGAATTCATTCAAACCTTAGTGTATCAAACTACACCTTAGAGACTATAGAAATACCACAAAGGCAATTTCTATTTGGATAAAAATTTGGTTTCTGACATTCCATACAACAGGAATGGGGTGTCTAATCCTATAGCGTTATATCATACTACCAATCGGTCTGGTGAATGTATAAAATAAGTACAATCCAACAATTAATTTTATAATCTTTGAATAATTAGTGTTTAAACCATAAATAATCATTCAGTTTGTCAAAAGATAAGTACTAACAAGTATAATCAATTTATACTTTGAAATCATGAACATAACAAATAGGTACACATGTTTCACCCCAAAACATTTGAAAACAGTAAAAGAGGGGACTATGTACTCACTTGAGAGTGCTTAGAAGTCTTGAATAGCAACCAAGCAAAGCTAGAGGGGTCACGGAAACCAATTGGCACCTAATATAGGTAACTACATAAATAAACCGGACCTAAATCAGAAGATCGGATAGGATGAGGTTTCATAAACCAAATGAGTGTTGGAACTCATATGATATGGTTTAACAAAGCCTACATACTAAATCAAAACCTAACCTAAGTTCTTACGACCCATTACGACCCGTTTAGGTAGCTTACGCCACTTTAACGCATCGTTCGCGTAAAACGCGTTTGGACCGCCTAACTAGTCGTATGACAAGTATTATATGCCTTAACATGTCTAATAATGTTACCTAATCAGTTTAAATGTAAAAATTTAGGTTACATATGCTTAAAATGAATTTATGCGTAAAAAGGGCATTTTGGTCATTTTCCTAAGGCATATAAACTACCTATCATACAACTAACTAAACGAAGTGACCATAAGGTATAACCTCGAAAGGTTATTCCCTATACAACTATGGTCACCTAATGTGTTTGGTCAGATCCTAATGATCGACCAAACGGGTCGGGTTCGAAAGTCTAAGTGGTTGTTTAGACCGCTTACCTTACGACCCTACATAAGCACTAAACCTAAAGTGACGAGTTAAACATGTCAAAACATGTTTAACGAAGTTAGAAAACAAGTTTGATATCAAAACAAACGGTTTTGATACCCAAGAATAGTTTGGTTGCAAAATACGCATAAACGCGTATTTTGGCCGAAACTATGACTCGTCACTACGCCTAATTAACGTGGTAATCAGTAGGTATAGTCACAAGAGACTATAACCATCATGATTACACTCACGTTACGAAGTTCAAACGAACTTCATGTTGACCATTGACTGGTCAAAGCAGAAAGTCAAACATTGTTTGACTTTCGTGCTAAAAACGCAATAAAAGCACGAAGGAATACTTACAAAAGATCCAAGCAAGGAAATCTTGATCAAATTACTCAGGTATGAAGTTTTTGAACTCCAACTTAGAGTAATTCAATCAGATTGTGAGAAATGGGAATGAAGGTGTTGGGTTTATATAGGAAACCCACAACCGTTAGGATCGTTCCTCGCAAAACGTGCTTCGATCTGGACCGTACAAGTGCACCCATAGTTTAGAATACCATGGGCACCTAAAATTAGCCCATAGACTTCATAAAAACCATTTGCAACCATGGGAAACAGCTGGATCAAGCTGGAACAAATTTTCTGCTGTCTGATAGGCTCTCGCGCCCCGCGTAACCAGACCATAAGGTCTTACGCAGCTCGCCTAGTCCCACTATCCAGAAATGTCAACTTTAGTCCCTGAACTTGAAAAAACTTGTATTTTGATGCATTTTTTGCACGTTTAAGCCCCGTTAACCCCATTTCAAGGCTCTAATGTAGGATCGTTGAATCGATCAAATGAGTCGATCAGAAGAGTTCTAGATCCAAACCAAAGGCGGAATTCAATTATTCGGACTTGATTGCAGCCTGATTCACACTAGGAATCACTTTAGTTGTCGTTAGTATTGATTTGAAAGCTATTACTGATCGTTCGACACTTTGGCAGCACCTCTGCTCCGGAATTGCAACTGTGACAAATGAAAGACCAAGCTCACCTATATATAGTAGTTGCCACTTCGCATGAACCAGACACTACCAGTTCATGCGAACTGGCACTTCATACGAACTGGATCTGCCAGTTCGTGTGAACTGGTCCAACAACCCTAAAATCCTATTTTCTAGACTACCGAACTCCATTCTATCCAATCTAGACACACGACTCGATACAAGACGGAGTCAACAGACATATGCACCAACAGACTCCCCTTGGATGTTGACGAAGTCTTCGGTGTCGAGTCTTTAGTATGACAAGTCTTCAGTCTTGATCAGTCTTCACGCTCTTTCCAAAGTATCTGACACTGTAAGCATCCTTCAATTTCTATCTTCTTCCAGAATCTCACTACGGTAGGATTCGAACCAGGCACTAAAGTCTTCAGACTCCCCTTTGCTAATAGACTCCCCCTTAAGTTGTTCCGGGATCGCAATCTGACATAGCACTTTCACAGGTTTAGGAATGATTTCTGGCTCTCCGTAGCAACAGGATCAGATACAGGGATCTGCACAAATCTCTACCCAGCAAAAAATTTCACAATAGTTCAGATTTAACAAGTTTCGAAACCACTGGTATATATCATTCACCATGAATAATAGTTACATCAAGTTCAAATTAATGACCTTGATTCACTATCAGCAAAATCAGCTTCAAAACATTTCTCAAATTTTCTCAAACTTTAACTTCATTTTTCATATCAAACAAACTCTCCCAACCCACTGTTGATCATCATGTTTAGCACTGGGAGTTTTGAAAATCAGCTTTTCAACATCAGTTGTCGAAAATAAAATGAAATAAAATCTTTTTGATTTTTTCAAAATTTATGCTAAAACACAATCTTTTTGGATTTTTGTTTTTAATGAAAAACTGTAAAGAAATATTTACAGACAATATTTTTGCGAGTTTGTGTAAGAGGATCATATCAGTTTTTGAGACAAAACACTAGCACCGTTGAGCTTTAAACACTTTAAGTTCTAAACGATTCACTTAGATTGTTAGTATACTGATCCACTTAAATCTTCACACAAAGTTCAATTATTTTGAGATACGAGATTAGTGTTTTAATAGACTTAACTTATTCGCGTGTCCCACCTCAGAATATACTCCCGTATCCAGACTCCTATATTCAGTCTTAAATGTACACTAATGATATCTGTAAGGGGTAAATGCGAGACCATGAGAGCTTAGGCTATTGCTTCCGCAAAATCAGAAAGATGATGGCTCGTCTTTCGGTGTGTTCCCTTTAGAGAATCTTTTCTTCAACATCACATGATTAGCATTTTTCAATGTTTCTTCATTTTTTATGCTGAGGGTGGGCTTTAAGATTAAAGCAATGCAAAGTATTATACGAGGACTAGGCTATTGCTCCCGCAAAATCAGAAGTCCTGGTATAATACCCCAGATATCATCACGCACAAAGACCTAGTATGTCAGAAATAGAAAGCCCTTCAAACAAGATTTCAGGGGTTACCTATATATCCGAGAGATGTTCCCCACGAAATAAGTAAGTATTTAATATTTAGGTTTATATCTCGAAAACAATTTACTAAGCGTGTAAAAACCTACTGGCATATCATCAGTGAGACCGTTTATCACATTTTAACTTTCCAATTCTTTAGCGTACTGTGATTGTCTACTGATGTACTATCATTTCCTCTTTTTCACAACAAAACTCATTTTGATTTTCCGATGTTTTTGGATTTTTCAAATTTTCAAAATTTTTAATTTTTTACTCCCTCTAAAATCAAAATTATGTTTCAAATTGTGAACGAACGCGATGGTTGTAATTACATAATGAATGACATTCATTAGCATTGATCAAGCCGACTAGTATTAGGTTATGGTACCATAGGATCTGACAAATCCCGTTATCAGACTACACCCATGGTTATGTGTGGGAGTTATGTAGGTAACGACCGAATCTGTGATTGTTAACTTACCCTTTGGTGGTTTGTTAATGCGAGAAACGAGGTAGTCGAGTCACGAAGGTTTGAATGTTATTAGCGAGACAACCATAAGTAGTTTCACAATTAAAACGAATGCGATTTTGGGACGAATTAAACGATTTGAGACGACTTAAATGAGATAAAATGATTTGGTTAAACGATTGGTTTTGGGTAGTGATTAGATAATGGGACGAGTGTAGCATGATAAAAGCATGGTAGATACGCCGCTGGTACATCTTATATATAAGTGCTTATATCATATTACATTGCGTGACATTATTTACTTCACTTGGGAAACGATTTTGAACCGATATCACACAACGAGGTTTTCGAAATGATATAAACCATGCGAGTTTTATTAACGAATTATTAACGAGATGTTTTACGAATTGGTTTACTAAAGCAAATGTTTTAGGATTAAGAATCATGGCTACGAGATTTTATAAATTATAACCATCTTGATTTGAGTTGGTTAATCATGTTGCAATATTATATACTTTTCAAAACAAGGTTTCGAGGTATTACAATATATATAAACGAGCCATGATTCCGATACTCTTATAAAACCTATGTGCTCGCCAGCATTTCTTTGCTGACTTTGTTTTTACATATGTTTCAGGTGATGTTGCGTGATGAATGCTAGGGAGCATGTTCACTTAGGATTTGGACGTGGCCTTAGTGACATAAAAACGATAGTAGACGATGTTTAATTAGTTTGTTTGGTTTTTAAGACAATGTACATTACTTAATGAATCAATAAAACGAAACTTTCAATTACCATGGTTGTGAAACGATGATTCTGTTACAACACTCCCCGACGTTTCCACAACGGTTTGTTGTTTTAACATGGTCGGGGTGTGACAGAAGAGTTGGTATCAGAGCCAATGGTTATAGGGAATTAGGTTATTAGTAATGCTTTGACCTAGACTATAACTTTCTAGGACCCTAACGCAAGTTTACTTGCGTTTAGATTTTAAAACAATACCGTCACCTATCCTTAGGTGATAACCACAACGAGAACACAATAACGAATCCGCTTCAAAAATTAAACATCTATCCTTGGATGATTGATTGTAAGGTTCTGAACCCTTTCAGTTTGATTCATTTTCGACTTTATGCCCTCTGAATTTCCAAAATCTCGTCAAAGTTTGGGTCTAAATAATGTGAACACGTGCAAACTGGAAGAGTGAATGCCTGTACCCTAAGTTTTCTGTCTAAGGCTAGAGTGTTCGTACAAATCCATAGTATCGGACCATTCACTCTTACCAGGGAACTCTTGGGGTGAGTGTTCACTTATAGGCGAGCATGTCTTCGGCGATACATTATTATGACCCATTTACTTTGATTAGTCACTGCGTGTTGTTTGTTTGTTCGAGGTAACAAACAAATGATCGCCTTCCTTGTGTTTTGACAACGTTTTCAATACCTCTTTTGTTTCTCCAATTGTCGACCTCACTCGTTTCTCATGTTTCCTTGTTAGACAATGCCTCCTCGACGCGATGCTCAAACTTTTACTGCTGAAGAAGTCGCAGCCCTTGTCTCTCAGCAAATGGTTGCTGTACTTCCAGGTGTTGTGACCCAAATCCACGAGCTGTACAACAACAATAATAACAACAATAACGCACAGTGCAATTTCAAGAATTTCAATTCTGCGAAGTCACTTAAGTTTTCTGGGTCACAAGGAGCAACTGGGCTCCTGCAGTGGTTCGAGAGTATCGAGAGCACATTCAGACATGTGGAGTGTCCGAATGCGTGTAAGGTTGAGTTTGCTTCAAGCGTGTTTGAGAAGCGTGCTCTTACATGGTGGAACGGAGTGATGCAAGATAGGGGTGCCAAGTGGCATTAGCACAAACTTGGGAAGAGCTCCGAGCTCTCATGATGAGAGAGTTCTGTCCCCGTCACGAGATTCGAGCTTTAGAACGAGAGTTTGATGATCTGAAACAAGACGGGGGAGAACACCGTGCTTATACGGATCGATTTGAGGAGCTCAGTTTGTTGTGTCCCACTATGGTTACCCCACTGGAGAAAGAAATCGAGAGGTATATCGATGGTTTACCCGATTCCATTCAGGATATTGTGACCGATGTAATCCTACTACCGTTCGTCACGCGATCGAGTTGTCTGCTACCCTGACTGAGTCTCAAGTCGGGAAGGGTAAACTCACCCGCAAGGGTGATAAAAAGAAGTCAACCGATTCTGACAAGGGTAAGGGTAAGGGTAAGAAGCAGGGTGAGTCTTCTAAAAAGTCGAGGAAGCGCAAGGCTTCCCAGAACTTTGCTGTCACCAACCAGACTGCTCAGAACCCACCGACTCAACCTCCTGTAAAGAAAGCATATGCTGGTACCGCACCTCACTGTGCTTAATGTAATGGTCACCATGTTGCCCAACAGGCCTGTAAACAGTGTGCTACGTGTGGTAGACTTGGGCATTTGGCCAACATTTGTCGTTTTGGTCAAAATCAAGCTGCTCAGGTTCCAGCACAAGCCCAAGGGAATGCTGCGAGATTCCCACCTGGTTGTGTTTTAATTGCGGAGAAATGGGTCATTTCCGCAACAACTGCCCAAGGTTGGTAAATGCGAATGCAAATCCGAACGCAATCGCGAATGTAAATCCTGCTCATGGACGAGCATTCAATCTGAACGCGAACGAGGTTGTTAACGGTACGTTCCTTGTTAACAATCAACTTGCATCTGTTCTTTTCGATTCTGGTGCCGATAGGAGTTTTGTTTCGTTATCCTTTGAGCCTTTACTTGTGATACCTAGAACTAAACTGATGAAACCCTTAACTGTTGAAGTTGCTACTGGTAAACCTCTTGTTCTCGATTCTGTTATTTATGGTTGTCAATTGAACCTCGATAACCATCTTTTCCCCATCGACCTCGTACCGATGCAACTTGGGAGTTTCGACATTATCGTGGGGATGGATTGGTTAACCAAACATCGAGCTGAATTTGTTTGTTTTGATAAGAGCATTCGTATTCCTCTTTTGTCTGGCGATTTTCTAGAAGTTCGTGGCGAGAAACCATCTGGTGGATTGAAACTCATGTTGTGTACGAAGGCCCAAATTTATTTGCGAAAAGGATATGTTGCTTTTCTGGCACATGTCACCGAGGAGAAAGGCAAGAACAAGAGTATTCAGGATATTCTGATTGTTTGGGATTATCCAGAGGTGTTTCCTAATGAACTGCCTGATTTGCCTCCAGTTCATCAAGCCGAGTTTCATATTGATCTTGTACCCAATGCTAGCCCGATTGCGAAAGCACCTTATCGTCTTGCACCGTCTGAGATGCAAGAATTATCGAAACAGCTTCAAGAGTTATCTGATAAAGGATTCATCCGTCCGAGTTATTCACCTTGGGGAGCTCCTGTCCTCTTTGTGAAAAAGAAAGATGGATCTTTTTGAATGTGTATCGATTATCGTGAGCTTAACAAGCTTACCATCAAGAATCGATATCCCCTACCTCGAATCGATGATCTCTTTGATCAGCTGCAAGGTGCTACCTGTTTTTCCAAGATCGATCTGCGCTCTGGGTATCATCAGCTTCATGTATTCGAAGAAGATATTCCCAAAACTGCTTTCCGCACGAGATATGGGCATTACGAGTTCACTGTCTTGCCTTTTGGCTTGACGAATGCCCCAGCTATCTTTATGGACTTAATGAATAGGGTCTGTAAACCTTATTTAGACAAGTTCATCATTGTGTTCATCGACAATATTCTCATTTATTCAAAGTCTCGAGCCGAGCACAAGAAACAGCTTCGTTGGACTTTGGAACTCCTGAAGAAGGAACAACTTTTTGCTAAATTCTCCAAGTGTGAATTTTGGCTTAAAGAAGTTCAGTTTTTGGGACATATTGTCAACGAGCAAGGTATTCATGTGGATCCATCCAAGATTGCAGCAATCAAGGATTGGAACACACCGACGACGCCTACCGAGATTCCATCGTTTCTTGGTCTTGCTGGATATTATCGTCGATTCATTTCGAATTTCTCGAAGATTGCGGTTCCACTCACTGCTTTGACTCAAAAGAATAAGCCTTTTGAGTGGGGACCCAAACGGAAGCTCTGTGATGCTCCTGTTTTATCTTTGCCTGATGGAAACGATGATTTCGTTGTCTATTGCGATGCATCCAACTTAGGCCTTGGTTGTGTTCTTATGCAATGAGGCAAAGTTATAGCATATGCGTCTAGACAATTGAAAGTTCACGAGAAGAACTATACGACTCACGATCTTGAGTTGGGTGCTGTAGTTTTCGCTCTCAAAATCTGGAGACACTATCTTTATGGCATGAAGTGTGTGGTTTTCACAGATCACAAAAGTCTCCAGCACATTCTTAATCAGAAGGAGTTGAATATGAGGCAACGACGATGGGTTGAACTCTTAAACGATTACGATTGCGAAATTCGCTACCATCCTGGTAAGGCGAATGTCGTAGCCGATGCGCTTAGTCAAAAGGAGCAAGTCAAGCTTCATTATGTTTGAACTCTATCTGATCTTCAATCTCGTGTTCTTCAAGCTCAGCAATTTTGTGTTTCACAAAATTTGATGGGTAAGGAATTACCACGTCAACTTGAGCTTAAGCTCGAAGCGAAGGACGATGGTTTGCTCTATTTCAAGGATCGTTTGTGGATTCCGAAATAAGACGATCTTCGCACATTAGTGATGGACGAATCTCATAAGTCTCGATATTCTATCCATCCTGGTGCTGATAAAATGTACAAGGATCTTCGTACTAAGTTCTGGTGGCCTGGTATGAAGAAAGATGTTACCTTCTATGTGTCGAAATGCCTAACTTGTCTCAAAGTCAAGGCTGCACATCAACGACCTTCTGGTTTACTGGTACAACCAGAGATACCGGTTTGGAAGTGGGAGAACATTGCTATGGATCTCATCACTAAATTACCGCGTACATCAAAAGGTCACGATGCTATTTGGGTTGTTATCGATCGACTGACGAAGTCAGCTCATTTTATTCTGATTCGCGAGGATCTATCTGCTGATAAACTTGCAAAGATTTATGTTGATGAGATTGTATTTCGACATGGTGTTCCTTTAGACATCATATCCGATCGTGATGCTCGATTTTCATCTCATTTTTGGAAGACCATGCAATCTGCTATGGGAACCCAACTAAATCTAAGCACTGCTTATCATCCCCAAACAGATGGACAATCTGAGAGGACGATTCAAACTTTGGAGGATATGCTTAGAGCATGCGTGATTGACTTTGGTGGTAATTGGGATTCTCATCTGCCATTGATCGAGTTCTCTTACAACAATAGTTATCATGCTAGTATTAATATGGCACCATTCGAAGCTCTCTACGGTCGAAAATGTCGTTCACCTGTCTGTTGGAATGAGATCGGTGAAGCTCAGCTTACTGGACCTGAGCTCATGCTAGAAACAACAGACAAAATCAAGAAAATTCACGATAATATTGTGACAGCTAGATGCCGTCAAAAGAGTTATGCGGATTTACGACGCAAGCCCTTAGAATTTCAAATCGGAGACCATGTCCTACTCAAGGTGTCACCTTGGAAGGGAGTGGTAAGATTTGGAAAGAAAGGAAAACTTGCACCACGATATGTTGGACCATTTAAGATTATTGAAAGGGTTGGAAAGGTTGCCTATCGACTAGAGCTACCTACAGAGCTTGGAAATATTCATCCGACTTTCCACGTGTCCAATTTGCGAAAGTGTTTAGCTGACGCTGATCTTCACATTCCACTCGACGAAATCCAAGTGGATGAAACGATGCACTTTGTCGAGAAACCTGTGGAGATAGTGGACCGTACATACAAACAGTTGAAGAACAAATAGATTCATTTGGTCAAGATTCGCTGGGAATCCAAATGCGGCCTAGAATATACTTGGGAACGTGAGGACCAAATGAAGGCGAAATATCCGCAATTGTTCTCACAAGTTTCCTCTAGTTAAAATTTCGGGATGAAATTTCCTAAAGTAGGGGAGACTGTGACAACTGTGCTCTGTAATCGATGTACATTGTAAAACAATGTTAATTATCAATAAATAATGTGTTTTGGTGTTATTATATGTGTTATTATGTGTATTTGTGTTTGATGATTTTACAACTCGATTCGATTCCGATTTCAAGCTTTAAATCGCTTTCTGGAAGGTTATACGCAAACTGGCGCGTAAACTGTCACACCCCGACCACGTAGAACATACAAAACGTGGCGGAAACATCGGGGAGTGTTGTAACAGAATTAATTGTTTCAAATCCATGGCAATTGAAGTTTCGTTTTATTGATTAAAAGTGTTACAATGTCTTAACAAACAAAGAAATACAACATAATTAACTAGTCTTGCATCTTTTATTGTCACTAAAGCCCAAGTCTGCCTATGTGTATCTTGATCATCTTATGCAACAGCTCCTGAAAAACACATGTGAAAATAGGTACGTCAGCATAAAAATGCCTGTGAGATACATAGGTTTTGTGAAAATAGGTTTCATGACTTATGTTTGAGAAAATGTTTAGTCGTGAACCTTGTAATTTGCTTTGTTTTGTAAATCATTTGAAAAACGATAAGATCAGATGATATGTATAAATAAGAGAATAATGTATGGTTAAATGAATAACCATTGTAAAATGAGTTTGTATAAGATAAGTTGTTTGTAAATCAATGTCTTGTGAAAAGTATGTTATTTGTATAAAATGTTATATGTCTCAAACTGAAATGATTCAAATAACGCTACGATATGTAATACCATACAAACACTTATATATAGGAAGTACCAGCGGCGTATCCACCATGCTTGTATCATATTCCACTCGCATCGTTACTTAATCACTTAATCAAACCAAACCACCAAAGTAAAATGTTCATGTCTAATGTAAATCATGTAATATGTATCCAAAATGTAAGCATGTGATGAATAACAAATGTACTAAGTACGCAACAATAGGCATACGTAGCATGTGACCTGTACTACGTATACAACAATAGACATACGTAGCATGTGACCTGTACTACGTATACAACAATAGACATACGTAGCATGTAATGTAATGTAAAACGATGTACTAAGTAATGCACACAATGGGCACACCTAGCATGAAATGTAATGTAAAACGATGTACCAAGTAATGCACACAATGGGCACACCTAGCATGAAATGTAATGAAATCATGTACTATAATGTACTAACGAACATAGTAGGTATATGATGTGAAAACAGGAAAGCATGAAAGTAACAAGTAGGCACATGTGTTCCACCCCAAAACAGTTTGGAAACAGTAAAAGAGGGGTCTATGTACTCACATAAACACCTTGAAAACATTTAAAAGAGGGGGTTCTATGTACTCACTTGAGATTTCTCAGTTGTCTAAAGATAACCACCAAGTAATGCTAGAGATCTCGGAATCAAACGGCACCTAATATAGGTAACTATGTTAATAAACCGGACCTAAATCGGAAGATCGGATAGAATGAGGGTTTGTAAACAAAACGAGTGTAGAGACTCGTGTCATTTGGTTTAACAAAGCCTACATACTAAATGAAACCTACCATAAATGCTTACGACCCATTACGACTCGTTTAGGTAGCTTATGCTACTTTAACGCGTCGTTCGCGTGAAACGCGTTTGGACCGCCTAACTAGTCCTACGACAAGTGTTATATGCCTAAACATGTTACATTATCAGTTATGTGATAAAAGTTTAGGTTACATATGCTTAATTACCAATTATACATGAAAAGGGTATTCTGGTAATTTACCTAAGGCATATAAACTACCTATCATACAACTACTCAAACGATGTGACCATAAGGTATAACCTCGGAAGGTTATTCCCTATATACTATGGTCACCTAATGAATTTGGTCGAATCCTAAAGATCGACCAAACTGGGTCGGGTTCGAAGGTATAAGCGATTTATCAGATCGCTTACCCTACGACCCTAAACAACGTGGTAATCAGTAGGCATAGTCCCAAGGGACTATAACCATCGTGATTACAATCACGTTGCGAAGTTCAAACGAACTTCGCATTGACCATTACTGGTCAACGCAGAAAGTCAAACAAAGTTTGACTTTCAGACTCGAAAAACAATAAAAGAACGAAAGAATACTTACGAAGGGTCCCCGAATGCTAATTTCGATTCAAGAATCTCATGAAACAATGGTTTCAACTTAGAGTTTCTCAATCAAAATTCTAGTGATTTTTGAAGTTAGGGTGATGGGGTATTTATAGTTTTCGAAGAACCGTTAAGATCGTTTGTCGAATATCGTGCCTTAATCGCATCCGTACAAGTGTCGGAAAGTTATGGTGGCTCATTTGCCACTCACCATAGGGTTTTGACAAGTGTCTTGGCCTTTGGAGTGTTTGAAAGGCTGTTTGAAGCTGTTAATACATCGAATCTGGTCCCGAAAGTGCAAAACTGATGTTTCTGTCCAGATAAGGCACTCGCGTAGCGCGACTGCATAGGCCCTTAGGGCTCGCGCTACGCCACTGCCCCCTTGTTTCAGAATTGTTTCAAAAATGGCAGAAATGGTCCCTGCAGCCCGTTTAAGCTATTTTCGAGGCGTTTGAACCCTGTTAACCTCATTTCAAGGCTCTAAAATGAAGTTAAAGTATAGGGAACTCAAAAAATGCTAAAAAATATCTCGGATGTCGGTTCGTTTGGCCGTACGATCGCGATGTTCGCTTAATTACGACGGAATGCGCACAAGCGCGAAAAACGATCCAAATGACTCGACGAATGGATTTTTCTTATGGAGAACACTAAAATATAATATAGTCATGCTTACATAAATTTTTGGATGTCCGGATGTATTCAGAACGTAAGTTATGCGCGAAAGTGCAAACTTGTGCACTTTTTGACACTTTTAGTCCCTGAATGACCCAAAAGTTTATTTTAGCACACCGAACCCCTCAAAGCCTATTTCTAAGCTATGTAAAGGATATTTAAGGTGTGTGTAACTTATGGTCATGTTTCGGAATGTTCGTTACAGTTCAAATTGGCATACTTTCGCAGTTTGTCAAGTTTAGTCCCTGTAAGCGAATAAACTAGATTTCGGCATACCAAACCTTCCAAAACTTATTTCTAAGTTATGTAAAGATTATTTAAGGTATGTGAAGCCTATTTCACTATTCCAGAGTGTTCGTTGCATTAAACTGGTTATATTTACGCATCAGTGCGCGTATAACCTTCCAAAAGGCGATTTAGAGCTTGAAATCGAACAAGAGTTGATATGTGCAAACGATACACATATTTTTACAAATCCCAAGTATGAAATACAATATTTCATTGGTTTGGTATTTGTTTGATGGTCACAGTGACCCAGGTGTCACAGTCTCCCCTACTTTAGGAAATTTCGTCCCGAAATTTATTCGTAGGAGTCTATTTGTGACATTTGTGTCAAATAACCACCAGAGATATGTAAGGCATAATCCTGTCATTTCCTTAACGGACAATCTTCAGAAACGAAAATGAAGGAATAATCAAACGGGGATTCATTTCCTTAACGGAGAATCTTCAGAAACGAAAATGAACAAACGGAGTCATTTTCAACGGGTGCTTCCTCAGAAACGGAAATGAAAATGATAGACAAACGGATATTTATTTCCTTGACGGACAAATCTTCAAAAACGAAAATGAACAAACGGAGTCATTTTCAACGGGTGCTTCATCAGAAATGGAAATGAAAATGATAGACAAACGGATATTCATTTCCTTGACGGACAAATCTTCAGAAACGAAAATGAACAAACGGAGTCATTTTCAATGGGTGCTTCATCAGAAATGGAAATGAAAATGATAGACAAACGGATATTCATTTCCTTGACGGACAAATCTTCAGAAACGAAAATGAACAAACGGAGTCATTTTCAACGGGTGCTTCATCAGAAATGGAAATGAAAAGGATAGACAAACGGATATTCATTTCCTTGACGGACAAATCTTCAGAAACGAAAATGAACAAACGGAGTCATTTTCAACGGGTGCTTCATCAGAAATGGAAATGAAAAGGATAGACAAACGGATATTCATTTCCTTGACGGACAAATCTTCAGAAAGGAAAATGAACAAACGGAGTCATTTCTTCATCAGAAATGGAAATGAAAATGAATAGACAAACGGATATTCATTTCCTTGACGGACAAATCTTCAGAAACGAAAATGAACAAACGGAGTCATTTTCAACGGTTGTTTCCTCAAAAACGAAAATGAATAGAGTTAACTGCTAGGCACATGACAAGGCTCGCTGTGGTTTCTGTGCACTAAATTCCATAATTATGTATGCATCCATAATTACGTAATTCCTTGCACAGTCCGCACAGTTTGTCTTGTAATGTTCATAAGCACATAATCACATAGTTGTTTAACTTGGTTATTAATTTGTTATTGATTGAGAACGGATATGGAAACCAGTCGATGGACTTCAACGTCCTCTGGGATCTATCTGAAGAGATAGGAAGATCTCCCAAAAATTCGATTTTGTTTTCAAAGAAAATGTAATAGTCGAATTAAGGAACACAACAATTTTAGGATTCACGGAAATACCCTTAGGTCCCTATTAAGGATTTATAGTGGTACTTTGGGTATTCGTCCAGTGTTGTAACTTGCGCCTTGTACTTCTTTTCCTTAGAAGAAACGGGTACCTAGGAATTTCGTGGAAAATGCAAGAGATCATAAAGTGGAAGAAAGTTTGGGAGTAGTCTGTCCTTTAAGGAATACGGTTCCTTAATTGTCGGTATTGTAAGAGATATGTTGTTTATACATGCAACCATATAAATACATTGCAATGTAAATAAAAGATTTATTTATAAACAACGATAACAACTGTTTCTTGGATCTTGACAACAAAAGAAAATAATACATAAGATGTGATTATTTCTAAACGATGTTGTCTTCTAGTCAGTCAGATGCTCATCCCTGTGCTGGATTTGCATTAGCAAGCTTTGGGCAATTTCTTCGGAAATGACCCATCTCGCCACAGTTGAAGCAAGAACCTGGTAGAAAACGACCTTGAGCGGTATTGTTGCCAGCTTGGTTTGGTGCAGCTGCAGCTGGGCAGACTCTTGCTGTATGGCCTATAAGTCCACAAGTTTGGCATTTGCGGCACTTTACATTGGCATGATGATGGAGGCTACATTGGTTGCACAAGGGTGCAGTTCCATTGTATGGCTTCCTAGCAGGGGGTTGAGCTAGTTGGTTGGGGACGGCTTGATCATTGTGAGTAACCATGGCGAAGTTCTGAGAAGCCTTTCGCTTCTTTGACTGCTTAGGGGATCCAGTCTGTTCATCCATGGTCTTTGATTCCTAGGTTGGTTTCGATTCCTCGACCGGTTTCTTGTCACCCTTTCGGAAAAGCTTACGTTTCCTGATCTGAGATTCGGTCAAGGTTGTAGATAGCTCAATGGCCTGCCTAACCGTAGTGGGGTTGCTACCAGTCACAATGTCTTGTATTGAGTCAGGGAGGCCATCAATGTATTTTTCGATTGCCTTATCCAAAGGTGTGACCATGTTTGGGCATAACAGGCTTAACTCCTCATAACGGTCCGTGTAGGCTTGATGCTCGCCGCTGTCTTGCTTAAGATCGTCAAATTCTCTTTCCAAGGCCCTGATCTCGTGACGAGGACAGAATTCCCTCATCATAAGGGCCCTAAGTTCTGCCCATGTCTGTGCTAGAGCAACTTCTGCACCACGATCTCTCATAACCCCGTTCCACCACGTAAGGGCTCTCTTCTGGAACACACTCGAAGCAAACTCGACCTTGCGATTGTCATGACACTGCACGTGGCGGAAAGTATTCTCAATGCTCTTGAACCATTGCAGAAGCCCAGTCGCTCCCTCAGAACCACTAAACTTGAGTGGTTTCGCCGAGTTAAAACTCTTGAAGTTGCATGGAGCATTGTTGTTGTTGATGGCTTGCATCATTTGAGCATAAAGATTTGGGAAGGCAGCAGCCATTTGCTGCGCGATGATTTCTGCCAATTCGGCAGTCGCTATCTGGCTTTCGCGTCGAGGAGGCATTCTAAAAGAGGAAACATGAAAGGAAACGAGTGAGAGAATTAGACGAAAAGAATGAGATGAAACAAATCTGATGAAAGCAAGGATAGTGGTCATTTGTTTGTTACTACAAAGCAACAAACGACACACAGTGACTACTCAAAGTAAATGGGTCAAAAATAATGTATCGCGAAGACATGCTCGCCTATAAGTGAACACTCATCCCAAGAATTCCCAGGTAAGCACAACTGGTCTCGCGTCTGATGAGATGTATACGAAGTGCTTGCCTAGACAGAAAACCCAGAATACAGGCATTCACCCTTCCAGTTTGCACGTGTTCACATTATTTAAAACCCAAAATCTTGACGAGATTTTGAAAACTCAAAGGGGTTCAAAACCATATAGCAGAGGGTTCAAAACCTTACAAATAGAGGCTTCAAAACCTTGTAATCAATCATCCTAGAACAGATGATTAGTTTTCAAAGCGGTTTTGAAATTTATGTTCTTGTTGCGGTCGTCACCTAAGGATAGGTGACAGTATTGTTTTATGACTAAACGCAAGTAAACTCACGTTAGGGTCCTAAGAAGGTTATAGACTAGGTCAAAGCATTACTAATAACCTAATTCCCTATAACCATTGGCTCTGATACCATCTTTTCTATCACACCCCGACCACGTAGAACATACAAAACGTGGCGGAAACATCGGGGAGTGTTGTAACAGAATTAATTGTTTCAAATCCATGGCAATTGAAGTTTCGTTTTATTGATTAAAAGTGTTACAATGTCTTAACAAACAAAGAAATACAACATAATTAACTAGTCTTGCATCTTTTATTGTCACTAAAGCCCAAGTCTGCCTATGTGTATCTTGATCATCTTATGCAACAGCTCCTGAAAAACACATGTGAAAATAGGTACGTCAGCATAAAAATGCCTGTGAGATACATAGGTTTTGTGAAAATAGGTTTCATGACTTATGTTTGAGAAAATGTTTAGTCATGAACCTTGTAATTTGCTTTGTTTTATAAATCATTTGAAAAATGATAAGATCAGATGATATGTATAAATAAGAGAATAATGTATGGTTAAATGAATAACCATTGTAAAATGAGTTTGTATAAGATAAGTTGTTTGTAAATCAATGTCTTGTGAAAAGTATGTTATTTGTATAAAATGTTATATGTCTCAAACTGAAATGATTCAAATAACGCTACGATATGTAATACCATACAAACACTTATATATAGGAAGTACCAGCGGCGTATCCACCATGCTTGTATCATATTCCACTCGCATCGTTACTTAATCACTTAATCAAACCAAACCACCAAAGTAAAATGTTCATGTCTAATGTAAATCATGTAATATGTATCCAAAATGTAAGCATGTGATGAATAACAAATGTACTAAGTACGCAACAATAGACATATGTAGCATGTGACCTGTACTACGTATACAACAATAGACATACGTAGCATGTGACATGTACTACGTATACAACAATAGACATACGTAGCATGTGACCTGTACTACGTATACAACAATAGACATACGTAGCATGTGACCTGTACTACGTATACAACAATAGACATACGTAGCATGTAATGTAATGTAAAACGATGTACTAAGTAATGCACACAATGGGCACACCTAGCATGAAATGTAATGTAAAACGATGTACCAAGTAATGCACACAATGGGCACACCTAGCATGAAATGTAATGAAATCATGTACTATAATGTACTAACGAACATAGTAGGTATATGATGTGAAAACAGGAAAGCATGAAAGTAACAAGTAGGCACATGTGTTCCACCCCAAAACAGTTTGGAAACAGTAAAAGAGGGGTCTATGTACTCACATAAACACCTTGAAAACATTTAAAAGAGGGGGTTCTATGTACTCACTTGAGATTTCTAAGTTGTCTAAAGATAACCACCAAGTAATGCTAGAGATCTCGGAATCAAACGGCACCTAATATAGGTAACTATGTTAATAAACCGGACCTAAATCGGAAGATCGGATAGAATGAGGGTTTGTAAACCAAACGAGTGTAGAGACTCGTGTCATTTGGTTTAACAAAGCCTACATACTAAATGAAACCTAACATAAATGCTTACGACCCATTACGACTCGTTTAGGTAGCTTATGCTACTTTAACGCATCGTTCGCGTGAAACGCGTTTGGACCGCCTAACTAGTCCTACGACAAGTGTTATATGCCTAAACATGTTACATTATCAGTTATGTGACAAAATTTTAGGTTACATATGCTTAATTACCAATTATACATGAAAAGGGTATTCTGGTAATTTACCTAAGGCATATAAACTACCTATCATACAACTACTCAAACGATGTGACCATAAGGTATAACCTCGGAAGGTTATTCCCTATATACTATGGTCACCTAATGAATTTGGTCGAATCCTAAAGATCGACCAAACTGGGTCGGGTTCGAAGGTATAAGCGATTTATCAGATCGCTTACCCTACAACCCTAGACAACGTGGTAATCAGTAGGCATAGTCCCAAGGGACTATAACCATCGTGATTACAATCACGTTGCGAAGTTCAAACGAACTTCGCATTGACCATTACTGGTTAACGCAGAAAGTCAAATAAAGTTTGACTTTCAGACTCGAAAAACAATAAAAGAACGAAAGAATACTTACGAAGGGTCCCCGAATGCTAATTTCGATTCAAGAATCTCATGAAACAATGGTTTCAACTTAGAGTTTCTCAATCAAAATTCTAGTGATTTTTGAAGTTAGGGTGATGGGGTATTTATAGATTTCGAAGAACCGTTAAGATCGTTTGTCGAATATCGTGCCTTAATCGCATCCGTACAAGTGTCGGAAAGTTATGGTGGCTCATTTGCCACTCACCATAGGGTTTTGACAAGTGTCTTGGCCTTTGGAGTGTTTGAAAGGCTGTTTGAAGCTGTTAATACATCGAATCTGGTCCCGAAAGTGCAAAACTGATGTTTCTGTCCAGATAAGGCACTCGCGTAGCGCGACTGCATAGGCCCTTAGGGCTCGCGCTACGCCACTGCCCCCTTGTTTCAGAATTGTTTCAAAAATGGCAGAAATGGTCCCTGCAGCCCGTTTAAGCTATTTTCGAGGCGTTTGAACCCTGTTAACCTCATTTCAAGGCTCTAAAATGAAGTTAAAGTATAGGGAACTCAAAAAATGCTAAAAAATATCTCGGATGTCGGTTCGTTTGGCCGTACGATCGCGATGTTCGCTTAATTACGACGGAATGCGCACAAGCGCGAAAAACGATCCAAATGACTCGACGAATGGATTTTTCTTATGGAGAACACTAAAATATAATATAGTCATGCTTACATAAATTTTTGGATGTCCGGATGTATTCAGAACGTAAGTTATGCGCGAAAGTGCAAACTTGTGCACTTTTTGACACTTTTAGTCCCTGAATGACCCAAAAGTTTATTTTAGCACACCGAACCCCTCAAAGCCTATTTCTAAGCTATGTAAAGGATATTTAAGGTGTGTTTAACTTATGGTCATGTTTCAGAATGTTCGTTACAGTTCAAATTGGCATACTTTCACAGTTTGTCAAGTTTAGTCCCTGTAAGCGAATAAACTAGATTTCGGCATACCAAACCTTCCAAAACTTATTTCTAAGTTATGTAAAGATTATTTAAGGTATGTTAAGCCTATTTCACTATTCCAGAGTGTTCGTTGCATTAAACTGGTTATATTTACGCATCAGTGCGCGTATAACCTTCCAGAAGGCGATTTAGAGCTTGAAATCGAACAAGAGTTGATATGTGCAAACGATACACATATTTTTACAAATCCCAAGTATGAAATACAATATTTCATTGGTTTGGTATTTGTTTGATGGTCGCAGTGACCCAGGTGTCACATAAACGCAGTCAGTCTAACGCGACAAACACTCTGGAATAGTGACATAGGCTTAACATACCTAAAATAACCTTCACATAACTTAGAAATAAGTTCTGGATGGTTTGGTGTGTTGAAAATAAGTCTATTCGATCGCAGGGACTATTTGTGTCAAACTGCGAACCGATTCGTATGGTATCGAAGAGTCCGGAACTTGATCATAAGCTAAACATACCATAAATAACCTAAACATAGCTTAGAAATAAGCTTTGAGTGGTTCGGTGTGCGAAAATATGCTTATTTGATCTTACTGGGACTAAAAGTGTCAAAAACGACGTAAGTTTGCATTTTCGCGCATATCTTACGTTCTGACCACATCTGGACATCCAAAATTTTTGTAGACACTAAAATATTTTTATTTTAGTGATCGGCAGGCAAAAATACCGTTCTTCGCTTAATTTGGATCGTTTTTGCGTTTGTTACGACTTTCGTCATAATTAACCGAACAACGCGATCGTACGACCAAACGAGCCGACATCCGAGATATTTTTGAGCATGTTTTGAGTTCCCTATACTTTAACTTCATTTTAGAGCCTTGAAATGAGGATTAACGGGGCTTAAACATGCCAAAAATGAGCTGAAATGCAAGTTTTACAAGTTCAGGGGCTAAAATGCAATTTCTGGAAAGTAGGCCAGGCGGCCCGCGTAAGCCAGGCCTTACCTTTACGCGGCCCGTGTCAGACTTGCAGATCAGAAACATTGAATCTGATCATTTAGCTCGAATTTGATGGTTTTGATCTCTAGTTTTCAATGCTATGGGCTGGTTTGTGTGGAGAACAAGTCCCCCAATTCTTCCTTGACAAGTGTAAGGCCTAGATCATTCCCTCTTCTCCAAGGAATGATCCTAACGGTTTGCGAAAACTATAAATAGCAAAGCACTTTCATTTGTTCATTGCTCATTTCTTCTCATTCTCTTCTACATCTGAATTGGGGAGCTTTCTAATCTGATTGGAAACTTATTCTTGGTAGAAAAGATAGCTAGGACCCTTTGTAAGTCTTCTTTTATGCTTATTCTTTATGTTTAAGCAGAAAGTCAAACAGTTTGGCCAACAGTTTGACTTTCGGTTTTGACCATCAATTGGTCAAGTCAAAGTTCAATTGAACTTTGCACCGTGATTGTAATCACGATGGTTATAATCATCTGCGATTATACCTACTGATTACCACGTTAACTAGGCGTAGTGGCGAGTCAAAGTTTCGGTCAAAATGCGTTTTAGCACGCATTTTGCAACGGAACTATTTTCGGGTATCAAAACCCATTGTTTTGATACTAAATCAGTTTTCTAAGTAGGTTAAACATGTTTTGACATGTTTAACTCATCATTATTAGTTTAATGCTTGTTTAGGGTCGTAAGTTAAGCGGTCTAAACAACTGCTTAGACTTTCGAACCCGACCCGTTTGGTCGATCATTAGGATCCGACCAAGCTTGACTAGTGATCATAGTTGCATAGGGAATAACCACTGAGGTTATACCTTATGATCACATAGGATTGGTTAGTTATTTGTTAAGTAGCTTGTATGCCCATAAGAAATGACCAAAACGCCCTTTTGAAGCATAAATCCGTATTTTACATACGTGAACATGTTTTTGACATATAATCTGATTTAGTAACATGTTTAGGTATTATTGGGCATGTAAGACTTGACATAGCACATAGTTAACCATCCAAACATAGTTTCGCGCGAACGACACGTTAAAGTAGCATAAGCTACCTTAATGGGTCGTAACGGGTCTAAAGCACTTAGGCTAAGTTCCGATTTAGGATGTAGGCTTTGTTAAACCATATCACATGAGTTCCACACTCATTTGGTTTACAAGACCCCATTCTATCCGATCTTCCGATTTAGGTGTCAATTTATTTACTAGTGATCCGATTACTAGGTACTACTTGAATTTCCTTGGTTTGTCTGAGCTTCGCTAAGTTCTTTAGATCAAGGATACCCTTCCATTCAATGTGAGTACATAGTTCCCCTATTTTACTATTTTCAAATGTTTTGGGGTGATTCATATGTGCTAAATGTTTTCAAGGTTTTAACGATGGTTTTCAAAACGATTTCCGATATTTAAACGATGGTTTCAAAAGCGATAAAGATGGTTTATATTAAACTAATAAAGATTTCAATAATGTGAACGATCTCGATGGTTGTAATTACATAATGAATGACATTCATTAGCATTGATCAAGCCGACCAGTATTAGGTTATAGTACCATAGGATCTGACAAATCCCGTTATCAGACTACACCCATGGTTATGTGTGGGAGTTATGTAGGTAACGACCGAATCTGTGATTGTTAACTTACCCTTTGGTGGTTTGTTAATGCGAGAAACGAGGTAGTCGAGTCACGAAGGTTTGAATGTTATTAGCGAGACAACCATAAGTAGTTTCACAATTAAAACGAATGCGATTTGGGGACGAATTAAACGATTTGAGACGACTTAAATGAGATAAAACAATTTGGTTAAACGATTGGTTTTGGGTAGTGATTAGATAATGGGACGAGTGTAGCATGATAAAAGCATGGTAGATACGCCGCTGGTACATCTTATATATAAGTGCTTTTATTATATTACATTGCGTGACATTATTTAGTTCACTTGGGAAACGATTTTGAAACGATATCACACAACGAGGTTTTCGAAATGATATAAACCATACGAGTTTTATTAACGAATTATTAACGAGATGTTTTACGAATTGGTTTACTAAAGCAAATGTTTTGGGATTAAGAATCATGGCTACGAGATTTTATAAATTATAACCATCTTGATTTGAGTTGGTTAATCATGTTGCAATATTATATACTTTTCAAAACAAGGTTTTCGAGGTATTGCAATATATATAAACGAGCCATGATTCCGATACTCTTATAAAACCTATGTGCTCGCCAGCATTTCTTTGCTGACTTTGTTTTTACATATGTTTCAGGTGATGTTGCGTAATTAGGGAGCATGTTCACTTAGGATTTGGACGTGGCCTTAGTGACATAAAAACGGTAGTAGACGATGTTTAATTAGTTTGTTTGGTTTTTAAGACAATGTACATTACTTAATGAATCAATAAAACGAAACTTTCAATTACCATGGTTGTGAAACGATGATTCTGTTACAACACTCCCTGACGTTTCCGACACGGTTTGTTGTTTTAACGTGGTCGGGGTGTGACAGATACCAACGAAGCGAACCTATTATTTTCGAAAACCTTTTCCTACACCGCTCAATTCGTCATTCAAATCTCAAAATGCATGGGCAAGAAGACTTCATGGGGACCGACAATCTTCAACTTACATAAATTATGAAAAAAAACAATATTTTGCCATTCATTACAAAAGATGTTATGCATAACCATTGAGTAATTTATATCCTCTTACATTTACAAACTACATTCTATCTTCCAAACCAAACTCAATCTATTTTGATTCGGTAAACTCGACGTTTTGCTTAAACCACTATACATGCATATCATCGTGCACATTTTAGTTGACATCTCACGACAATTTCATTTATATCGTTCGTATTTACAAACTCAACCTTTTAAATGCTTTTATACGCTTAAATCCGTTGTGTTCCAACATATACTATATACGTAATCCTTATTATTCGTACCTACACTCATACTCCTACTCATAACGATACATTTTATGATTTTACTTATACTCATACTACTATGCGTTTAGTGTTTACACTCATACTTACATGTATATGCATACTTAAACTTATACTTATACTCACACTTTCATTTATACTCATAATTCATACATTCATACCCGTACGTGAGCGTAATCCGAGGGATTCGCTTAAGTGGGACCCAAACATACTTAAGCATGGACTTGCTTATATACTATATTCTTATACGTACACATTCTTATTTTTAAATTATGTATACCCTGATTCGTACACAACTAGTACAAGCTATGCAGATCATGCGACGATCAAAATAATCGCGGGTGCACACGGGATTATAGTGATAGGCGTATGAAAACCATAGAGTGTACTACTATGTAGGTAAGACACGGAACATAACATGGCACCGAATAACGAGACAGATGTAACATGGTAAAAACATGGTGGATACACCACTGGTACTTCCTATATATAAGTGTTTTCATCATGTTACCAAACTTTCGTAAGACGTGCCATGAGAAATTCAGTGTTTTGCAGACCTTTTAGACCTAATTCAAACTTTAAACAACTCACAAACGCATTATATCCGATTATCCATGACGAGACTTCATTCTTAACACATCACCTTCGTGTATCCAATACTTATGCCGTTCTGATACCCGTATTTGTCATTTGGATCAATCGTCCACTTTCATATCTCCCATTATTCTGCATTATCCTCGTCCTTGTTCGAACCCCGTTAATAATCTAGCCTGTTGAAATGTTCGAATCCTACCCTATCCCTTACTTTTTAAAACTACCTGGCTATTCTTAAACTCCCACGCGAACTACCACACTTTTCATCGAATACAAACCGTTTTATATACAAATTTTTTCTTCCTATACGACACATTTTTAATACGTCTCCAATTTAGTATTAAAACTTGCTTAAAATCGTTTTACCTAAACACGTTTCACTCATGCTTATGCCTCAAAACAATTTTAGCCAAACAAATTTTCTTACAAATCAATTTTTCCGTTATTCAAAATTTCATACTTTTAACGTTTCAAAAATTTCAAGTCTCAATTTTAAATAATCACCTTTTTATTAAAAATCTTTCAAGCCTTCCTCTTGAATACATTTCGGGACGAAATTTCCTAAAGGAGAGGAGACTGTAACGCCCTGCTTTTCCGCACTTTCCCTAATTAGAAAATTTGTCGTATATTTATATTTTCGGAAATCCGTCTCCTTTGTAATCATAATTCATTTCAAGCCATTGTAAATCCGAGACTTTGGTTGTAGTAAAAAAAAATTATCTTTTATATGAAATTCATGTTGTTTATACTTAATACATACTTACGAAGATTAACTCGCAAACAACTACCATGTGTTCATGATTCTTAAACAAACATTTGGTCACATTTTTGCAAGACGCAAATTCATGTCCTTTACGCGTATTTGATACCTCAAGTCACATGTCGTACATACTTGTTATATTGGTTTGTTACACATACTTATACATAACATTTTCTTTTACTCTTACTTTAATTCATGTTTAGTATACCTTTAGGCGTTGATACATGTTCAATACACACTAGACATTGTAGGACATGTTAACCATATATAAAATACATCTTATTTATAAATTTTACATCATTTAAACAACAACAAAAAAATATAAAAGCTGCCAAACAGCCTTTGCAATTCAGCCATATATTGCTGAATTATTTCTCTTTTTTATTGCTTAAACTCTCACCTACTTGTATTAAATGCCAACCCAACTTAACTCTAATCCTTCCCCCTATAAATACCACTTATAACCAGCCTCCCTACCACTTTTGCAACACTAAAACACTCTCAAACATCCTCCAAATCGTAGTTGAAACAAGAGTTCGAGCAGATTCAGCACCTCTTACAAAAGTGAGCATAACTCACTCATTTCTTATCTTTTTCACTCGATTCTTTTTCCTACTTCCTTGGATTAACCATAGCTACGTTTCCAGAGGTTTTCCACAGAGAACCAGACCCTGGAACGTCGCCAAAAGGGCTCCAAAGTTGACTGATTTTTTTGTTCTTGTTTCAAACATTGATAAACTTGAGAAAACTCACCTCAAACCTATGTCCTTATTCTTATAACCACTTCTATGGTTAGTTAGGCTTAAAAACAAGGTTGAGACATTCAAAATCAGATGTATTAATCTCACAAACTTTCTGTTTTGTTCAAGGGTTTAACCCACAAGTGATGTTCAAGTTCAAGACTTGATGGTTGTGTGATTTAGGATTAGCTTGGACTATCCTACTTGTAAATCTACACATTTCTTGATGTTTTCTCATAGATTAGTTAGTCATATTCTATTACTACTTGTAAGTTCATGACCCTCCTTGAATGTTTATAACATCAAGTGTAGTGGTGAACACTTAGAGGTGCTAAATGGAAGACTTTTCTTCCTACCTTCTACATGAATTCTATGACACTTAAGAGGTTCTTAAATGGAGGATTTATCCTCCTACCTCATGCTTAATCTATTTGATATATTAACATATTACATAGCCTAAATATTATCTAAGTAATCAACCTTGATGATGAACTAATGTTCATTTGTTAAAGTATTGGTTACATCATCTAAAACATCATATGTGTTAAAGATGATTACTTTCACATATGTACTTTCCATATTCCTTTTTAAATCCCGAATCTCGACTCTAAACATACCTTGAAATTTAACCCTCATATGTTCATCCTCCCAACCTCATACACTCGTCAACACTTGGATAATCGGAAGACTTAGCAATTTTGTGAGTATACTTGACCCATTTTACCGTTTTCACACTTTTGGGTGTAACATGTTTTCATATACAAATCACACTTAGTATACATATTCTTATGCAAATACATAAACAAACAATCCAATACATGCTTACTATTTGTTATGCTTGATTCTTGTTTTCTGGGTGATCCTTATGTGATGAACTTGTCATTAGCTTCGTATGAGCCTCCACTTAACATGTATAGCGCTATAGGAGTAACGCACCACCCGTGAACGAGTGGTCATGTTAGGTTTATTCATTCATACCTACGTAAACAGAGGGTTGACTTGTAAATCACATGCCAGTTTAATACGTTAATCTTGATAACTAGGTTTGCCATATGGATTGTTCCTTATCATTTTTTATACTTATATAATACGCACCCAACTTGTATGCTCGCCAATACTTTTTGTATTGAACTACACTTTTAAAACATGTTGCAGGTTTAGCGATGATGTTGATGATGCGTGGAATCTAGTAGGATGCCTAGATACACACTTTAAATTTTGTATTCTTATTGTATTTTCATTCTTGTATTTCAAGTTGTTGTATTTGATTTCAACCATTGTAATTGACTTTTAGAAATGAAATGAAATCCGTTATTTAATTATCGTCACCAATAGTGTTATGAAGTCTCTTGCAATCTAGTTTGCATCTCACTCCGATGTTTCCGCCATCGGTTGGGGTGTGACAAATAGCGCTACTAACTAATATCCCATTCGCCATTGGCTCGGCGATTAATCGGTATAAAATGTGTAGGGACTTTCAGATAGAGTTTCATCTAGTCCGCTTAAGACATGTAATATAAATAGTAAAATAACCGTATTCCATCCCAAGGAATACTAGACAATCCCAAACGAGGGAAAGTGTTGATCGTTCCATTCCCAACCACCGGGAATACATGCTTTTTAGTAAAAGTGTGTGAACTCACCTTAGATTAGCTTGGCAGATTAAGTTATGCGAACTAGTATGGTCAACCATGTCCTATTATGGTTACCAAGAACATTAGGGGTTGTTAATGTAATTCACACAAAACTTACACATATCTAACAATTAACATGCATACAAGTTGTCACAACTATGTTACTGAGTAGTTTTAGGCACATGTTCTTATTATACTCCACAATGCACGATACACCATGATACAATCATCAAGCATATACAAGTACCAAATATAGCAGATTCGACACTTTGTAAACTTACAAACGTGCATAACTCAATTTACTGAAAATGGGCTGTTTTGGGGTGTCCGTTTAACATACTTACGAGACTCCAAAAATTACGATATTTTTATGTGACGTGCCCCTCAGAAGGGTTGGTATTGTGTTCAATTTTTAGAGTTTGACTCTTTACCAAAAATTTAGAAAATTCAATTACTAAGCTGCAATCAGATTTGTCACTTTCTGACTGCAGCACACGGAAAAATTTATTTAAAAATCCTCATTTATCCGATTGACGAAATTTCAGTTGGAGGTTTGTGACAACTCGAATTTCGAAGGTCTTTCTCGACACATTACTTACTTGTTTTCACTACTGCGTTTTGAAATTCGTTGCGTCATAATTTGTTCGTGTTTGATTTAATGCCTAATGAATGGCAGGATTTGTTTATGATAGGAATTTGTAAATTGTCTAAGTGTCTAAGTGATAAACTAAATGCATGCATGTGCCACTTATCTCTCTGGCGAAAACACCCCCTAGCGAAAACACCCCCTGACGAAAACATGGGAGTTTTCGTCAACTAGAAGGCCGGCGAAAACATTGAATGGGCCTTTGGCCCAGTAGCGACCAGTTATAGCGTTTTGTTCACAACCTTTACATGAAAATTATAACCGGCAAACCCTAATCACCTCTCACCTTCTCTCACTCTCTCCTTTGAAAGCCAACGGCAGATTCGTCAGCGCTCGAGATTATCTTCGCTCAAAACATTCGATACGGTTAGTGTTTTCTTAATACCCGTATGTTATCGGTCGAATACGTGCTGATGCTTGATCACTCTGTCGTAGGTTCATAGTGTTAGATTCATATTAAGTAGGGTTTGTTTGCAATAATAATTGTGCTATAAAACTGTGCACTAAGAAAGTGGTTGCTAATCTAATATAGAAACATGTGAGGAATGGCTTTTTAGGATGATGTATGTATATTATTTGATGAATCTATGGTGATGGTAATGTTGAACTGTTTCTCATAATTGAAACTAATCGAATAACAGTATGGATTTAAAGAATTGGTTAGGTTGATTTTCCTGTGTTGTAAATGATGCAAACTTTTAACTGAGTAATTCACGTGATTGTATGAATAGATCTGATTGAGCGAATGATTGTTGAAGCCAACGTAACTGCTAGACGATCATTGGGGTTTAGGTGATACATAACTGTTGTTGTTGGTCATGCTTCATTCCGACGAAAACCCTGTCCCGACGAAATTGCACTCACAACGAAAACCTGTGGGATTTCGTCATACTTAAGGTCGACGAAATCTGTGAGATTTCGTCGTTCTAGGGGTTTCGTCGCCTTGGGGTTTTCGCCGAAGGGAGATCGCGACGAAACAGGGATGTTCGTCAAGTAGGGAAACAATCACAGGAACCCAGTTAAGTCTGTTAAGTCTGCTAATGGATAACTATGTTAGCATAGACTGAGAAATCATTTATGTGAAGCATGAATTGTATGAACTTGAAATAATTGCTTACGTGTTACCTGATGTTAACTGCCAAGCACAGTTTGTGATGTTGGATTTCATGAAAGTTAAGAACATAAACTGATTGTGTATACGTGCATACTATAGGCTTTGACTGAATTGTTTGTGCACAAGTAGATAAGCATACCGAGCAAACCGAGGTGATTTCACACTCTTTATAAGGCATGGGATTCTCGGTGGTTGGGAATTGGTTAAGGAACTTAAAACGGAACCTACATATTCTCCTTGGGTAGGATATGTACCTCCATCCTCCATGGGTAGGGTGCCAATATTAAATCTGCGTATTCTCCTTGGGTAGATTACGTACCTTCGTCCTCCTTGGGTAGGACAACAACCTTAAACTTACTAGACAAAACTCTATCATTAAATCCCTCATTTTTATATCGACTTAATCGCAGAGCCAATGGCGAGCGGGTCATTAGTTAATAGCGCTATTAGAGTTGACAAGCCTCACACCGTGCCGGTAGGACGGGCGTGTACTAATGGATCTGGGCACTCAATCAATGATGATAGACATTGACTTAGGGCACAACTTACTTTTGTCAGTTGACGATATGGTAACGGTCTAGTGATTCACATGGGGAAGCCCCCACTGGTTATGGATACGTTTGAGAAATAGGGAAACTGGTTAACTTATGGTTTACAAACGAACTCATGGTTTTTGAAACAACTTATAAATGAACACCAACTGTGAACTCGCTCAACTTTGTTGTTGACTCGTTGTTACATGCCTTGCAGTTCGTTAGGTGCTTATGGAGCTTGCACAGGGAGGAGTGATCGTTGTGGGACATGGACTGTTGAGTTCCATGTTAAACATTTAAACTTTATGAACTTATTACTTATGTTTGGGCTTTACATTTTTATGCTTCCGCTGTTAACTTAAAGTTGGTTACTTTCTTTTGGACACCAATTATATTGTGGTTGGTTTAATTTATTTAAATACGTTGTTCAATATGATTGGTGGCTTGATCCTGGTCATGTTACGCCTCCAAGCGGTGATACTCCGCTTGTGGATTTTGGGGGTGTGACAGAATGGTATCAGAGCCAGGTTATAGTGAACTCGGTTTTAAAAAAAGAAAAGCTTTTTGACAAAACTAGACTATAACCTGTAGAGTGCTCAACGATCCACAACGATGCTTCGCTCCACGTGCAAGACTCAACATTCTAGGTGATATGGTTTATGTTTATATTACCTACCTGTTAGTTATATAGTACATTGTTCATGGTATGCTTAGATAAATGTAGTAACTATTATTTGAAACACATGTGTGCTTACTCTCTTCTGTCATCGCACTTTCGCGACACCTTTCTCACTCATGTTTCCTTTGATATGAAGATCATGAGTGGATGACTGAACTTGACTCAAGCCCAGCTAACGGCTCTCATTAATGAACGAGTTGCTGAGGCACTCGCAGCCGCTCAGGCAGGAGGTATAACCTGCCATTGCAACTTAGTCTATGATCTTTAAATCCTACCCTCGTGCACCAACACTTGTGCTTAACTTTGTCTCTTCTTACTCGCACGACAGGTCAACATGCTCAGCCTCCTGTGTGTACTTTCAAAACTTTTATGTACTGCTGACCTACTTCTTTCAACGGCACTGAGGGAGCTGTAGGTCTCCTCCACTGGTTTGAGAAGCTCAAGTCTGTCTTCGAGATGTGTGAATGCCCTGAGGCTCGTAGGGTGAAATATGCTACTGGTACTCTTGAAGGTGTAGCGCTCACGTGGTGGAACGCTCAGGTTCAGATGCTGGGATTGGCGGCTGCTAATGCCACCCTGTGGAACGATTTCAAGGAATTGATCAAGGAAGAGTACTGTAATCGTGATGACATCCACAAGCTGGAAGTAGAGTTCTACAACTTAAAGATGACGGGGTCGGAAATTGAAGCGTACACAAAAAGATCGAACGAGTTGGCTATCTTGTGTCCTACTATGGTGGATCCTCCTATCAAATGTATCGAGTTGTACCTTAAAGGTTTAGTGCCAGAGATCCAGAGCCATGTGACTGCAGCAAACCTCGCCACTATCCAGCAAGTTATTCGTTTGGCTCATCGTCTCACTGATCAGGCAGTTGAGCAAAACAGGCTGCCGAAGCGTATTGGTGCCATTACTTCTGATGCCCCCATCGATAACAAGCGTAAATGGGATGGAGCCTCCAGTAAGGGTTCGACTTCAGCTCAGTCTCAGCCTCAGCAGTGAAGGACTGATGACTACAAGAGCCCTGGTCAGCAATCTTCAGGTAGTCAGGGGCAGGGTGGATACAGAGGAAACCACCCTAAGTGCAACCGATGTAGCATGCATCATAGTGGGCCGTGCAATAAGGGTCGTTGTCAGAGGTGTAACAAGCTTGGTCATGAAGCTAAGGATTGCAGGGGTGCACGACCGGCAAATCAGAATTGTCAACAACAGCAACCAGCTCCACAGAATCAGCAGCAGCAACAGCAGGGTAACAGGGGATGCTATCAGTGTGGTACTGAAGGTCACTTCAAGAGAAACTGCCCCCAGTTGAACCAGAATCAGAACAACAACAATAATCAGGGGAACAGGAACAATAACGGGGGTAACAATGATGGCAATGGTGCCAGGGGACGTGCTTTCGTGCTAGGTCAGGGTGACGCGAGAAACGATCCCAACGTTGTGATGGGTAAGTTTCTTCTGGATGGCTTCTTTGTTACTGTTTTATTCGATTCGGGTGCTGATACTAGTTATGTGTCCTTCAAAGTTAGTCAAATGCTTAAGCGTACTCTAACTATTTTGAACACCAAACACATGGTAGAGCTAGCAAACGGTAAAAGTCTCGAGTCCACACACATAGTTAAGAGTTGTAATCTCGTCTTAGCTGGTCAGACCTTCTTTATCGATCTTATTCCTATCGTTCTTGATAGTTTCGACGTCGTTATTGGGATGGATTGGCTATCTCAACATCAAGCGGAGATTATTTGCAAGGGGAAAATCATCCGTATTCCTCGTTCTGGTGAAGAACCTCTCATGATTCATGGCGACAAGGGTGGTGCTGTTGTGGGCATCATCTCTTTCCTTAAGGCCCAGAAGTGTTTGTGAAAGGGCCACACTGCTATTCTAGCCCTCGTTTCTGATACATCCTCGAAAAAAAGAAGATAGAAGACATTCCTATTGTGCGCGACTTTCCTGAGGTATTTCCTAAGGAACTACCCGGTCTTCCACCTCATCGACAAGTCAAGTTTCAAATCGAGCTAGCTCCTGGAGCAGCACCAATAGCTCGTGCACCTTATCGTCTAGCTCCATCTGAACTAGAAGAACTATCCGCACAGTTACAAGAACTCTTGGAAAAGGGTTTCATACGTCCTAGCTCTTCGCCCTGGGGAGCTCCAGTGTTATTTGTAAAGAAGAAAGAAGGTACCTTCAGAATGTGTATTGACTACCACGAACTCAACAAGGTGACCGTGAAGAATCGTTATCCTCTCCCACGCATTGGTGACTTATTCGACCAGTTGCAAGGGTCGAGTTTCTACTCAAAGATTAACCTGAGGTCAGGCTACCATCAACTGAGAGTCCGAGACGAGGATATCTCTAAGACAGCATTCAGGACTCGGTATGGGCATTATGAGTTTCTGGTTATACCTTTTGGATTGACGAATGCACCTGCGGTCTTCATGGATCTTATGAATAGAGTGTGCAACCTTACCTGGATAAGTTTGATATTGTTCTCATTGACGACATCCTGATCTATTCTAAGAGTCAGGAAGATCACGAGCATCACCTGAGACTTATTTTAGAACTCCTTCGAACAGAGCAGTTGTATGCCAAATTTTCAAAATGTGACTTCTGGCTTCACGAAGTCCATTTTCTAGGCCACGTGGTAAACAAGGATGGGATTCATGTTGATCTATCCAAGGTAGACTCGATCAAGAACTGGCCTGTACCCCGTACACCAACAGAAATCCGCCAATTCTTGGGTTTGGCGGGCTACTACAGAAGGTTCATCAAGGATTTCTCAAAGATTGCGCAACCTCTCACTTCACTAACTCAGAAAGGTGTCACCTATCGTTGGGGTGATGCACAGGAGTCCGCGTTTCAGCACTTAGAGAGTAGACTTTGTAGCGCACCTATCCTCTCATTGCCTGAAGGCACAAATGATTTTGTGGTTTATTGTGACGCGTCCATCCAAGGACTTGGTTGCGTGTTTATACAATGTGACAAGGTCATTGCTTATGCATCGCGGCAACTTAAGGTTCACGAAAAGAACTACACTACTCACGATCTGGAGCTGGGAGCAGTTGTTTTTGCTCTTAAGATATGGAGACATTACCTGTACGATACCCAGTTCACTATTTACACCGATCACAGGAGTCTCCAGCATATCTTCGAACAGAAGGAGTTGAACATGCGACAACGTCGTTGGGTCGAACTTTTTAATGATTACGAATGCACGATCAAGTACCATCCGGGCAAAGCCAATGTTGTGGCAGACGCCCTTAGCCGAAAGGAGTCAAAATCTAAGCGTGTGCGAGCGTTACAATTTACCATCCAATCTAGTCTTCCTACTCAGATACGAGATGCTCAGGTTGAAGCATTGAAAGCAGAGAACATCAGGGCTGAGTCCTTACGAGGATCGAGGAAACGGTTAGAACAAAAGGAAGACGGTGCCTATTACGTAACAGGGCGTATCTGGGTTCCACCTTATGGAAACTTACGCGAGCTTGTGATGGATGAAGCGCATAAGTCTCGTTACTCAGTACATCCTAGTTCGGATAAGATGTACCACGATCTCAAGACCACATACTGGTGGCCGAGTATGAAAGCCAACATAGCAACTTACGTTAGTAAATGTTTGACTTGTGCGAGAGTCAAAATCGAGTACCAGAAACCATCAGGCCTACTGCAGCAACCAGAGATACCGACATAGAAATGGGAGCAAATTTCCATGGATTTCGTTACTGGCCTGCCTAGATCTCAACGTGGAAATGATACCATTTGGATAATTGTAGATCGATTAACCAAGTCTGCATATTTTCTAGCTATCAAAGAAACGGATAAGTTCTCTACTCTAGCAGACATCTATCTAAAGGAAGTAGTTTCGAGGCACGGGGTGCCAACCTCTATCATATCTGATCGTGATGCGCGTTTTACTTCTGAGTTGTGGCAAGCTATGCACAAGTCATTTGGCTCACGTTTAGACATGAGCACCGCTTATCATCCACAGACGGATGGGCAGTCTGAGCGCACCATCCAAACTCTTGAAGACATGCTTCGAGCATGTGTAATCGATTTTGGCAATGGTTGGGAAAGACACCTCCCTTTGGTGGAGTTTTCGTATAACAACAGTTACCACAGCAGCATCCAGGCTGCTCCGTTTGAGGCATTGTACGGACGTAAATGCTGATCACCTCTTTGTTGGGCAGTGGTTGGCGACAGCCAAATCACGGGTCTAGAACTCGTCGTTGACACGACAGAAAAGATTGCTCAGATACGACAACGAATGGCGGCGGCTCGTGACCATCAGAAAAGCTACGCTGATAAGCACAGGAAACCACTCGAGTTCCAGGTTGGGGATCGAGTGCTACTCAAAGACTCACCTTGGAAAGGTGTAGTTCGTTTTGGTAAACGAGGCAAACTCAATCCGCGTTATGTCGGACCGTTCGAAATCATTGAGAAAATTGGCAAAGTGGCTTACAAATTGAATCTACCTGAAGAACTCAGCGGAGTTCACAACGTATTCCACATGTCAAATCTGAAGAAGTGTCTGTCAGATGAGACCCTCATAGTTCCTCTCAAGGAGCTCACCATCGACGATCAGTTGCGATTCGTTGAGGAACTAGTAGAGATTACTAACCGAGATGTGAAGATTCTCAAGCATACCAGAATTCCTCTTGTTTGAGTTCTTTGGAACTCCCGTCGTGGCCTAGAGTTCACCTGGGAACAAGAAGATCAAATGAAACACAAGTATCCCCAGTTGTTCGAGAACAGTGCAACCACTACTGAGGCTGAAGCTACTGTAGAATTTCGAGACGAAATTCCAAACCAACAGGGGGAAGCTGTGACACCCCAGGAAAACTAGGAAACAACGCAACACAACTAGCTTCCTCAGTAACCACGTGCTAAATTTCGGGACGAAATTTCTTTCAAGTTGGGGATGATGTGACAACTCGAGTTTCGAAGGTCTTTCTCGACACATTACTTACTTGTTTTCACTACTGTGTTTTGAAATTCGTTGCGTCATAATTTGTTCGTGCTTGATTTAATGCCTAATGAATGGTAGGATTTGTTTATGTTGGGAATTTGTCTAAGTGTCTAAGTGATAAACTAAATGCATGCATGTGCCACTTATCTCTCTGGCGAAAACACTCCCTAGCGAAAACACCCCCTGACGAAAACATGGGAGTTTTCGTCAACTAGCAGGCCGACAAAAACATTGAATGGGCCTTTGGCCCAGTAGCGACCAGTTATAGCGTTTTGTTCACAACCTTTACATGAAAATTATAACCGGCAAATCCTAATCACCTCTCACCTTCTCTCACTCTCTCCTTTGAAACCCGACGGCAGATTCGTCAGCGCTCGAGATTGTCTTCGCTCAAAAAATTCGATACGGTTAGTGTTTTGTTAATACCCGTATGTTATCGGTCGAATACGTGCTGATGCTTGATCACTCTGTCATAGTTTCATAGTGTTAGATTCATATTAAGTAGGGTTTGTTTGCAATAATAATTGTGCTATAAAACTGTGCACTAAGAAAGTGGTTGCTAATCTAATATAGAAACATGTGAGGAATGGCTTTTTAGGATGATGTATGCATGTTATTTGATGAATCTATGGTGATGGTAATGTTGAACTGTTTGTCATAATTGAAACTAATCGAATAACAGTATGGATTTAAAGAATTGGTTAGGTTGATTTTCCTGTGTTGTAGATGATGCAAACTGTTAACTGAGTAATTCACGTGATTGTATGAATAGATCTGATTGAGCGAATGATTGTTGAAGCCGACGTAACTGCTAGATGATCATTTGGGTTTAGGTGATATGTAACTGTTGTTGTTGGTCATGCTTCATTCCGATGAAAACCCTGTCCCGACGAAATTGCACTCACGACAAAAACCTGTGGGATTTCGTCGCCTGGGGGTTTTCGCCGAAGGGAGATCGCGACGAAACAGGGATGTTCGTCAAGTAGGGAAACAATCACAGTAACCCAGTTAAGTCTGTTAAGTTTGCTAATGGATAACTATGTTAGTATAGACTGAGAAGTCATTTATGTGAAGCATGAATTGTATGAACTTGAAATAACTGTTTACGTGTGACCTGATGTTAACTGCCAAGCACACTTTGTGATGTTGGATTTCGTGAAAGTTAAGAACATAAACTAATTGTGTATACGTGCATACTATAGGCTTTGACTAAATTGTTTGTGCACAAGTAAATAAGCATACCGAGCAAACCGAGGTGAGTTCACACTCTTTATAAGGCATGGGATTCCCGGTGGTTGGGAATGGGTTATGGAATTTAAAACAGAACCTACATATTCTCCTTAGGTAGGATATGTACCTCCATCCTCCATGGGTAGGCTGCCAATATTAAATCTGCGTATTCTCCTTGGGTAAATTACGTACCTTCGTCCTCCTTGGGTAGGACAACAACCTTAAACTTACTAGACAAAACTCTATCATTAATTCCCTCATTTTTATATCGACTTAATCGCCGGGCCAATGGCGAGCGGGTCGTTAGTTAATAGTGCTATTAGGGTTGACAAGCCTCACACCGTGCCGGTAGGACGGGCGTGTACTAATGGATCTGGGCACTCAGTCAATGATGATAGACATTGACTTAGGGCACAACTTACTTTCGTCGGTTGTCGATATGATAACGGTCTAGTGGTTCACATGGGGAAGCCCCCACTGGTTATGGATATGTTTGAGAAACAGGGAAACTGGTTAACTTATGGTTTACAAACGAACTCATGGTTTTTGAAACAACTTATAAATGAACACCAACTGTGAACTCGCTCAACTTTGTTGTTACATGCCTTGCTGGTCGTTAGGTGCTTATGGAGCTTGCACAGGGAGGAGTGATCGTTGTGGGACATGGACTGTTGAGTTTCATGTTAAACATCTAAACTTTATGAACTTATTACTTAAGTTTGGGCTTTACATTTTTATGCTTCTCCTGTTAACTTAAAGTTGGTTACTTTCTTTTGGACACCAATTATATTGTGGTTGGTTTAATTTATTTAAATACATTGTTCAATATGATTGGTGGCTTGATCCTGGTCATGTCACGCCTCCAAGCGGTGATACTCCGCTTGTGGATTTTGGGGGTGTGACAAGGTTTGCACTGACACTTAAGACCATCTATAGTATAATATTCGTTGTCTAACTCTAAGTATTCATCCAGTTATGACTTAAAAATAACACGAAAAATCTGCAGAAAAATGCAACTTCAGTTGCTAAAACGAAATAATTTATTTAAAATAGCAAACAATATCCCAAAATCATGATTCCAGCGCCATTAGAAGCATATTTCGAAATAGCACATTATAGACTCAAGAAAATCCAGATTTCGTTAAATTATGACCCCGTTACAGCCAACTGAAGTTGGCTGAAACTGTTGGACAGATTATGTTTTCAACTTTTACGACATAAAACAAGTTTCTATCGGCTTACACACCAATTCAGCGAACAACAAAGGTATTTAACCATCACTTACAGCAGGTTATCACTCTAGATCAATTATTCATCACTTAAACATCAAGAACTTCACAAGGTTTGACCCATAAACAATACCCAAATAACATAATCGAACACGTAAGTGATTTAATCGCCTTGAATCTATGATTCCCTATCAACATATAGCACATGTATCAACATAACTGTGACAACCCTCATAATTACAGGTATCCGTACAATTAATTAATGTTAATTACGTGCTTAATGACTGTGCTTAATTACAACTGATGACGTAAACTGCTTTCTGATTTCTGTATCATACATACATATGCATCACAATTCATACTGTCACTCCATTGATTACACACAAACTTTAGTGACATACTTGATGCACAAAGCACAGTTAGCACACTGAACGGATAATTCAGAAACATGCTGACAATGCCAGCACATAGTCAGACAATGTTTTGAGGCCAGTATGAGCCAGGGACAAGGTACTACACTAATATGGGGTGTAGGGAAGTGAGGACCATAAAACTGCGTCACTGGGAGATAGTTTAAGTGCTGGGAAGTGCCTAAAACACACTATAAGTGCAGAATTCTGCATTTATTAACAAAATTCAGCATTGTAACATGCTAGTAAGGTGCAAAAATATGGCAGAATGGCCCTGTATGCTTTCCTAAGTGCCGGGAATTAAAAGTGTTACAAAAATAGATATAAAAGACACTTTAAGGAATAATTAAACACTTTAACGGAACGGTATCTAACCGAACAACCAGACATTACCCGAAACACCAAAATTTTGCAAGACACATTGTTTAATTATTTCTTGGCTAGTCATGATCCCTGAACACCCTAACACCGACTAGAATATCCATTAACTAACATATGTAACCATATTTTTGGATTTGAACTAATAATCTACCAACTTCCATCAAAACTTACAATCTACCCCCCCCCCCCATGTATACTTACGGTCCATGGGACCCCACCAAAATCCACACCATATTTTCCTAGATTTGTTCCATATATTATGAGATCTTGCTTGATTTTCTAGACATAATATTTGATAGGAATGATTATAAGTGTGGAGGATATCTTCTAAAAATCTTTTCATATCTAACACACCACAATTTCACTCCATCCCCCTCATCTCACTCCCTCTCCTCTCGGCTCTCCCTACATCCGCCACCACCACCACCTTGTCACCACCATTACCTCATTTCCATACTTGTTTCAAGCATTAGAAGGAGTCTTGTGGGGCTTGGAGCTTGAAGGTCTTGAAGGAACTCCATCCATAGCATATACGCACCATCTTCATCATCTTGTGTTCTTAAGTTCATCCCTTGCCCTTGAGCTAGTTGTAAGCCGTTGAGTAAACCCTTGTTTACATTTATGTTGATTAGTTGAAAGATTGTTATGATGAAATCGTATGAACACTACAAGAAAGCAAAACATAAAATATGAACATTAAGCTTTGCATACAAACCATGAGATGAGAGATGACAATACATGATAAATCTGAGTAAATAAACAATAACCTGCTGTAAATGACTTATGCTCTGATATTAATCGTTATTAGAAAGTATGGCGATCGTATGTGTGCGTTTTAGTAACCTTTAAACTATAAAAAGCATGCTGATTAGCATTTTCAGCCAACTTCAACTGCTGTAAACGGATCATTATAAATCGAAAAACTGATTTTCTGAAGTCTAAATTATGTATTTTCGAAAAATAAAGCAAATGGCACTGGAATCATATTTTTTTGAGGTCGTTTGCTATTTTTAAAGACCCGTTTTGTAACAGCAGCTAAAGCTGAGTTTTTACTGCAGTAAATAGGTGATATGTTTTTAGTCATAACTTGAAATCTATGTTGAATAAGCTCATGAAAATTGTACTACAGATGACCACTGATGCCTAGTAATTCTCCCACTGGAATTTCGTCAAACGGACTTACGATAAATTTTAGATGAATTATTCCGTAGACTGCAGTCAGAAAGTGACAAATCTGATTGCAGTCCGGTAAATAAATTTTTATAAAATATTGGTAATGAACTGGACCTCGGTATCTTTACACAATAATATATGGATAGTATAAGACATTCTGTAAAAATTTGGGAATTTTTGGAATAAGATAACTATTTTATTAAAATGCCTGAAAACAGCCCAGTTTTGTATAATAAAACTGAAATGATATAAGTAGTATTTTGCGTGTCTAAATGTCGGGTTGGTTATTTGAGAACGATCTAACGTGTTATATGTTAAAGAAAATGATATGCTATTTAGCATGGGCTCCTCCATTTACAAAGGAGACTATGGCGAAATTTTCTAAAAATTCCAACACTTAGAAAATATTTTCTAACAAGTGTTGGAAGTACGTTTTGAACTATGCTTTTCGAATTTAAACCTCACCATAATTTTTGTAACAAAGGACCGTGAAATTTATTATCCGTAAACAATACCATTACTTATATATTTTGGTATATATTATCTTTCGACAAAGTGAAAATATATTAATTTGGAAAAATATATATTTTCGGGACAACACATTATTGTGGGACAAAATGAGTTTATAAATATATTTGCTAGAGTGAGACTTGGGGATAGATTGATTCGGAAATTACAAATAGAATAATACAAGTACATGTATAAGATACCCCATCCTTGGGAAGAAAATACGAATACAAATACTTGAGAAGTGTTAATACAGAAATAGTGTATAAACAATTATTCCAAAGGTCCAAGTTAAGATACTCACTATTTTAACAACTAATTATATAACTTGGAATAATACCAGGAACACAAGAAACGTAACTAAAAAACATAAATACTAAGACAAGGCATGTCCCATTCGTCTAACAGACGTTAGACCATTGTAGGTAGTCGTGTTTGCTGAGGAGATTTGGGTTACAAGTACCGAAGACGCAATACAGTGAGTTCATGCTCCCCTTTTCTTTAACTGTTTATGGTTTTATAACTTCGGGGGTGAAATACATGTTACATACTGCTACAGACAATTACGAATGGTATGGTCAACTAAGGAAGGAACTGTTAGATTATGTGATTGGGTAGGAGAAATCTTAAGACTATTAGTCTTCGTAGTACGATCGAGGGATACAAGTGATAAGTCTATTTGAGCATAACAAACCCCATCCATGTGCCCGCTGGTTGGACCATGTGGTGACCTTGTCTTAATACCACCCATGCGCCCTCAGGTTGGACCATGTGGAGAATACATCTTAGTCTCACCCATGCGCCCGCAGGTTGGACCATACGGTGATTACGTCTTAACCCCACCCATGCGCCCTCAGGTTGGACCATGTGGTGCCCTCACTTTAACATCACCCATGCGCCCTTAGGTTGGACCATGTGGTGACCTCATTCTAACACCACTCATGCGCCCGCAGGTTGGACCATGTGGTGACTAGGTCCTATCCCCTCCCATGCGCCCGCAGGTTGGACCATGTGGATTACACATCAACTGATATGTTTCCTTATTTGCTTTCATACCAGGGTTTACAAAACCTATATACTTGAAATGATTACCAAGGTTTTATTCGCGCGCACATACTAATCACATGAACTCGCTCAACTTTTGTTGATGTTTTCAAATTACATGTATTTTAGGGAACTAAGTGGATCTGGCAGTTGTTTGCATTTTCCAGCTGCGTATAAATAAGAGATGTCATCAAAGTCTGTAGAGTTTAGGAGATGTATCTTACTCCTGGACGAGATACATGGTTCCAAACTCGGGTTTGTCTAAATTCTTTTGTAGAGTCCACGTGAACTCTTTTAAACAGGTCATGGTTTGTAACATATATTTGGTGTCAACGTTTCAGACAAGTATATTGTGGTATTTTCAAACTATGTTTTAATGGATGAACATCTTTTGGTTTTTATCATATAGCGTTGTTATGATTGATTGCTATGGTATTAAGAAGTTACACCAGATAACCACGCTTCCGCAAAAGTCAGGGTGTGACAGCTTGGTATCAGAGCCTCGATCATAGCGAACTAGGATTCTTTCTCGGGTCTAGACTATGATCAATAGGGCTCTCACGAAAACGCTTTTACCAACATGTTTTCATTACATACACAAAACGACCAGATCCAGGGAACAAACATTTTTACAAACAAAAGGCACAAATACACACTTCAAAATTTGTGTTTGTAATTCAGTCTTAGAGACTGAGGGAGTTCAGCCTTAGAGGCTGGGGAGGTTCAGTCTTAGAGACTGAGGGGTTCAATCTTAGAAATTGGGGAGGTTCAGTCTTAGAGGCTGGGAAAAAATTTAGTCTTAGAGACTGAGAGGTTTAGTTTTAGAGACCAGGGATTTAGTCCAAGAGACTGGGGAAGTTGGTCTTAGAGACCAGGGAGTTAGTCTGAAAGACTAGGGAGTTAAGTCTAAGAGACTGAGTGGGATAGTCTGGGGAAGACTAGGAGGATTACTTGCTTACATTGTTATCGCATACATGCTTAATTGTTGACTATTGATAAACGTGCATATGTGGAAACTGCTTGCATACGCTAGCTGATAGTGATTACTATGGAAATACATACTATGACTACCATGTACCGATACACATGTCACCTTGATCAAAAAGCGGGTTGCTAAAACCTTGATGTCCCTATGGTCGCCGCCACAAATGATGAGACTGTACTTGCACCAGAGATATTTACGTCAGACACTGAGAGTGATCCTGATATGTCGACTCAGGGCAAGGACGACTTACAACAGTCCGCGCTACCAGATTTTGGGATGATTTATCCTTGCTGAAGGATTCTCTGACAAGAATCCTCCTGTTACTCTCATTTCAGTCCATGACCACTTCATCACTGGTCACCCCGATGGTGAACACACCATGGCTCCGATCCTCGATAATACGTCTCCTATGGACATTCCTTCCAAAGGTTGGCTACTCAACGAATAATTGATGATGACATTGACATATTATTGATGGTCCTTCTGATAACACCCATGAAGATGGAAAGTTAAACGAGAACGTTGTTACTAATTTCACTTTCTGAAACCCCTGTTAACAAGCTATCCTCTGATTCTAGCATGCATTCGATTTCGGACTCCTTTGAGTCTGTGACATCTGCAGCCTTACAGAAAACCGGATTACAGCTTTCTACTACTGACGCTGACGACAACGACATTATGACTGTTGCACTATCACCTGCTCGAGGCACCACACCGTTACACGACCCAGAGCCTGCTCCTGAGCTAGCTTCTGCACCTTTTTGGGTCATCCTGATGCTGCACCTGCTGATCCTGAACCCTTGCTTGATCATGACCCTAATCCTCTTGGTTTACCAGAACATGCTGACTTCAGACCCCTACATTATGGAGACTACACACGGAATGAGTTTCCCCTGACACGTCAGCTACAATTCAAGGTTATGAGTCGTGAAGTTTTGGAGCCTCAGATGACATCACGTCCCCCACCTTGTCTATCCTAGTATACGACGATCCTCCACAGTCATCACTGTCTCCTTGGGCACACTCACCTGCTGCCATTGCACCTTTCCAGGTTTTAACGCTTGTTTCTTTACTATTAAGAAGCAGATCAGGCACTTACTTCGCCATTTAAACAAGCTCGAGGGGGAGCTCGCACATGTTAGCAGTATGTTTTTCTTCACTCCTCCACCACAGTCACCAGTATAGTTGGTCACTGGATTTATGTGGATTACGTTACTTTCAAGTAAAGACACTACTAATGAGCCAAGACTGTGGAGACTTTTGGATACTACCTTCGACCACGCAACTTTGATACACTGATAGATTTACTGGGCAAGGGTAGGGTGACCCTGTGTTCCCTGTGATGTATTGCATCACATAGATAATGCGATTATGGTCGGTAGGTAATGAAAGAGACGTTATGTTCTCACTAAACATATTGTTGACCTGCATATTTGTGCTATGACTATAATGCTACATGCTTACTTGCTGTGTCCGTATCTACCAGTTTTGCTATAATTGTGATATTATGTGATTGATTGTTATAATTATATGTATATATACACACCTCCTGGGTCTCATTCATTAAGTGGATGCTTATGTGCTTATGTCCTTAATAGGACCTGACCTATCCAATATTTTTCGTAGAAGATGCCGCCACGAAAGAACACAGATACCAACAACCCCCTGCCAACGACAGAGGCGGAATTACAAGAGCGCATCTCACATTCCATCGCACAGCATGGGGCCCTTCGCTCCGAACACAGCGGAGGTACCTCAGGAAATAACCCATCCAACGGATGCACCTACAAACAGTTCTTGGGCTGCAGGCCCTTGGGGTTCAATGGCACTAGGGGTGCCTTAGCCTTCGTGCGCTGGATTGAGAAGACGGATTCTGTTTTGCGGGTGAGCAAATGTGCCCCAGAGCATCAGGTCTCGTACATTTCCGGACTGTTTCAAGATGGGGCTCTGTCATGGTGGAACCTTCAGGTTCAGACGTTGGGCGAGACCGCTACGTATGCATTAACATCGGACGAACTGAAAGAACTAATGCATAAGAAGTAATGTTCAAGGGCATAAATCCAGGAGTGGGAAACTGCGTTCTGGAACTTGAAGATGGAAGGTCCAGAGATAGCTGAGTACGTGCAGAAATTTCATGATATGTCTCGGATTGTCCCCTACATGGTAGATCCAGAGTTTAAGAGGATCGAACGCTTTATCAGGGGATTAGCACCTCAGATTCTAAGCCTGGTGACAACATCAAAGCCTAAAACAATTAATGAAGTAATTGGCTTAAGTGTGACGCTCACTGAAGAAGCAGTTAGGTTGCGTAAATTCTCAAACTCCGAGGAGAAAAAGGAGACTCATGGGGAGTCACCTGGGGAGAACAAGAGGAAGTTTACCAACTTCAAGAAGGTTACTCGGGCGGACAACAACAATAATGCCAAAAAGGAAAAAGGGTACACAGGTATCCTACCGAAGTGCGACAATTGTCGACGTCACCATAACGGGCGATGTAGATATGGAAAATGTGGTAACTGTGGCAAGGTGGGACATGTCAAGGAAACATGTCGGCAGGGTACTGAACATGGAAATAAAGGTCAAGATGGTAGCGGAAATCGCGGAGGAAACAACGACGACAACAACTATCAAGGCAGGGATGGTGACGATCAAGGCCGTGGCCTAGCATGTTTTAATTGCGGTGATGTGGGGCATTTCAGGAAGTATTGCCCAAAGAACGCTCAGGCACGTGGATGAAAGCTCAACAGCGGGGATAGAATCCAAGCTTGGATATCGGTACGTCTCATAATAGTCAATGTTATGTTCTATTTGACAGTATTGTCAAATTTTAGCTTCAGAAAATATAGTTGTTTTAGTAGTAAGTAACCTAGATACCCAGTTCTCGATAGAACTAGCCTAAGGGAAGCTTGGACGTGATAATTGGGATGGACTGGTTGTCGAACAACCAGGCGGAGATTGTCATCCGCACCCCGATGACGAACGGAGAAACGATCGTGATTCATGGAGTAGGATACGCTCCTACAGATTGTCAGGCAATGAAGACACGAAAATTTTCGCAAAAAGGATGTGTTGCCTTCTTGGCTCATGTCGTGGGAAAAAGAAGCCGAAGAACCAAAACTCGAAGATATCCCTGTGATGAAGGAATATCCTAAATGCCTTCCCCGAAGACTTGCCAGAATTATATCCTCAACGACAAGTCGATTTTCGCATCGATTTGATTCCAGGCGCCGCGCCTGCAGTCAATACGCCTTAGCGACTTACACCTTCGGAGATGCAAGGATTGTTAGTGTAACCTCAGTAGTCGATAGAGAAGGAAGATAACAGACCAAGCTTCTCGTAACCCCAGTTCTACTCGTCAAGAAAAAGGATGATGGCTTTCGTACGAACATCAAACTACCAGGAGCCGATCGAGCTAACCAACAAGAGTCAATAACTCGTACTGAGGATCAACGAAATTCTTACTTAACTAACTGTGAGGATCCCACTACTATCTTAAGACTGATCGATGACTGAGTGGCAATATATGTCAATTCAGGAAGAAAGCATACCGGGAAATTGCGGGACAATAACTTGTTTTAAACGTACACAAAAAATGGTGTTCCCAACACGATGCACAAAACATTTCAAACAGAATTCGAAACCTTGAGGATATGGAAGACACGTACCTAGGACTTTTGGGAACCCAGGTCACAACCCTAAGGGTTATTGCTTAGAAACCACACCTGTTAACTCAAGCAAACACTGTTATCCTGATGTATATGTTATTTCGGTTAACCAAACGGAGAGTACTCAAATTTCCTTTGTTGAAATCTTCACTTTTCTATTAACAAGTAGATGTTTGCATCCCTACTCCCCTTAAATTAGTAGTTGTGTTGCGTTAATTTTCTTTGCTGAGAGCGAACACATTACTTTGATAGTTGGTCATTTCATCGTGCTCATTGTTCCAGTACTCGGAAACTTATATATCACGCATGCACCATTTGCTACGCATGTGGTTTCATTTCGAATAAACGCTTCATTAAAATTCAAACATTATGCTGCTAAATCTAATTACTGATTTATGATTCGAATGACCTACATTGTTGTTACTATTGGCCATTTTGTTATCAAGTCAACACACTTTCTTGAAACCTCATCTCTTTCAAGATACATTCATGATTCATCTTCGTAATCTTGCTGAATTCCATTGTTGGTTACTTACATTACTGTCAGGCTACAAAGTTCAATTGCTTGAACTTGTCCATTTCACATGCTCCATTTAAAATGCCTTATGAGGTATTGAGAGCATCATATTCAAATTTTACAAAGGGACTTTTGTTTCAAGTCGTAGTAGATTCGTTTAGTCTACGACTCCATTAAATCGTTTGTTGATTTTGACACCTTGTGGTGATACCTTCACAAAATTGAAGCTTGTGCTAATTTCATTACGCACCTCATACCCGGGTTTAGTTGTTTATTGACTTGCTCTAAATCTGTTTTGTCTACCACGATTAAAGCAGTCTCAACACAGATATGTGTTAAGGCAATGGTACATAGATTCATTTCATAACACAATGTACCTCCTAACGATTCTTTCATTGTCTATCAAATACCTTGCGGTACTTAATACTTTTTCACCTTCGATCAAAAACAGTGGCTCTTCGCTGTTCCGTATTTAACTAAAAACTATATGACATTGTGTAAATCAAATCTTCAGATTGTCTCTGTACACTTTCATTTGATTTCAGGCACGGTGAACTTGTTCAGTCACCACTATTATTGAATCTCGTCATTCCGACACCTTGTGGTGTCATTAGCTTGTGCTAATCATGGTCTACGGTTTCACACAAAACTACATATACTTTTGTTTGAACTAAACATTTCTGATGCAACTACAAATTAAGGCAATAATACACCAGATTCATTTGTATTTCATTCGGTGTGCCTCCAAAAATTTAAGAATGTCAACACACTAAACCTTACCATTCATTTACTCGGGAGTTGACCAATCAGTTTACTATTAAATTTGAGTTGTTGACTTTGAATTTATATAGCGGATGCGCTAGGGTTGTGAAAACTCGTTTGCATATTGCGATCGATCGTCTGAGAATCTTACTGGCCAAAAACTCCCCTTTCGTGGAACCCCGTTAGCTGGATTACACAAGACTATACGTCAAGTACGTCCTGTACCTTTGACATCAAATGCTAAAAGCACGTACCTTTTAACCATTGGATTCGTGTTGTTATATATTCTTGGATTCACCTGGTGTCAATAAGGTTTGATTCGGTTTAGTGATTATCTACCTCGGTATTATTCATATACATACACGCATAATGAAACCCTAAGGAGGTAAGGTAGTACAAATTTCAAGGACGAAATTTTCTTAACGGGGGGAAAATGTGACAACCCTCATAATTACAGGTATCCGTACAATTAATTAATGTTAATTACGCGCTTAATGACTGTGCTTAATTACAACTGATGACGTAAACTGCTTTCTGATTTCTGTATCATACATACATATGCATCACAATTCATACTGTCACTCCATTGATTACACACAAACTTTAGTGACATACTTGATGCACAAAGCACAGTTAGCACACTGAACGGATAATTCAGAAACATGCTGACAATGCCAGCACATAGTCAGACAATGTTTTGAGGCCAGTATGAGCCAGGGACAAGGTACTACACTAATATGGGGTGTAGGGAAGTGAGGACCATAAAACTGCGTCACTGGGAGATAGTTTAAGTGCTGGGAAGTGCCTAAAACACACTATAAGTGCAGAATTCTGCATTTATTAACAAAATTCAACATTGTAACATGCTAGTAAGGTGCAAAAATATGGCAGAATGGTCCTGTATGCTTTCCTAAGTGCCGGGAATTAAAAGTGTTACAAAAATAGATATAAAAGACACTTTACGGAATAATTAAACACTTTAACGGAACGGTATCTAACCGAACAACCAGACATTACCCGAAACACCAAAATTTTGCCAGACACATTGTTTAATTATTTCTTGGCTAGTCATGATCCCCGAACACCCTAACACCGACTAGAATATCCATTAACTAACATATGTAACCATATTTTTGGATTTGAACTAATAATCTACCAACTTCCATCAAAACTTACAATCTACCCCCCCTCCCCATGTATACTTACGGTCCATGGGACCCCACCAAAATCCACACCATATTTTCCTAGATTTGTTCCACATATTATGAGATCTTGCTTGATTTTCTAGACATAATATTTGATAGGAATGATTATAAGTACGGAGGATATCTTCTAAAAATCTTTTCATATCTAACACACCACAATTTCACTCCATCTCCCTCATCTCACTCCCTCTCCTCTCGGCTCTCCCTTCATCTGTCACCACCACCACCTTGTCACCACCATTACCTCATTTCCATACTTGTTTCAAGCATTAGAAGGAGTCTTGTGGGGCTTGGAGCTTGAAGGTCTTGAAGGAACTCCATCCATAGCATATACACACCATCTTCATCATCTTGTGTTCTTAAGTTCATCCCTAGCCCTTGAGCTAGTTGTAAGTCCTTGACTAAACCCTTGTTTACCTTTATGTTGATTAGTTAAAAGATTGTTATAATGAAATCGTATGAACACTACAAGAAAGCAAAACATAAAATATGAACATAAAGCTTTGCATACAAACCATGAGATGAGAGATGATAATACATGATAAATCTGAGTAAATAAATAATAACCTGCTGTAAATGACTTATGCTCTGATATTAATCATTATTAGAAAGTATGGCGATCGTATGTGTGCGTTTTAGTAACCTTTAAACTATAAAAAGCATGCTGATTAGCATTTTCAGCCAACTTCAACTGGCTATAAATGGATCATTATAAATCGAAAAACTGATTTTCTGAAGTCTAAATTATGTATTTTCGAAAAACGAAGCAAATGGCACTAGAATCATAATTTTTTGATGTAGTTTGCTATTTTTAAAGACCCGTTTTGTAACAGCAGCTAAAGCTGATTTTTTACTGCAGTAAATGGGTGATATGTTTTTAGTCATAACTTGAAATCTATGTTGAATCAGCCCATGAAATTTGTACAATAGATGACCACTGATGGTGTAGTAATTCTCCCACTGGAATTTCGTCAAACGGACTTACGATAAATTTTAGATGAATTATTCCGTAGACTGTAGTCAGAAAGTGACAAATCTGATTGTAGTCCGGTAAATAAATTTTTATAAAATATTGGTAACGAACTGGACCCCGATATTTTTACACAATAATATCTGGATCGTATAAGACATTTTGTAAAAATTTGGGAATTTTTGGAATAAGATAACTATTTTATTAAAATGCCTGAAAAAGCCCAGTTTTGTATAATAAAACTGAAATGATATAAGTAGTATTTTGCATGTCTAAATGTCAGGTTGGTTATTTGAGAACGATCTAACGTGTTATATGTTAAAGAAAATGATATGCTATTTAGTATGGGCACCTCCATTTACAAAGGAGACTATGGCGAAATTTTCTAAAAATTCCAACACTTAGAAAATATTTTCTAACAAGTGTCGCAAGTACGTTTTGAACTATGTTTTTCGAATTTAAACCTCGCCATAATTTTTGTAACAAAGGACCGTGAAATTTATTATCCGAAAACAATACCGTTACTTATATGTTTCGGTATATATTATCTTTGGACAAAGTGAAAATATATTACTTTGGAAAAATATATTTTCTGGGATAGATTGAGACAAAATGAGTTTATAAATATATTTGCTAGAGTGAGACTTGGGGATAGATTGATTCGGAAATTACAAATAGAATAATACAAGTACATGTATAAGATACCCCATCCTTGGGAAGAGAATACGAATACGAATACTTGAGAAGTGTTAATACAGAAATAGTGTATAAACAATTATTCCAAAGGTCCAAGTTAAGATACTCACTATTTTAACAACTGATTATATAACTTGGAATAATATCAGGAACACAAGAAACGTAACTCAAAAACATAAATACTAAGACAAGGCATGACCCGTTCGTCTAATAGATGTTAGACCATTGTAGGTAGTTGTGTTTGCTGTGGAGATTTGGGTTACAAGTACCGAAGACGCAATGCAGTGAGTTCATGCTCCCCCTTTTCTTTAACTGTTTATGGTTTTATAACTTCGGGGGTGAAATACATGTTACATACTGCTACAGACAATTATGAATGGTATGGTCAGCTAAGGAAGGAACTGTTAGATTATGTGATTGGGTAGGAGAAATCTTAAGACTATTAGTATTCATAGTACGATCGAGGGATACAAGTGATAAGTCTATTTGAGCATAACAAACTCCATCCATGCGCCCGCTGGTTGGACCATGTGGTGACCTTGTCTTAATACCACCCATGCGCCCTCAGGTTGGACCATGTGGTGAATACATCTTAGTCTCACCCATGCGCCCGCAGGTTGGACCATACGGTGATTACGTCTTAATCCCACCCATGCGCCCTCAGGTTGGACCATGTGGTGCCCTCACTTTAACATCACCCATGCACCCTCAGGTTGGACCATGTGGTGACCTCATTCTAACACCACTCATGCACCCGCAGGTTGGACCATGTGGTGACTAGGTCCTATCCCCTCCCATGCGCCCGCAGGTTGGACCATGTGGATTACACATCAACTGATATGTTTCCTTATTTGCTTTCATACCATGGTTTACAAAACCTACATACTTGAAATGATTACCAAGGTTTTATTCGCGCGCACATACTAAACATATGAACTCGCTCAACTTTTGTTGATGTTTTCAAATTACATGTATTTCAGGGAACTAAGTGGATCTGGCAGGTGTTTGCATTTTCCAGCTGCATATAAATAAGAGATGTCATCCAAGTCTGTAGAGTTTAGGAGATGTATCTTACTCCTGGACGAGATACATGGTTCCAAACTCAGGTTTGTCTAAAGTTTTTTGTAGAGTCCACGTGAACTCTTTTAAACTGGTCATGGTTTGTAACTTATATTTGGTGTCAACGTTTCAGACAAGTATGTTGTGGTATTTTCAAACTATGTTTTAATGGATGAACATATTTTGGTTTTTATCATATAGCGTTGTTATGATTGATTGCTATGGTATTAAGAAGTTACACCAGATAACCACGCTTTCGCAAAAGTCAGGGTGTGACAATAACCCTAATCACCAAATCAATACCAACAATCATAATCATCATAACATAATCACACCTTAGCATGTATACAAAAATGAGGAAAGAAGGATGCGTTAACTAACCGAGATCGAGAGGAAGAGAGAATGAGATGGAGAAGTCGATTGAAGAGAGGGGGGCTTGCTTGCTGTCGTTATACGTAGGGGGAAGGGGAGGAGTAGGGTTTGCTAGTTATTATTTTTTTAAACTCATACATACCACACATGCAAGAATATAACACATAAGAGTCTTGGGTTTTGTTTTGGCTTGGGCCAAAAACACAAGGGGGCGGCCTTGGGCCCTAGGTTTTCGGTTTGGTGCTTGGTCACGTGAGTTTTCGAGTCAGGTCACGGAACCTAGTTAAGTCATTCACAACTAAACTTAACGTATTTATATTAATCATGGTTCTTTTTAATAAATAAATTAATCTAAACTATTCGTGTGAGTCGAGAAGTAAAACATGACAAAACAGAATTTATAATGGCGAATAATGAACAGTGCTAACCTTGAAATTCTGGGTTGTCACATCATCCCCAAGTTGAAAGAAATTTCGTCCCGAAATTTCGTGAGCAGTTACCGAAGAAGCTAGTTCTGTTGAGCGTTTTCGCGGGGTATCACATCATCCCCATGTTGGTTTGGAATTTCGTCCCAAAATTCAGTAGTAGCTACAGCACTGGACGCGTCTTTCTTAAACAACTGACAATATTTGCGCATCACTTGATCTTCTCGTTTCCAGGTAAACTCTGGGCCACAGCGGGAGTTCCAACAAACTCGAACTATAGGTATCTTGCTACGTTTAAGAGTTTTGACTTCCCAGTCCATGATCTCCATCGGTTCTTTGACGAAATGTAGTTGGTCATCGATCTTGAGTTCCTTGAAAGGAATAATGAGAGTCTCATCTACCAGACACTTCTTCAGATTTGACACGTGGAAAATGTTATGTACACCGCTGAGCTCTTCCAGCAGGTTCAGTCTATACTAGTTTCACCATGTTGACGCTCTTAGCCCTTAATCTTGGAAATTTACAAAACGATCTCGAAACCTCGTGAAATTGATATCATATATTCTTGAGAGTATAATCGAATATTACGAAGCCCCGAGTTTGTTAAAAGGTCACTCAGAGGTAAGAATTAACATGTTGACACGTTTAACCCCTGTATCTTGTAAACTTTCATTTACTTTCACAAACGGCTTCTTATTTCCTAATAATTACTCGTTTAAGAATATATTCTTCGTGTGTGGTCATTCAGAGGCACAAGTGTGACAACTGTGTTCTGTAAGCATCGTATAATGTAAAACAATGTTGATTATCAATAAAACAATGTGCTTTGGTGTTATTATATGTGTTATTGTGTTTAATAACTTTACAATTTGATTCGACTCCGATTTCAAGCTTTAAATCACTTTCTGGAGGGTTATACGCAAAACTGGTGCATAAACGCAATCAGTTTAACGCAACGTACACTCCGGAACTGTGACGTAAGCCAAACACCCTAAATATCCTTTATATAACTTAGAAATAAGTTTCGAAGGATTCGGTATGGCAAAAACATGTTTATTTGAACTAAAGAACTATTTACGACAAAACTGCGAAACTAACGTTGGTGACCGCCCGGATAATATTTAAATCCCAAAAATATTCTGTTATGATTAAAATTTTATTTTAATCAGGTTCGTGTTGAAAAATAAATTAAAACGACTAAAAACGTTATTTTTCAAGTTTAAGCGCGTACCGTGTGTTTCTGCTCGACACTGTGCTTCTACAGCAAAGCGCAGACAACGCAGCCAAATCTTGGCAACTGAAATTTATTTCAGTAATATTTTGGCAGGTTTATTTTTATAAAATAATAAAAATATTTTAGAACGCCATAAATCGGGATTTAAACGCTAGATAAAATACCCGGTACCCAGTTAAACACCCGTTTTAGCCTACTAATGGCATATTTATATAAAAACTTACACTTGGACCCCCTCCCCTCTTGTAATTCACGGCTATTTAGTGGCCCCCACCAAATTTTTCAATATCTTGCAAAATATATCCTTGGTGACACTTGTTCATGCATGCTACACTCCTTGTCCATTCCATATCTCTACGTATCTCTTACAAGATCACAACACCATTTCACACTTCACTCAATCTCACTCTCTCTCCCTCCTAACCGTCCCCTCTCTCCTCTCTCTACCTTCAAACCTTCAAAGCTTTGTTCATCACCTTCAAGTCCTATTTCAAGCAACCTTCAAGTTAGTATGAAGATCTAAGGTGATTCCAAGGTGTTGTCAAGTGATTACAAGCTTCCTATCATCAAAATCTCATCCTACAACCTACTTGAATCTTGAAGGTATAACATTTATTTTTAAATCATACTTTGATTCTCGGTTGTTCTTGATGATTTGAAGTTTCTCTTGAATCTTGGGATTTTCACTAAACTTGAAATCTAACAATGTAACTCTTTGTTGGGTGAATAAAACATAACATTTAATTACCACGGTTGTGGAACAATAATTATGTTGCAACACTCCCCGATGTTTCCGCCACGATTTGATGTTTTACGTGGTCGGGGTGTGACAACAAGTTTGGCATGTTGACAATTTTAGTCCCTTCACACACATATTTTCAACGTTTGACAACTTTAGTCCATCAAACTCAAACTTTCACACGTTTAGAGTTTAGGACACGTGTCTTCACATAAATGGGCACGTTTTTATGAGGTGTTATAGGTTGTGAGGATCCTCGACCCCTCATGGGTCCCTTTCCCATTCCTCTTCTTCTAGGTGGCATAATTACCTTTCAAATATACATATTCAAAACATTAATAACTATAGGATTTCTAGCCCAGCCTTACACGAAGAATTAGACATAGAATTATCCTACGGGATCCGCAATTGTGATATTTGAGCATAGAGACAAAAAGCTAGTGTCTAATTCGCTCAAACTGCTGCTCTGATACCAACATGTCACACCCTTATTTCCCGGTGGGCCCGAACTTGGGGTTTATAGTGATGATTGATATCAGTTATCACAATAGACAGCGGAAGATGGAATAAAGTAAAATAATAACATAAAAGCTTGAATTTAATAAATAGATTTATACAAGTTGTTCGTGTAAATATCCACAGGCGGATAAAAAAAAGTCACTTTAGACTAATTTGGGTCTTCTATCGTGGAGTTGCAAGTTCCAACTTCTAAGACCAAGCCTGCTCCAACCTATTATGTATTTACTAATAACAAGCGCGTATTCTTTTGAAAATACATCAGTTTTCAAGGGTAAATACAATTAACCGACTCTTTTGAAAATCTTTTCTAAATTTATGTAATACTACTTGGTATATCATTTTTAAATAATTTGAGACAAACTATATCTCTTGTGACCAGTTTTACATGCTTGTCAATACAGTCGGGGATCGGAAATCAAATGCCGGTACATGTTTATTAGACACACCACATTTTTCATTATCATCAAATAAATATACAACATTAGTGTTTGTCAGGTGTATGCCTACACCCCGTGTCACACCCCAACCGATGGCGGAAACATCGGGATAAGACGAACAAATTGCTCAAAACTTCATAACACCGTGTGACAATATAAATTAAATTCAAATTTCATAAGATTGCTAAAAATGTCATACAAGAATTAAATAAGACAACATTGTTTCAAACATACATTGACAAAATAGATTAATCTAAATGTGTTTCTAAGTCCACCTAAATCTTGTTTCTTCACTTAGCATCATCTTGTCTATCGGACCTGCAACATGTATTAAAATATGATCAATAAAAAGTTGGCAAGTATACAAGTTTGATACATAGCATAAAATAGTTTAAAATAGTCTAACTGCTCGTATCCAACATGAATCACAATATGCAAGTTACTAGTATGTTGAAACGGTGTCAAGTATATGTTCAAACCCATGAATCCAATGCGTTAAAAAAGCCTATCCCAAAGAATAACGGGAGGTAACATGTTTAGCTTAACAATACCCCAAGACTCGTGGGTGGTGCATTACCCCTATAGCGCTATAATTGTTAAGGTAGGCTTGTACAAAGTTAATGAGCATACAGACACGAAAAGTTTAACATAACATACGAGATTAACAAGCATCATATAGTTTCATGTTCAAATATGGATATAGGGTGATTCAAATAGTTTCAAGTGTTTTCATGTGTTTATATATAGAATACATGTTTCACCCAATAGTGTTAAAAGTAAAAATGGGTTCGAGTATACTCACAAAATTGCACATGCTTTTCGATTTATCCAACGTGACGAGGTTGTTGAGACTAGAAAGTTGAATGTGTTCGATTTGGAGTTTAAGAGGTGTTTACATATGGTTTAAGGATTTGGAGCTTAAGGTCATGAAAATAACTAATGAAAGTAATCATCTTGTACACATAGAACATGTTCTTGACACTATTGAAACTCAAAAGAGTTTATACGTTTTCATGGATTAAAGTCCATTAGAATTGTAACATGTGTATGGTCATAGGTGATGTAACATATTCTTGACAAGCAACTAGTAAGTTATGTGACACCCGGCTCTTCAGGCCATACTGTGCGATTGTAAAATGTGTATTGAATAGATATAAAGGCTGTTTGTGACTGATTATGATGTTTTTATATGATATTTAATGTGTTGGTGAGTCCATTCATTTACAAAAATTATGTTGGCAACGATAAAATAAACGCTTATCGCGTAGCGATTAAAATGCGAAACGAACGTCGGTGACCACCCGATCAGTGTTAAAATCCTAAAAATAGTCCGTTATGATTAGAATAGTAATTTTAATCATACCTGTGAGGAAAAATAAATTAAAACGCTAAGAAACTCTATTTTTCGAGTTTGAGCGCGTACCACGCTATATTGCGCATATTTGACAAAATACTGTCAAAGCAACCATTCGAGGCAACTGGTAATTATTTCAATAATAATTTTGTGTGATTATTTTTATAGAATGATAAAAATAATTTAAAACACACTAAAATGGGGGTAAAACGCTAGATAAAATACCCGGTATCCAGTAAAATACATGTTTTCAACACAAATTTACATATATAGGTGTGTGTATATTGTATGTGAGAGGGGAGCTAGGTGGCGGCATTGTGGGCTGCCCACATTCTCTTGATCCTCTCAAATGGCCACTTGTAATATCTAGAGAGAAGATGGTGATGATTAAGTCTTGTACAAGCTTCCATACTCTTTCATATTTCCAAGAAACTCATTCAAAATTTCACTCTCTCTCCCTCATACTAACGCATGGCCGAATTCCCCCTATTACACTTCCATTTTCATTTTCAAACTCAAATCTTGAAGAATCATGTCCATTTCAAAGTGATTTCAAGCTTATATGAAAGTTTAGAAGTGATTTCAAGGAGGTTTGAGCAAGAACAAGGCTTCATATCATCACTAATCTTAAAACCCACTAGGAATCTGGAAGGTATAACATATTTTCTTTTAAATATTGTTCTTGATTCATGGTGATGAAGATAATAGTGAAAGTTTCTCTTGTTCTTGAATCTAAACACTAACTTAAAACTAAAAACAAATGGGTTTTTGAATGAAATAAAAATGAGTGTATGCATATATGTATGTATGGCCGTGATTGTGTGTGTGTGTATGTGTAGATGTTTAGGTTTTGATGTTTGTTAAAAGATTTCTTGAAAAGTAGGATGCATGAAGGAATCACTATGTGTTACAAAAGAATGTTCTAAAAAGTAATATAAGATTTGAAAGTGATATGTTGAAAAGTAAATTTTTGGAAGTTTATATATGTATATATATTTTGTATATATATGTATAAATGTATGCATGCATATAAAAGTTGTCAAATAATCTTAAATGTGAAGGTATGAAATGATTATATGAGTATGATTTAATAAAAATCCATTTTGATCAGATTACAAACACTAAAATAAGGTTATTTTGAAGTGTTTAATGATATATATAACTTTGTTATAATGTTTACTAGCCTTGCATGTTGTACTTGGTGCTTTAGGAGTTGTAAAATATGTGAAATCGCATGATTTATGTGACTTACACAAAAACTGCACTAATCTGATTATAATCACTATTTTAATCATTAAATATTATGTATTTTTTTAAATTATCAAGTCATTCCGAGTTAGGATGATTATAGTAACGTTTAACGCAAAACTATACGTTAAAACGGTCAAAAATCGGCTTTTTGAATGATTTTTATGAAATTGATTTAGATCAGTAAGTAAACTGATATTTTTAGTTTAAAAATAAGTCTTTTAACTAATTTTAAGTTTACTTGGTGTTTGGTTAGTCATACGTGACTTCCGACGCCCGAAAACGTTACCGAATCGCTAAAATACGCATTTTCAATGAACACTAGTATGGGTAAATTTTTGGGTGAACCTTATGTGTTAAGATATATTATGTGAATTAAACATGTGAATATGAAAATATGTTAAGTTTTAACATGATTTAGATTATCCATGTATACTTGTGCGTTTTATGTATAGAAACGGCGAAAATCGCGTTAAATATGTAACTTGTTTGTCGAGCATGAAATTTGATACGTATAAGATATTTTATGCATACTTGCCTTAAAAATGACAAAGTAGATAAGAACAAAATTACGCTTGTATCGATAAAAATTTATGTGAATGTTTATGTATATATATTACGACGCGCAAATCGTAGATATATTACATATAAACGGGAATGTAATGGATTTACTTGATAACGGTCACCAATAAAATCGTTCAAGTCGCAAAACCTTAAATATATATATATATATATACATATATACATATATACATATATACATATATATATATATTAACGTGCCAACATAGTAAAAAACGATAAATTTTCGAGAAAATTCTAAAGTTATGTGACAATTCTAAGAAACGGAGAAACTTAGGAATTTTGTGATATATTGATTTAAAATCGTTCCTACATATAATAGGACGTGTAGAAATCAATATGTGGGATTGCGCTATTTAAAATACGCACCCAAAGGTGAGTGTAAACCCCCTCTTTTTACTGCTTTGTATATATTTTGGGGGAAGAACACGTCTAAAAAGGTTTAATAGTGTTTTGGATTAAAACATACATTTTCATATAAAATATATTTTCGTTGAAAATATATGAATTTTGATAAGTTACACGTTTCGAGATAAAACGTTTTTTGATGAATATATGTTTTGAGGAGAAACTTGGGTTGAACGGTGTTTAGGGGAAACAACCGTGTAGTTGGAACGAATTTGGCTTGGTCTCAAGAGAGTAAGTAACGGCTTAGGCTTACATTTCGGTGGGGATTTCAGGGAATTCGTACAACACCATATATTAAATTTGTCATATTAGTAGGATATATATATATATATATATATATTTTACGTGAGGCAGACATCATAGATGCTCTCAATATGGACCATGCGCCAATGGTGTCGTTTAATCATTTAAGTATTGCACGCGAGGAATTGTTGGTAGATCTATCGGGTTAACAACCCCATCGTGACAGGTCGCCCCGTGTCAAGTCAAACGACGAATTTATATTCTGTTTATAGTCTAGCCTTGAGTATCCCTACGTGGTAAATATATAGTTCGTATTGTCTAGCTAACATACGAGTCTTAACATTGAGGCTATAAATTTAATATACAAAACTTGGGAAAATGCCCTGATGTCGAGTTTTCAATTTACGACGGATGACCCATGGATTTTATTAAGGAAATAAATGGACTTTCTAAAATTATATGGATGTTTTAAAATAAACACATAATTAGAAAGCTTTTCCTTAGGATCAAATTGTTTAAATTTGAATAGGTGAACTCACATTCCTTTAAGTTGACACTTGATTTTAAACGTGTTCTACAGGTCTTGAGTTCGGCTTCGGGAATCATGGCGTATCTTGTGTTTGTTGATGCATGTTTTGTCACTTAAAATGTTGGACTAACTCTTTTAAACTTTCTGGGACAAATGTAATAAGATCCGCGAGGATCAAAGACAACTTAACTATGTGGTGGTTGTGTCATGTTTTAAAATGTTATGTTTAATAACGTATGTTTTAAATAAGTCAATATGTCCAACAATTTAATGCATCGTTCAACAAGATATAAATGGGCACCAACTTCCGTCACCACAACGTTTTATATTCCGCTGCGATGTTTTTGGGGTGTTACAGAAGTTGGTATCAGAGCCAATGGTTGTTAGCGAACTAGATGTTTTCGGGAGAAAACTCTAGACTTCAACAGAAGAATTTTGAAATTTAAAGTCCAGAATTCTAGAAGCCAAAATTTTTAAATAAACATAGAAAATTTTATCATGTATGAAAACCATTATGTGTTTATGTGCATACGTGATTTCCTGTTTATTTTAGGCCTTATGTGTTACTATTCATTTTGATCACGTACTTACTTGTACGGTTATATGTGTGACAGATGTCGCACGAACACGAGGTCATAGAGATCCACGACTCAGGTTACGAACCAGATTTCGAGACTTCACCCAGATCCATCATACCAGAGATACCTATCACGACACCACAGATGGGTTTTACTGCCGAGCTTACCTCATCTTTCCATGTCAACCCTGCTGCCTTTGCCAGCCAGGTAGACCCCCGATACGCTTTCACTAGTAACGGGTGGATTGATGATGACGATGATGCCCCTCTCTCAATTCATGAGACGGGACAATCATTAGGCATTGTACCAGCTATCGATGACGTGATTAGAGGTGTCCCTATTGTCGGAGGATCTCTCAGTATCGCACCAGTGGTGGACGCCACTATTATCACGGCTCAACCGTTAGAGCCATCAGTCATCCCACTTGCTGTTGTGATCGAGCCCGTAACTGAGATCCCTCCACCTGTTTTATCTGAGTCATCTTTACCTGTCATATGTGACACCTGTGTCACTTCAACCATCAAACAAATTCCAAACCAATGAAATATTGTATTTCATACTTGTGATTTGTAAAAATATGTGTATCGTTTGCATATATCAACTCTTGTTCGATTTTAAGCTTTAAATCGCTTTCTGGAGGGTTATACGCGCTCTGATGCGTAAATATAACCAGTTTAATCCAACGAACACTCCAGAATAGTGAAATAGGCTTAACATACCTTAAATAACCTTTACATAACTTAGAAATAAGTTTTAAAGACTTTGGTATGGCAAAAACAAGTTAATTCGCTTACAGGGACTAAACTTGACAAAGTGTGAAAGTATGCCAATTTGAACTGTAACAGACATTATGGAACATGACCATAAGTTAAACACACCTTAAATATCCTTTATATAGCTTAGAAATAGGCTTTGAGGGGTTCGGTGTGCTAAAATAAACTTTTGGGTCATTCAGGGACTAAAAGTGTCAAAAAGTGCATAAGTTTGCATTTTCGCGCATAACTTACGTTCTGAATACATCCGGACATCCAAAAATTTATGTAAGCACTAAAATATTTTATTTTAGTGTTTGGCATAAGAAAAATCCATTCGTCACGCCATTTGGATCGTTTTTCGCGCTTATGCGCATTCCGTCGTAATTAACCGAACAACGCAATCGTACGGCCAAACGAACCGACATCCGAGATATTTTTGAGCACATTTTAAGTTCCCTACACTTTAACTTCATTTTAGAGCTTTGAAATGGGGTTAACGGGGCTTAAACGTGTCAAAAATGCATCAAATAGCAAGTTTGGAGCTTCAGGGGCCTGTTCTGCCATTTTTCAAACTTTCTGGTCTGCAGGTCCTTGCGCACCTCAACACTCTGATTGTTACGGTGCGCAAGCAGGGGTCAGACACCAGAAACTTGTTTAAACAGCTGTTAACAGCCTTTCAACCCCCAAAGGCCAATGCCACATGTTGATCTCTTATGGTGAGGGGCCAATTTGGGTTCCATAACCTTCCGACAAGTGTACGGGTGAGATCAAGGCACGATATTCAAGAAACAATCCTAACGGTTCTTGTTTTCCTATATATACCCAACCCCTTCACTTGCAAAAACCCACAAGAATCTGATTTGAGAAGCTCTAAGTTGAAATCATTGTTTCATACCTGAGCTACTTGGATCAAGATTAGCTTTCGGGGACCCTTTGTAAGTGTTCCTTCGTTCTTTTATTGCTTTTCGAGTCCGAAAGTCAAACTTTGTTTGACTTTCTGCATTGACCAGTTTATGGTCAATGCGAAGTTCGTTTGAACTTCGCAACGTGATTGTAATCACGATGGTTATAGTCCTTTGTGACTATGCCTACCGATTACCACGTTGTCTAGGGTCGTAAGGGTAAGCGATCTAATAAATCGCTTATACCTTCGAACCCGACCCATTTGGTCGATCATTAGGATCCGACCAAATACCTTAGGTGACCATAGTATATAGGGAATAACCTTCCGAGGTTATACCTTATGGTCGCTTCGTTTAAGTAGTTGTATGATAGGTAGTTTATATGCCTTAGGTAAATTACCAAAATACCCCTTTGATGCCAGAATTCATTTTAAACATATGTAACATAACCTATGACCTCTAAACTGATTTATCAACAATATTAAACATGTTAAGGCATATTCTACTTGGCATAGGACTAGTTAGGCGGTCCGAACGCGTTTCACGCGAACGACGCGTTAAAGTAGCATAAGCTACCTAAACGGGTCGTATTGGGTCGTAAGCACTTAGGTTAGGTTTCATTTAGTATGTAGGCTTTGTTAAACCATATGACACGAGTCTCCATACTCGTTTGGTTTACGAACCCTCATTCTATCTAAATCCTCCGATTTAGGTCCGGTATATTAACATAGTTACCTATATTAGGTGCCGTTTGATTTCCGGGATCTCTAGCATTGCTTGGTGGTTATCCTAGGGCTTCTAAGCAATCTCAAGTGAGTACATAGACCCCTCTTTTACTGTTTTCAAACTCTTTTGGGGTGAAGCATGTGTACCAATCTGTTATTTTCATGTTTTCCAAAAGTATAATTGATTATACATGTTAGTACTTATCTGTTGACAAACTGAATGACTATCTATGGTTTAAACACTGATTTTTCAAAGACTATAACATTAATTGTTGAATTGTACTTATTTTGTTCACCAGACCGGTTGGTAGTATGATATAGCGCTATAGGATTTGACACCCCATTCCGGTTGTCATGGAATGTCTGAAACCAATTTGTTTCTCCATCCAAATAGGGATTTCCTTTGTGGTATCCCTATAGTCTCAAATGTGTATTTTGATGCACTAGGTCTGAATGAATTCTTAAATCACGTTATTTTTGTATATTTAGTTATACTCCCAAAAGTATAGTTTGATATGCTCCCATGTGTGATATTGTACAAAACGAACATATATTTTGTTAATCATCCAAAACATATTTTGATATGTTATTTACAAAACCAAAACATATTTTAATATGTTATTTATCACATCCAAAGCATATTTTGATATGTTATTTACAAAACCAAAACATAGTTTAATATGTTAATTATAAATCCGAAGTATACTTGTAATATACTACTTAAAACTATTATTTTAAACAACTAAAGTATATTTAATATACTATCTATCTAACGATTGGGTTTTGGTTAGTGTTTAGATAACGGGACGGGTGTAATGTGATGAAAACATGGTAGATACGCCGCTGGTACTTCTTATATATAAGTGTTTTCATTGCATTACATACCGTGGCGATATTTAGTACACTCAGGTCAACGATATTGGAACTGAAATATATTTTAATATATTACACATTCGATTCTCTTAAAATCCAAAGTATATTTTCACATATACCATAAGCCTTTTTATAAAAATATTGTTTTACAAACAACTTATCTTATACAAACTCATCTTTACTTGGTTATTCATTTAACCATACACTATTCTCTTATTATACATATCATCTGACCTTATTGCTTTTCAAATGATTTACAAAACAAAACAATCTACAAGGCTCGTGACTAAACTTTATTAAACATTTTCTTAAACTTACAAGTCATGAATCCTATTTTCACAAAACCTATGTATCTCACAGGCATTTTTATGCTGACGTACATATTTTTACACATGTTTCAGGTACTGCTTTGTGATGATTATTGATACATGCTACATTTAGGATGGACTCGTGCCTTAGCAACTTTAAAACTTGGAAGATCATAGTTGTACTTATTTGATTGTATTAAAACAATAAGTTCATTTATTCAATAAAACAAAAATTATTTATTCCATGGTTGTGAAACGATGATTCTGTTACAACACTCCCCGACGTTTCCGCCACGTCTTGTTGCTTTACGTGGTCGGGGTGTGACAGAAAAGTTGGTATCAGAGCCAATGGTTATAGGGAATTAGGTTATTAGTAATGCTTTGACCTAGACTATAACCTTCCTAGGACCCTAACACAAGTTTTCTTGTGTTTAGTTTTAAAACAAAACCGTCACTTATTCTTAGGTGACAACCACAATAAGAACACAAATTTCTATCCCGCTTTGAAAACTAATCATCTGTTCTCGGATGATTTATTATATGGTTTTGAACCCTATAAGTTTTCAAATCCCGTGAAAGTTGGTCTAAATAATGTGAACACGTGCAAACTGGAAGGGTGGGTGCCTGTACCTTGAGTTTTCTGTCTAAGGCTAGAGTGTTCGTACAAATCCACATAATCGGACCAGTCACTCTTACCTGGGAACTCTTGGGGTGAGTGTCCACTTATAGGCGAGCATGTCTTCGCGATACATTATTTTTTGACCTATTTACTTTGATTAATCACCGGGGTCGTTTGTTGCTTTGTAGTAACAAACAAATGACCACTATCCTTGTTTTCATCAGATTTGTTTCATCTCATTCTTTTCATCTAATCCTCTCACTCGCTTCCTTTCATGTTTCCTCTTTTAGAATGCCTCCTCGACGCGACAATCAGATGGCGAATGCCGAATTGGCGGAAATCATCGCGCAACAAATGGCTGCTGCCTTCCCAAATCTTTATGCTCAAATGATTCTAGCCATCAACAACAACAATGCTCCATGCAATTTCAAGAATTTTAACTCGGCTAAACCGCTCAAGTTTAGTGGTTCTGAGGGAGCAACTGGGCTTCTTCAATGGTTCGAGAGCATTGAGAATACTTTCCATCACGTTCAGTGTCCTGAAAATCGCAAGGTCGAGTTTTCTTCGAGTGTGTTTCAGAAGAGGGCTCTTACGTGGTGGAACGGGGTTATGAGAGACCGTGGTGCTGAGGTGGCTTTAGCCCAAACTTGGGCTGAACTTAGGGCTCTTATGATGAAGGCGTTTTTCCCTCGTCATGAACTGCGAGCTTTGGAGGGGAGTTTGATGATTTGAAGCAAGACAGTGGTGAACATCGAGCCTATACTGACCGCTATGAGTAATTGAGCTTGTTATGCCCTACTATGGTTACGCCTCTGGATAAGGCGATTGAGAAATACATTGATGGTCTTCCTGACGTAATTCAGGATATTGTTACTGGCAGCAACCCTACTATTGTCAGACAAGCCATTGAATTGTCTGCCACTCTGACTGAATCCTATATCAGGAAGCGCAAGCTGTTTCGGAAGGGCGACTCAAGACCATCTGACAAGACTGCTCAAGTGGAACCAAAGGAAGAAAATGCTGAGGTGTCCAAGAAGAAGAAGCGCAAAGCCTCTCAAAACTACGCTGTAACTGCTCAAGACAAACAGGTTGCACCAAACCAGCCAGCACAACCTCGCAAATAGCAAAACTATGTTGGTACCGCACCTTTGTGCAACAAGTGCAATCGTCATCATCTAGAGCAAGAGCAGTGTCACAAATGTACCCACTGTGGGTGGTTGGGACATTTGATCAATGTTTGTCGTTATGCAAATCAAGCTGCTGCAAACCCTGCTGCTGTTCAAGCACGGTTCCCTCCGGGGTCATGTTATAACTGTGGTGACCTTACCCACTACAGGAACAATTGCCCAAGACTTGTTAACATACCTCCAGCGCGTGGACGAGTGTTTAACATCAATGAGGCAAACATGAACAATGATGCAGCAGTGAACAATTAGTGTTTTGTATTTCCTTGGTTATTATCTTTTGACACTTCAAGACAATTCGGTTGTTACATAAATAAAGATTTGTTGTTTTTATTTCTGCAAAATTTATGCGTTTATGTGAATGCTTGATGCAACCTTATGATGTTAACCCAAAGACAAAGTACTCGTGTGGTTCTGTCATTTAATGATCACTTGTGATCTCTCCAAGAACCTTAAACACTCGTTTCTTTTAAGAAACAAAGCCAAACTCTTATTGAAAATCCCTCTATCTTTATAGATGGATCCTTGAAAATGATTAAATTGCCAAATAAAATCCACTGATTGGATTCCTGGTGTGCTTTAAATATCCATGCCCAAGGATAACGAATTAAAGAATCAAGTTAACTAAATTAGTGCTTATGTGTTTTTCTTACATGTTTTGTGGTTGTATGTGATCCATCCAAATCCTCATAGAATCTTCCATATCTCATACGGGAGATTCATAATAGGATATCCAAAGATACTATCTTAAATCCTTAATGGACTTCAACATTGTAGTTAAGTCCCTTGGGTTATAAAGTACTATTCTATAATTGGACCTCTTGAATGGTCTGGTTAAACAGATTGATTTTGAAAATCTGATTAGAAATATCATGTGATGATATAATTAAAAAGATCCCTTAAGTGGCCTATTTAAGGAGATCGTACGACGGTCTAGTTAAGAAGATCATGTGTTGATCTAGTTAAAAAGATTGTTCGTTGATCTAATTAAAAGGACCCTTTGGTGGTCTAGTCGAGTCGCTTCATGTTTGTTCAAGTGATTTTTTTTCCTACGCATTATGAAATGAACTGTGCGGACTGTGCAAGGAATTACGTAATTATGGAGGCCTACATAATTATGGAATTCAGTGCACAGAAACCACAGGAAGCTTTGTCATGTGTTAAGACCTATAGTGACAAGAATAATGATACGGGAGAAGTCTTGGACCTCGACCAATTTCATTTATTCTCACACTCCCCAATTCTGATTTCAAGCACACACAAGTTTCCTATGATAAGTCTTCATAAGAAACGTTCTTCTGTCCGTAGTTCAAAATTCCATGTTTTACTACTACAAGGAATTCACTTTGAGGGTTAACAAATTCGCTAAGAGTCCTAACATGGCCCAGAGTTTCACTTAAGGATTCAATGGATCTATTAGAAGGCGAAACCGTCACAGTGGTCTTCACAAGTTTCCTCTAGAATTAAATTTCGGGACGAAATTTCCTAAAGTAGGGGAGACTGTGACACCTGTGTCACTTCAACCATCAAACAAATACCAAACCAATGAAATATTGTATTTCATACTTGGAATTTGTAAAAATATATGTATCGTTTGCACATATCAACTCTTGTTCGATTTTAAGCTTTAAATCGCTTTCTGGAGGGTTATACGCGCTCTGATGCGTAATAACCAGTTTAATCCAACGAACACTCCGGAATAGTGAAATAGGCTTATCATACCTTAAATAACCTTTACATAACTTAGAAATAAGTTTTAAAGACTTTGGTATGGCAAAAACAAGTTAATTCGCTTACAGGGACTAAACTTGACAAACTGCGAAAGTATGCCAATTTGAGCTGTAACAGACATTATGGAACATGACCATAAGTTAAACACACCTTAAATATCCTTTATATAGCTTAGAAATAGGCTTTGAGGGGTTCGGTGTGCTAAAATAAACTTTTGGGTCATTCAGGGACTAAAAGTGTCAAAAAGTGCATAAGTTTGCATTTTCGCGCATAACTTACGTTCTGAAGACATCCGGACATCCAAAAATTTATGTAAGCACTAAAATATTTTATTTTAGTGTTTGGCATAAGAAAAATCCATTCGTCACGCCATTTGGATCGTTTTTCGCGCTTATGCGCATTCCGTCGTAATTAACCGAACAACGCAATCGTACGGCCAAACGAACCGACATCCGAGATATTTTTGAGCACATTTTAAGTTTCCTATACTTTAACTTCATTTTAGAGCTTTGAAATGGGGTTAACGGGGCATAAATGTGTCAAAAATGCATCAAATAGCAAGTTTGGAGCTTCAGGGGCCTGTTCTGCCATTTTTCAAACTTTCTGGTCTGCAGGTCCTTGCGCACCTCAACACTCTGAGTGTTACGGTGCGCAAGCAGGGTTCAGACAGTAGAAACTTGTTTAAACAGCTGTTAACAGCCTTTCAACCCCCAAAGGCCAATGCCACATGTTGATCTCTTATGGTGAGGGGCCAATTTGGGTTCCATAACCTTCCGACAAGTGTACGGGTGAGATCAAGGCACGATATTCAAGAAACAATCCTAACAGTTCTTGTTTTCCTATATATACCCAACCCCTTCACTTGCAAAAACCCACAAGAATCTGATTTGAGAAGCTCTAAGTTGAAACCATTGTTTCATACCTGAGCTACTTGAATCAAGATTAGCTTTCGGGGACCCTTTGTAAGTGTTCCTTCGTTCTTTTATTGCTTTTCGGGTCCGAAAGTCAAACTTTGTTTGACTTTCTACATTGACCAATTTATGGTCAATGCGAAGTTCGTTTGAGCTTCGCAACGTGATTGTAATCACGATGGTTATATTCCTTTATGACTATGCCTACCGATTACCACGTTGTCTAGGGTCGTAAGGGTAAGCGATCTAATAAATCGCTTATACCTTCGAACCCGACCCATTTGGTCGATCATTAGGATCCGACCAAATACCTTAGGTGACCATAGTATATAGGGAATAACCTTCCGAGGTTATACCTTATGGTCGCTTCGTTTAAGTAGTTGTATGATAGGTAGTTTATATGCCTTAGGTAAATTACCAAAATACCCCTTTGATGCCAAAATTCATTTTAAACGTATGTAACATAACCTATGACCTCTAAACTGATTTATCAACAATATTAAACATGTTAAGGCATATTCTACTTGTCATAGGACTAGTTAGGCGGTCCGAACGCGTTTCACGCGAACGACGCGTTAAAGTAGCATAAGCTACCTAAACGGGTCGTAATGGGTCGTAAGCACTTAGGTTAGGTTTCATTTAGTATGTAGGCTTTATTAAACCATATGACACGAGTCTCCATACTCGTTTGGTTTACGAACCCTTATTCTATCTAAATCCTCCGATTTAGGTCCGGTATATTAACATAGTTACCTATATTAGGTGCCGTTTGATTTTCGGGATCTCTAGCATTGCTTGGTGGTTATCCTAGGGCTTCTAAGCAATCTCAAGTGTGTACATAGACCCCTCTTTTACTGTTTTCAAACTGTTTTGGGGTGACGCATGTGTACCTATCTGTTATTTTCATGTTTTCCAAAAGTATAATTGATTATACATGTTAGTACTTATCTGTTGATAAACTGAATGACTATCTATGGTTTAAACACTGATTTTTCAAACACTATAACATTAATTGTTGAATTGTACTTATTTTGTTCACCAGACCGGTTGGTAGTATGATATAGCGCTATAGGATTTGACACCCCATTCTTGTTGTCATGGAATGTCTGAAACCAATTTGTTTCTCCATCCAAATAGGGATTTCCTTTGTGGTATCCCTATAGTCTCAAAGGTGTATTTTGATGCACTAGGTCTGAATGAATTCTTAAATCACATTATTTTTGTATATTTAGTTATACTCCCAAAAGTATAGTTTGATATGCTTCCATGTGTGATATTGTACAAAACCAACATATATTTTGTTAATCATCCAAAACATATTTTGATATGTTATTTACAAAACCAAAACACATTTTAATATGTTATTTATCACATCCAAAGCATATTTTGATATGTTATTTACAAAACCAAAACATAGTTTAATATGTTAATTATAAATCCGAAGTATACTTGTAATATACTACTTAAAACTATTATTTTAAACAACTAAATTATATTTAATATACTATCTATCTAACGATGGGTTTTGGTTAGTGTTTAGATAACGGAACGGGTGTAATGTGATGAAAACATGGTAGATACGCCGCTGGTACTTCTTATATATAAGTGTTTTCGTTGCATTACATACCGTGGCGTTATTTAGTACACTCGGGTCAACGATATTGGAACTGAAATATATTTTAATATATTACACATTCGATTCTCTTAAAATCCAAAGTATATTTTCACATATACCATAAGCCTTTTTATAAAAATATTGTTTTACAAACAACTTATCTTATACAAACTCATCTTTACTTGGTTATTCATTTAACCATACACTATTCTCTTATTATACATATCATCTGACCTTATTGCTTTTCAAATGATTTACAAAACAAAACAATCTACAAGGTTCATGACTAAACTTTATTAAACATTTTCTTAAACTTACAAGTCATGAATCCTATTTTCACAAAACCTATGTATCTCACAGGCATTTTTATGCTGACGTACATATTTTTACACATGTTTCAGGTACTGCTTTGTGATGATTATTGATACATGCTACATTTAGGATGGACTCGTGCCATAGCAACTTTAAAACTTGGAAGATCATAGTTGTACTTATTTGATTGTATTAAAACAATAAGTTCATTTATTCAATAAAACAAAAATTATTTATTCCATGGTTGTGAAACGACGATTCTGTTACAACACTCCCCGACGTTTCCGCCACGTCTTGTTGCTTTACGTGGTCGGGGTGTGACAGAAAAGTTGGTATCAGAGCCAATGGTTATAGGGAATTAGGTTATTAGTAATGCTTTGACCTAGACTATAACCTTCCTAGGACCCTAACACAAGTTTTCTTGTGTTTAGTTTTAAAACAATACCGTCACTTATTCTTAGGTGACAACCACAATAAGAACACAAATTTCTATCCCGCTTTGAAAACTAATCATCTGTTCTACCATGATTTATTATATGGTTTTGAACCCTATAAGTTTTCAAATCCCGTGAAAGTTGGTCTAAATAATGTGAACACGTGCAAACTGGAAGGGTGGGTGCCTGTACCCTGAGTTTTCTGTCTAAGGCTAGAGTGTTCGTACAAATCCACATAATCGGACCAGTCACTCTTACCTGGGAACTCTTGGGGTGAGTGTCCACTTATAGGCGAGCATGTCTTCGCGATACATTATTTTTTGACCTATTTACTTTGATTAATCACCGGGGTCGTTTGTTGCTTTGTAGTAACAAACAAATGACCACTATCCTTGCTTTCATCAGATTTTTTTCATCTCATTCTTTTCGTCTAATCCTCTCACTCGCTTCCTTTCATGTTTCCTCTTTTAGAATGCCTCCTCGACGCGACAATCAGATGGCGAATGCCGAACTGGCGGAAATCATCGCGCAGCAAATGGCTGCTGCCTTCCCAAATCTTTATGCTCAAATGATTCAAGCCATCAACAACAACAATGCTCCATGCAATTTCAAGAATTTTAACTCGGCTAAACCGCTCAAGTTTAGTGGTTCTGAGGGAGCAACTGGGCTTCTTCAATGGTTCGAGAGCATTGAGAATACTTTCCATCACGTTCAGTGTCCTAAAAATCGCAAGGTCGAGTTTTCTTCGAGTGTGTTTCAGAAGAGGGCTCTTACGTGGTGGAACGGGGTTATGAGAGACCGTGGTGCTGAGGTGGCTTTAGCCCAAACTTGGGCTGAACTTAGGGCTCTTATGATGAAGGAGTTTTGCCCTCGTCATGAACTGCGAGCTTTGGAGAGGGAGTTTGATGATTTGAAGCAAGACAGTGGTGAACATCGAGCCTATACTGACCGCTATGAGGAATTGAGCTTGTTATGCCCTACTATGGTTACGCCTCTGGATAAGGTGATTGAGAAATACATTGATGGTCTTCCTGACGTAATTCAGGATATTGTTACTGGCAGCAACCCTACTACTGTCAGACAAGCCATTGAATTATCTGCCACTCTGACTGAATCCCATATCAGGAAGCGCAAGCTGTTTCGGAAGGGCGACTCAAGACCATCTGACAAGACTACTCAAGTGGAACCAAAGGAAGAAAATGCTGAGGTGTCCAAGAAGAAGAAGCGCAAAGCCTCTCAAAACTACGCCGTAACTGCTCAAGACAAACAGGTTGCACCAAACCCGCCAGCACAACCTCGCAAAAGGCAAAACTATGTTGGTACCGCACCTTTGTGCAACAAGTGAAACCGTCATCATCTAGAGCAAGAGCAGTGTCACAAATGTACCCACTGTGGGCGGTTGGGACATTTGATCAATGTTTGTCGTTATGCAAATCAAGCTGCTGCAAACCCTGCTGCTGTTCAAGCACGATTCCCTCCGGGGTCATGTTATAACTGTGGTGACCTTACCCACTACAGGAAGAATTGCCCAAGACTTGTTAACATACCTCCAGCGCGTGGACGAGTGTTTAACATCAATGAGGCAAACATGAATTGTACTTATTTTGTTCACCAGACCGGTTGGTAGTATGATATAGCGCTATAGGATTTGACACCCCATTCCTGTTGTCATGGAATGTTTGAAACCAATTTGTTTCTCTATCCAAATAGGGATTTCCTTTGTGGTATCCCTATAGTCTCAAAGGTGTATTTTGATGCACTAGGTCTGAATGAATTCTTAAATCACATTATTTTTGTATATTTAGTTATACTCCCAAAAGTATAGTTTGATATGCTCCCATGTGTGATATTGTACAAAACCAACATATATTTTGTTAATCATCCAAAACATATTTTGATATGTTATTTACAAAACCAAAACATATTTTAATATGTTATTTACAAAACCAAAACATAGTTTAATATGTTAATTATAAATCCGAAGTATACTTGTAATATACTACTTAAAACTATTATTTTAAACAACTAAAGTATATTTAATATACTATCTATCTAACGATTGGGTTTTGGTTAGTGTTTAGATAACGGGACGGGTGTAATGTGATGAAAACATGGTAGATACGCCGCTGGTACTTCTTATATATAAGTGTTTTCATTGCATTACATACCGTGGCGTTATTTAGTACACTCGGGTCAACGATATTGGAACTGAAATATATTTTAATATATTACACATTCGATTCTCTTAAAATCCAAAGTATATTTTCACATATACCATAAGCCTTTTTTATAAAAATATTGTTTTACAAACAACTTATCTTATACAAACTCATCTTTACTTGGTTATTCATTTAACCATACACTATTCTCTTATTATACATATCATCTGACCTTATTGCTTTTCAAATGATTTACAAAACAAAACAATCTACAAGGTTCATGACTAAACTTTATTAAACATTTTCTTAAACTTATAAGTCATGAATCCTATTTTCACAAAACCTATGTATCTCACAGGCATTTTTATGCTGACGTACCTATTTTTACACATGTTTCAGGTACTGCTTTGTGATGATTGTTGATACATGCTACATTTAGGATGGACTCGTGCCTTAGCAACTTTAAAACTTGGAAGATCATAGTTGTACTTATTTGATTGTATTAAAACAATAAGTTCATTTATTCAATAAAACAAAAATTATTTATTCCATGGTTGTGAAACGATGATTCTGTTACAACACTCCCCGACGTTTCCGCCATGTCTTGTTGCTTTACATGGTCGGGGTGTGACATCATAGAATCACGCGCTCCTACTACGCCGCTATTAGTCTACTATCGTCGTAGAAAGAGGACTAGGCCTGCTGGAGATATCGCATCTACTTCATGCGCTGAGACGGCATCTGCTTTCAAGAAGCAGAAAGGAGATAGGATACACCGATATTGTCACTGCGATCAACAGCTCGCCGCTCTGCGCAGAGATCTGAACTCAGCCAAGGGTAAGGCAAAGGACCTCGAGGGACAGATGGATGGGCACGAGGAGTTGAAGGTTTTAGACGATATTGTAAGAGACCAGATGTATTGGAGAATAGTGGACCTAGAGAAACTTGTCAAGGAGATGTTAGCATTCTTAGGTTTGAAGCGGTGATGTTTGTTGTTGTTTGTTTTGATGGGTTGTATTGTAGAGATTTTTTTATACTCTTTTGTTTGGGGCCTGCGTGCCAGTTTCATTTTTGGATATTATGTGGGAATTTTGTGTGAACTTGTTATGGGTGTCGACGTAGACATGCCAAGGATAGTCGGTTTATACTAAAAACAAGTTTAATTAATTTCTATAATGAATATCAATGATTTACTTTTGGTCTAAAAGTTGTTCTCATTAATATGTGGATATTATACATACTCACTCCTATTCATGATTACTTATTAGTTTAAGCGTATTGGGATGAAGTTAAATCTATACATGCATACCCACATACTTAGTTCATTACCCCGCATACTCGCTCCCACATCCCGATCTATAATCACACATCATAAGCTCTTTTTAAATGTCTTTCAGGTATGTTTCGGATCTTAAGAATGAGTTCCGAACTCACCCGTAAGTTACCAAGCCTTTCGGTAGGGTTGAGGAACATTATAAAGACTTAACGAGGCTTGGAATGGGTCCACGGGGTCCAAATCCGAAGTAAAAAGAAAAGAATTTCATAAACTTTACATTTGCATTTGGCCTCCACCGTAAGCTACGGTGGCTACCGTGGCTTACGGTGGCCCCAAAAGCTTTACGGTAACTTTAGATTGTCTTATGGAAGAAAATAAGACCCAGCTCCCACCGTAGCTTACGGTGGGCACCGTAAGCTACGGTGATGCCCAGTTCAGCTCCCCAATTTAATACTAAAATTCGCATAACTTGTTCGTTTTGCATCCGTTTCACTTGAAACTTGTCCCTAAACATGCATAAAACAATTCCTTACATATTAGCCTAAGAACCCTTACCCGGGTCCTTAATCATTACAAATTTTATTATCGTTACCTCACTTATTCTTATTTATTCGACCCGTTTGGTCCCACAAACTACCTTCGACTATCTAGATCATTACTTCTCTTAATACCTTCATTCATTTTATATCATACATAATTTCCCCTCATTCATAAACAAGAAAGTTCTTATGTATACTAAGAAGTGAGTCGGGAGTCACTTACCTTAAGCGTTAGTGTTCATGCTTGCTTCCTCGCCTCCGCTTGACCCGTTAACCTTCCGTTCTTGAGTCCATGCTAATGTGATTCCTATCCTTTCATGTCATCGCAATCACATTATGGTTAGCATACATGCTCATTCATACTAACATTCATTTCTTTCCATTCATACATTACTTGACTTTTTATTAACCAAATACCGCATACATAAGGCATAGACTAAAAGTCACCTTGGTTCATATTCACGCAACTCAATTATCATCATACACGACACATAGATCATCTACTATGATACACATGACTTTTCTACTATTACAATCATGTCCGAAAGGCTAACCATGCTATACATTCATTGTTGACTTTCAGGAAGTCAAATGTCCTATTTACACACTTTCAACTTATGAACATGTATCCATCTTAATAGGGTAGACCATAATATTACATTATACACATTACACACTCGTATTGTATGACATCTACAACTACATGATCACTTACTTATATACACATACACATATACATACATAATCCATTCCATCCGCACTTGCATTCTCATATTTTCACAACTAACACTTTAACCCATGCTAAGCTAACCCAACATTACTTCAACATAATATCCACATGAACTATATCTAAAACACACTTCTCATGTTAGTTTACTATCAAATACCTCATTTTCACATTCCACATATATTCATCTTTAACTTACATACAATTTCATTTATCAAGCTCACCTAGGCATTTCATCAAGCACTTGGTGTGCGTACCACTATCTTAGCACAATGTACAACCCATTCATGCATGATCTTCCATGTTCTTATCTTCATTCATCAAATTCAACTAAACATCCATTTATTTCATGTCCTAATCAACTTATCTAAAATAATTCATCACATACAACATACTACATCACAAATTACACAATTATTGAACATGGTGATTCACTCACTTCATCATCCCAAATGGGTTTTACTTCGAAACATGAAATTAATCAAAATCATGCACAACACATGTTCCATAAGATGATTCTAACACATATTCATGCTCAATCTCATACAAATTCGTGGATTGATCGTAACCCACTTCCTACTAGATCATCAAATTAACTTATACAACTTACCTCATGTGTAACAAGTCTAGATGATCATGAATTTGAGTTCATGCATTAGATCCGAGCTGAATTTCCCTTTCAATTTGATGATTTTAGTGAAACTAGGGTTTGAACCCTTTTCTTCTTCCAGAACATCTATACACACACACACTATGTGTGTATGTGGTGTTTTAACTTTTTAATTAATAAAACCCATGTTTCCTACTTAACGGTTTTGGTCCCTCGTGTTTCATTTTGATTATATAAGAGACTAAAACCCATTTCTTTATATTAACCAGGTTCTAATTTACCAAACCCGCTTTTTGGGGTGTTACAAGTCTACCCCCCTTAAATGAGGTTTCATCCCCGAAACCTTTCTCATTTCCATTAAACACTAATATCCTTTCCCCTTGCCCTATCAACACGACCACTAGCCCATCTTAGTGACTACCCTTAATTTTCAAAAACCCGTCCCGGAGTTCTTGTTAGTGTCGCTTTCACTAATAGCGCTAGATTCCAACACATTTCTTAGCTAATGGTTCATTCATCATTCTATTATTTGTATTCAACATCCTAATAATATCATTCCTTCCTGTTTATTTCAAATTTCATATTATCTTCGTCGACTATACGATCTAAATTCGTAATTTATACATACACATCTACGTTTAATTTCGATAGGTATGTCGTAGTGCTAAATAACTATCCAGACTCAGTTCATGATTATTAGTATATTTAACTTCTTTCTAACAAGTCCATATTTCTCATACTTTACCTTTACATACATTCCCATTTCCTTGGCCCGTTTGTAGTGGGTCAATTTACGTATATCTTCACACTTATTATCATACTTACATTCGTATGATCCGTTTTAGCAGATCTAATATCTTCATCCCATTTCTTAGATTATATTTTATACATATATCACATAATATTTAGTTCTTGTTTTGTTATCGCAACAAAACTACTATTTCATAGTCACATATACATGCTTAACTCCAAGGTTAGCGTCATTCTAAGTTTACTATAGTTATTTGTACTATACGTACCCTTACGTTACCTTTAACTCACCTCATTTATCCTACATTACTATTCTTCTCATTTCATGCATCACTTAAGTTGCCTAAGCAAGCGCATCATGCAGGTTCTTCATACGAGAGTTTAACCAATACCTGAAATTTTCGCTCATAACTTATAAAATCTAGACCTCAATGACATAGTTCTCTCCTTATGTTAACTATAAGGAATCAAACATTCCATACTATTCCATACTCCTTCCACCATTCAATTTGCAGGGCGTTTTCAATTTACCAATTCATACTTATCCCTCATATATTAAAACATTTTACTTACCTCGATTTCATTCCATACTTCAGCGATCCGTAATTCAGATCTGTCCACATTCTTCACGAGTACTAGCCGTGCCAGGCTAGATTTCATTCATCCATGTAATGTGCCTCCACTCGTACGCATCATTCCACCAATTCGATTGGTTTCATCACATCAAGGGTTCTAACATTATCATCAACAAATCTAGCAGTTAGTACATTTCATTTCTCACACGAAACTCTTTCATTCTAGTTACTTATTTCATCAACCTTCATAATTTGACCTTTCAAGGCTAACTGACATTTCTTAATTACCGTATATGTATTGAGGCACACTTTCGTACTACTTTCCATTCTTGCTTACTTGCAAAAACAATCACTACGTCATTTAGGTATTCTTAACAAAACTTATCCTTCTCGTTCATACTCAAATCATTATCTGGGTCGTAGCCCGTCATTTATTATGGCTCCTGAGAGTCGATTACTAACACATTTAACACATAACTTGTTCAAAACTTCTTCCTTTCATTTTAAAATTTAGGTTTGTGTGCCAATTACGATCATTTTTTCATTCAGTTACTTTACATTTTCTCATGTGACTCGTTTGACGCAACCAAGGTCAAACTATCGGCACATTCTGATGTGGGCTAATTTCGTCCCCCCCCCCTTTTTATATATTTTTAAGTCCGTCCTGCGGATTCAAACGTAACATTTATACCTTTTCTTCCTTCTATGTTTTGAATCCATCTAACGGATTCAAACATGCCATTCACATCTTCCATTCCATACATGTGTTGAATTCGTCTCGCGGATTCAGACATATCATTTCTACATTTCATTTCCTTGAATCCGTCTCGCGGATTCAAACAGGTCATTCATACTTCATTACTTTCATGCTTCGAATCTGTCTCGCATATTCTAACACATCATTTATACTTTCATTCTTTTCATGTTTCGAATCCGTCTCGCGGATTCTATCATATCATTCATACTTTCATTCCTGAATGTCTTACATTTCTCTTCACCCTCACGTCTGCCTACTACCTAATCCTAATGGACATACCTGTAACAATTATCACGGGCTCACGAATGTCATATGTTTCTCGTGTACTGGCCAGGCACACAATCCACATACAAGTTTCGTGTCTTCGTGTAATTGTCACCTTATGTCCGAAGAATTAGGTTTCGGCATGTGTAACATTTCTAAAACTTCATTACCATTCTTATTATTCTATTTCATTTAAAATTTTCCTTTTACTTGATAGGTTTTACCATTACATGCACCCATATGCTAAATCTACGTACCTCGGTCAATATGTCATATTACATACCTTGGTGCCGGCGCTAGCCCGCATTCACAGATCATCATTTCCAAGAAGTCATGCTTACCTTACACATAACAAATTGTTAGTTATCTTCAAATACATACTTAAACATATACTTACCTTGGCTTCTACCTTTTGATCTTGATCGAGTCATGGATTGTACGGGTCCTTGTCACAAGAGCACACAGGTTTGAGTTCAAGTAGTTACCTCCTCATACTTGATTTCTCTCAAACCAGGGCTCTGATACCAACTTGTAAGACCCTAATTCGTATTTGACCAAAAGTCGGAGCGGAAAGTCGTACTATAAAATTTCTTTCATTATAAAATAACTTTTTTACATTATATGCATCCTTCGTACTCATTTACAAAATAAAAGCATAACTTATTTCTATCAATTTACATACTCAAGCATTCCCGTACAATCTATCATGTGACTCGGTCTTTGATCGCTACTCCTCGTGATGATAATCTGTTATTTGTACAACCTGCACCCACCACATACATTCGCAACATTAGCATACATTATATACAAACAAAATTCTTAATCATGTAGTCTCGTTACGTTCTATCCACATATACTTTCCATCCCGTTATCTTTCTAGATTTAGTCATTCCATCTGGGTGTCTAATCCTTGGCGAAACTTCAATAGAGTGCCTGCACTACATTTCATTCTCGAGGCACACTGTTAATAACGTCATTACTTAAATGTATTGAAACCACGTATGCAATACATTCATAAGTACGTACATAAATACCTAGTCACATACATACATAACTACATACAAACATACCTATTCACATACATACATACATACTTGCATCCACCTATATACATCCATACCTATACGCGTATGTACCTTCATACCTAAATACATAATGCTTACGCCCATACATAGCTACTTACGTTCATACATACACCGATACCTACATATATACCAATCTGCATACATAACTACATACTTACATGCATTCATAAAACGAATCATAACTACACTCGTGCATACCTTCGCTCACACGTACATATACTTACATAATTACATAAATACATTTATACATACATACTAACTCGTACATACCACTTACCTAATTCTCCACGAATTACTGTCATATCTTAATTACAAACCTTCGTATAATAAAACATGTACGAACAAACTTATATACATACTCACTCCTATTCATGATTACTTATTAGTTTAAGCGTATTGGGATGAAGTTAAATCTATACATGCATACCCACATACTTAGTTCATTACCCCGCATACTCGCTCCTACATCCCGATCTATAATCACACATCATAAGCGCTTTTTAAATGTCTTTCGGGTATGTTTCGTATCTTAAGAATGAGTTTCGAACTCACCCGTAACTTACCAAGCCTTTCGGTAGGGTTGAGGAACATTATAAAGACTTAACGAGGCTTGGAATGGGTCCACGGGGTCCGAATCCGAAGGAAAAACAAAGAATTTCATAAACTTTACATTTGCATCTGACCTCCACCGTAAGCTACGGTGGCTGCCGTAGCTTACAGTGGCCCCAAAAGCTTTACGGTAACTTTAGACTGTCTTACGGCAGAAAAGAAGACCCAGCTCCCACCGTAGCTTACAGTGGGCATCGTAAGCTATGGTGATGCCCAGTTCAGCTCCCCAAATTATTACTAAAATTCGCATAACTTGTTCGTTTTGCATCCGTTTCACTTGAAACTTATCCCTAAAATCCATAAAACAATTCCTTACATATTAGCCTAAGAACCCTTACCCGGGTCCTTAATCATTACAAATTTTATTATCGTTACCTCACTTATTCTTATTTATTCGACTCGTTTGGTCCCACAAACTACCTTCGACTATCTAGATCATCACTTCTCTTAATACCTTCATTCATTTTATATCATACATAATTTCCCCTCATTCATAAACAAGAAAGTTCTTATGTATACTAAGAAGTGAGTCGGGAGTCACTTATCTTAAGCGTTAGTGTTCATGCTTGCTTCCTCGCCTCCGCTTGACCCGCTAACCTTCCGTTCTTGAGTCCACGCTAATGTGATTCCTATCATTTCATGTCATCGCAATCACATTATGGTTAGCATACATGCTCATTCATACTAACATTCATTTCGTTCCATTCATACATTACTTGACTTTTTATTAACCAAATACCGCATACATAAGGCATAGACTAAAAGTCACCTTGGTTCATATTCACGCAACTCAATTATCATCATACATGACACATAGATCATCTACTATGATACACATGACTTCTCTACTATTACAATCATGTCCGAAAGGCTAACCATGCTATACATTCATTGTTGACTTTCAGGAAGTCAAATGTCCTATTTACACACTTTCAACTTATGAACATGTATCCATCTTAATAGGGTAGACCATAATATTACATTATATACATTACACACTCGTATTGTATGACATCTACAACTACATGATCACTTACTTATATACACATACACATATACATACATAATCCATTCCATCCGCACTTGCATTCTCATATTTTCACAACTAACACTTTAACCCATACTAAGCTAACCCAACATTACTTCAACATAATATCCACATGAACTATATCTAAAACACACTTCTCATGTTAGTTTACTATCAAATACCTGATTTTCACATTCCACATATATTCATCTTTTACTTACATACAATTTCATTTATCAAGCTCACCTAGGCATTTCATCAAGCACTTGGTGTGCGTACCACTATCTAAGCATAATGTACAACCCATTCATGCATGATCTTCCGTGTTCTTATCTTCATTCATCAAATTCAACTAAACATCCATTTATTTCATGTCCTAATCAACTTATCTAAAATAATTCATCACATACAACATACTACATCACAAATTACACAATTATTGAGCATGGTGATTCACTCACTTCATCATCCCAAATGGGTTTTACTTCAAAACATGAAATTAATAAAAATCATACACAACACATGTTCCATAAGATGATTCTAACACATATTCATGCTCAATCTCATACAAATTCGTGGATTGATCATAACCCACTTCCTACTAGATCATCAAATTAACTTATACAACTTACCTCATGTGTAACAAGTCTAGTTGATCATGAATTTGAGTTCATGCATTAGATCCGAGCTGAATTTCCCTTTCAATTTGATGATTTTAGTGAAACTAGGGTTTGAACCCTTTTCTTCTTCCTGGACATCGATACACACACACACTATGTGTGTGTGTGGTGTTTTAACTTTTTAATTAATAAAACCCATGTTTCCTACTTAATGGTTTTGGTCCCTCGAGTTTCATTTTGATTATATAAGAGACTAAAACCCATTTCTTTATATTAACCGGGTTCTAATTTACCAAACCCGCTTTTTGGGGTGTTACAAAGGAGGAAACCGGGAAGTCGTCGCGCAAGGCCAAAACAGACGCGAAATCTGAATGGTCGGGGCGTTCTGAGACTAAGGCAGAAGATTCTAAGAAGCGAAAGTCTGAGAGCTCGAGGAAGGAAACTGACGAGAAGCGCGACATGAAACGCAGTTTCAGGAAGGCGTACGTAGCCAATTCTAGCAGCTCTAGAAAGGATAATGCCAGAGATGGCAGAAGTGGTTCTGAGAGGAAGACTCACGAGGACGAGCAGAAGAAGTGTCGCAGATGTGGACGAAATAGGCATGCTACCCACGAGAGCTATGCTAAAAGTACTCTGGAAGGAGCGAAGCTTGAGGGATGCTTCCAGTGCGGGGAACAGGGACATTTCAAGAAGGATTGTCCTAATGCAAAGAGTCAGAATGCCTGGGGTAGAGCGTTCGAGCTAAACGCTGGGAAGGCACGTGACGATCCTGCTGTTGTCACTGGTATGCTTTTTATCAATAACCCTTCTGCATTCGTACTCTTTGATACCGGAGCTGACTTGAGTTTTGTCTTGAAAAACTTTGAACCATTTTTGTGTTCACCAACAAGTAAACTAAGTAAGAAGTACTCGATAGAACTAGCAAATGGTAAACTGATAGAAACTAGCGAAGTCGTTCGTGACTGTAGTATTCAGTTAGATTATTATAGTTTTAGTATCGATTTATTACCAGTGGAGCTGGGAAGCTTCGATGTAGTTGTGGGAATGGATTGGCTGTCCAAGAACAAAGCGGAGATTATTTGCTCGGAGAAGCAAGTGAGGATACCCCGTCCTGATGGTGGTGAAGTGATAGTTGTTCACGGGGATCGATCGAGTGGAGCGTCTAGTGTCGTCAGTGTTATGAAGATGCTCAAGATGTTGCGAAAAGGTTATCCTGCGTTCTGTGTTAACGTGGTGGATACAAAAGCTGAAGGTAGGAAGATCGAAGAGATTCCTATTGTTCACGATTATCCAGAAGTTTTTCCTGAAGACTTACCTGGATTGCCCCCTGCGAGACAAATCGATTTCCGAATCAATCTGGTACCCGGTGCTGCACCAATTGCAAAATCTCCTTATAGATTAACACCTTTAGAAATGAAAGAAATGTCGAATCAGCTTCAAGAGCTACTAGACAAAGGTTTCATTCGACCGAGTTATTTTCCTTGGGGTGCACCTGTTTTGTTCATGAGGAAGAAGGATGGATCCTTCAGGATGTGTATTGATTATAGAGAGCTGAACAAGTTGACTATTAAGAATTGGTACCCTTTACCGAGGATTGACGATTTGTTCGATCAGCTACAGGGATCCAGCTACTACTCGAAGATTGATCTGCGTTCAGGGTATCATCAGTTGAAGTTTGCTGACGAAGATATTCCGAAGACAGCTTTTCGAACACGATATGGCCATTAAGAGTTTCTAGTCATGCCTTTTGGCCTAACTAATATGCCAGCTGTGTTCATGGATCTCATGAACAGGGTATGTAAACCCTACTTGGATAAATTTGTGATAGTATTCATCGACGACATACTTATCTATTCGCGAACCAAAGAAGATCATGAGCATCATTTGAAGTTGATTTTGGAGTTTTTGAAGGAAGAAAAGCTGTATGCCAAATTCTCTAAATATGAATTCTGGATTCGGGAAGTTCATTTTCTTGGACATGTCATAAATGAGAAAGGTATACATGTGGATTCGTCTAAGATCGAAGCGATCAAGAATTGGGAAGCGCCAAAGACTCCGTCGAAGGTGCGAAAATTCTTAGGGCTTGTTGGGTACTACCGGAGATTCATTGAGAATTTCTCCAGAATAGCGCAGCCATTGACGTTATTAACCCAGAAGGAGAGGAAGTTTGATTGGACGTAAAAGCAGGAGGAAGCTTTTCAGACGTTGAAGGAAAAATTGTGTAGTGCACCTATTTTTTCCCTTCCTGAGGGAAGTAATGATTTCATTGTATACTGTGATGCTTCACGTTTGGGCCTTGGATGCGTTCTAATGCAGAGAGACAAAGTGATAGCCTATGCTTCCAGACAATTGAAAGTGCACGAGAAGAACTACACGACGCATGATTTGGAGCTTGGAGCTGTTGTGTTTGCCCTGAAGATCTGGAGACACTATTTGTATGGCACGAAGTGTATGACATACACAGACCATAAGAGCCTCCAGCACATTCTCGACCAGAAGGAGCTCAACATGCGACAACAACGTTGGGTAGAGTTACTCAACGATTACGAGTGTGATATCCGTTATCACCCAGGAAAAGCAAACGTTGTTGCAGATGCGCTCAGCAGGAAGGAACGGGAAAAGCCTCTACATGTGCGCATTTTAGGCTTGACCATACAGACGAGTTTGACCGATCAAATTCCTAATGCACAACGAGAAGCTTTGAAGGATGAAAGTCTGAGAAGAGAAGGTTTGAAGGGTTTAGAATGTAAACTGATACCAAAAGCGGATGAAGTAATGTACTTCATGAACCGAGTTTGGGTTCCACTTAGAGGTAACCTACGTGAACTGGTTATGAACGAAGCTCATAAATCCAAATATTCCATTCACCCAGGTTCTACCAAAATGTATCAGGATATCAAGGAGTTTTATTGGTGGCCAAAGATGAAGAGAGATATTGCGATCTACGTAAGTAAATGTCTGACGTGCTCTAAGGTTAAGACTGAACATCAGAAGCCGTCTGGACTTCTGCAGCAACCAGAAATTCCTAAGTGGAAATGGGAACATCTTACGATGGACTTTATCACCAAGTTACCTCATACGTCGCATGGACACAATATGATCTGGGTAATTATGGATCGATTGACAAAGTCTGCTCATTTCTTGGCGCTTAAGGAAACAGACAGTATGGAGAAGATATCGTAGTTGTACCTTAACGAGATTGTAGCCCATCATGGAGTACCAGTGTCAATCATTTCGGATAGAGACGGACGATTTGACTCCAGGTTTTGGCGATCTCTTCAAGAATCGTTGGGGTCTCATTTGGATATGAGTACTACATATCATCCTCAAATGGATGGTTAGAACGAGAGGACCATTCAGGCGTTTGAGGATATGTTAAGAGCGTGTGCGATTGATTTTGGTGGAAGTTGGGATACTCACTTGCCTTTGGAAGAGTTTTCCTACAACAATAGTTACCATGATAGTATTAAGGCCACTCCGTTCGAAGCCCTGTATGGAAGGAAGTGTCGATCACCTCTTTACTGGGCTGAAGTCGGCGAGAAGCATTTGACCGGACCCAAGCTTATCCAGGAGACCACAGACAAAATCGTCCAGATTAAGAATAGGTTGAAGGCTGCCGCGGATCGACAGAAGAGTTATGCAGATAACCGAAGGAAGCCGTTGGAGTTTCAGGTCTGTGATCGATTCATGTTGAAGGTATAGCCATGGAAGGGCGTTGTGAGGTTTGGGAAAGGGGGAAAGCTGAGCCCGCGTATAGGTCCTTTCGAAATCGCATCTCGAGTTGGACAAGTCGCGTATAGGCTTAAGCTGCCGCAAGAATTAAGTGGAGTTCATGATGTATTTCATATCTCCAACCTGAAAAAGTGTCTGTCCGATGAGACACTAATTATACCCCCTGGAGAGGTTCAAGTGGACGATAAACTGAGGTTTATCGAGGAACCAGTGGAGGTTCTGGATTGGAAAACCCAGAAACTCAGGAGGAGTAGGATTAAGTTGGTCAAGGTCCGCTGGGATTCTAAACGTGGACCCGAGTTCACTTGGGAGCGACAGGACCAAATGCAACAGAAATATCCTCATCTCTTCCCACCGAGTGCGAAAACAAAACCTGTGAAGTAGAATTTCGGGGACGAAATTCCCTAAACAGGGGGAGACTGTGACACCCGGCTCTTCAGGCTGTACTGTGCGATTGTAAAATGTGTATTGAATAGATATAAAGGCTGTATATGACTGATTATGATGTTTTTATATGATACTTAATGTGTTGGTGAGTCCAAACATTTATAAAAATTATGTTGGCAACGATAAAATAAACGCTTATCGTGTAGCGACTAAAATGCGAAATGAACGTCGGTGACCACCCGATCAGTGTTAAAATCCTAAAAATAGTCCGTTATGATTAGAATAGTAATTTTAATCATATCCATGAGGAAGAATAAATTAAAACACTAAGAAACTATATTTTTCGAGTTTTAGCGCGTACCGCGCGATACTGCCCATATTTGACAAAATACTGTCAACGCAGCCAGTCGAGGCAACTGGTAATTATTTTAGTAATAATTTTGTGTGATTATTTTTATATAATGATAAAAATAATTTAAAATGCACTAAAATGGGGTTAAAACGCTAGATAAAATACTCGGTATCCAGTAAAATACCTGTTTTTAACACAACTTTACATATATAAGTATATGTATGTATATTGTATGTGAGAGGGGAGCTAGGTAGCGGCATTGTGGGCTGCCCACATTCTCTTGATCCTCTCAAATGGCCAATTGTAATATCTAGAGAGAAGGTGGTGATGATTAAGTCTTGTACAAGCTTCAATACTCTTTCATATTTCCAAGAAACTCATTCAAAATTTCACTCTCTCTCCCTCATACTAACTCATGGCCGAACACCCCCTATTACACTTTCATTTTCATTTTCAAACTCAAATCTTGAAGAATCATGTCCATTTCAAAGTGATTTCAAGCTTACATGAAAGTTTAGAAGTGATTTCAAGGAGGTTTGATCAAGAACAAGGCTTCATATCATCACTAATCTTAAAACCCACTAGGAATCTTGAAGGTATAACATATTTTCTTTTAAATCTTGTTCTTGATTCATGGTGATGAAGTTGATAGTGAAAGTTTCTCTTGTTCTTGAATCTAAACACTAACTTAAAACTAAAAACAAATAGGTTTTTGAATGAAATAAAAATAAGTGTATGCATATATGTATGTATGGCCATGAATGGTTGTGTGTGATTGTGTAGATGTTTATGTTTTGATGTTTGTTAAAAGATTTCTTGATTTATTTGATTTCTTGAAAAGTAGGATGCATGAAGGAATCACTATGTGTTACAAAAGAATGTTCTAAAAAGTAATCTAAGATTTGAACGTGATATGTTGAAAAGTAAATTTTTGGAAGTTTATATATGTATATATATTTCATATATATATGTATAAATGTATGCATGCATATAAAAGTTGTCAAATAATCTTAAATGTGAACATATATGATGATGTGAAGGCATGAAATGATTATATGAGTATGATTTACTAAAAATCCATTTTGATCAGATTACAAACACTAAAATAAGGTTATTTTGAAGTGTTTAACGATATATAAGTTTGTTATAATGTTTACTAGCCTTGCATGTTGTACTTGGTGCTTCAGGAGTTGTAAAATATGTGAAATCGCATGATTTATGTGATTTACACAAAAACTCCACTAATCTGATTATAATCACTATTTTAATTAGTAAATAATATGTATTGTGTTAAAATATCAAGTCATTCCGAGTTAGGATGATTATAGTAACGTTTAACACAAAACTATGCGTTAAAACGGTCAAAAATCGGCTTTCTGAATGATTTTTATGAAACTTATTTAGATCAGTAAGTAAACTGATATTTTTAGTTTAAAAATAAGTATTTTAACTACTTTTAAGTTTACTTGGTGTTTGGTTAGACATACGTGACTTCCGACGCCAAAAAACGTTACCAAATTGCTAAAATACGCATTTTTCAATGAACACTAGTATGGGTAAATTTTTGGGTGAACCTTATGTGTTAAGATATGTTATGTGATTTAAACATGTGAATATGTAAATATGTTAAGTTTTAACATGATTTAGATTATGCATGTATACTTGTGCGTTTTATGTGATAGAAACGGCGAAAATCGCGTTAAATATGTAACTTGTTTGTCGAGCATAAAATTTGATACGTATAAGATATTTTATGTATACTTGCCTTAAAAATGACAAATTAGATAAGTTAACAAAATTACGCGTGTATCAATAAAAATTTATGTGAACGTTTATGTATATATATTACGACGCGCAAATCGTAGATATATTACGTATAAACGGGAATGATAATGGATTTACTTGATAACGGTCACCAATAAAATCGTTCAAGTCGCAAAACCTTAAAAAAAAAAAATATATATATATATATATATATAGGGGCTGGTTAACGTACAAATGCGCTTATCGTACATTACGTACGCTACAATCTCAGCCGTCAGATCATCTTCCCGCATTAAAAATCGCATGTGAAATTGAATTAGCACATGCGAAATTGTTACCAAAATTATCACATGCGAAATTGAATTACCACATGCGAAATTGTTACGAAAAAAGCAACCTGCTATTTCATCAAAATTATCACATGCGAAATTGAATTACCACATGCGAAATTGTTACAAAAAAACACCTGCTATTTCATCAAAATTATCACATGCGAAATTATTACAAAAAAAACAACATGCGATTTTCATTGCGGGAAGATGATCTGACGGCTGAGATTGTAGCGTACGTAATGTACGATAAGGGAATTTGTACAGTACCCTTTACCTATATACCTATATATATATATATATATATATATATATATATCTTAACGTGCCAACATAATCAAAAACGATAACTTTTCGAGAAAATTCTATAGTTATGTGACAATTCTAAGAAACGGAGAAACTTGGGAATTTTATGATATATTGATTTAAAATCGTTCCCACATATAATAGGACGTGTAAAAATCAATCTACGGGATTGCGCTATTTAAAATACGCACCCAAAGGTGAGTGTCACTAAACCCACTCTTTTTACTGCTTTGTATATATTTTAGGGGAAGAACACGTCTAAAAAGGTTTAATAATGTTTTGGATTAAAACACACCTTTTCATATAAAATATATTTTCGTTGAAAATATATGAATTTTGATAAGTTACACGTTTCGAGGTAAAACGTTTTTGATGAATATATGTTTCGAGGAGAAACTAGGGTTAAACGGTGTTTGGGGGAAACAGCCGGGTAGTTGGAACGAATTTGGCTTGGTCCCAAGAAAGTAAGTAACGGCTTAGGCTTACATTTCGGTGGGGATTTCAAGGAATTCGTACAACATCATATATTAAATTTATCATATTAGTAGGATATATATATTGTACGTGAGGCAGACATCATAGATGGTCTCAATATAGACCATGCTCCAATGGTGTCATTTAAACATTTAAGTATTGCACGCAAGGAATTGTTGGTAGATCTATCGGGTTAACAACCCTGTCATGACTGGTCGCCCCGTGTCAAGTCAAACGACGAATTTATATTCTGTTTATAGTCTAGCCTTGATTATCCCTACATGGTAAATATATAGTTCGTATTGTCTAGCTAACATACGAGTCTGAACATTGACGCTATAAATTTAATATACAAAACTTGGGAAAATGCCCTGATGTCGAGTTTTCAATTTACGACAGATGACCCATGGATTTTATTAAGGAAATAAATGGACTTTCTAAAATTATATGGATGTTTTAAAATTAACACATAATTAGAAAGCTTTTCCTTAGGATCAAATTGTTTAAATTTGAATATGTGAACTCACCTTCCTTTGTGTTGACACTTGATTTTAAACGTGTTCTACAGGTACTTAAGTTCAGCTTCGGGAATCATGGTGTATCTTGTGTTTGTTGATGCATGTTTTGTCACTTAAAATGTTGGACTAACTCTTTTAAACTTTCTGGGACAAATGTAATAAGATCCGCGAGGATCAAAGACAACTTAACTATGTGGTGGTTGTGACATGTTTTAAAACGTTATGTTTAATAACTTATGTTTTAAATAAGTCAATATGTCCAACAATTTAATGCATCGTTCAACAAGATATAAATGGTCACCAACTTCCGTCACCACAACGTTTTATATTCCGCTGCAACGTTTTTGGGGTGTTACAAGTTATCATCAAGTCTAGCTACTAATATTTATATAGATTATATATATAACATATGAATATTTTATAAAGATTACGAGTCCTATAGATCAAGCAAGAGGTAGGAGGTTAAAGTCTCTATTTAGGCACCTCTTAGTGTCATATAATTCATACATGAGGTATGGAGAATCAAGTCTTCCATTTAGGTACCTCTATTGTTCACCACTACACTTGTTATTAGAAACAACAAGAAGGGTTATGAACTAACAAGTAAATAGAGAAATAAGAACAACTAATCTATGGAAAACATCAAGAAGTGAGTGGATTTTTATGAAAGATTGCCCAAGCTAGTCTAACAATCACACATACATCAAGCTTCAAGCTTGAATACTTCTTGTGGGTAAAACCCTTTCTAAAACAGAATGTTTGTGAGGTTTTAACCTCTTATTTAACTAATCTCGGCCTTGTTTTTAAGCCAAAATAACCATTCAATTGATTATGAGCACTAGGACATAGGTTTGAGATGAGATAGCTCACGTTTGGTTAAGTTTAATAAAGTTTACATGAAAATATAAACGCACAGTCCACTTTGGAGCCTTTTTGGTGAAATTCCAGAGCTTGGTTTTCCATAGAAAACCTCGGGAAATGTTCCTAAGGTTGTTCCAAGCAAGTGGGAAAAAAGAATCAAGTGAAAAGGTTAAGAAATGAGAGAGTTATGCATACTTTTGTAAAGGTATGATTCTACTCAAACTTGTGATTAACAGCTGATTAGAGGAAGATTTGAGAGTGTTATGGATGATTTGCAAAGTGTCAAATGCTTGGATTATGCTTGGGTTTTATACGGGAGGATTATGGTTGAGTTTGGTGAAGTATTAAATGCTAAAACATGTTTAAAACTCAAACAAAACACCAAATCCCGCTCAAAATCTTGGCTGATCAACATTCTGTGACTTAGGCTGCTCTCGCGGGCCGTGAAGCCCAGCCTTAACTTGTTCGCAGGCCGCTAGATGGTCTGATGGGCCAAAGTTTGATTTTTGTTCCATTTTGGCCCCTTAACTTCCAAGTTTCGATGTTTTAGGTGTATTTTAAGGTGTTTAAGGCACAAGGATCATATCTAAGGGTGTGTTATGTATTTTGCTCATAAAATGAATATCAAACGAGTATAAACATGAATCTTTGTCGTAACTAAGTGTCAAAATTTTATAAATGTAGCATATAGTTTACAAGTTTGCAAGTTTGATAATTTTTGCACAAGGTATGAATGGAGTGTCGTATGAATGATGTTCTTGAACGTGTGAACATGTATGAAGTATAATAAACATAAATGCAACGAAAATACCAATTTCATTATGATTCAAGTCTCGGATTTACATCGATTACAACGAAGGGACGATTACTAGAATACAAAGTTACCAAAAAATAGAATTACAAACGAGGGTTTCTAAATATAGAAAGTATGAAAACGTAGGGTGTTACAGTCTCCCCTCCTTTAAGAAATTTCGTCCCGAAATTTATTCAAGAGGAAGACTTGAAAGAGTTTTGGCAAAAAGGTGATTATTTAAAATTGAGACTTGAAAATTTTGAAACGTAAAAAGTATGAAATTTTGAAAAGCGGCAAGATAGGTTTGTAAAGGGGTTTGTTTGTCTAAAATGAATGGAGGTACCAAATATAATTGAAAACATGTAGGTGCGTATATAGGTAAAGCGAGTTTAAACAATTTTGAAAATATTAAATTGGATATGTATTAGAATGTGTCGTATTAGGAAGGGGAATCTTGTAAAAAACGGTGCGTATTTTGATGAAAGTGGGGTAGTTTGCATAGGAAGTTTTAAGGATAGTATAAAATCACACATTTGTAAAAATTGTTTATTGAGAGGAACGAGAAGGTTTGGTACTTTAAATAAAGTGTTAACATTCTACTAAGTATGTTTACACAATAATAAAGAATAGGAAGACGGTTTTAAAGGTAAGGAGGTAAGTTAGGATTCGAGCGTTGAAACAGACTTGATTGTGAACGAGGTTCATATAAAAGGAAAGAATAATGGAGGATAATAGGAGTATAAAAGTGAACGATTGACTTTTAATAAATGAATGCAAGCATAAGAATGGCACAAGTATTGGGTAGACAAAAGTAGCGTGCTTAGAATGGAGTCTCGTCGTGGATAACCAGATATAATGCGTTTGTCAGTTGTTTAAAGTTTGAATTAGGTCCAAAAGGTCTGCAAAACACTGAATTTCTCATGGCACATTTTATGAAAGTTTGGTAACATGGTGAAAACACTTATATATAGGAAGTACCAGCGGCGTATCCACTGTGTTTTGACCACATTATGTCTGTTTCGTATTTGGTGTCAAGTTATGTTCCGTATCTTACCATACCCAGTAGTACACTCTATGGTTCTCATACGCCCATCCCTATAATCCCGTGTGCACCCGCGATTATTTTGATCGTCGCATGATCCGCTTAGCTTGTACTAGTTGCGTATGAATCAAGGTATACATAAATTCTGAAAATAAGATTGCGTGTGTATAGAAATGTAGCATATAAGTATGTTTGCATTCCAAATAGTATAAGACCAACGTAAGCGAATTCCCTCGGGTTTCGCTCGCGTACTGGTGCGAATGTATAAATTTTATGTTTGAATAAAAGCATGAGCATAGTATAAGTTTTAAATATGAAGACGCATGCGAGCATAACGACAAACGCATGGTTAAGAGTATGATCATAAGTATAAACATGACGCATATGAAAAATGAGTACAAATGTGAGTACAATTTTAGCACAAACGAATGACGTGAGTAAAAACACAATTCGTATAAATGAGAGTATAAACATAAGTACGAGTATAACAGAAATCGCATAAACGTGAGTATAAATGCGAGTACGAGTATAACATAAATCATATAAATGAGAGTATAAACACGAGCGTGAGTGTGAATACGAGTATAAATATGAATATGAATATGATATGAATACAAATATGAGTATAAGTATAAACATAAATTGCGTGAGTATGAATACGTGTATAGGTATAAGTATAAACATGAGATGCGTGAACCTAGATATGAACGTGAATACAAGTGTAAAACATGAATATGATTATTAGTGTAAACATAAATGTATAAGTATAAGCAAAATGTATGAGTATAAATATAAATATGAGTACGAATATAGGTACAAACGTGATTGTATAAGCGTAAAACGTATAAATGTGGATTTGAATACGAATGTAAGTATAAATACGACGTAAATGCATAACGTAAAATGTATGAATTTGAGTTACGAGCATAACGTAAGTATGAATATAAGTGTAGGCATAAAATGTACGAGTACGAATGTAAGAAATAATGATTTTGTTTATAGTATATATCGAAATGCACGAGTTTATATATGTAAAAGATGAAGAAGTTTTGAGTAAGAGAGAAAAAAATACGAGTGATATGCGTGAGATTGTTGTGAGACATTGACTAAAACGTGTAAGATGATATGCACGTGCTGTTGTTTTAGTAAAAACGTGGTGTTTCATTGTATTAAAATAGGTTGAGTTGATGTGGGACGTAGGATCTAGTTTGTGAATATAAGAGAGTAGAAAACCTCCATTGATTATGTAAATTTTACTTTGTAAACGAATGAGAATGCTACTATGGTTTTAGAAGGATTGATATAGCTTGAAATTTATTGGTTCCTATGAGGTTTCCTTGCCCATGTGTTTTGAATTTAATTGACGTATCAAGTGAGGTTTTGAAAAGTCCTAGGGATTAATAAGTTTGCATTGTCTTAAATAACTTTATTAAAACAAATTTTGAAGTTTATAGGTTCTCGTGAAAAAGTTGATCCTTAGAAAGAAATTTGGTATGTGAGCTTAGTAATCGTGAAAAGTGTTCTCAATAAAATACTTTGTTGATTTTGAAAAGCGTTTTGGTAAATGTTCGAATAATATTTGTAATATTTTACATTAAAAGTTGGTTTGATTCTCAATTGAAAAATATCAACCTTTAGTATAATGATACGAGATGAGTGTGTTTTTGTAATTACGTGGAATACGAAATTTTATGGGCAATGGATTTATTGGGCCGACTAAATTGGTAAGTAGCATTTCGTGAAATTTTTAAAATCAAGAAATGAGCGTTTACGGTAATATTAAGAATTTCATGGATGTGAGAGAATGTGAAAATAGATTGTAGGATAAGAAGTACGTTTAAATAAACAATGCATTTTGAAATAAATAGGAATTTGACTAATGATAGACGATGTGGAATTAAACATGATCGTGTTTACATAATAGAGTCTATGAAAAGAAAGTCTTGGTAATGATCACCTAGGTAAGGGAATCACCCCTATCTCGTTGGTGAGGTCGTTGTAAGGTGAGAAGGAAAATGGAGTTAGCCGTCAAGGTATGGAAATCACTCCTATCTTGGTGACATGTCTCCATTTGTTGTTGCAAAACGTGTAAATAAAATTACGTGAAATTATGCATGTTAGTAATGTATAATTATATGAAAAGTAATAGTATGATGTATGTGCAAAAGTGAAATCTCAAAAAATGGTTCAAAACTGAGAAGAGATGATTGCATCGTAAAAGATTGAAAACAATAAAGTGTAAATTCGATTTAAAACTTGGATGGTTCCAAAACGGAACTTTAACTAACCAAAGTGATCGAAAGGTCTTTTGAAATTGAGAAACATGCTTTGGCCTAATAGGTGGTATACTCTCGCCGACTCGTCGGTTAATGGTATTCACCCTTTTGGTGACTAAATGTCCCAATTCAATCGAAAATTCGAGACTTGGCGGGATTTATAAAAATCAAGGAGTGGGACTAGTTGACGAGATGCGGGTTTCACCCCTAACTTGACGACTTTGTACCCTAAGTGTGGTTAGTACTCGTCGGGTCAAAATTAAATTTTGACACATTGACGAGGGTCCACTAGAATTTAAAATTGAAATTTGAAATTCCCATAAAGATGTGGATTTCACTCCTAACTTAATGGTGTAATTTCGTGCAAAAATAGAGTTAAGTGGAATGAGAGTCGTTTACCAAATTGTGGGTTTCACGCCTAGTTTGGTGAAATCGTCTCGTTTGTATAATGCGAGTGTTTTTGAGTTTAGTGGGAATCGAGTAAAATGTGTGAGGAAGATGTATGTTAAAGATTAAACCAACAATTATAAACATGTCAAGAATGGCATATAAAGAATGAAACATTAAAACAAATCTTAACACATAATAAATCAAGTATTAACACATAAGAATAGCATATCAAGCATTAACACATAAGTGGAATATACATTTAAAAGATAAAAAAAAGGATAAATAAGAAGTAATTAAAGTAGCATGCAAGTAGTTTCGAGCAAAACGTACAAATAAGGTTCTAAAACCATAGACCAGGTAAAATCATTCCTACTTTTCCTAATTCCCTATAGTTATGGCTCTGATACCAATCTGTCACACCCCAACCGATAGCGGAAACATCGGGATGAGACGAACAAATTTCTCAAAACTTCATAACACTATGTGACAATATAAATTAAATTCAAATTTCATAAGATTGCTAAAAATGTCATACAAGAATCAAATAAGACAACACTGTTTCAAACATACATTGACAAAATAGATTAATCTAAATGTGTTTCTAAGTCCACCTAAATCTTGTTTGTTCACTTAGCATCATCTTGTCTATCGGACCTGCAACATGTATTAAAATATGATCAACAAAAAGTTGGCGAGTATACAAGTTTGATACAAAGCATAAAATAGTTTAAAACAGTCTAATGGCCCGTATCCAACATGAATCACAACATGCAAGTTACTAGTATGTTGAAATGGTGTCAAGTATACGTTCAAACCCAAGAATCCAATGCGTTAAAATAGCCTATCCCAAACGGGAGGTAACATGTTTAACTTAACAATACCCCAAGACTCGTGGGCGGTGCATTACCCCTATAGCGCTATAATTGTTAAGGTAGGCTTGTATGAAGTTAATGAGCTTATAGACACGAAAAGTTTAACATAACATACGAGATTAACAAGCATCATATAGTTTCATGTTCAAATATGGATAGAGGGTGATTCAAATAGTTTCAAGTGTTTTCGTGTGTTTATATATAGAATACATGTTGAACCCAAAAGTGTTAAAAGTAAAAATGGGTTCGAGTAAACTCACAAAATTGCATATGCTTTCTGATTTATCCAACGTGACGAGGTTGTTGAGACTAGAAAGTTGAATGTGTTCGATTTGGAGTTTAAGAGGTGTTTACATATGGTTTAAGGATTTGGAGCTTAAGGTCATGAAAATAACTTATGAAAGTAATTATTTTGTACACATAGCACATCTTCTTGACACTATTGAAACTCAAAAGAATTGTATGTTTTCATGGATTAAAGTCCATTAGAATCGTAACATGTGTATGGTCATAGGTGATGTAACATATTCTTGACAAGCAACTAGTAAGTTATCATCAAGTCTAGCTACATATATTTATATAGATAATATAGATAACATATGAATATTTTATAAAGATTACGAGTCCTATAGATCAAGCGTGAGGTAGGAGGTTAAAGTCTCCATTTAGGCACCTCTTAGTGTCATATAATTCATACATGTGGTATGAAGAATCAAGACTTCCGTTTAGGTACCTCTATTGTTCACCACTAAACTTGTTGTTAGAAACAACAGGGAGGGTCATGAACTTACAAGTAAATAGAGAAATAAGAACAACTAATCTATGGAAAACATCAAGAAGTGAGTGGATTCTTATGAAAGATAGCCCAAGCTAGTCTAACAATCACACATACATCAAGCTTCAAGCTTGAATACTTCTTGTGGGTAAAAGCCTTTCTAAAACAAAATGTTTCTGAGGTTTTAACCTCTGATTTAACTTGTCTTAGCCTTGTTTTTAAGTCCAACTAACCATTCAATTGATTATGAGGATTAGGACATAGTTTTGAGATGAGATAACTCAAGTTTGGTTAAGTTTGATAAAGTTTACATGAAAACAGAAATGAACAGTCCACTTTGGAGCCTTTTTGGTGACATTCCAGAGCTTGGTTTTCCACGGAAAACCTCTAGAAATGTTTCTAAGGTTGTTCCAAGAAAGTGGGAAAAAGAATTAAGTGAAAAGGTTAAGAAATAAGAGAGTTATGCATACTTTTGTAACTTGGTATGATTCTGCTCGAACTTGTGATTAACAGCTGATTAGAGGAAAATTTGAGAGTGTTGTGGATGATTTGCAAAGTGTCAAATGCTTTGATTATTCTTGGGTTTTATAGGGGAGGATTATGGTTGAGTTTGGTGAAGTATTAAATGCTAAAACATGTTTAAAAAATAAGAGAGTTAAGTGGGAAAAAGAATTAAGTGAAAAGGTTAAGAAATAAGAGAGTTATGCATACTTTTGTAACTTGGTATGATTCTGCTCGAACTTGTGATTAACAGCTGATTAGAGGAAGATTTGAGAGTGTTGTGGATGATTTGCAAAGTGTCAAATGCTTTGATTATTCTTGGGTTTTATAGGGGAGGATTATGGTTGAGTTTGGTGAAGTATTAAATGCTAAAACATGTTTAAAACTCAAACAAAACACCAAATTCCGCTCAAAATCGTGGCTGATCAACATTCTGTGAGCTGGGCTGCACTCGCGGGTCGCGAAGCCCAAACCCTAACTTGTTCACGGGCCGCCAGAAGGTCTGATAGGCCAAAGTTTGATTTTTGTTCCATTTTGGCACCTTAACTTCCAAGTTTCGATGTTTTAGGTGTATTTTATGGTGTTTAAGGCACAAGGATCATATCTAAGTGTGTGTTATGTATTTCACTCATAAAATTAATATCAGACGAGTATAAACGTGTATCTTTATCATAACATAGCGTCGAAATTGTATAAATGTAGCATACAGTTTACAAGTTTGACAAATTTTGCACAAGGTATGAATGGAGTGTCGTATGAATGATGTTCTTGAACGTGTGAACATGTATGAAGTATAATAAACATAAATGCAACGAAAATACCAATTTCATTAAGATTCAAGTCTCGGATTTACATCGATTACAACGAAGGGACGATTACAAGAATACAAAGTTACCAAAAAAATAGAATTACAAACGAGGGTTTCTAAATATAGAAAGTATGAAAATGCAGGGCGTTATACCCCGCGCTTAAGTTGTGGCCATTTGAAATTAAATGAGTCGGGACGCCCAGGACATGGTCGTATTAGCCCTCAAGTGTTTAGTTATCAAGCTACGGATTAAAATGACTTATTTGAATTTCTATGACATCATTCGCCCTTTTGGAATACCCAACCAAGTGGCTAGTGCCATATCCCAAGTCTTTATAAAATAAAATAGGCCAAGAGTGTTTACCTGTGGTAGTCTTTAATAAGAGTTAAATGCCATTTTAGTCCCTGTGGTTTGGGCCATTTTGCCAGTTTAGTCCAAATGTTTCATTTTTCACCTGTGGGTCCAAAAAGGTTTCACCATGGCCATTTTGGTCCACTGGGTTAACTTCGTCCATTATTTCTGTTAACGAGAAGGACAATTCGGTCATTTTATATGGCCGAATTGCCCTTCTAGTTCACAGAATTACATATAAAATGACCGAATTGCCCTTCTCGTTAATAGAAAAATGGATGAACTTAACCCCGTGGACTAAAATGGCAACGGTGAAATGCTTTTGGACCAACATGTGAAAAATGAAACCTTTGGACTAAACTGGTAAAATGCCCCAAACCACAGGGACTAAAACGACATTTAACTCCTTTAATAATATCAATATATTTAGCACAACTGTATACAAAACAATTGTGAGTGCACTAATGTCTATCGCCTCCGTCAATCCAAATCCTAGCAGAAATCAGAACAAAACATGGTTTTATAGTGTAAAATATAGGGGAAAGTCAATTTAGTAGCAAGGTGGCATTATTGTAATTAATGAGACTTTCTTTAGTGTCTCATCCTATAAATAGGGGAGGAGTGTGTCACACCCCAAAACAGTTTGGAAAACAGTAAAAGAGGGGTTCTATGTACTCACTTGATATTGCTCAGATGTCTTAAGATAACCACCAAGCAGGGCTAGAGATCTCGGAATCAAACGGCACCTAATATAGGTAACTATGTTAATAAACCGGACCTATATCGGAAGATCGGGTAGCATGAGGGTTCGTAAACCAAACGAGTGTAGAGACTCGTGTCATTTGGTTTAACAAAGCCTACATACTAAATGAAACCTAACATAATTGTTTATGACCCATTACGACCCGTTTAGGTAGCTTATGCTACTTTAACGCGTCGTTCGCGTAAAACGCGATTGGACCGCCTAACTAGTCCTATGACAAGTGTTATATGCCTAAACATGTTACATAATTAGTTATGTGACAAAAGTTTAGGTTACATATGCTAAATTACCAATTATACATGAAAAGGGTATTCTGGTAATTTACCTAAGGCATATAAACTACCTATCATACAACTACTTAAACGATGTGACCATAAGGTATAACCTCGGAAGGTTATTCCCTATATACTATGGTCACCTAATGTATTTGGTCGGATCCTAATGATCGACCAAACTGGGTCGGGTTCGAAGGTATAAGCGATTTATTAGATCGCTTACCCTACGACCCTAGACAACGTGGTAATCAGTAGGCATAGTCCCAAGGGACTATAACTATCGTGATTACAATCACGTTGCGAAGTTCAGACGAACTTCGCATTGACCATTACTGGTCAACGCAGAAAGTCAAACAAAGTTTGACTTTCAGACTCGAAAAACAATAAAAGAACGAAAGAATACTTACGAAGGGTCCCCGAATGCTAATCTCGATCCAAGAATCTCAGGTATGAAACAATGGTTTCAACTTAGAGTTTCTAAGATCAAAATTCTAGTGATTTTTGAAGTTGGGGTGGATGGGTATTTATAGGAATACCCGAACCGTTAGGATCGTTTGTCGAATATCGTGCCTTAATCGTATCCGTACAAGTGTCAGAAAGTTATGGTGGCTCATTTGGCACTCACCATAGGGTTTTGACAAGTGTCTTGGCCTTTGGAGTGTTTGAAAGGCTGTTTAAAGCTGTAAATACATCGAATCTGGTCCCGAAAATGCAAAACTAATGTTTCTGTCCAGATAAGGCACTCGCGTAGCGCGACTTCCTAGGCCCTTAGGGCTCGCGCTACGTCACTGCCCCTCTGTTTCAGAAATGTTTCAAAAATGGCAGAAATGGTCCCTGCAGCCCGTTTAAGCTATTTTCGATGCGTTTGAACCCCGTTAACCTCATTTCAAGGCTCTAAAATGAATTTAAAGTATAGGGAACTTAAAACATGCTCAAAAATATCTCGGATGTCGGTTCGTTTGGCCGTACGATCGCGATGTTCGGTTAATTACGACGGAATGCGCATAAGTGCGAAAAACGATCCAAATGACGCGACGAATGGATTTTTCTTATGGTGAACACTAAAATATAATATAGTCATGCTTACATAAATTTTTGGATGTCCGGATGTATTCAGAACGTAAGTTATGCGCGAGAATGCAAACTTGTGCACTTTTTGACACTTTTAGTCCCTGAATGACCCAAAAGTTTATTTTAGCACACCGAACCCCTCAAAGCCTATTTCTAAGCTATGTAAAGGATATTTAAGGTGTGTTTAACTTATGGTCATGTTCCGGAATGTTCGTTACAGTTCAGATTGGCATAGTTTCGCAGTTTGTCAAGTTTAGACCCTGTAAGCGAATTAACTTGTTTTTGCCATACCAAAGCCTTCAAAACTTATTTCTAAGTTATGTAAGGGTTATTTAAGGTATGTTAAGTATATGTTGATGTTCCGGAGTATTTTTCGCGTTAAACTGAGTACGTTTACGCACCAGTTTGCGTATAACTCTCCAGAAAGTGATATAGAGTTTGGAATTGGATAAAAGTCAAAACATGAAAAATATAAAACATAACAAAACAAACATTGGGATCAAATAACATTTTTTTATTGATAATAGAACTGTTCATAGTGATTACAAGCACAGTTGTTACAGTCTCCCCTACTTGTGGAAATTTCGTCCCGAAATTTATTTAGAGGAAACTCGTGGAAAAAGATGGGTATATTTCGCCTTCATTTGATCTTCGCGTTCCCAAGTAAACTCGGGTCCACATTTAGCTTCCCAGCGAACTTTGACCAAAGGAATGCGCTTGCGTTTAAGCCACTTGACTTCACGTTCCATGATTTCCACAGGTTTCTCAACAAATTTCAGTGTTTTACCAACACGAATTTCGTCAAGTGGTATGTGGAGGTTCTCATCAGCTAAACACCTCTTGAGATTGGACACGTGAAAAGTTGGATGAACATTTCCAAGTTCAGGAGGTAACTCTAGTCTGTAGGCTACCTTTACGATTCTTTCGACGATCTTGAATGGTCCAACGTATCTAGGTGCAAGTTTTCCTTTCTTTCCAAATCTGATCACACCTTTCCAAGGTGGGACCTTAAGTAATACTCGATCACCGACTTGAAATTCCAAGGGTTTGCGTTTTGGATCCGCGTAACTCTTTTGACGGCTCATAGCTGTCTGAAGGTTATCGCGAACTTTCTTAACCTTGTCAGTTGTCTCTAAAATGAGGGCAGGTCCAGTAAGTTGAGCCTCGCCAATCTCATTCCAGCAGACTGGTGAACGACATTTTCGACCATAGAGAGCCTAGAAAGGAGCCATTTTGATGCTGGTGTGATAACTGTTGTTGTAGGAGAATTCAATCAGTTTAAGATGTGAATCCCAACTACCACCAAAATCGATCACACAAGCCCTAAGCATATCCTCCAGAGTCTGGATTGTTCTTTCAGACTGACCATCCGTTTGCGGATGATAAGCTGTGCTCAGATTAAGTTGGGTCCCCATAGCAGATTGCATGGTTCCCCAAAAATGAGAAGTGAAACGAGCATCTCTGTCAGAAATGATGTTCAAAGGAACACCATGTCGAGCTACAATTTCATCCACATAGATTTTAGCAAGTCTGTCAGCAGGAAAATCCTCACGGATTGGCAAGAAATGTGCTGACTTTGTAAGACGATCAACGACTACCCAAATGGCATCATGACCTTTCTTTGTGCGTGGAAGTTTGGTAACGAGATCCATAGTAATGTTTTCCCATTTCCAAACTGGGATCTCTGGTTGCACCAATAAACCTGAAGGACGTTGATGTTCAGCCTTAACCTTAAGACAAGTAAGGCATTTTGATACGTATAAGGCAATGTCTTTCTTCATACCAGGCCACCAATACTGAATACGAAGATCCTTATACATCTTATTTGAGCCCGGATGAATAGAATAACGAGACTTATGGGCTTCATCCATAAGCAAGGTACGAAGATCATCCTGGCTTGGGACCCACAAACGGTCCATGAAGTAATATGATCCATTGTCCTTCAGTTCCAGAGCAGGTGTTATGTGATAGGGAAATTCCTTAACCATCAAACCTTGTGAAACACAAGATTGTTGAGCCTGAGAAATGCGGGCTTGGATATCAGATCGAGCTTGACTAACAGATTGAACACGTACACAATGAAGCTTAGTACGTTCCTTACGACTCAATGCATCAGCTACGACATTCGCCTTACCAGGATGGTAGCGAATTTCGCAGTCATAGTCGTTTAAAAGCTCAACCCAACGTAGTTGCCTCATGTTGAGTTCTTTCTGATTGAAGATATGTTGAAGACTTTTGTGGTCTGTGAAAACCACACATTTTGTACCGTACAAATAGTATCTCCAGATCTTTAGAGCGAAAACAACTGCACCCAACTCAAGATCATGAGTGGTGTAGTTCTTTTCATGTATCTTCAACTGCCTCGATGCATATGCTATGACTTTGTTCCTTTGCATCAGAACACAACCAAGGCCTAATTTCGATGCATCACAATACACGACAAAATCATCATCACCCTCAGGCAATGATAGAACAGGCGCATCGCAAAGCTTCTGCTTCAAGCGTTGAAAAGCTTCCTCTTGTTTGAATCCCCAATCAAAGGGTTTGTTCTTCTGAGTTAGAGCAGTTAGAGGAACTGCAATCTTTGAGAAGTTCTCAATGAAGCGGCGATAATAACCCGCTAGACCAAGAAAAGAACGAACTTCAGTAGGAGTAGTAGGCGTATCCCAATCCTTAATCGCACTGATCTTGGAGGGATCTACATGAATACCTCGTTCGTTGATAATATGTCCCAAAAATTGAACTTCTTTAAGCCAAAATTCGCACTTGGAGAATTTGGCGAAAAGTTGCTCTTTCTTTAGGAGTTCCAGAGTAAGACGAAGATGTTGCTCGTGATCAGCTCGCGTCTTAGAATAAATCAAGATGTCGTCAATAAAAACAATGACGAACTGATCCAAATAAGGTTTGCAGACCCTATTCATTAAGTCCATGAAAACAGCCGGAGCATTAGTCAAACCGAATGGCATGACTGTGAATTCATAGTGCCCATAACGAGTGCGGAACGCTGTCTTGGGAATATCTTCTTCATGCACCCGAAGTTGATGATACCCGGAACGCAGATCAATCTTCGAAAAATAAGAAGCACCTTGTAACTTATCAAAGAGATCATCGATGCGAGGTAGGGGATATCGATTCTTGATAGTAAGCTTGTTAAGCTCACGATAATCGATACACATCCTAAAGGATCCATCCTTTTTCTTGACAAAAAGAACGGGAGCACCCTAGGGTGAAAAGCTAGGACGGATAAAACCTTTGTCAGAGAGCTCCTGAAGCTGCTTAGACAACTCTTGCATCTCAGACGGTGCAAGACGATATGGAGCTCTGGCAATGGGATTTGCACCAGGTACGAGATCAATGCGGAACTCGACTTGGCGTGCTGGAGGTAGACCAGGTAACTCTTCAGGGAATACTTCAGAATAATCCCGAACGACAGGAATATCTGAAATAGACTTACCCTTGCCTTTATCTGCTGTAACCTGTGCTAAGAAAGCCACATAGTTCTTCCGCAGATACTTCCGAGCTTTAAAACAAGACATAAGCTTGAGACCACCGGTAGGCTTCTCACCATGCACCTGTAGGATCTCTGCTGTCGAAAGTGGCACACGAACAATCTTCTCAGAACAAACTATCTCTGCATGATGCTTGGATAACCAATCCATTCCCACAATGACGTCGAAGCTTCCAAGTTGCATAGGCGTGAGGTCGATAGGAAAAAGATGGTCGTTAAGGTTCAATTGGCAGTTGCGTAGAACAGAATCAAGAACAATGGGTTCACCACTAGAAACTTCTACAGTCAAAGGTTTTCCTAGTTTCGTTCTAGACACGCGAAGCATAGGCTCAAAAGACAATGACACGAAACTCTTATCGGCACCAGAATCGAAAAGAACAGATGCAGGCTGATTATTAATAAAGAACGTACCGTTCACCACATTATCGTCCGCCTGCGCCTCTTGGGCATTCATGTTAAAGGCTCGGCCTCGAGCCGGAGCCTGATTCTGGTTCGCATTCTAGTTGGCTAGTCTTGGGCACCGGTTCCTGTAGTGGGTCAGATCCCCACAGTTATAACAAGCACCCGGTGGGTAATATGGTCGTGCAGCTTGACCCTGTTGCTGAGCAGGAGGCTGAGCAACTTGTTGAGCCGGGTTCTGAACTGCGCGATTCTGAGCAAACCGACAAACATCGGCAAGATGACCTGACTTCCCACAGCTAGTACAGAAACGGCACTGATGTTGCGGCTGATGGTGACTGTTTCATCTGTTGCACAAAGGTGCATTCCCTGAATAGGGTTTCTTCGCTGGAGGCTGTGCGGGTTGGTTGGGAGCTGCCTGGTTAGCTTGGGCAGTGACAGCATAGTTTTGGGAAGCCTTACGCTTCCTTGCCCTCTTTGAAGAACCAGAGTCCTTTCCGTTCTTGTTTTGACCTTTCTTGCTATCCCCCTTGTCAGCCGGCTGTTTCTTGCCCTTGTCACCCTTCCTGTGTAACTTGTTCTTCCGAATCTGCGACTCAGTCAATGTCGCTGATAACTCGATCGCCTGACGGAGTGTGGCAGGGTTACTACCAGTAAGGATGTCTTGTACCGAGTCAGGTAGGCCGTCGATGTATCTTTCGATAGCCTTGTCGAGTGGGGTAACCATTGTTGGGCAAAGCAGACTTAACTCCTCAAACCGATCAGTATAAGCCCTGTGCTCACCACTATCTTGCTTCAACTCATCAAATTCCTTCTCCAAAGCTCGCTGCTCATGACGAGGACAGAATTCCCTCATCATAAGAGCTCTTAGTTCAGCCCATGTCTGTGCCAAGGCAATCTCAGCACCCCTATCTCTCATAACCCCGTTCCACCATGTCAAAGCCCTCTTCTGAAAAACACTCGAGGAGAACTCGACCTTGCGATTATCCGGGCACTGCACGTGGCGAAAAGTATTCTCTATGCTCTCGAACCACTGAAGAAGCCCAGTCGCTCCTTCAGAACCACTAAACTTGAGTGGTTTAGCCTGGTTAAAATCCTTGTATTTGCATGGAACATTGTTGTTGTTGTTGGCTTGATTCCATTGAGCAAAGAGATTTGGGAATTGAGCAGCCATCTGCTGCGCAATAATTTCTGCCAGTTCGGCAGTTGCTATCTGGTTGTCGCGTCGAGGAGGCATTCTAAAAGAGGAAAACATGAAAGGAAACGAGTGAGATGATTGGATGAAGAGAATGAGATGAAACAAAATCAACAAAAGCAAAGATGGTGGTCATTCGTCCGTATCACAAAGCAAACAAACGACACACAGTGACTAATCAAAGTAAATGGGTCAAAAATAATGTATAGCGAAGACATGCTCGCCTATAAGTGAACACTCATTCCAAGAATTCCCAGGTAAGCACAACTGGTCTCACGTCTGATGAGATGTATACGAAGTGCTTGCCTAGATAGAAAACCCAGAATACAGGCATTCACCCTTCCAGTTTGCACGTGTTCACATTATTTAAGACCCAAAACTTTGACGAGATTTTGAAAATCTGAAGGCACAAGGCCAAAAACCAAACTGAAAAGGGTTCAAAACCATATAACAGAGGGTTCAAAACCTTGTAATAAATCATTCAAAACAGGAGATTGTTTTTCAAAAAAAACGTTTCGGAAAAATTTTGGTTCCTTGTTTTGTTAATCACCTAAGGATAGGTGATGAACATGTTTTAAGATCTAAACACAAGATAACTTGTGTTAGGGTCCTAGAAAAGTTATAGTCTAGGTCAAAGCATTACTAATAACCTAATTCCCTATAACCATTGGCTCTGATACCAACTCTTCTGTCACACCCCAAAACAGTTTGGAAAACAGTAAAAGAGGGGTTCTATGTACTCACTTGATATTGCTCAGATGTGTTAAGATAACCACCAAGCAGTGCTAGAGATCTCGGAATCAAACGTCACCTAATATAGGTAACTATGTTAATAAACCGGACCTATATCGGAAGATCGGGTAGCATGAGGGTTCGTAAACCAAACGAGTGTAGAGACTCGTGTCATTTGGTTTAACAAAGCCTACATACTAAATGAAACCTAACATAATTGTTTATGACCCATTACGACCCGTTTAGGTAGCTTATGCTACTTTAACGCGTCGTTCGCGTAAAACGCGATTGGACCGCCTAACTAGTCCTATGACAAGTGTTATATGCCTAAACATGTTACATAATTAGTTATGTGACAAAAGTTTAGGTTACATATGCTAAATTACCAATTATACATGAAAAGGGTATTCTGGTAATTTACCTAAGGCATATAAACTACCTATCATACAACTACTTAAACGATGTGACCATAAGGTATAACCTCGGAAGGTTATTCCCTATATACTATGGTCACCTAATGTATTTGGTCGGATCCTAATGATCGACCAAACTGGGTCGGGTTCGAAGGTATAAGAGATTTATTAGATCGCTTACCCTACGACCCTAGACAACGTGGTAATCAGTAGGCATAGTCCCAAGGGACTATAACCATCGTAATTACAATCACGTTGCGAAGTTCAGACGAACTTCGCATTGACCATTACTGGTCAACGCAGAAAGTCAAACAAAGTTTGACTTTCAGACTCGAAAAATAATAAAAGAACGAAAGAATACTTACGAAGGGTCCCCGAATGCTAATCTCGATCCAAGAATCTCAGGTATGAAACAATGGTTTCAACTTAGAGTTTCTAAGATCAAAATTCTAGTGATTTTTGAAGTTGGGGTGGATGGGTATTTATAGGAATACCCGAACCGTTAGGATCGTTTGTCGAATATCGTGCCTTAATCGTATCCGTACAAGTGTCAGAAAGTTATGGTGGCTCATTTGGCACTCACCATAGGGTTTTGACAAGTGTCTTGGCCTTTGGAGTGTTTGAAAGGCTGTTTAAAGCTGTAAATACATCGAATCTGGTCCCGAAAATGCAAAACTAATGTTTCTGTCCAGATAAGGCACTCGCGTAGCGCGACTGCCTAGGCCCTTAGGGCTCGCGCTACGTCACTGCCCCTCTGTTTCAGAAATGTTTCAAAAATGGCAGAAATGGTCCCTGCAGCCCGTTTAAGCTATTTTCGATGCGTTTGAACCCCGTTAACCTCATTTCAAGGCTCTAAAATGAAGTTAAAGTATAGGGAACTCAAAACATGCTCAAAAATATCTCGGATGTCGGTTCGTTTGGCCGTACGATCGCGATGTTCGGTTAATTACGACGGAATGCGCATAAGTGCGAAAAACGATCCAAATGACGCGACGAATGGATTTTTCTTATGGCGAACACTAAAATATAATATAGTCATGCTTACATAAATTTTTGGATGTCCGGATGTATTCAGAACGTAAGTTATGCGCGAGAATGCAAACTTGTGCACTTTTTGACACTTTTAGTCCCTGAATGACCCAAAAGTTTATTTTAGCACACCGAACCCCTCAAAGCCTATTTATAAGCTATGTAAAGGATATTTAAGGTGTGTTTAACTTATGGTCATGTTCCAGAATGTTCGTTACAGTTCAGATTGGCATACTTTCGCAGTTTGTCAAGTTTAGACCCTGTAAGCGAATTAACTTGTTTTTGCCATACCAAAGCCTTCAAAACTTATTTCTAAGTTATGTAAGGGTTATTCAAGGTATGTTAAGTATATGTTGATGTTCCGGAGTATTTGTCGCGTTAAACTGAGTACGTTTACGCACCAGTTTGCGTATAACTCTCCAGAAAGTGATATAGAGTTTGGAATTGGATAAAATTCAAAACATGAAAAATATAAAACATAACAAAACAAACATTGGGATCAAATAACATTGTTTTATTGATAATAGAACTGTTCATAGTGATTACAAGCACAGTTGTTACAGAGTGTTAGTCATTTAGACTTTTGGCACTTTAGAAGATCTAGAGAAAGTGCTACAAGGTGATTCACAGTGCTTGTATCTTGTCAAATATTCAATCGAATCATCATATTATTACGTTCTTGTGTTCGGTCCACACACGTGCACGGATTCCGCACGTCGTACGTGTCGTTTCGCAATCGTTCGAGAGTCAAACACGATCCTACAACGCGTTCATAAATGGTCTCAGAATGGGAGATCGACTGCACGGATCAAATCTACAAGAATCTACGTGATTTCACCAGTTTCAGAGTCGAATTTGCATCAGATTCATCAAATTTCTTCTTCTACCCATTTTCTTCACTTTTTGACACAAAAACTCAAAATTAACAAGGTTTTCACGGTTAAAAATTGCTGAGTTTTTGATATTTTGTGCGAAAATCATTGTTTTACAACCCTACAAATTTTCATAACAAAATTCGAAGTTTAAGTGGTCCAAATCTAAGATTTTTTGTCCGAAAAAATGGTTTTTTTGCCGTTGTTCTTATCCATCCGGATGGTCATTCGGACCAAGTTTAAAGCCATCCGAACAGAAACTAACCCATTCGAACCATTTTTTTGGATGACCATTCGGAAACTAATACATTAATCATTTGTCGGATGACCATTCAAAGATATAACCCATCCGGACTGCTTGATAATTTTCATTCGGATGACCATTCGAAGCTGATAACCCATCCGAATCAACTACCGTGTATTCCCATCCGAATGGTTCTAATAATTCAACATATGACATAGTTGTCGGTCGTTCATCATTCTCGGTCCAATTAACAGCAGCCCATTTAATACAAACATCAGACTATCATATGAAATTGTCAGAACCTTTAAAATTATGGCCCAATTAAAATATATATATGAGTGGAATGTTCGACCCAATCAAGTGATATCAATAATAAAGCAACAGTTCAGTCGGTGATTAATCAGTCCATTATCTCTTGCGGCCCATGTGCTTGTAGGAGATTAGGCAGTCGACAAGAATATTGATTCGAAAGTCTAACAAATTGCATGTGATATTTTTTGATTCTTTGGTCCAATTACGAATCAAGATATCTGACATATTAGTGGGTGCTTGGCTCAATAATGTTGTAGTTTTCGGAGGAAGTTTGTTTTTATCAAAGCTGATTTAACGAAAATAAATAAATACAACATAGTTCATCCGCTACCAACAAGTGTCTTCATCCGAATATTATTTCAAGAGAGATCATCCGAACCAATTTAAAGGCCCAATCAAAATTTTGTTAAGTGAGCTTCGGTGTTAGTTGGTTGTTCATTTATGGTCCATTCGAACAACTGGATTTTAGTTTTTGAGACATCCGAATAATATAGTTCATATGTTGTGTATTGCATTCTGTTAATAGTTGCTGTTACAAAGCTCATTCAAGATCATCTGAATCAAAAATTGTGCAAGGCCCATCCGAACAGGAGTTATTGATTGAATTGTTTGAGATTTCATCCGCTAGTTTGGGTTTATTTTTTGGTTCATACGGGCCCAGATTAACAAATTGTCCATCCAAACAGAACTTCATCCGGACCTTGTGATTGTTGATTGGTTCATCCGAATAAATATACCAAGTCATTGTCCATCCGTGGAAAGTTATAAACGGCCCATTCGGATCAAAAGGAAGATAATTCATCTGAGCTCAATTGAAAGGCACATTTGGACATCACAGATTTGATACGACGAAATAGATTGGCAAAGATTTATTGTTGGTTAAATTTTCAAAATCTGATTAATTGTTCAACGTTTTGCAGGTGTGAAAATCAAAGTGATACACGAAGGAGAAAAACGAGGAATCGAAAATCACGGAAGAAGTGAAAGTAAAAACGAAAGAAGAAATTCTGAAAGAGAAAACGGATAGAGAAAGATTTTTTGCAGATTGCAGAATTGAAAAGATGCATGAAGAGTTTGAAGAAGCGAAGTGTTATGGAAGGTGGGATAAGAAGAGAGAGTGTTATATCAACCACAATGGAGATCCAGTCGTTCATAGACAAGAGGTGGTGTATAATGATGTGCTGGCTGTTATGCCTCTATCCGGAGAATATTACTCAAATGTTGAAAAAGATAGAAATTATCGTTAAAAACTGGACAAGATAATTAGAGATGTAATGACAGCAAGTCTGAAAAAGAGGGATGAAGAAAGAATGAAGAAGAGTGTTGAGAAGATGGTGGAAGATTTGAAAGAAACAGCATGTAATGAAGAAGGTGAACAGAAGAGTGAGGATGTGAAAGAAGAAGTAGCTGGTAAAGAAGAACAGAAACCAGTAGAAGAAGCTGTTACTGAGAAATAACAAAATGAAGAGGATCTGAAGAATAAAGAAGAAGCTGATGAGAAGTTGGAGAAGTCAGTTGATGTAGCTGGTGCTAATGAAGATGTTGCTAAGAAACAGCAGGAGAAGGAAGCTGATCAGAATCAAATGGCAGAAAAAGCCGAGGTGCCAATGACTAAGGTAAACATTTCAACTGAATCTTCTGAAGTTTTAAATAAAAATGTTGAACAGTGCAAGAAATGCATGAAAACGTGCAGTTCTTGTACTGAAAAAGATGAAAAATTCAGAACAAGAGATATAGAATTTACTAAATTTTAAAAAGTTTTCAAAGTTAAATGCAAAGAAATGTTAGAAAATGAAAAAGTTTTGAAAGATAATGATGAAATGCTGACACAAAAATGTAAAGCTTTAGAAAAAGAAAATGAGATTTTGAAAGAAAAGTGTTCAGCAATGACAGAAGAATGTTTGCAAAAAGAAAATTCGTTTCAAGAAATGAAAAAAGAGTATGTGAAGGGGTAAGGTCCCAAAAACCTCATATAAAGTACTTGGGAACACACCACAACCTTGTCTTTTCAGTCCCTTTTTTACCTTGCGCGGCCGCGCACTGGTTTTAAGGAAAGGGTTAAGACAAATAAAAGTCAACACTTGCGCGCCCAAAGGAAATCATAAAGCCTTGCGCCTTTCCTCCATAAAACAAAGGATAGAAATCCTGAGTTAGACACTTCCGCTTATTATCCAGACTTGGATATCATTTACCCAGACTTGGGATTTATTTAGCTGATTCCACACGATAAGGAGTCACACCAGATTACAGCAGTAATCTTCTAGAAAGGTTTTATTCGTGCACCACTAAGACGGTTATAACCGTCTGGACACGTGTCACCACCTCAGGCATCCCTGAAATCACAATGATAGCATGTAATTGGAGAGTAATCTCCACTTAATCACTTTACACGTGGCAAATCCCCAGCCATCGATCTAAACCACGATCCGTGTGCTTTCACGTCGGATCAAGGAGCTTGACGGAAGGAAATGCAACCGCTTACGAGGTTAGCATCTTCCGTCAACTTTTCACTAACTGGTTTTCCCGCCCAAAGACTCCCGGCTATAAATATAAGAACCATTCAGGTATGAAATTCAAGTTACATACACTTCTACAATACATCTTCTTCTTCATATCCGATACTTATTCTCACACCAGAGTCGGGTCAAGGAGAGAACCCCTTTCTCCCCTTGACGAGGCTAACAGTGCTTATTTTTTTGCAGAGTTCACCGGAGAAGGAGATCAATTGTAATCGAATCAAACGAGAGAGAACAAACCCCTTTATGCAGATCCAAACCCCCTAGATATTTCGATCCCGGTCGTTTACCTAGTGTTTCTTCATTGGCGCCCACCGTTATTCTCTGTTTCACCCGTTTTTCTCTTGTTTTTCGATTCATTTCGTTGACTACATTTGCTCATGGAAGAGACATCAGCTCACCGTCAAACCGGCCCTCGGCCGAATTTTGGTAACAACGTCCAAACTGAAGGAATTCCGGAGGAAGTCTCTAATGATAATGAGGTCCAATCCAATCGAGGCAACGAGCCTATCACTCCAGGAATGTTACCAGTGGATCCTGTTCAATCAATTTTACCACCAGGAGAAACTCCAATCTCCTGGTACGTTAGGTCTCAAGGGGCACTAAACGCAGTATACACACAGCTGTGTGCACAGACTGCTCCCCTAACTCAATCACGGAGACCAGGATCTCGTGCTAATGCTTCTCAATGGGAGGATTCAACTTACGAGAATACAGAAGTTTACTCCAGATCTGCTTCAAAACATGAGTACACTCAGTCAGGAAGTCATCAGAGAGAGTATCGTGACGAAGCACACCCCCACCGCAGACAATCAGTCCATTCCAGACTAGGTCCTCAACGAAACACTCACACCGATGAATCTGATCCAACCTATCGTGTGAGTGAGAATACCAGTGTGTTTAACCGCTTGCAGCCCAATCACAACAAATGCAGACCTCGAGCGGTTTACAACCCGGAGGCCGAGCATAATTATGATTTGATTTACCGCCCTGCGGAAGCAGCAGATAATTCAAAATTCATCATGGAAATAGCTCTCGCGCCGCTTGAGAAAGCAAAGTTACCATCTAATGTTGGAAAATTCAACGGGTTGACAGACCCAGATGATCATTTAAGAGTGTTTACCAGCGCAGGTCTGGTTGGGGCTGGACCCTCCCATTATGGTGCCATTTGTTCGTACAGACCCTAACCGGCGCAGCGAGAATCTGGTTCGATAATTTGCCAATCGGACAGATCACATCGTGGAAGGATCTGCGCGAAAAGTTTCTGACACATTTTAGCCAACAACGGCGTTCTATTCACGATACATCTGATGTCATGAACATTTGGCACCATGACGACGAAAATCTGGAGGATTTTATCACCAGGTACAACAAAGAGGTACTGGAGATTGGCGGTGTTCATGAACAACTAATCCGCGCTCAATTCAAGTACGCGGTTAGGTACGATGACATGATTAAGGTCTTATCTGGAACAGAAGGCCTTCCAAAAAGTTGGGAGAAGGTAATGGTGGCGGCCAAGGTTTACGCGCAAACCGAAAAAAACCTTACCACAAACAGACCACCACCACCACATAATAGACCCGCGGACTTAAGCTCAACTGGCGAGAGAAAATTTAAGAAATCATGGCACGAGTCTGGCTCAGGAAATCGTTCCTCTGAAGATGCCCGAGCAACGATCAACAAACTCACCGCACAGAGGGAGTCTAAACAGGAGAATAGGGAGAGGCAGTGGACTCCCCTAATTAAGACCCCGGCGGAAGTCTTGAGCACTGAAGACTATCAATTCAAACCTCCGATCCCCATGAAAAATAAGTGTGGACAAGACCCTGCCCAATACTGCGAGTATCACAAGGACAGCGGGCATCCCACTAACAACTGCATTTCTTTACGCACAGAAATAGTGAAAGCCCTCAAAAGCGGCGAGCTCACACATTTGCTCCAAAATGTGCACAAAGAAATAAAGCAGATAACTCGGGGAGAGGAGGGCCCAAGCAAAAGAGCAAAAACTTAAGAAACAACTCTATGAATTCACCGCTGGAAAACATGATTTATCAAACGAAGCGGGAAAATTAGAGTAAGTTAAGTTTCATATATTTATTTTAGCAAACTTTGTAATGGCCTCTGTGCCCTATCCCTAAATAAAAAGCAAAGTTTCTATTATTCTTGTGTTTCTTACAAAGTGCATGCAATTTCTTTTGGTAAGCGCAAAAACATTATGGTAAACACAAAAAACCAAATCTCATGAACAGTCAGTGATCATATCACACAAGACTATACGTTCACACATGAGCATTACACCAACTTTATTTGCCTTACCTAATCAAAGCAATTGTGTCCATGCAAAATATTGTAAAATTATCAAACAAAACGATTAGAAACATCATGCTATTCTCAGCGTACAAATACGCCCTAAAAACTATCAAACACGGCAGTGTTTTAGTTACTTGCGCAACGGCGCACCAAAAAGAAAATTGTTCAATACATTTTTCAACCTACGCTAAATCTTCACCCTCATCCGGAAAGATTTCCTTTAGTTGTGTTACGTAATCATCAGATTGCAGTGCAACATTTATCAGATCCATAACCGGGAAGTTGCAAGTTGTTAAATTCTGTCTTTAAGGCAGCAAGCGCAGCACCAGTATCCACGCCAAAAGTTGTAGATCTACTAACATCCCAGTCAACCTTTAAAGCGCTATTTACATGATGAGAGCATTCAGCATATCCTTGGGCATACCCATCTCTTCGCGCAGCAACCACTAAACGCGCAACGGTTTTATCAAGCTCTTCAGAATTTAGCACTGATTCAGCAACCTGCGGAAGTAGGAAATGGTGAATAACAAGAAAGCGCATAAACAGTTCCACAACAGAAAAGAACAAGCAACTTACACAAGCAATTCCACGATCTTTTAACCACGCCATATCACTCTTTAAAGGCTCAAGCTCGCTCTCCGCCGTGGCTCACGCCGTTTCAGAGTTTTCCAATTTTTCTTCAGGTTCGGTCAAACGGCGAGAGGTTTCAGCCTTTTCAGAATGCGCAAGCTCCAGATCCTTTTTAAGTTGTTCCTGGCCAGAAAGCAAAGCAGTAAGTTCTTCTAACTCTTTATCTCTAAGGGTAAGAGTGGCGCAAGCTCGTACCTCTCATTGCTCACTGCGCTCCCTATGAGAACGCGCTTCTTCTAAAGTAGCTTCTGCATCAGCTTTCTCCTTTTTCAACCTTTCTATCTCCGCATCTTGTTTCTTCAACTTTTCAATCTCAGCTTTGAGATTATTGATGATATTACGAAGACTTACCTTCTCAGCATTATCTTTTTTCACAAATTCTCTTCCAGTTTTTGCGCTCTTCGAAAAGGAGGCCAGCTTCAGCTTCTGCTTTCCTCTTCCAACCAGCAACAGACCATTCCTCGGTTTTACGATCGGCCTCAAACTTGGCTTGATCAGCTTCCAATTTAGCTTTTAGCTGGGCTAAGCGCCTTTCATCACCAGTAAACTTCTTCTGGGAAACTTTAAAAGCTTCCCATTCTTTATGCATACTATACCACTCACGCACTATGCGATGAGTGGTAGAAGCATGGGAAGCAGTCTCCTCAAGGTAAGCTTGATAAGCTTGTTCATAAGACCGGCTTTCTTGAAACTTGATCTCCCCAGGTGGAAATATTCCCTGCAGCCAATCTCGACACACATGCCAATCCGAGAAAGTGTCACCTTTCTTCAAATTCCAAACAGGGGCATGAGGCTCAGCAGCATCTTTCTCCGAGTAAATCCTGTAATAATAATCCCCCAGGGTTTCCTCTGGGCGGATTGGAGAATCTTTATCAACATCAGCAAATGTGCATTGCTCCTCAACAGTAACCTTCTCAACACGCTCAGGCATAGCATCAGAAGGTTTAGGGGAAGAAGTTGAAGTAGGAATCTTCTCAGCAGTTTGTTCTTTCCCCATGTAACCCCCCAACCCGGAAAGGCTGATGTGTCACAATAATAGTATCATAAACAAAAGTAATAATTCCATTTATTTATTTATTGGACAAGGATACAACAACAACTAAACTTAAGGTTAATATACAAGCGGAGACATTTGACTTAATTAATTAACATCTTCAGATTTATTCCTAGGCTTTATTCTTCTCTCTCTTTCCCGCCCAAAGTAACCTGCTTACCTGTATATACAAAAAGTTTACGGAATGAGCCGAATGCTCAGTACGGAATAATAGGCTCAAATAACAAATAACACTTTATGCGAAAATGATACGATGCAAGAACATAATTTCATAATCATATCTTACGGATGTACCCATGAGCAAACTTAAAACGTGACAATACACAGGTAGCTACTCCTGCATAATTATCACCTGAGATGGCGAATTGGCATACCCGTTATCCACCTCCTTATACTTAAATCCTAGGATCGATCCATACGCCTCTTAATAGCCTTATGTACCACACTTGTACTTAAGAGACGCCGTGAACTGATCTCTCCGTCACGGATGGAGCACATGATGTCGATGCCATAACAACATGCTCGTGGGACACTCCACGAGAAGCGATACTCAGGGTATCAGAGTACAATTGGTCTTATAACTTATCAAAAATATTTTCATAACAAGACTTAACATATATTGGAACATGCGATAATGAGTACAACTAACATAATACTATCGCATGACATGAAAGCTAAATCCAAAGTTGTGATTAGAATAGGAATTCAACGGAATGTCAAATGAATCGATAATCAAAGACGTGAGGAATTTTTAAAAGATATATGAATTTAAGGGGTTTATAACAATTTGAATATGAAGCAATAAGTAGTGAGGGTAAGGATCCGTACCTTAACAATTCCAAAGTTATGCTACCTTGTGATAATATTTCAGATTTATACGGGCAGAGTTTAGACTACTGATTAGTCTTTTAACCTAATTTAAATAACATGCACACAACTAGGTTAGTAACTTAATACAGCCTTTACGATAACTCACGAGATCAAATTCTCACAACGAACGGCAAAGTGCGATACTTAAACATCCATCGAATTAACGACGAACGACAAAGTACGATACTTAAACATCCATCGAATTAACGACGAACGACAAAGTATAACCCTAATGTGGGCATCACTTAAACATCCATTGGATATATTGATCGATCGGACAATGAATCGTAATAGCGATCGAGTTATTACCCTGTTCTGCAGCACCCCGCTATACTTAATTAGTGTTTCGTGTGTGTTAATTGAAGTAAACAGAGCATAACTCCGTGTAGAATTGGAATTTCTTCGTCATGTTTATGCCCAGAATCAAGTGCCAGACTCCTGTATTTATACCCGAATTTGGTTTCTCCCGCGTGTCGCGACAGATGTAGGTGATTCTGTCGCGACTCGCCTGTGGTGTCAAGCTATCCTAGAGTAGCCTTGTCACCTGGGTAGCTCTGCTAAGTCGACGTTTCATGAATTCTCAATTTAGACAGCAAACTATTAAGATATTACCGAATAGGGTTTTCCCCCCCTTAGTTTTAGGGGCCCTAATCCTAATTCTGATTGTTCTGAAATTTGTAGGGTTTGTGCAGAATCACTTGGGTGTCTCAATTAGGGTTTCCTATTGGATAAATTAATAAATAATAATAATAGTTTTATTTGATATACAAAAGATAGATCATAAGATAAATGTTTAGTTTATTTTTAAATTATTTTTATTCTTTTAATTTCTAGAATAATGATTTTTAAATTTAGGGTTATTATAACTATTACCCCCTTAAAAGAAATTTCGTCCTTGAAATTTTCCAAATAAGAACATATAAGTAACGGAAACGGAATTTTCATAGCATAGTTACTAACTTATATAACAATAATCTCCTAAACACTTATGTGTATCTGAAATTCATAATTAATTTCATGACCATAATTGTCATTTACCTTACTACCATGTTCTAATGGTTCTTTCACTACGTATCTTAATAACATATTTAATTATGCAGAAGATCAATCATAGACTTACAAATAACAAGAATGACTATTGGTACTGATATCTCCTACTTAAATATGCTTAATTATAACTAAGATATATTTACATAAGGCAAACCATGAATGACCGCAAACAGAAACAAATATATATAGATCAAAGAGCAAGGTTCACCATTATCTTGACTAACATTCTATTGCGAGAATAGATTAGGGTATAGAGAGCGAATTGATTCTTCAGATTCCCATGTTGCTTCGCGTTCAGAGTGATTTTTCCAGAGGACTTTAACAAACGGAATTACTTTCTTACGTAAAACCCTTTCTTGTCGATCTAAGATGGCTTCTGGTTCCTCTTCGTAGGACAAATCTTCGTGAATTGTAAGTAACGGATAATTAATGACATGGAATGGATGATAATTATATCCTCTTAACGAGGAGACATGAAAAACGTTATGAACGTGAGAGAGTTGAGGTGGTAGAGCTAGTCGATATGATACTTCTCCAATTCTTTCAAGGATTTCAAATGGACCGATGAAACGGGGACTAAGCTTCCCTTTAATTCCAAATCTACAAACGCCATGCCAAGGTGATACCTTTAAGAATACGTGGTCGCCAATTTTAAATTCGAGTGGTCGTCTATCTTGATCTGCATAGCTCTTTTGTCTGCTCTGAGCTTCTTTCAGTTTTTCTCGTGCTATAGTGACTTTTTCATTTGTAATCTGAACTAGTTCTGGCCCTTCAATAATCTTTTCTCCAACTTCATCCCAGCATATCGGTGCTCGACATTTCCGACCATACAAAAGCTCAAAAGGTGCCATGCCAATACTTGCTTGCCAACTATTGTTGTAAGCGAACTCAACAAGACATAGATATTCATCCCAATTTCCAGACCATTCAAGTGCACATGCTCGGAGCATGTCTTCCAAGGTCTGAATCGTGCGTTCTGACTGCCCATCTGTTTGTGGATGGAAAGCCGTACTAAACTTCAGTCGTGTACCCCAAGCTGCCTGAAAACCTTTCCAAAATCGTGAGGTGAAACGTGGGTCTCTATCGGAAACAATGGAAGATGGTGTGCCATGGAGTCGAATAATCTCTTGAAGAAATATTTCGGATAACTTACTAACCGAAAATCCTTGCTGAATCGGTAGAAAATGTGCTGACTTCGACAATCTATCGACAACAACCCATACAACATCATTCTTTTTGAAAGTCTTAGGCAAACCAGTAACAAAATCCATTGTGATCTCATCCCACTTCCATATGGGAATATCCAATGGCTGCAACAGACCGCTTGCTCGTTTGTGTTCAATTTTCACTTGTTGGCAAGTGAGGCATTTACTTACGTATCGAGCAACGTCTTCCTTCATGCCATTCCACCAGAAGTTCTGTCTTAAGTCTCGATACATCTTGGTAGATCCTGGGTGAATTGAAAATGGTGAGCTGTGAGCTTCGGCTAACAATGACTCACGAAGGGTGGAGTCATCGGGTACACAAAGTCTCTTACCGCACCAAATCACCCCATGATGGTCTATACGAAATTTAGATTGCTTACCCACCTCAAGATTTTGCACAATTGCCCAAAGTTCTCCATCTTGCTTTTGTGCATCTTTGATCCGTGATATGAGGTCGGGTTCAATCTGCATTCTAGCTAGATATCCATCAGATTTACTAACCTGAAGCCAAATGTTCATCCTTTCAAGATCCCTCATAATACGAGGCTGAATTTGTAAGCAAGATATAGTCCCGGAATTCTTTCGGCTCAACGCGTCAGCTACAACATTGGCTTTGCCTGGATGGTATTGAATATTTGCGTCGTAATCTTTTAAAAGTTCTAACCACCTTCTTTGCCTCATATTTAGTTCTTTCTGGGTGAATATGTATTTGAGGCTCTTATGGTCGGTAAAAATGTCACAACTTTCACCATACAGATAGTGTCGCCAAATCTTAAGTGCAAAGACGACTGCGGCTAGTTCTAAATCATGTGTAGGGTAGTTAACTTCATAAGGCTTCAACTGACGGGAGGCATAAGCGATAACCTTCCCATGTTGCATTAGCACACAACCTAATCCTTTCTTTGAGGCATCACTATAGACTTGGTAACCTCCTGATCCAGAAGGGAGAGCGAGTATCGGGGAGGATACGAGTCGTTTCTTCAATTCTTCAAAGCTTTTCTCTTGTTCCTCATTCCATGAGTACTTCACCCCTTTCCTTAGGAGTTTTGTGAGTGGTAAAGCAATTACCGAGAATCTTTCAACAAATCTTCGGTAATAGCCAGCAAGACCCAAGAAACTTTGTATTTCGGTAACAGAAGTGGGTCTTGGCCATTTTGTAATAGCTTCAACCTTTGTTGGGTCAACCATAATTCCTTTGGCGGATATGACATGACCTAGAAATGCCACTTGGCTAAGCCAAAAGTCACATTTGGAAAACTTAGCGTACAACTTCTCATGCCGCAAGGTTCCAAGTACTGCATGTAGATGTGCTTCATGCTCTTCACGACACTTAGAATATACCAGAATGTCATCGATAAAAACAATAACAAATCTATCTAGGAATTTGTGAAATACACGATTCATCAAATCCATGAAGACTGCGGGTGCGTTAGTTAGCCCAAAGGGCATAACCAAGAATTCGTAATGACCATAACGAGTACGAAAGGCGGTCTTGGGAACATCATCATTTTTTATCTTTAGCTGATGGTACCCGGACCTCAGGTCGATTTTTGAGAAGAACTGAGCCCCCTGAAGTTGATCAAAGAGATCATCAATGCGAGGCAGAGGATACTGATTACGAATAGTAATCTTGTTCAGCTCTCGGTAGTCAATACATAAACGCATACTACCGTCTTTCTTCTTCACAAATAAGACTGGAGCACCCCAAGGTGAAACACTGGGTCTTATGAATCCTAGATTTAACAATTCTTGCAATTGTTCCTTCAACTCCTTCAGTTCCATCGGGGCCATACGATATGGAGCTTTAGAAATAGGTTCGGCACCGGGAATCAAGTCGATGGTGAATTCTACCTGACGGTCGGGTGGTAATCCTGGTAGTTCATCCGGAAATACATCAGGATATTCACGAACAACGGAGTGGCTATTGATACTCTTAACACTAGCAGAAGTATCCTTAATTGATGCTAGGAATCCAGCACAACCGTTTGATATGAATTTTCGAGCTTTGAATGCGGAGATAATTTTAAGAGATTTATGAGCTTGAGTTCCCTGATATATAATATCAGGATGATGAAGATCACCGAAAATAACACGGCGAGAATGACAATCTATAGTTACGCGATGTCGAGACAACCAATCTATTCCTAGAATAACATCAAAGTCACACATATGTATTGGAAATAGGTCGGCCTTACACACAATAGATTCAATACAGATCGGACAATCCTTATATATGTAAGTGATTACGGATGAATTTTCCATGGGAGTGGAAATGGTTAAAGTATGATTTAAGAGAGTTGGTCTTATCGGAAGGTACTTAGTAAACGAGTGGGATACTAAAGAATGAGTCGCTCCTGTATCGAATAACACATAGATACTATGTTTACCAAGCTGAAGGGTTCCCGACACAGTACCTGGGACATTAGCAGCATCAGTAGCAGAAAGTGCGAAAACTCTTCCCCCAACATTAGGTGGTGCAACGTTTGGTCAGTTATTCTTCTTAGTGTCTTTCTTTGTACACTCCTTAATCATGTGTCCAGTTTGGCCACATCTAAAGCATGCTCCTGTACTTCGGTGGCATACGCCCTGATGTCGCTTACCACAAGTATTACATAGAGGATATGAAATCTGATTCGGGTTTACATGTTGATTCAGTGGTTGAGCTCTAATAGGTTCTGCATACAACTGAATCTGGTTTTGAGCAAGCCTTGGGTTTTGCAGTCTAGGTTGCCATGGACGTGCCTGATTTCCAGAGTTTTGATTTCCTTGCACTTTGCGATCTTGATGATGTAGCGTAGTGGATGATTGGCCAATTTCCTGCTTAAATTGTCCTTCCCTATTTCTCTTCTTATTATCCCCAGTTCGAGATAAAAATTCTTTTCTCTCGAACTCAAAAGTTTTAATTGCATCAACAACTTCAGTGATATCCTTAAATTTCATGTACATGATCGACTTCCGAATTCGATCATTAACTGCCCACTTGCATTTTTCTGCCTGGACTTCTGCTGACCCTGCAACGTCTCCTACAATACTAGCCAACCTTGAAAATCGAGTAATGAACTCAGAGGCTGGTTCATCACTTCCCTGTCGAATCACTGCATACTCCCTGATATAAGCTTCTTTATCAGCGGTAGAAAAATACTTGTCGTAAAAGATATTACGAAAGTCGACCCATGAAAGATTAGCGTCAAAATCATCCCCTCCTTTGACTTGCCTATATCCTTCCCACCAAGTTTGTGCGTCATCTTCAAATTTGTAGATAGCCAATCTAACTTTGTATTGTTCCGGAACTCCAAGAACTCCGAAGATCTTTTCAACATGAGCTATCCAGTTTCTTGCTTCGACTGGATTATTAGCTTGACTAAAGGATTTCGGCTTTTGTTTTTGGAATTTAGCGATCCATATGTCTATACTATAGGTAGTAGGGTTCGTGATATTCTCACGAATTTCTTCACCAGAGATTGGATTCGTGTTATTACGTTCAGGAGGACGAGTTTGTTGAATGACGGCCTCAGCTGTTTGAGCAACAAGGTTTGGAAGTAACCCGACAACAGCCTGGTTGATAGCATTACTTATGTTTGGATCAACTAGAGTCTCATTCGAAGAAGTGTTGTTACGTTCATGGTTAGTACGAGTACTCCTACGTAGCGGACGACGAGGAGGCATCTATAAGAATAGACATAGGAGTTAAACCAAATAAGAGATCAAATTGAATCCTATCATAGATATCTACCCATTCCTCACAGGTTTTACTTACTATCTTCAAGTTTTCTACAGGAAAGAGCCTTTGCTCTGATACCATAGCTGTAACACCCCAACCCGGAAGGGCTGACGTGTCACAATAATAGTATCATAAACAAAAGTAATAATTCCATTTATTTATTTATTGGACAAGGATACAACAACAACTAAACTTAAGGTTAATATACAAGCGGAGACATTTGACTTAATTAATTAACATCTTCAGATTTATTCCTAGGATTTATTCTTCTCTCTCTTTCCCGCCCAAAGTAACCTGCTTACCTGTATATACAAAAAGTTTACGGAATGAGCCGAATGCTCAGTACGGAATAATAGGCTCAAATAACAAATAACACTTTATGCGAAAATGATACGATGCAAGAACATAATTTCATAATCATATCTTACGGATGTACCCATGAGCAAACTTAAAACGTGACAATACACAGGTAGCTACTCCTGCATAATTATCGCCTGAGATGGCGAATTGGCATACCCGTTATCCACATCCTTATACTTAAATCCTAGGATCGATCCATACGCCTCTTAATAGCCTTATGTACCACACTTGTACTTAAGAGACGCCGTGAACTGATCTCTCCGTCATGGATGGAGCACATGATGTCGATGCCACAACAACATGCTCGTGGGACACTCCACGAGAAGCGATACTCAGGGTATCAGAGTACAATTGGTCTTATAACTTATCAAAAATATTTTCATAACAAGACTTAACATATATTGGAACATGCGATAATGAGTACAACTAACATAATACTATCGCATGACATGAAAGCTAAATCCAAAGTTGTGATTAGAATAGGAATTCAACGGAATGTCAAATGAATCGATAATCAAAGACGTGAGGAATTTTTAAAAGATATATGAATTTAAGGGGTTTATAACAATTTGAATATGAAGCAATAAGTAGTGAGGGTAAGGATCCGTACCTTAACAATTCCAAAGTTATGCTACCTTGTGATAATATTTCAGATTTATACGGGCAGAGTTTAGACTACTGATTAGTCTTTTAACCTAATTTAAATAACATGCACACAACTAGGTTAGTAACTTAATACAGCCTTTACGATAACTCACGAGATCAAATTCTCACAACGAACGACAAAGTGCGATACTTAAACATCCATCGAATTAACGACGAACGAAAAAGTACGATACTTAAACATCCATCGAATTAACGACGAACGACAAAGTATAACCCTAATGTGGGCAGCACTTAAACATCCATTGGATATATTGATCGATCGGACAATGAATCGTAATAGCGATCGAGTTATTACCCTGTTCTGCAGCACCCCGCTATACTTAATTAGTGTTTCGTGTGTGTTAATTGAAGTAAACAGAGCATAACTCCGTGTAGAATTGGAATTTCTTCGTCGTGTTTGTGCCCAGAATCAAGTGCCAGACCCCTGTATTTATACCCGAATTTGGTTTCTCCCGCGTGTCGCGACAGATGTAGGTGATTCTGTCGCGACTCGCCTGTGGTGTCAAGCTATCCTAGAGTAGCCTTGTCACCTGGGTAGCTCTGCTGAGTCGACGTTTCGTGAATTCTCAATTTAGACAGCAAACTATTAAGATATTACCGAATAGGGTTTCCCCCCCTTAGTTTTAGGGGCCCTAATCCTAATTCTGATTGTTCTGAAATTTGTAGGGTTTGTGCAGAATCACTTGGGTGTCTCAATTAGGGTTTCCTATTGGATAAATTAATAAATAATAATAATAGTTTTATTTGATATACAAAAGATAGATCATAAGATAAATGTTTAGTTTATTTTTAAATTATTTTTATTCTTTTAATTTCTAGAATAATGATTTTTAAATTTAGGGTTATTATACCCCAGGTCTTGAGCAACAGTTTCAGGGGTTCGCGGATTACCAGCACCATCCACAACCCCTGGATCAACCACTTGTTCAACTTCCGCGGTAGCATCAACAGGCTCTTCAGCCTCAATAGTCTTCTCAGCACCACCTTCAGGGACCTCTGTAGTCTTTAACTGATCAGCAATGGAGGCACGTGGAGGAGAAGGTGGGAGTTCTTCATTGACCACAGGATGTGGCTCTGTGGAAATAGGGGAAACAGGAACCTCTGAAAAAATAACAAAGTCTGTAAGGATTTAATGCGCATAAGGAAAAGAAGTAAAGACAACACTCACCAGGAGCAGATTCCGAAATGAAAGCATCCAGATTGCCCTTCCTGGTAATTTTCTTCTTCTGGATCTTCTTAGAGGGCTGACCTTCAGCATCAGTATCAGCTTGTTTCCTTTTACCGGCCTTCCTGTGCACTAAGTGTTCAGGACTAGATTCCAAGTCAATGGGATCATTTGGGTTGGATGGAGGGATATCAGCAGTATCTCTCGATTCCGGTTTTGGCTTCTTAACGATAACTGCAGGCGTAAGACCCTCCAGATAATCAGAAACCACCACATAATCACACCAGGAGTCAGAGGAACGGCGCATACCTTTCTTCTCTCCAACATTTTTTGTTTTCAAAGATTGAGCTTTATCGGCTTCGTTCCTCTTCGGCGCAGAAGTAGAAGTCATCGCGCGCCTTTTCCTCTCAGGGCCTATGCCCAAGTTTGATAACTCACCTACGGAATCATAAAAAACATTTTACTCAAAAGCGCAAAAAGCGAACAGTAAACCAATATGCACATAGTCTACCAGCGCCAGCAGCAGGCTGGGCAGACAGATCCGCATCCCGCGGAAGAACAAAGTTTCTTACAATCCGATGGTACCAAAGTTCCTCATCAGGTTTCTTCTTAATGGTACCCATTCTTCCGCCTTCTCTCTTGAACGCGACAACATACAGCGAAACAACTACAAGGGAAGAAAGGCAAGTTCAAAAAAAAAAAAAAAGAGAAAGAAAGGGGAGGAAAAACCCCCAAACTTACTGTGACCATCCTCCGTATATACCGGCTTGTCGTCACGGTCGATCTTCCAATTCAAGCTCATACTGGCACCGACAAGGGCTTTCTCCGGTAAGGCGATGTTGGGAACGTCTTTCAGATCTTGATACCAGTTCTCGTCAACAGGGGTCTGAGTTGTTTCGACAGGAACATCTTCTTTCCCCTTAAAACCATCCTCACCGGAATCACTCCGGCTTTGATAAAGAAAAAATTTTGCTTCCAGTCATGGAAGGACTTTAGAGGATGTTTCAAAATCTTCTTCGCAGATGCTCTCTGAACAAAAGAATAAAACCCTTGAATACAATGCATTTGGTAAAAAACCCTAAATCGAGGAACTGTCGGCTCGATATGCATTGTTCGGCACACAAACTCGAAATGTCGAACCCTAACCATGCCAATAGGGTTCAATTGGGAAATATGCAACTTGTAATACTCAAGGATTTCAAGAAAAAATCTGGTCACAGGCAAACGAAAGTTGCCTTCACAGAAAAAATCCCAGAAAAGGGTGATATACCCAGCCGGAGCAGCCGCTGCTGTCTGCCCCTCTTCAGGGTATAGAGCACCCCAGTTCTCCGGAAATTTCAAATTCTGAACCAAACCATCAAAGGTCGCTCTGGGCCACTTTAACGGTGGAAGTTCAGTAGACATTTCTTCAGATAGGTCTTCTTGGTGTTCTCCGGTTGACATAAGAGGAAGAAATGATAAACCCTTTCTTGGATAGTTAATGAAGAAAAGAACAGGAAAAGTTACAACAAAACAATGATTAAACAGGAAAAGGGGCAACTCAAACGTTATATACTCACTGCAATAAATAGCATCGGTAACCGCCATAACACCTTTTTCGGATATCACAGTTCTCCAAGCAACAGAGCGAGTGAGAATCAACACAAACGCGAGTACACGCGCGCGTGCAAAACATGGACAACAAGGGACAACTGACAGCGACAGCCTGTCACCCAGTCTTTACTGTACCAGTCCCATCAAAAGTCAAGGATTTTCAAAAATCATTATAATAAACAAAGTGAATCTTCTTCCAGAAGTTTTCCTACCTTCACAATAAAAACATCTTTCCTCTCATAAGTCCAGTGCTCCACTTACTTGCACAAGAGCAACACTAGACTGGGGGGACTTGAAGGGGTAAGGTCCCAAAAACCTCATATAAAGTACTTGGGAACACACCACAACCTTGTCTTTTCAGTCCCTTTTTTACCTTACGCGACCGCGCACTGGTTTTAAGGAAAGGGTTAAGACAAATAAAAGTCAACACTTGCGCGCCCAAAGGAAATCATAAAGCCTTAAGCCTTTCCTCCATAAAACAAAGGATAGAAATCCTGAGTTAGACACTTCCGCTTATTATCCAGACTTGGATATCATTTACCCAGACTTGGGATTTATTTAGCTGATTCCACACGATAAGGAGTCACACCAGATTACAGTAGTAATCTTCTAGAAAGGTTTCAATCGTGCACCACTAAGACGGTTATAACCGTCTGGACACGTGTCACCACCTCAGGCATCCCTGAAATCACAATGATAGCATGTAATTGGAGAGTAATCTCCACTTAATCACTTTACACGTGGCAAATCCCCAGCCATCGATCTAAACCACGATCCGTGTGCATTCACGTCGGATCAAGGAGCTTGACGGAAGGAAAGCAACCGCTTACGGGGTTAGCATCTTCCGTCAACTTTTCACTAACTGGTTTTCCCGCCCAAAGACTCCCGGCTATAAATATAAGAACCATTCAGGTATGAAATTCAAGTTGCACACACTTCTACAATACATCTTCTTCTTCATATCCGATACTTATTCTCACACCGGAGTCGGGTCAAGGAGAGAACCCCTTTCTCCCCTTGACGAGGCTAACGGTGCTTCTTTTTTTTGCAGAGTTCACCGGAGAAGGAGATCAATTGTAATCGAATCAAACGAGAGAGAACAAACCCCTTTATGCAGATCCAAACCCCCTAGATATTTCGATCCCGGTCGTTTATCTAGTGTTTCTTCAGTATGATTCAATAAAACTTGCATATCATATTACAAAAGAATCATATGAAGACGTGAAGAGTCAAACGAAACTTGTTTAATCGAGATTGAAACATTGTTCTGAAACATCTGATACGCTTAAGCAACAGTATGAAATTAAACAACAATGTGTAAATTCCTACATTGAAGATGTTGCTAAGCTTAAACGTAAAATAGCTAATTTAGAACAAGATAACAAAAAGTTACACAGTTATCACGCTTCATCATATGTTCTTGAACGTATTTTCAATTTAAAACCGGATGATGAAGATTCTGAACAAAACAAGAATGGAATTGGCTCAGAATATCAACATGTTCCACCACCGTTTGAGGAAAAATTCACATTCTATTATGACGAGAAGGTGGAAAAAGCTTTCAACATGGTTGATCAATTGCCAGATAATATTGACATAACCTATTCCAAATCTGATGAGTCTGGTGATTCAGAGGTGGTAGGTAAGGTCGTTGAAAGTGTTTTGAAAAAAGAGTTTGTTGAAACAGGTAAATCTGAATCACATGATGAAAATGAAGGTAGTTTTCATGAAGGTTATCTGAAAAACTCAAAATCTGAGAAAAAGGAGAATGATGATTCAAAAGGATTGGTTTATACCATGATTGGATCGGAAAAATTATTCTCAGATCTTGAAGTCCCGATTCAGAATGTGATTTCAGAAAAGATTGACAAAGTGTTCAAGTTGGTTGAAATTGAAAAATCTTAAATTGACAAATTTGTTGGAAAAGCGAGCAAGAAAACTTTTTATAACAAACCTAGTTTCAAGAAGAAAAACATGAAGGCTGGGTTGGGTTATAAAAAGAAACAGAATTGGAAAAGAACTGAAAAGCCAAACTATCAGAAAAAGATGAACTTTGATCACGGAACAAGTTCAGAAGAAGAGAAAGAACTCCAATCTAGGCGATAGTCTAATGAAGAGTTTTACGCTCAAAAGAAAAAGCAACAACAACAGGTTCAAGATGTTTCAAAAAGAACTTATTTTAAATGTGATCAAACTGGACATCTTGCATGCAAGTGTCCAAATCCAAAACCAGTTGGTGTTGAGAAAAAGAAGTCTGATGTTGTGAATCATAAATCAACCAAGTTTGAATCAAAACAAACTTGGAGGCACAACACAAACAAGTTTGCTTCAAATCAAACTTGGAAATCAAACCCAACTAGGTTTGATCCAAAACAAACTGGAAACAAGTGACACCCAGATTTAGAATAACACAAAGTTGGAAAACAACTGTTGATGCAACGAAACCAAACCAGTTTTCGAAACCAAAAGTTGTTGTTCAAAATCAAAACATTCAAAATGATTCACATTTTTACAAAAGAACTATTTCAAAAGGACAAACCTGGGTGGTTAAGAAACAATCTATTTCTGAACAGAAAACTGATTCAACCAAAACAGTTGAAATTAAGGATGAAAGGTTGTTTGTACCAAACGACAAATATTTTTCAAAATTAAATGCAGCATATTGTGTTGAAATCCCTAAGGTCAAACAGACCTGGGCTAAATTGTTCAAGTAATTGAATAGATTGAATGTGCAGGTGCTCCAGAAAGACAAAGATTGTCAGAAGGATCAAAGGAGCAGCCTGGCACAGGAGGCTATGGAGCCCAGCAACTGAAACAGGGAGTTTGTTCATTTCTGTACATAAATAAACTATAGTTCAAAAATCCTAAAAATTTAAAAATTTAAAAATTTAAAAATCAAAAATATGTTTTTATTCTGTCAAAAATTGAAAAATGAAAAAATATGTTTGTTTTTAAATTTTGCCAAACATAAAAAATTTACAAAAAATATGTTGATTGAATACGCCGAAACCCTCACGGCTGAACAAACATGATTAATTTTACAAGATTAAAAAATGATTTTCAAACTGTCAAATATCAATATGTTGTAAATCATGGTGTATATTTTCTACAAAACAGAGCATGTGAAGCAGAAAATGGATGGCGAGACAAAGCTATCTACATCGGTTATCAAATTTTCTTTAAATATTTTGAGTTTTAGGGGGAGTAAGAATTCCAGAAAATACAAAAACATTTGAAAATTTGTAAAAGCCAAAAACATGATAAAATTCAAAAAAGAGTTTCTGTTTAAAAAGAAGAAATGATAGTACATCAGTAGACAATCACAGTACGCTAAAGAAATGGAAAGTTAAAATGTGATAAACGGTCTCACTGATGATATGCCAGTAGGTTTTTACACGATTAGTAGATTGATTTCGAGATATAAACCTAAATATCAATATACTTACTTATCTCGTGGGGAACATCTCTCAGATATATGGGTAACCCCCGAAATCTTGTTTGAGAGATTGCCGGATTCTGAGATACTAGGTCTTTATACTGTTTGATATCTGGGGTATTATACCTAGTCTTCTGATATTGCGGAAGCAATGTCCTAGACTTCGTATAATACTTTGCGCGTTTAAGGCTTACCCTCTGCATAAAAATTGATAAAATATCGAAAGATACGAATTAAGTGCAGTTGTAAAGAAGATCCCTAAGCGGAAAACACCTAAAGTCGAGCCTTCATCTCTTTGACTGAACGGTAGTTCATACCTGAGCTCTCAAGGCCTCGCACTAACCCAGAGTACAGATATCAATATAGTATATTCACCTGTAAGACTGAATCTAGGGAATCTTGATACAGGATTATATTCTGAGGTGGGACACGCGGATAAGTTAAGTCCTTAAAACAGTAATCTCGTATCTCGAATCAGATGAACTTTGTGTGAAAATTTAAGTGGATCAGTATACTGACAATCTAAGTGAATCGTTTAGAACTTAAAGTGTTTATATAGCTCAACGGTGCTAGTGATTTGTCATAAACTGATATGATCCTCTGACATGAACTCAAACAAAAATATTTTCTGTAAATATTTCTTTACTGCTTTATATTTCAGAAAAATACAAAAAGATTTTGTTTCTACTTTATTTTTGACAACCAATGTCTAAATGTTGAGTTTCAAAATCTAAGTATGCACAAGAAACAAGTTCATTAATTTGAAACTTGAAATTTTTACATGAAAACACAAAAACAGTTTGTGAAATATCCAAGGTCATTAATTTGGACTTGGAAGATTATTCTTGAGGTTTTAGATTCTTAAAACTGTCAAATTTATAAAGTCTTTTGATAGGGGGAGAGAGCCAAGTTAATCCTGGATAATTTCATATTGTTATATTTGTGATTAAAGCCAGGTTCACAAATTTGAATCTTAAATTGTCAAATTTCTTACAAAAGTTTGAGATTTGCAGATGTTAAGCCAGATTACGATCCCGATAGCTGAGACTAAGGGGGAGTCTGAAGACGAGCTCATTGCAAGGGGGAGCTTGTAACTAAAGAACTAGGTGTCGATGCTAAAAGCACGGAAGCTTAACGAAAGGGGGAGCCTGAAGAAAGAGTCTAACCGAAAGGGGGAGCTGATTCAGAACGAAGAATAGCTTGAAGAAGGAGTTTGTGGTTGCTGAAGATGTTAAAGCTTCATAAATACTCAGAGAGAGAAAAGACAAGATGCAACGAGATTGACTGCAGCAATATCCAAGGGGGAGTCTGTGAGTGCACTAATGTCTATCGCATCCGTCAATCCAAATCGTAGCAGAAATCAGAACAAAACATGGTTTTATAGTGTAAAATATAGGGGAAAGTCCATTTAGTAGCAAGGTCGCATTATTGTAATTAATGAGACTTTCTTTAGTGTCTCATCCTATAAATAGGGGAGGAGTGTTAGTCATTTAGACTTTTGGCACTTTAGAAGATCTAGAGAGAGAAAGTGCTACAAGGTGATTCACGGTGCTTGTATCTTGTCAAATATTCAATCGAATCATCATATTATTACGTTCTTGTGTTCAGTCCACACACGTGCACGGATTCCGCACGTCGTACGTGTCGTTTCGCAATCATTCGGGAGTCAAACACGATCCTACAACGCGTTCACAACAACTCTGCTTAGGCGCAATTTATTAGAGGCTTCTAGTCTGGAATGAACGGAAATATTATTTGTTAGAATGTTAACGGGTCATTTATAAGTCCTTGAATTTGAGCGGTTAACTTTAAGGATACGCTCGGTTCGCTAGATTAGGCGTTGACCGGATAGAATGTGGTTTCTATCATTCCGAGTGCAAAGACTAGTATAATATGGGTTTAATAACCATGCATTCTGAATTGAAGTGATTGAAAGGTTTAGACCCAATTCGGCTAGTTTATATATTTTATTCCATTAAAATTAGCCGTACGCGAATATAAGGTATCAGGTGGTCGAATGGGTCTATGACAAGTCCATTATGCCAAAACATATGTTGGTACATCCGTCTGTTGACTTCATCTTGTATCGAGTCTTGTTTGTATTTAGATAGATCTAGGCACGTTGTTTGAGAAAAATGTCAAATATAGGGTGAGAGGCAAGTTCAAACGGAATTAGAAATTGTAATTTCGTTTGAAATCACCATGTCAAGTTCAAACGAAATTACATGGCTAATTCCGCTTGAAATGATAATTTCGCTTGAAGTGGTAATTCCGCTTGAAAGTGATTCCGTTTGAGACATGTTCAAGCGAAATTACTCAGCCTATATATAGTGGTGTCTTGATTTCATTTGTAACTTTCCGGTCACTGAGTCGAAGTGCTGCCGAAGTGTCTACTCGCTGTAATTCTTTGTCAAATCAATCAAAAGACAGTTTAAAGTGATATTCTAGCTGAATTGAACTCGATATGTCTGTTTCCGCCTTTCGTATTGAGAAAAACTCTTCTGATCGACTCATTCGGGTCTGAAAACGATCCTACAAGTGGTATCAGAGCTCAGGAAGAAGAGTTCTTACCAATTCAGCTGCAAATTCTGATTTCTACACCTTCTTTTCAAAATTAAACTTGATTTTACGGTCAAAATGACTTGAGTTTCTCACATTTTGTGTGAAACTGTGTTTTAACAAATCCTTGAGAAAATTGGACCTTAATTCGATCTAAAAATGGTAAAATTTGTAATTTCGCTTGAAAAACAGCTCGAGATGATGATGTCAACAGCATTTCACACGGAATTAGACTGTTAATTTCGTTTGAAATTAGCTATTTCGCACCAAAGTTGTAATTCTGTTTGAAATTCTCACACGAAAGTAGTAATTTCGCTTCAAGTTGCTATTCTGTTTGAGTGTTTCCGTTTAAAAGGGGTGTTAGTTCACACGAAATCAGGTAATTCCGTGTGAAGAGGTATCTCGTTTGAACTGGTATTTCGTGTGAAGAGGCTGTTTCCGCACCAAGAGGGATTTCGTTTGAAATTGCTGATTTTGCTTGAAAGGTTATTCCGTGTGAAGGAGTAATTTTGTTTGAAAAGACTGTTTTGTGAAACTTGTTACTGAAACATGGAAGAGGAATTTTATAACGCATTTGCTACTACCCCGACTACTCCGGCTAGTGTTACTCAAAACTTGACCATGGAAAATGAAACGGGCACTATGCAAAAACCACCAAAGCTTATGAACATTGAAGAGTATAAAGGATGGGAAGAACGATTCGAAAATAGGGTGCAAGCAAATTATTTGGATGCTTGGGAGTGTGTTGAAAAAAAGTATGTTAGACCATTGAATGATGATGAAGAGGAGATTGCTATTAAAGATTTAAGTGCTGATGATAGAAAGAAATACAAAAATGAAAAGATGATGATTAGTCTATTGCATCAAGCTGTGAAGGAAGATATCTTGGTCTTACTGCAACACAATGGAAGTGTATATTCAATTTGGAGAGCATTAAAATCGAAGTTTGTTGGAAGCAAAGAAATGATAAAAAACAAGAAATCACTTTTGAAGAAAGAATTCGATCTGTTTCGTGGTTTGAGAAATGAGAGCACCAAACAGATTATTGAAATATACTGCAATTTGTTAGTCCAAATGAAGAGAGTGAGCATCAATAAAGATAATGAAGAATTGATTGAAAAGTTAGCTGATTGAAAAGCTTGAAGCTCAAGAAATGGAACAGAGGAAAATTTCAAGAATGAAAGATTTTGATAGTGAACAAGATATCGGTCTTTATTACAAAGGAGGTATCAGTGATAAGAAGAACATGTCACCAAAGGTCGTGTCACACCCTGGCTTTGCGGAAGCGTGGTTAATTTGGTGTGACTTCTTAATACCATAGCTTAACCATAACAAAGCTATATGAAATAAAAACCATGCAAGATCATCCATTCGATTAAGTTTTAAAAACCAAATACAATAACATTGTCTTAACGAAAACACATCCTAATGACATAAACATTGTTCAACAAACACAACATAACATAAGCATAGTTTAAGGACTGTGACTTGTCCAGGAAAGAGTCACATTCCCTAAACCCAGATGATCTCGTAACTAGTGCAGCGGGAAAACGTGTCATACCGCGCCAGATCCTTTAATTCCCTGAAATACATGTAAGTTGAGCGAGTTCATGTGTAAGTGAGTAAATAAACCTCTGTAAGTATGAAAATAATCCTGGTATGTAGCAAATAAGGGAATTGAGATCACCAATGGTTTGCAAGGCCACTGATATGTGTGAAGTGCAAGTAGGGAGACTCAAACCTAGCGGATTTATGCGTTGGGCACGAAGTCACCCCGAGGTCCGTTTCTAGTTTGGCCTGGGGCTGGGCTCGCTACACCCAGATAGATCTACCGCTCCTGTCCCTCGGTCCTACAATGAGGACTAATGGCCTCATGCTGCTCCTACCCATTCACATGATCTAAGTAGTAAACCTCCTTACGCTAACCATACCATGTAAAAAGTACTTGTAATCAAAGTAACATGTATTTCACCCCCGCAGTTTAGAAAACTGAAAACAGTTAAGAGAAAAGGGGGACATGAACTCACAGTGGTGCGTCTCTACCAAGTATGTCTCTTAATCAAGCAGCTGTGTGACGACCTACACGTACTAATTCTATTAGACGGACGGCCGTGCCTTAGCTTTATGGTTTAAGTTTTTGGGAAATAGTTAGACAACTATTTCGTGTTTACATTCTGCATACTTGGTAATCATTTTCCTTCCCAAGGATGGGGGATTTAATACATGTGCGTTCGTAATATATTATTAAGTCTCACTTAAATTATATTTTATTTCTAACTCCAAAATATAAATATTCTTCTCAAAAATATTATATTTTAACTCATATGATTTTCCCAAAATAATACTTTGTCAAAATTACGCGTTCATAAATATTTCCTTAAATGCGTAAGTTACGTTTTAACGATCGAGTGGTAATAATAATTACCGGTGTAACTTATATATTTATCGTAGAGGCGTTCGTATTATTTTGGATTCGTTAACATTCGATAGTATTATTTTTACCCTAAAAATAATACTAGTATTTTCACAAAATAATCATAAACACATATCAAGTGACTTTATGAAAAATAAACATTAAATATATATTTACCAAGTTTTATTTTGTGAAATCCCACCTCCGATGTTTTGTAATTAAAGTCGTGGCGAAATCTATAATTTGAAAACAAGTCGAAAAGTATTTATAACACTTATAGTGAAAATAATTCTAAGTGTTAGGTTTTAGAAAAATTTCGCCAGAGTTTCCTCTGTAACTGGAGGTGGCCACGCTTTTAAGCGTATCATTTTCTTTTACAAATCAAACCAACAATTTTCTCATTCCGTTGAAACAATGTCCAAAACAGCAAACTAGTAAATAAATATGTATATCGCAAAAATTACATGAACTTGCATTTTATCCAAGAATATAAAGTAAATTCCATTACTTTTAGTGGATCTTTATACAAATCAATCCGGTTTCGTAAAAACCCCGTTTTTAAAGAAATTCCGTCTTTACAACTTCTCGTCATCTTTTTTTCAAAAATAGTTATTTTGTCGAAAGTGTGTGCTACGCAAGTGTTTACACACTTGTGTGTTCTAAAAATCATTCGTGTTAGTGTAAGATCCGTTTTTTTAAAAGTATGTTTTCTCTTGACACGTGGTCCTTTGAAAATACCGCTTGTAGATACGTAGATCTACTAGTTTTAAACACTATTTCACGAGTGAAATCGCTTTTACACAAGTTCATGATTCGTATGCGGTAGAGTTTCGTCCTTTAACCCTTGTTACTTCCAAAACAACCTTATGTCATGATCCATGATCATGACCAACCCGGGTTAAATGACGATCCGAGCTACCACAACATAGATCGGGACCAAATAACCACACAAATCAAATACTACAAGATTTACACAACAAACAAGCTTTTAACCATCACTTTTAGCATTTTTAGTAGACTATTATGCTTCATTTTGTATGTTTGCTACTTTTAACCGTTACAAATCATATTAACCACTTTAAAATAGTTCGGGAAGGTGATTTAAGCAACTTACTACTAGCTCGAGGCTAGGGAAGTATCTAGGCGAAAAATGCGTGGATAAAAGCGATGTAGTGAGGTCCTTCGCCTTCCGATTGCACCAAGGTTCCTTATACACGATCCTTATCACTTGTATGCACTTGGAATAAGAAGATCAAAACTCGAAAATATGATGGATGGTGGTGGGGTGTTCGGCCGAAGCCTTGAGAGAGGGAGAGAGAGCTTGAGTGTTGAGTTGTGAGATGGAAATGTTATGTTGTGTTAATGATCTAACTTATACACAAAGTTTAAGGTAATTAACCATTGGATTATGTGTAGGCAAGATATTAAGCAACTATGATTTAAATAATCAACAAAAGGACAAGGGTGTCCCCCTTCTTGGGGACGGTTTGTAAAGGGGGGGGGGGTACTAGTTCGATTTCAACCAAACATAAGGAAATTAGTTAGGTTAATCTAGTTAAGTTTAGGGATTAACCCGGTTAGTAGTGTGTTGTGCCTTACAGTGGGTGTTAGGGTATTCAGGGACCCTAACTGGCTCAGAAAAAGGAAGATAATGTTATTAACAATATTTTCATGTTCCGGGTATAGTCCGGTTGTTCGGTTGGATAGTAATCCGTTAAAGCGTTAAACAAGCTTTAAAGTGTCGTTATAATTATTTTTAGTGACACAACTTATTCTTCCAAAGTGTCAGGAATATTTTCCTCATGTTTTGGCACTTTATTAGGTAGCTTAATGCTGATTTATTATATAAAGTGCTGAATTCTTGTGCTTAGAGCACGTTTTAGGCACATCCAGTCATTGTAACTTATTCCTAGAGACGCAGTTCTACAACCCTTGTATCCCTACACTCACCACTAGTGTAGTAAATATTTCTGGCTCATACAGGCCTTTAGAGGCAGTGTCTGCCTGATGCTGGCTTTATCAGCATGTTCAATAGGTTATCCGTTTATAGTGCTACTGTGCTTTTTGTGCATCATGTTTGTCACTAAGGTTCAGCATGTAAATAATGTAGTGACGGTAAGTAAAGTATGATGCAGGTATATGCATGTATCAGACATCAAGTAGCAGTTCATCAGTAATTTCAAACAAGCACAGTAATTAAGCAGTAATTAATTATTAAGTAAGTCGTACGGATACCTGGTTTAGTGAGGGTTGTCACATTCTCCCCCCGTTAGAAAAATTTCGTCCCGAAATTTTAAGTCCTCACGCTCCCAGGTGTATTCAGGACCATGTCTGGCATTCCAACGAACTTTGACGAGCTTGACACTGCTCCGGCGGGTCTTGTTTACTTTCCAATCCGTAACCTCAACAGGTTCTTCAACGAAGTGGAGCGTGTCGTCAACATGAATCTCGTCGATGGGAATGGCAATGGTATCTTGAGTTGGACTTTTCTTCAGGTTGGATACATGAAATGTATCGTGAACTGAATGGAGTTCAGCAGGTAGGTCCAACTTGTATGCTACTAGCCCTATTCTTTCCAAAATTCTGAAAGGACCAATGTAGCGCGGGTTTAACTTTCCACGCTTTCCGAAGCGTGCCACTCCCTTCCAGGGTGAAACTTTCAATAAAACCATTTCCCCAACTTGGAATTCCAAGTGTTTCCGGTTTGGATCTGCATAGGCTTTCTGTCTGTGGCGAGCTGCTTCGATGCGTTTTAGAATCTGCGCAATCTTGTCTGTCGTCTCTTGGACGATTTCGGGACCAGCAAGCTGTCTATCACCTGCGTCAGCCCAACATAGGGGTGATCGACACTTGCGCCCGTAAAGAGCTTCGAACGGCGCGGCACCAATACTGGTGTGGTAGCTGTTGTTGTATGAAAATTCGACCAAAGGCAAATGCTTATCCCAGCTACCGCCCAAATCCATAACACACGCTCTCAGCATGTCTTCCAAAGTCTGTATCGTCCGCTCGCTTTGCCCGTCAGTTTGAGGATGGAACGCAGTGCTCAGATTTAATTGTGAGCCAAAAGCTTCTTGGAAGGATTGCCATACCCTTGACACAAACCTTCCGTCTCTATCAGAGATGATCGAGAGAGGCACTCCATGACGTGCGACGATCTCTCTCATGTAAATTTCGGCCAACTTGCTCATATTATCCTTCTCTCTGATAGGTAAGAAGTGTGCTGACTTCGTTAATCGATCCACTATCACCCAAATAGTGGCATGGCCTCTTGGCGTTCTTGGCAACTTTATAATAAAATCCATGGAGATTTGTTCCCATTTCCACTTGGGAATCTCTGGTTGTTGCAGAAGTCCTGAAGGCTTCTGGTATTCCGCTTTAACCTTAGCGCATGTTAAACATTTGCTCACATAAACAGCAACATCGCCTTTCATCCTAGGCCACCAATAATAGTCTTTAAGATCCTGATCTTATCCGCTCCAGGGTGGATAGAGTACCGCGACTTGTGAGTTTCATCGAAAATAACCTTCCTTAAACCTCCGAACAAAGGAACCCAAATCCTTTTCTCAAAACATAACGTTCCTTCCTTGTTTGGTACCAGTAGCTTCTCCATCCCTCGGAGATATTCTTCTTCAAGGTTTCCTTGCTTGAGAGCTTCTTTCTGTGCGGCACGAATGCGCAAGGAAAGATCGGTTTAGATAATCATTTCCAAAGCCCTAACCCTTATGGGCTTGATCCTCTCTTTTCGACTTAGGGCATCGGCGACCACATTCGCCTTCCCTGGGTGATACTTTATCTCGCAGTCGTAATCGTTCAGTAACTCAACCCATCGTCTTTGCCTCATATTCAGTTCCTTCTGGTTGAATATGTGTTGTAGGCTCTTGTGATCTGTAAAAATTGTACACTTCGTACCATAAAGGTAGTGTCTCCAGATCTTTAATGCAAAAACCACTGCGCCAAGTTCCAAATCATGTGTGGTATAGTTCTTTTCATGTACTTTCAATTGACGCGATGCGTAAGCAATAACCTTTTGGCGTTGCATCAACACACAACCCAATCCTTGACGCGAAGCGTCGCAGTATACCACAAAATCGTCTGTACCTTCTAGTAGTGCTAAGATTGGCGCATTGCAGAGCTTATCCTTCAATATCTGGAACGCTTCTTCCTGTTTGATTCCCCAATCAAACTTCTTATCTTTCTGGGTGAGGAGCGTCAATGGTTGGGCGATTTTTGAAAAATCCTCAATGAACCTTCGATAGTAGCCAGCCAAACCCAAGAATTGTCGAATCTCGGTTGGCGTCCTTGGCGTTTCCCAATTCTTAATCGCTTCGATCTTTGTGGGATCAACATGGATTCCTTTTCCATTAACCACATGTCCAAGAAATTGGACTTCACGTAGCCAAAATTCGCACTTAGAGAATTTGGCATGCAACTGTTCTTTCTTCAGCAACTCCAAAATAGCTCTTAGGTGTTGTTCGTGCTCAGCCTTTGTTCTTGAATAAATCAAGATGTCGTTGATAAACACAATCACGAACTTGTCCAAGTATGGCTTGCAAACTCTATTCATCAAGTCCATAAAGACTGCAGGTGCGTTTGTCAAACCAAACGGCATAACAAGGAACTCGTAGTGTCCATAACGAGTTCTGAAGGCTGTCTTCGGGATACTTTCCTCTTGTATCCTTAACTGATGGTATCCAGATCGAAGATCGATCTTTGAATAAAAGCTTGAGCCTTGCAGTTGGTCAAACAGATCATCAATCCTTGGCAGAGGATATCTATTCTTGATCGTCAGCTTGTTCAACTCTCTGTAGTCGATACACATTCGAAAACTACCGTCCTTCTTCTTGACAAACAAAACTGGAGCTCCCCAAGGCGAGAAGCTTGGTCGGATAAATCCCTTGTCTAACAACTCTTGAAGTTGTGTCGACAGCTCCTGCATCTCAGACGGAGCAAGTCTATAAGGTGCCTTAGCCACAGGCGCGGCGCCTGGAACTAAGTCAACGCGGAACTCTACTTGCCTCTGAGGTGGCAGTCCAGGTAAGTCTTCTGGGAAGACTTCTGGATATTCCCTCACGACAGGGATGTCTTCTATTCTCGGCTCAGCAGCCTTCTTATCCACAATGTGTGCCAGGAAGGCAGCACATCCCTTCTGTAAGCACTTTCGCACTTTCAGGCAGCTGATAATTCTTAACGGCGTATCACGCTTCGCCCCGTGAACCACAATTGTTTCGCCATCTTCGGTTGGGATACGAACGACCTTTTCGTGACAAACTATTTCAGCTTTGTTGCCTAATAACCAATCCATTCCTACCACCACGTCGAAGCTTCCCAACTGGACTGGTAGTAGATCCAAAGCAAACTCACGTTCTCCCAATTCGATCACACAGCCTCTGATAACTTCATTGGCTTCTACTAACTTCCCATTAGCCAATTCGATTGAGTACGGAATATCTAACTTACTAGCGGCTAAACCAAGCATATTCTTAAATTCTAAGGACACGAAGCTATAATCGGCGCCAGTATCAAATAAAACAGATGCATAGCGTTGGTTTACAGGGAACGTACCAGTGACAACATTGGGATCCTGGCGCGCCTCCCTCGCTTCAATATTAAACACTCTTCCACGGGCTTGGTTTAACTCTGGGCAGTTCCTTTTGTAATGCCCAAGATCACCACAGTTGAAGCATCCGGGTCTCTGCCCGTTTCCACCAGCTTCATTATTCCTTTGGTTATGATTCACAGCGCCCGCTTGATTAGCATTGTTGCCTCGATTCCCATTACCTCCATTGTTTCCTTGTGGGCGATTTCCATTCCCACCCCGGTTGTTATTTCTGTTTCCGAATCCTCCCTGGCCTCCCTGGCCAGCAGTAGCCCAACAAGTGTCCTTCAAGTGGCCCGGCTTTCCACATGCTTCACATACTTTCATACTACAATGGCCAGAATGGTGGCGTTGGCAGGTATTACACTTGGGCTGGGTGCCCATATATCCTTTTCCTTTCTTTCCACTACCAGCTGTAGCCTGAGCTGGCGTGCCTGATCCTCCTTTCTTAACTACCCCACTAGTGCCTTGTTTGAAATTCGAGAATTTCCGTTTGTTACCTCCTGATGACTCGACGTGAGTCTCTTTCTTCTTCGTCTTGATCTCATCAAACTTGTGCAGGCGGATAGCCTCCTCAGTGAGAGCCACGCTCAAATCGATTGCCTCAGTAATTGTCGCAGGCTTGGATGAGGTCACCATGCTTATGATTTGAGGAGCTAATCCCCAAATGAAACGTTCAATCCGCTTGAACTCTGGAGTGACCATGTAGGGTACCACATGTGATAAGTCATGGAGCCTTTGAATGTATTCTGCGATCTTTGGACCTTCCATTTTCAAATGCCAGAACTCAGTTTCCAATCTTTGGATTTCCGCACGAGAGCAGTACTTTTTGCGCATAAGTTCCTTCAGTTCGGTCCAGGTTAGCGCGTAGGCAGCAGCTTCACCAAGTGTCTGTACTTGCAAATTCCACCAAGAGAGGGCTCCATCCAAGAATAGCCCCGAGATGTAGGTGACTTGCTGATCTAGTGCGCATTTGCTCATGCGAAGAACAGATTCAGTTTTCTCGGCCCAACGAACAAAAGCGACAGCACCTCCGGTGCCATCAAAGTTGACCGGCTTGTAGTCTAGAAACTGCTTGTAGGTGCACCCTGCACATACGTTAAAACATATGAATGGCATTAGCATCTTTGCTATAGATATCCAATTGGGTCATGGTATGTCTTAATGACTTAGTATTACCATGAGGTGGATTGTTGTTGCCATTGTTGTTTGAGCTGCTTCCGCTGGGTCCTCCCTGCGAGGCGGCGTATTGCGCGATGGCAGCTACGATGATTTGCTGGAGTTCTGCCTCATTGGTGGGCAACGGCGTTTGACGTCTCGGCGGCATCTTCTAAAAGATGGTTTCACATTGGTCAGGCCATAATAAAGATCCCATGTTATAATACGTATGCTTTATTATGATAGTAATAGTACACAACATCTCATGTTATAATCATATTAATCACACAACATCCCATGTCACAACATCAATCACACAACATCCCATGTCATAGAATATAAATAACCAAATCAAGCATCAAATATGATGAGAATACTGCGATTGCCATATATTGAGACCACATAGTAAGCGTACAAGTACATCATAGTGTCATACAACATCAGTCGACTAAGGGCTACATCACCCTAGTCCAAAAACTATATCAAATCAGTGTCAGTACATCAAATACATGTCAACAAACGTCAGAATCATAATGTAGTCTCCAAAAATGCTGTGCAGTCAAAAGCAATCGCCGTCTTCTCACCAGCGTCTACCCATACGGTACTGAAGAGCTCTACACGGATGGCGGTGGAGGAGGGGGAAAATGAGTGTAAAACAAGCGACGCAAATGGAGCCAGTCCACCTCCATGGCTCTCTGGGTACGCAAGAAAGAAGCAACCTGCTGCTCTAGGGCAAAAAGGCGTGCAGCATAGTCTGGTGGTAAAGGTCGAGGGGGCTACAAAGGAGAGTGGGTCTGACCCTGATACTGGCACGGCGGCGGCTGGGCTCTCTCAAGCTCCTGAATGCGCTGCGTGTGTGCCTCGTGCTGGGCGATAAAAGACATCAAAACGTCCTCAATAGTATACCCCCTATGGAAAGGATGGTAGGGGTCGGTCGGTGGCATAGCAGAAGGTGACGACCAGAGAAATGGCTCACTGGTGGGATCAAAAGGTGCCACATGAAATGGAGAAACAGGGGGAAAAGTAGCAGACGGTGGTATAGCAGGGATAGATACCGGTACATGTCCAAAAGGTTGTGCCGAAGAACCCTCTCCAGGTCGCGCTGGAGGTGTAAACTGAGGAAATGAAAAGGAGGTACCAATGTGATGGGTATCAGTGATCTGAGGGGGAATAGGTGGAACCTCATCATCAGCAGGAATCCACCCACACTAGGCGTGCTCATCTCGTGGGTCTATATGTGCCTCAAAAAGTGCACGATCAAACTGAACTGGTATAGGATCATGGTGAGGTGCAACAAGAGGGTCAACTGGTGCATCAGCAATAAGTGGGGGATCAACATAATCAGCAGCAATGACATGATCGCCCTCCAACAACGGAGCATCAACAGGGTGATCATCAATGGGTGGGTCAGCAATCACAGGATCAATAGGTATGCCAGCATGAGCAGGGTCATGCTCAAGCACCGGGTCAGGAGCAGGGTCCAGAGCGGCTACCTGCTCAGGGGCCATGGCAAACTCGGGGTCATCAAAGGCCATCTCAAAATCAAACTCAGGGTCGATGGGATCAACTGGGTCTACTGGGTCGACTGGATCCTCCATAGGCTGATCCATGGGTATAAACTCTATATCCTGGTCTGGGTCGAATCCTGGGGGAAAGACGGGATCGGAATCCTCCACATCATCGTGGTCGAAAGCAAAACTAGGAATAGGGGCAACAGAGGATGCCTGGTCGGGATCTGATCCATTTGAGAAGTGCTGCGCACTCTGGGCGTGTGAAGGTGCGGAGGCCACAGACTCGAAAGAGTCTGGGACCGGAGAGTGAGCAGGTGACTCCTCGGCGGGAGCATCTGCAATCATCAAGAGATCACCAGCAGCAAGAAGGGCCTCGCCCTGAACATCATCCTCTAAGGGCTCATCATCATACAGATCGACGTCGCCACCATCGTCGGCGTCGAGAAGCAAATCGTAAGCAGGATATGAAGCAAGTGGTATGGGAGCAGGGATCTCCACAAGTGGTAGGTCCCCGGCCAAAGGGCCATCAGCGAGCTCATCAGCACCATCAGGTAAAGCAAAGGGCTGAAAGTCGTCCTCGTCCGTGCTAGTAACGTCGGATGTGTGAACCTCGCGCTCCGAAGACTCTAGGTCGTCTGATACTATAGGTCTAGGTCCTGTGGTGTCTGAGTCACCTGTACCAGAGGTGTCCATGGTGTCTGTAACATAAACACAAACATGCACAAACAGTCAATCATACAATCAAATAATCACATAAGTCACCAAGTAAGCATTCAAATAGTTCTCCTAGTCCCACTAGCCTCCCAGCCTCTCAGACTGCTACTCCTAGTCTCACTAGCCAAATTCTCCTAGTCCCACTAGCCAATTCTCCTATTCCCACTAGCCCACTACCTCGGCCTCTCAGACCGAGCCTCAGCCTCCAAGACTGAGCCTCAGCCTCCCAGACGGAGCCTAAAAACAATAAATAAAATGTGCTCAACATTTGTTGGTAAAAACGTTTTGGATCTGGACTTAAGTGGTATGCAGAAAATGTTTTCGTGAGAGCCCTAGTGATCATAGTCTAAACTCGAGAAAGAATCCTAGTTCGCTATGATCAGAGCTCTGATACCAAGCTGTCACACCCTGGCTTTGCGGAAGCGTGGTTAATTTGATGTGACTTCTTAATACCATAGCTTAACCATAACAAAGCTATATGAAATAAAAACCATGCAAGATCATCCATTCGATTAAGTTTTAAAAACCAAATACAATAACATTGTCTTAACGAAAACACATCCTAACGACATAAACATTGTTCAACAAACACAACATAACATAAGCATAGTTTAAGGACTGTGACTTGTCCAGGAAAGAGTCACATTCCCTAAACCCAGATGATCTCGTAACTAGTGCAGCGGGAAAACGTGTCATACCGCGCCAGATCCTTTAATTCCCTGAAATACATGTAAGTTGAAAAATCAACAATAATGTTGAGCGAGTTCATGTGTAAGTGAGTAAATAAACCTCTGTAAGTATGAAAATAATCCTGGTATGTAGCAAATAAGGGAATTGAGATCACCAATGGTTTGCAAGGCCACTGATATGTGTGAAGTGCAAGTAGGGAAACTCAAACCTAGCGGATTTATGCGTTGGGCATGAAGTCACCCCGAGGTCCGTTTCTAGTTTGGCCTGGGGCTGGGCTCGCTACACCCAGATAGATCTACCGCTCCTGTCCCTCAGTCCTACCATGAGGACTAATGGCCTCATGCTGCTCCTACCCATTCACATGATCTAAGTAGTAAACCTCCTTACGCTAACCATACCATGTAAAAAGTACTTGTAATCAAAGTAACATGTATTTCACCCCGCAGTTTAGAAAACTGAAAACAGTTAAGAGAAAAGGGGGACATGAACTCACAGTGGTGCGTCTCTACCAAGTATGTCTCCTGATCAAGCAGCTATGTGACGACCTACACGTACTAATTCTATTAGACGGACGGCCGTGCCTTAGCTTTATGGTTTAAGTTTTTGGGAAATAGTTAGACAACTATTTCGTGTTTACATTCTGCATACTTGGTAATCATTTTCCTTCCCAAGGATGGGGGATTTAATACATGTGCGTTCGTAATATATTATTAAGTCTCACTTAAATTATATTTTATTTCTAACTCCAAAATATAAATATTCTTCTCAAAAATATTATATTTTAACTCATATGATTTTCCCAAAATAATACTTTGTCAAAATTACGCGTTCATAAATATTTCCTTAAATGCGTAAGTTACGTTTTAACGATCGAGTGGTAATAATAATTACCGGTGTAACTTATATATTTATCGTAGAGGCGTTCGTATTATTTTGGATTCGTTAACATTCGATAGTATTATTTTTACCCTAAAAATAATACTAGTATTTTCACAAAATAATCATAAACACATATCAAGTGACTTTATGAAAAATATACACTAAATATATATTTACCAAGTTTTATTTTGTGAAATCCCACCTCCGATGTTTTGTAATTAAAGTCGTGGCGAAATCTATAATTTGAAAACAAGTCGAAAAGTATTTATAACACTTATAGTGAAAATAATTCTAAGTGTTAGGTTTTAGAAAAATTTCGCCAGAGTTTCCTCTGTAACTGGAGGTGGCCACGCTTTTAAGCGTATCATTTTCTTTTACAAATCAAACCAACAATTTTCTCATTTCGTCGAAACAATGTCCAAAACAGCAAACTAGTAAATAAATATGTATATCGCAAAAATTACATGAACTTGCGTTTTATCCAAGAATATAAAGTAAATTCCATTACTTTTAGTGGATCTTTATACAAATCAATCCGGTTTCGTAAAAACCCCGTTTTTAAAGAAATTCCGTCTTTACAACTTCTCGTCATCTTTTTTTCAAAAATAGTTATTTTGTCGAAAGTGTGTGCTACGCAAGTGTTTACACACTTGTGTGTTCTAAAAATCATTCGTGTTAGTGTAAGATCCGTTTTTTTAAAAGTATGTTTTCTCTTGACACGTGGTCCTTTGAAAATACCGCTTGTAGATACGTAGATCTACTAGTTTAAAACACTATTTCACGAGTGAAATCGCTTTTACACAAGTTCATGATTCGTGTGTGGTAGAGTTTCGTCCTTTAACCCTTGTTACTTCCAAAACAACCTTATGTCATGATCCATGATCATGACCAACCCGGGTTAAATGACGATCCGAGCTACCACAACATAGATCGGGACCAAATAACTTTTAACCGTTACAAATCATATTAACCACTTTAAAATAGTTCGGGAAGGTGATTTAAGCAACTTACTACTAGCTCGAGGCTAGGGAAGAATCTAAGCGAAAAATGCGTGGATAAAAGCGATGTAGTAAGGTCCTTCACCTTCCGATTGCACCAAGGTTCCTTATACGCGATCCTTATCACTTGTATGCACTTGGAATAAGAAGATCAAAACTCGAAAATATGATGGATGGTGGTGGGGTGTTCGGCCGAAGCCTTGAGAGAGGGAGAGAGAGCTTGAGTGTTGAGTTGTGAGATGGAAATGTTATGTTGTGTTAATGATCTAACTTATACACAAAGTTTAAGGTAATTAACCATTGGATTATGTGTAGGCAAGATATTAAGCAACTATGATTTAAATAATCAACAAAAGGACAAGGGTGTCCCCCTTCTTGGGGACGGTTTGTAAAGGGGGGGGGGGGTACTAGTTCGATTTCAACCAAACATAAGGAAATTAGTTAGGTTAATCTAGTTAAGTTTAGGGATTAACCCGGTTAGTAGTGTGTTGTGCCTTACAGTGGGTGTTAGGGTATTCAGGGACCCTAACTGGCTCAGAAAAAGGAAGATAATGTTATTAACAATATTTTCATGTTCCGGGTATAGTCCGGTTGTTCGGTTGGATAGTAATCCGTTAAAGCGTTAAACAAGCTTTAAAGTGTCGTTATAATTATTTTTAGTGACACAACTTATTCTTCCAAAGTGTCAGGAATATTTTCCTCATGTTTTGGCACTTTATTAGGTAGCTTAATGCTGATTTATTATATAAAGTGCTGAATTCTTGTGCTTAGAGCACGTTTTAGGCACATCCAGTCATTGTAACTTATTCCTAGAGACGCAGTTCTACAACCCTTGTATCCCTACACTCACCACTAGTGTAGTAAATATTTCTGGCTCATACAGGCCTTTAGAGGCAGTGTCTGCCTGATGCTGGCTTTATCAGCATGTTCAATAGGTTATCCGTTTATAGTGCTACTGTGCTTTTTGTGCATCATGTTTGTCACTAAGGTTCAGCATGTAAATAATGTAGTGACGGTAAGTAAAGTATGATGCAGGTATATGCATGTATCAGACATCAAGTAGCAGTTCATCAGTAATTTCAAACAAGCACAGTAATTAAGCAGTAATTAATTATTAAGTAAGTCGTACGGATACCTGGTTTAGTGAGGGTTGTCACAGGTCGAGACTGCATTCAATGCTAAGAGTTCATCTGAAGGGTCATCTAAAGGATCAAACAACAAAACAAGTTTTTCTTCATATCTATCATTTGATCTAAACTTGTCAACAACAAAGAATGGTAAGATGATTCAATGCAACATTGTGTTAAATCTTGAAAATGATCAAAATTTTTTGAAAGAGGTTGCAAAAAGTCATATGTCATTATTGGGAACTGTGCTGGAATCATATGGAAGTCTGGTAGCAGGAAGGATCGGGAATCCAATGTTGATAAAAGAAGATTACGATCAGATTGATGCTGAAGAGCTGGAATTAATGGATATAAAATGGTGTTTGGCAAGTGTGTTGAGGAGAGCTGAGAAGTTTAAACAAATTACGGGAAGAGATGATTTCCGTGATGCAAATGTTTCTACTTTAGGATTTGATAAATCTAAAGTTACTTGTTTTCGTTGCAGGGAAAAAGGACACTTCAAAAGGGAGTGCAAAAACCACGAAGCAAGTGGAACTCAAAATCCGTTTAATAACAATGATTATTATCGGAAAGCAATTTATCATCAAGTTGCTCAACAACCACATCAACAACAACCACAAACTGCTCATGCTAGGAAGGAAATTGAATAATCATCAAAGAGAGCTTGTATGGTGAATCGGGATGATAAAAAGTCAACAAAAGATTTCAGTTGGGATAAATATATTTCAGCTGATAATAAAGCATGTCTGATAAACCAAGATGATGAAAAATTACCAGAAGGGTTTAATTGGAATAATTTCAGTTGGGATAATTATGATCCTAACAAGTAGTCAAATCATAAAGCTTTTGTTACTCGAGTTGCTGAAGACAATGATAATGATGATGATTATTATGCAAGAAGAATGGAAAAACACTTAAAAATGATGGAAGAGAGTGACAGTGATGATGGAAAAGCTCAAAAGAAAAAGAAAGAGAAAAAGATTAAGAAACTTGTCAGCAGTGATGATGAAGAAGTTCGTGTGATAAGGAAAAAGGTAAAAGAGGTTCCAGTTTTCAAAGTTGATGCAGAAGCTAATGCACAAAAGATTCCTGTGTTGTGTGAAAATTGTGAAGCTATGAAGAAGCATAACAGTACTTTGATTCATAACATGAACAGATTGAAAGAATCATATGATGTTCTAAACAAAGCTATGAATCAGTACAATCAATCAAGTGATGAACAAGCAACAGCTATGAAGACACTTCAAGGAGCTTTCATGACAAAACAGAAAGTCGTCAACAATTACATTGAAAAGTGTGCTGTGTTAGAACAAAAACTGGAAACACAAAGGATTGAAACAGAAAGAGTAAACCGTTTGTTAAAAAGTTACTCATGTACTTCTTATGTTATTGACAGGATTTATCCAACGGTGGAAGGCATGAAGGCATTTGAAGAAAAGGAAGAATGTGATGAAAAGATTTCTGAAAAGAAGAATGATACTGAAGTGAATGATTCTGGTAAGAAACAAGGTTTTAGTTACAACCAGTGTCCACCCCCGCTTGAAAATGGATATTCTCCACGAAATCCAAATTCCGAAATAGTCAAAAAGGCAACCAATTTACAGTGGGAGTCTGAGGCTACAGATAATTTACCAGATAATATTGATGTCACTTTTACGTCATCTGACACTAATCATGAGTCCGAGTTAATAAAGAAAGTGGTCGATCAGGTGTTGGATAAAGATGAATGCGAGAAGTCAAAGTCAGAGTCAGAGTCAAAGTCTGGGTCTGATAGTTCAAGTTCAACTGACAACAGTTCAAAATCTTCAGTTAAAAGAATTTACAATAAAGAATTTATGTTATCAAAATCTAATTTGAATGATGAACCAATCAAAGTGGCATATACTTTGAATGATTCAGACAAATTATATTCTGATAAGGAATTTCCAATAAGAGGTGTTAAAACATAAATGATTAAAAGGGTTTTCAAACTAACAGAAATTGATATTTCTGAAATAAAAGATGTAAATCTTTCTGAAAAACCTAAAGCTTACACCTCAAGAGTTCAACAAAGATTAAATAAGAAAAAGGGTTACAGTTCTGGTTCTGGTTTTCAAAAGAAACCAAACCATAACGGTAATTTCAAAAGAAAGGGATTAGGATTTATTTCACTGAAAAACTATAAAAATGAGAAAACTTATAAACCAAAAACTGTATTTGTTTCAGGAACATCATCTGAAGAAGAAAAAGAGCAATTGTTCAGAAAGCAAACAAACAAAGAATTCCTTGCTAAGAAGCAAGAAGAAATGAAAAAGGAAGTTGCTCAGAAGAAAGAGATGAGAACTGTTTTCAATGCAAAATAGTTGGTCATATTGCTAAGAATTGTCAAAAGGCAAATCAAACAAAACAGGGAGTTTCTCTTAAAATGAAAGAAAAGATGGTTGAGAATGAACCACCAACTAAACAATTCAAAATTTTCAAAAATTCAAAATTTGAAGTTGGTGAATGTTCAAAAAGGTTTTATAAAAGAAAAGCAAACCTTGACAACCAAAAATAGGTTGTTAAGAAATCTGATGAAAGTTCTAGCAATGATTCTGATTCGTCAAAATCAGAGGAGCTATTTTCTGGCGATGAATCTGATTCCACAAAGTCAGAGGAGCCACAAGTTGAATTAAAATTGGAAACATCAGTGCCGCCAATGGATGATGTAAATTTCCACCATTGCGGGCTGAAAATTTTAAACAAAAAGTTGGAAAAGTTGAGATTTCAAATCAATTTTTTTCTGAAAAGAAAGAATTTGATGTTGAAAAGGCCTTTAACCCCACAGTTCATAATATTTTTGGAAAAATGATTGACAGGAAAGTTAAAGGGGTAAAGGAATTTTATGAGAAGAAAATGAAGAAACAAGGTAAGGGTGTTTCTGTCACACCCCGACCACGTAGAACATACAAAACGTGGCGGAAATGTCAGGGAGTGTTGTAACAGAATTAATTGTTTCAAATCCATGGCAATTAAAGTTTCGTTTTATTAATCAAACAAGAGAGTTACATTGTTTTAAACAAGAAACAAAGAGTACATAACAAAAATTAACTAGTTCTTGTCTCGTTTTAAGTCACTAAGGCACAGGTCCGCCTAAGTATGTCTTGATAAGTCCTATGCATCACCTCCTGAAAACACGTGTGAAAATAGGTACGTCAGCATAAAAAATGCCTGTGAGATACATAGGTTTTGTGAAAACAGAATTCATGACTTATGTTTGAGAAAATGTTTAGTCATGAACCTTGTAATTTGATTTGTCTTGTAAATCATTTGAAAAACGATAAGATCAGATGATATGTATAAATAAGAGGATAATGTATGGTTAAATGAATAACCATGTAAAATGAGTTCATATAAGATAAGTTGTTTGTAAATCAATGTCTTGTGAAAAGTATGTTATTTGTATAAAATGTTATATGTCTCAAATTGAAATGATTCAAATAACGCTACGATATGTAATACCATACAAGCACTTATATGTAGGAAGTACCAGCGGCGTATCCACCATACTTGTATCATATTACACACGCCTCGTTACTTAATCACTTAATCAAACCAAACTACCAAGATGAAATGTTTAACAATTGTAGAAATGTTTTTGTATAGTCAAATGTCTATTGTCAAATGTATATCATGCAAAACAGATACAACTGGTTCACACGGTTCAATAGTTACAAACGGTTCATATAATCAAAGGGTTACGACGGTTCACATAGTAAAATGGTTACAACGGTTCAAAATGTAGTATAATGTGTTCATATGCTGGATGAGCATATGCAACAGAAATGCAATGTAAAACAATGTACTAAGTATGCACGTAATGGACATACATAGCATAAGTGTAACGTAAAACAATGTACTAAGTATGCACGTAATGGACATACATAGCATAAGAGTAATGTAAAACAATGTACTAAGTATGCACACAATGGGCATACATAGCATGAAATGAAATGTAAAACGATGTACTAAGTATGCACGTAATGGACATACATAGCATAAGAGTAATGTAAAACAATGTGCTAAGTATACACACAATGGGCATACATAGCATGAAATGAAATGTAAAACGATGTACTAAGTACACACACAATGGGCATACATAGCATGAAATGTAATGAAATCATGTACTATAATGTACTAACGAACATAGCAGGTATATGATGCGAGAACATGGAAAGCATGAAAGTAACAAGTAGGCACATGTGTGTCACCCCAAAGTGTTTGGAAAACAGTAAAAGAGGGGTCTATGTACTCACTTGAGATTGCTCAGAAGTCCTTGAGTAACAACCAAACAATGCTAGAGATCACGGATATCAAACGGCACCTAATATAGGTAACTATGTTAATAAACCGGACCTAAATCGGAGGATCGGATAGAATGAGGGTTCGTAAACCAAACTGTAACATCTGTGCTTGTAATCACTATGAACAGTTCTGTTATCAATAAAACAATGTTATTTGATCACAATGTTTGTTTGGTTGTGTTTTACATTTTTCATGTTTTGACTTTTATGTAATTTCAAACTCTATATCACTTTCTGGAGAGTTATACGCAAACTGGTGCGTAAACGTACTCAGTTTAATGCGACAAATACTCCGGAACATCAACATATACTTAACATACCTTAAATAACCCTTACATAACTTAGAAATAAGTTTTGAAGGCTTTGGTATGGCAAAAACAAGTTAGTTCGCTTACAGGGGCTAAACTTGACAAACTGCGAAAGTATGACGATTCGTACTGGAACAGACATTCCGAAACATGACCATAAGTTAAACACACCATAAATATCCTTCGCATAGCTTAGAAATAGGCTTTGAGGGGTACGGTGTGCTAAAATAAAACTTTTGGGTCATTCAGGGACTAAAAGTGTCAAAAAGTGCACAAGTTTGCATTTTCGCGCATAACTTACGTTCTGAATACATCCGGACATCCAAAAATTTATGTAAGCATGACTATATTATATTTTAGTGTTCGCCATAAGAAAAATCCATTCGTTGCGTCATTTGGATCGTTTTTCGCGCTTGTGCGCATTCCGTCGTAATTAAGCGAACATCGCGTTCGTACGACCAAACGAACCAACACCCGACATATTTTTGAGCATGTTTCATGTCCAAAATGTTTAGGCAACATTTTAGGGCCTTAAAGTTGGCTTTACGGGCCTTAGAAGTGTCGAAAAATGGCTTAAACATGTGCAGGGACTGAAACTGCCATTTTGTAAACTTGTTTCTGATCTGTGCAGGCCAGGCGGCCCGCGTGAGATCCTTGTGTCCTTTACGCGGCCCGCGTACGCCTCTCTGATCAGATTAGATCGAACAGTCAGCATGTTCCAGCTGTTTTAACCACAACCACAAGCTCACAACTTGCATATTCAGCTGATAAGGATCATTTTAGGCTACCACAACTTTGCAACACTTGTACGGTTACGATTAAGGCACGTTTTCCATGAAACGATCTTAACGGTGGACCAAAAACTATAAATACCCCATCCCCCATTGCTTCAAACTCACAAGAATCTGATTAAAAAGACTCTAAGTTGGAACCATTGTTTCATACCTGAGTTATTTTGATCACGATTAGCATTCGGGGACCCTTCGTAAGTATTCTTTCGTTCTTTTATTGTTTTTCGAGTCTGAAAGTCAAACTTTGTTTGACTTTCTGCGTTGACCAGTAATGGTCAATGCGAAGTTCGTTTGAACTTCGCAACGTGATTGTAATCACGATGGTTATAGTCCCTTGGGACTATGCCTACTGATTACCACGTTGTCTAGGGTCGTAGGGTAAGCGATCTGATAAATCGCTTATACCTTCGAACCCGACCCAGTTTGGTCGATCATTAGGATCCGACCAAATACATTAGGTGACCATAGTATATAGGGGATAACCTTCCAAGGTTATACCTTATGGTCACATCATTTGAGTAGTTGTATGATAGGTAGTTTATATGCCTTAGGTAAATTACCAGAATACCCTTTTCATGTATAATTGGTAATTAAGCATATGTAACCTAAACTTTTGTCACATAACTGATTATGTAACATGTTTTAGGCATATAACACTTGTCATAGGATTAGTTAGACGTTCCGAACGCGTTTCACGCGCACGATGCGTTAAAGTAGCATAAGCTACCTAAACGGGTCGTAATGAGTCGTAAACACTTATGTTAAGTTTCGTTTTAGTATGTAGGCTTTGTTAAACCAAATGACACGAGTCTCTACACTCGTTTGGTTTACGAAACCTCATTCTATCCGATCTTCTGATTCAGGTCCGGGTTATTAACATAGTTACCTATATTAGGTGCCGTTTGATTCCGAGATCTCTAGCATTACTTGGTGGTTATCTTTAGTCAACTGAGCAATCTCAAGTGAGTACATAGAACCCCTCTTTTACTGTTTTCCAAACATTTTGGGGTGGAACACATGTGCCTACTTGTTACTTTCATGCTTTCCTGTTTTCACATCATATACCTGCTATGTTCGTTAGTACATTATAGTACTTGATTTCATTACATTTCATGCTAGGTGTGCCCATTGTGTGCATTACTTGGTACATTGATTTCATTACATTTCATGCTAGGTGTGCCCATTGTGTGCATTACTTGGTACATTTTTTTTCATTACATTTCATGCTAGGTGTGCCCATTGTGTGCATTACTTAGTACATTGTTTTACATTACATTTCATGCTAGGTGTGCCCATTGTGTGCATTACTTAGTACATCGTTTTACATTACCTTTCACGCTACGTATGATCATTTGATTACATACTTAGTGCATCGTTTTCACATGCTTACATTTTTTGTATGACATTTGGTTTGTTTACAATGGAACAATACATTCATTAACACCGATCATGCCGTTCGTTAGTAGGTAGTGGTACCATAGGAATTGACAACTCCCGTTCCGGACGTCCTGGGTATGGGGATGAAAGGAATGACCGAATTCGATATACATAATTTAGATAAACCTTTAATCTGTTTAAGGGTTTATCGCCACAGTCTCAAGGCTTGGATGTATGCATTTTCACAAAACCGCATAGATGTTTGTATCAGTATAGCATGCATTTGTTACACAAAACATAACTTTGATTTAAACTATGTTTTACTTCAATACCTTGTTTTGTGCATTTTACATATGGTTTAGTCGATATATTTCACTTACCATACATGACATTTTGGTTACACATTACATGATCTACATTGAACATAAACATTTTGACATTGTTATACACATTTGGTGGTTTACATTGGACATAGACATTTTGATATGGTTTACACAATAACACTTGACAATTGGTTTGTAGATGAACAAGTTACATTGGTGGTTGTTTGGGTAAGTGATTTGAGTAACGAGGCGTGCGTAATATGATACAAACATGGTGTATACGCCGCTGGTACTTCCTATATATAAGTGTTTGTATAATATTACATAGCGTATCCTTATTTAAATCATTTCAGTATAGACATATTACATTTTATACAAATAACATACTTTTCATAAGACATTGTTTTACAAAACACTTTATCTTATACAACTTATTTTACATGGTTATTCATTTAAACTTACATTTACTTATACATATCAACTGATATTATCGTTTTTCAAATGATTTACAAGACAAAGCAAATTACAAGGTTCATGACTAAACATTTTCTTAAACATAAGTCATGAATCCTATTTTCACAAAACCTATGTATCTCACAGGCATTTTTATGCTGACGTACCTATTTTCACATGTGTTTTCAGGAGCTTTTCCATAGGATCTTGATCATGATTCTAGGGCGGACCTGTGCCTTAGAGACATAAAATGGAGCTAGACTATGTTTAATTATGTTATAAACTCTGTATTTCTGTTTGAAACAATGTAACACTCTTGTTTAATAAATAAAATATCACTTTGTATGCCATGGTTGTGAAACAATTAATTCTGTTACAACACTCCCCGATGTTTCCGCCACGCTTTGTATGTTATACGTGGTCGGGGTGTGACAGAAGAGTTGGTATCAGAGCCAATGGTTATAGGGAATTAGGTTATTAGTAATGCTTTGACCTAGACTATAACTTTTCTAGGACCCTAACACAAGTTATCTTGTGTTTAGATCTTAAAACATGTACATCACCTATCCTTAGGTGATTATCAAAACAAGGAACCAAAATTTTTCCGAAACGGTTTTTGAAAAACAATCATCTGTTTTTGAATGATTTATTACAAGGTTTTGAACCCTCTGTTATATGGTTTTGAACCCTTTTCAGTTTGGTTTTTGGCCTTGTGCCTTCAAATTTTCAAAAATCTCGTCAAAGTTTTGGGTTTTAAATAATGTGAACACGTGCAAACTGGAAGGGTGAATGCCTGTATTCTGGGTTTTCTGTCTAGGCAAGCACTTCGTATACATCTCATCAGACGCGAGACCAGTTGTGCTTACCTGGGAATTCTTGGAATGAATGTTCACTTATAGGCGAGCATGTCTTCGCTATACATTATTTTTGACCCATTTACTTTGATTAGTCACTGTGTGTCGTTTGTTTGCTTTGTGATACGGACGAATGACCACCATCTTTGCTTTTGTTGATTTTGTTTCATCTCATTCTCTTCATCCAATCATCTCACTCGTTTCCTTTCATGTTTTCCTCTTTTAGAATGCCTCCTCGAAGCGAGAACCAGATAGCAACTGCCGAACTGGCAGAAATTATTGCGCAGCAGATGGCTGCTCAATTTCCAAATCTCTTTGCTCAATGGAATCAAGCCAACAACAACAACAATGTTCCATGCAAATACAAGGATTTTAACCAGGCTAAATGATGCGTGTGAAGTGTCGTATATATTAGGTGTATATTTTAAGCCCTTTTTAACACTTATTTTAGCCAAGTTTTAAATTTATAAAACACGATATTTCACTAACACTAAACACACATATGGGCAAGTGCACCCATCGTTGAGTGTAGTATAGCGTTGGTAAGATACCGAGGTCGTTCAAGGACACAAGAGCTTTTAATACCGGTTTATCCTCAACGTCTAATCAAAATAAAAGTTTAGAAAAAAGTTTTAAACTAAGAAAAATAAAAACTAACTAAAATGCTGAAAATAAAAATAAAAGAAAAAACAGATAGACAAGATGAATCACTTGGTTCCGACTCGTATCTAGTATAACCTTTGATTATTTCCACACTTTTGCACATAATTAAGAGATTATCTTAGTTATTATAGTAGGCCCCTCTTTTGAAGGTGACGTTACCCTCACCCCAGTAGTTTGAGTCAGCAAGGATACAATCCTAAAAGGGTGGATTATTGGAAGATAATGAATTAAGTTATTAATGCAGTATTGTGGTAGGCCCCGCTTTTGGCGGTGACGTTACCCTCGACTAAGTAGTCTGAGTCAGCAGGGATACAGTCCTAAATAGCCGGGTTATAGTATTAATAGTAGTTAACTTATGAGGGGATCAAAGAGTTTGGACCCCCGCCATCCAATACCGTGAAGCATTGAAGGAGGTCCTACTAAATTTGACCCAGGTCCATTGCAGGACCTCTAAACGCTGAACAATGGCAAGACCTTTACCAAACCGTTCCCTTAACCCCCGACCAGGTAGCCAACATACCTCCATATAGACCGTGGAGATATGAATGGTGAAAATCTTTTATTTTATATAGACAGTAAAATAATGCCAAGACACCACGGACAAACGATAAGGAAAGATCACCTTCAACATAAGTAACTAGTTATTAAAGTCATTAATACAAAACCAAATAAAAAGTGCAAAAGATTAGAAATAAAAAGTATTAAACTAGACACTTTGTCTTCACCAAGTGATGTAAGAGACTTAGGCAAACATGGCCTTGATTGTCAAGAACTCTTACGATCAATCTTGGATCCCAAGACGACTCACACACTCTACGATGGACAATGGATGATGGTGGTGGATGATGGTGTTGTGATGGTGGTGGGTGGTGGATGAAGTGTGAGAGAGGTGGTGTGCCAAGGGATGAGTTGAAATGAATCCAAGCACTCCTATTTATAGGCTGAACAGAGAGCTGGGCACGGCCCCGTGTCCGCTGAACATGTCCCCGTGCCCGTCTGACACTCTCTCTCCTCATTAATTGTAATTCGCAATTACAATTAATGCGCCTGCAGTACTTTCGACACGCCCCCGTGTCCGCTGGGCACGCCCCGTGGTGGGCAATAGAAGCTTCTATAGATTTGTCTTTTCTGCTGCTTCTTGGGCACGCCCCCGTGCTGGCTGAGCACGGGGCGTGTTCAGACTTCTGCCTTCTCTATTTTGCTTTGGAAGGTGTCGTTGAGGGGTCGGGCAGTCCACTAATGTTCCTTTCCTTGTATTTATGTTGGATTTAGCTGTCTTTTTGCTTCTTTTGTGTTTTTGAGCTCATTTAATCCTGAAAATACAAAAGGAAGACAAAAACACTCTTTTTCCAATATTAGTACTTAAAAAGGATTAGTTTTATGCCTCATTTGATGTAATTTATATGTTGCATTTTACACACATCAAATACCCCCACACTTGAACTTTTGCTTGTCCTCAAGCAAAACTCTTTAATATGTGGCTTACACTCCCAAATGGAATAGGTAGAAGAGAAGGTTTTGGCCTTGTCGTAGAGTGTCGGGATGTCCAAGATCTTTTTGGGTTTTATTTTTATTTATTTACAATCCTATTCGTAATGATTTATTTAGAACGTTTCATAGGAGAAATTACTTATTTGGGCATAACATGCCTTTTTAAAATTCCATTTATATACAAGTTCACATACCTCACGGGAGAAATCACTCACACTCGGCCGAAGGTGTATTTTTAGTGAATCACTCGAGAGCGGCATGGAACTTCTTCCTACCATAGGCTTGCCAAGCAATCAATCCTCCTCCTTTTAAACTTTTATACCTTTGTAAATATCAAGAGGACTTTGTGGGTTAAGGGTTAGGCTTGGGTTAAAGGTAGGTGGTTGGGAAAGTGGTTAGTGGTTAGTAGAAAAAGGGCGAAAAGCGTAACAAGTGTCGGTTTTCGTAAGACTTTCTATTTTTTTTTTTTTCAACTTTTTATTTTTGATGAAGCTTTTATTCAAACAAAGTTATTTTTGATGAACTTGTTTGTTTATTTTCTTTTTGCTTCATCATCAACACATATTTTTTTTTTTTTTTTTTTACAAAAAACCGAACTTGTTTCTAAAACAAAGGGTTAAAAATGAAAGAGGTTTTGGTGGGAAAAAGGGTTTTTGGTTTGGGTAATGAAATGAAAAGGTTTAGGCTCAAAGGGGCTAACTAGGGGGATTTTTTGGTAGGTGGTAAAAGAAAAAGAAAAATAATGGTGTAGAAATAAAAGAGGTTAGTCCTAATGCCTCCATCATTTACTTACTCGGGTTTAAGTTGATAAGGACCGGGAATGTATCGTCATGGCAAGTTCTAGAGTTGTAAGAACCAAGCGGCTATTCACACAAGAAACGAAAAATGAGCATTTAGTCTAATGATATGTAAATTGGTATGCTCAATAAAGGCTCAAAACTCACTTTTGTGGGAATGGGTTTTTATGTGATCAAGTATATATAATCAAATTTTAACTAAGTTTGTCATGCCTTTTCATAATTTTCTTATGTTGGTTCTTTTTATCACTACGCTATTGGTTGTAAATTTGTAAAAATATAACCTTTTTGAGAACTTGAATTTCCCGAGTTAAACCTAGACAAGTAAAAAAAATGAAATTTTTTTGAAAAAAAATTTGGGGTGATTAGCGGTTCCAATAGAGTTTTGTGTAAGGCTTGTATTTAGGACTTGCAAAATTCAAGGTTTTAGCATCCCCCCCACACTTAAATTACACATTGTCCTCAATGTGTCCCAAAAATAAATTTTTAGGTTGATTAGATGTGTAAAATGGTGTGAAAAGCAAAAAATTTCTGTTACTGGGCGCTGAACACGGCCCCGTGTTATCCGGGCACGGCCCCGTGTTCAAGTGCCAGTAACAAAATTGAAATAAGAGAAACAGAATCCTGGACACGGGGGCGTGTTGGGTGAACACGGCCCGTGTCCAGTTACCTGAACTGGGCGTTTTCTGCAGGTGGTTCAGCACGGGGCCGTGTTGGTTGGGCACGGCCCGTGTTGAACCTGCTGTAATGGAGAGAATTATCGGGTTGCCTTGTTCTTGTGCATGAGTTCATTTTTCTCGTTCCCCTTTTCATCCTTTTCCACCATGAGTGTGTTTTATTCATGAAAAACCATCCAAACTTTAAAACCATCATTTCATTTCATCATAGAGAGAACTTACATAATCCTAAATTAAACTAGATAAAACAAGGGAATAATAAACCATGGAGTCCTAGCCTTTACTTTATTTTAATTAGCAAAATTTCCAAGAGGTAATTAATCTTGGTTAAACAAGGCCTTTTTGAACTCCTTCTTCCGCATGCGGTTCTCCTCAAATGTCGGCGAGCCATTCTTCCACCTCCCTTGGAAGGAGAAAAGAAGGCTCATTGGCATTAGTTTGAGGAGTTTCAACTTCCATCGGGATCTCTTGTTGGTGTTCCACGGGAGGTTCCGCCGGAAAGTCTTCCCACCCGGTAGGGTTGTTGATTCCGAGTGCCAGGTTCCAATCCTGCTGAGGAAGGACTGGTTCCATTGGGGGTGCTACAAGAATATTTAACCTCTGGTGCAAGAGGTTAATTTCTTGGAAGCTGTTTTCAAGTCCCATCGTAAGATCGTTAATACGGTCGATTAGGACCTCCTCTACTGAAGTCATTTCGTCAAGAGCCTCCCTTAATGCTATCACATAGTGCACAAGTGTAGCTTCAATGGAGGGTCTTCTTCCTCTTCGGCTGTTTGACGAATGCACAGAAGATGTTTCGCTGTTTTCACTCGACATCCTACGAAAAATAAACTGAAAATAGTTTATTTAATGAAACAGTGACCGGACACGGCCCCGTGCTCACTGAGCACGGCCCCGTGTTCATCTTTCTGCAGAATTTCGGAGCAAGGAAACTTGGATTTTTAAGTTATTTTCTGAACTTGTGGGGCCTTTTTAGCTACTAATAACTTAAAACAATGTTACATAACATGTTTTTACCAAGATTCCTTGAACAAAACTCATTAATCCCTACCACAAAGTTGGAAGAATTCCAAACTTTCAATGGTAGTTCTTGGAGAAAGATGGAGAAGAAGGAAATGGCTAAAAGAGGAAAGGACAAGATGGGTTGTTGGAACCTTCTTTTAGACTTACCTAGGACAGTTTGAGAGAAGATTCCTGCAAACCTCTGCCCCAAGTTGGTCCAAATGTGCAGAATTCTTGGCTGCATTTATAGAAAACGACAGCATCCTGGACACGGCCCCGTGCCCAGTGGACACGGCCCGTGTGCAGGTGGAGTTCTGACACAGTTTGTCCGTATTCTGACGTACTGATCAGAATGGAATCTTTCGATGGACACGGGGGCGTGTTGGCTGGACACGGCCCCGTGTCGAGGGACTGTTTTATGAATTTGTCTAGTTTTTAAGGAACTTGTTAGTATCGGGTGGCTCCTGACTGGTTGGGACAACCCCAAAGTGCCTAAGATACCTTAATTGTCCTAGACTCAGGCGAGAACGCAAGAGGTTGTCGGTGAGGGTGATTCCTATTTTCATTCTAGGTGGACAAGTCCAACCCTTTTCCGGGCTCTTGTTAAAGAAGGTGTATGCCGAATCGCTCAGGTCTATGTATGCACCGAACGAAGTCGATGGAGAGTCCTTCACGGCACAATCGACACAGGGACGACTATCGTCCAAGTCTTTGCTAGGGGCGAAGGTATTTTCGGGAGCAACGAGGTTGTCGGAATGCGGTTCCAACATTTCTTTATGGTTATCGTCTTGGGGTGGATCAATAAAATCCTTCCTAAGCTCTTTTAACCAATTCAGAATTAGTTTTTCTAGTTGAAATAACTCATCAAGGAGCATTTCCTCTAGAATATCTGGCTGGGCGCATTCGAGGGAGAAATAGTGCTTATTTTTACTTTCGCCCCTCTTAAGGTTGTAAGAAGTCGGTAGGTCCATGTAGTGGGGCCTATAATTTAGAAAGTAGCATTTTACTTCTTCATGTTTGCCACCACATAATTGACACCACGTACCATAAGAGTGCCGAAAGTAAAAACAATTACTATCACTCATGTTTATGTCAGAAATTACCAACCGCCGGGATCTAACGGTTCTGTTTTCAGTAACTGAAACTTGGGCACGGGGGCGTGTTGAGTGGGCACGGCCCCGTGTTCAGCTTACTGTCTGACGTAAAACAGGATTGCCAGTTCCAAAGATTGAGCACGGGGCGTGTTCAGCGGGCACGGCCCGTGCTGAGCTCTGCAGAAGCTGAAAAACTAAGAAAATCCTAAAAAATTAAAAAGAAAAATAAAAGATGATTAGGCCGTTGATTCCTAACTTTCTTAAAATCCTTGTGTCCCCGGCAGCGGCGCCAAAAACTTGATGCGTGTGAAGTGTCGTATATATTAGGTGTATATTTTAAGCCCTTTTTAACACTTATTTTAGCCAAGTTTTAAATTTATAAAACACGATATTTCACTAACACTAAACACACATATGGGCAAGTGCACCCATCGTTGAGTGTAGTATAGCGTTGGTAAGATACCGAGGTCGTCCAAGGACACAAGAGCTTTTAATACTGGTTTATCCTCAACGTCTAATCAAAATAAAAGTTTAGAAAAAAGTTTTAAACTAAGAAAAATAAAAACTAACTAAAATGCTGAAAATAAAAATAAAAGAAAAAACAGATAGACAAGATGAATCACTTGGTTCCGACTCGTATCTAGTATAACCTTTGATTATTTCCGCACTTTTGCACATAATTAAGAGATTATCTTAGTTATTGTAGTAGGCCCCTCTTTTGAAGGTGACGTTACCCTCACCCCAGTAGTTTGAGTCAGCAAGGATACAATCCTAAAAGGGTGGATTATTGGAAGATAATGAATTAAGTTATTAATGCAGTATTGTGGTAGGCCCCGCTTTTGGCGGTGACGTTACCCTCGACTAAGTAGTCTGAGTCAGCAGGGATACAGTCCTAAATAGCCGGGTTATAGTAATAATAGTAGTTAACTTATGAGGGGATCAAAGAGTTTGGACCCCCGCCATCCAATACCGTGAAGCATTGAAGGAGGTCCTACTAAATTTGACCCAGGTCCATTGCAGGACCTCTAAACGCTGAACAATGGTAAGACCTTTACCAAACCATTCCCTTAACCCCCGACCAGGTAGCCAACATACCTCCATATAGACCGTGGAGATATGAATGGTGAAAATCTTTTATTTTATATAGACAGTAAAATAATGCCAAGACACCACGGACAAACGATAAGGAAAGATCACCTTCAACATAAGTAACTAGTTATTAAAGTCATTAATACAAAACCAAATAAAAAGTGCAAAAGAATAGAAATAAAAAGTATTAAACTAGACACTTTGTCTTCACCAAGTGATGTAAGAGACTTAGGCAAACATGGCCTTGATTGTCAAGAACTCTTACGATCAATCTTGGATCCCGAGACGACTCACACACTCTACGATGGACAATGGATGATGGTGGTGGATGATGGTGTTGTGATGGTGGTGGGTGGTGGATGAAGTGTGAAAGAGGTGGTGTGCCAAGGGATGAGTTGAAATGAATCCAAGCACTCCTATTTATAGGCTGAACAGAGAGCTGGGCACGGCCCCGTGTCCGCTGAACACGGCCCCGTGCCCGTCTGACACTCTCTCTCCTCATTAATTGTAATTCGCAATTACAATTAATGCGCCTGCAGTACTTTCGACACGCCCCCGTGTCCGCTAGGCACGCCCCGTGGTGGGCAATAGAAGCTTCTATAGATTTGTCTTTTCTGCTGCTTCTTGGGCACGCCCCCGTGCTGGCTGAGCACGGGGCGTGTTCAGACTTCTGCCTTCTCTATTTTGCTTTGGAAGGTGCCGTTGAGGGGTCGGGCAGTCCACTAATGTTCTTTTCCTTGTATTTATGTTGGATTTAGCTGTCTTTTTGCTTCTTTTGTGTTTTTGAGCTCATTTAATCCTGAAAATACAAAAGGAAGACAAAAACACTCTTTTTCCAATATTAGTACTTAAAAAGGGTTAGTTTTATGCCTCATTTGATGTAATTTATATGTTGCATTTTACACACATCACTAAACCACTCAAGTTTAGTGGTTCTGAGGGAGCGACTGGGCTTCTTCAGTGGTTCGAGAGCATAGAGAATACTTTCCGCCACGTTCAGTGTCCGGATAATCGCAAGGTCGAGTTTTCTTCAAGTGTGTTCCAGAAGAGGGCTCTCACATGGTGGAACGGGGTTATGAGGGACCGAGGTGCAGAAGTTGCTCTCGTACAGACATGGGCTGAACTTAGAGCCCTTATGATGAGGGAATTTTGTCCTCGTTATGAGCAGCGAGCTTTGGAGAAGGAATTTGATGAGTTGAAGCAAGATAGTGGTGAGCACCGGGCTTATACTGATCGGTTTGAATAGTTGAGTCTGCTTTTCCCAACGATGGTCACCCCACTCGACAAGGCTATCAAAAGATACATCGACGGCCTACCTGACTCGGTACAAGACATCCTTACTGGTAGTAACCCTGCCACACTCCGTCAGGCGATCGAGTTATCAGCGACATTGACTGAGTCGCAGATTCGGAAGAACAAGTTACACAGGAAGGGTGACAAGGGCAAGAAACAGTCAGCTGACAAAGTGGATAGCAAGAAAGGTCAAAACGGGAATGGAAAGGTTTATGGTTCATCAAAGAGGGCAAGGAAGCGTAAGGCTTCCCAAAACTATGCTGTCACTGCCCAAGCTAACCAGGCAGCTCCCAACCAACCCGCACAACCTCCAGCGAAGAAACCCTATTCAGGGAATGCACCTTTGTGCAATAGATGCAACAGTCACCATCAGCCGCAACATCAGTGCCGTTTCTGTACTAGCTGTGGGAAGTCAGGTCATCTTGCAGATGTTTGTCGGTTTGCTCAGAATCGCGCAGTTCAGAACCCGGCTCAACGAGTTGCTCAGCAACAGGGTCAAGCTGCACGACCATATTACCCACCGGGTGCTTGTTATAATTGTGGGGACCTGACCCACTACAGGAACCGGTGCCCAAGACTAGCCAACCAGAATGCGAACCAGAATCAGGCTCCGGCTTGAGGCCGAGCCTTTAACATGAATGCCCAAGAGGCGCAGGCGGACGATAATGTGGTGAACGGTACGTTCTTTATTAATAATCAGCCTGCATCTGTTCTTTTCAATTCTGGTGCCGATAAGAGTTTCATGTCATTGTCTTTTGAGCCAATGCTTCGCGTGTCTAGAACGAAACTAGGAAAACCTTTGACAGTAGAGGTGGTTAACCCATTATTCTTGATTCTGTTCTTTGCAACTGCCAGCTGAACCTTAACGACCATCTTTTTCCTATCGACCTGACGCCAATGCAACTTGGAAGCTTCGACGTCATTGTGGGTATGGATTGATTATCCCAGCATCACGCAGAGGTAGTTTGCTTCGAGAAGATTGTTCGTGTGCCGCTTTCGACAGGAGAGATCCTACAGGTGCATGGTGAGAAGCCTACCGGTGGTCTCAAGCTTATGTCTTGTTTTAAAGCTTGGAAGTATCTGCGGAAGAACTATGTGGCTTTCTTAGCACATGTTACAGAAGATAAAGGCAAGGGTAAGTCTATTTCAGATATTCCTGTCGTTCGGGATTATTCTGAAGTATTCCCTGAAGATTTACCTGGTCTACCTCCAGCACGCCAAGTCGAGTTCCGCATTGATCTCGTACCTGGTGCAAATCCCATTGCCAGAGCTCCATATCGTCTTGCACCGTCTGAGATGCAAGAGTTGTCTAAGCAGCTTCAGGAGCTCTCTGACAAAGGTTTTATCCGTCCTAGCTTTTCACCTTGGGGTGCTCCCGTTCTTTTTGTCAAGAAGAAGGATGGATCCTTTAGGATGTGTATCGATTATCGTGAGCTTAACAAGCTTACCATCAAGAATCGATATCCCCTACCTCGCATCGATGATCTCTTTGATCAGTTACAAGGCGCTTCTTATTTTTTGAAGATTGATCTGCGATCTGGATATCATCAAATTCGGGTGCATGAAGAAGACATTCCGAAGACAGCATTCCGCACTCGTTATGGGCATTACGAGTTCACAGTCATGCCATTCGGTTTGACTAATGCTCCAGCTGTTTTCATGGACTTAATGAATAGGGTCTGCAAACCTTATTTGGATCAGTTCGTCATTGTTTTTATTGACGACATCTTGATTTACTCTAAGATGCGAGCTGATCATGAGCAACATCTTCGTCTTACTCTGGAACTCCTAAAGAAAGAGCAACTTTTCGTCAAATTCTCCAAGTGCGAATTTTGGCTTAAAGAAGTTCAATTTTTGGGACATATTATCAACGAACAAGGTATTCAGGTAGATCCCTCCAAGATCAGTGCGATTAAGGATTGGGATACACCTACTACTCCTACTGAAGTTCGTTCTTTTCTTGGTTTAGCGGGTTATTATCGCCGCTTCATTGAGAACTTCTCTAAGATTGCAGTTCCTCTAACTGCTCTAACTCAGAAGAACAAACCCTTTCATTGGGGATTCAAACAAGAGGAAGCTTTTCAACGCTTGAAGCAGAAGCTTTGCGATGCGCCTGTTCTATCATTGCCTGAGGGTGATGATGATTTTGTCGTGTATTGTGATGCATCGAAATTAGGCCTTGGTTGTGTTCTGATGCAAAGGAACAAAGTCATAGCATATGCATCGAGACAGTTGAAGATACATGAGAAGAACTACACCACTCATGATCTTGAGTTGGGTGCAGTTGTTTTCGCTCTAAAGATCTGGAGACACTATTTGTACGGTACAAAATGTGTGGTTTTCACAGACCACAAAAGTCTTCAACATATCTTCAACCAGAAAGAACTCAACATGAGGCAACGACGTTGGGTCGAGCTTCTAAACGACTATGACTGCGAAATTCGCTACCATCCTGGTAAGGCGAATGTCGTAGCCGATGCATTGAGTCGTAAGGAACGTACTAAGCTTCATTGTGTACGTGTTCAATCTATTATTCAAGCTCGATCTGATATCCAAGCCCGCATTTCTCAGGCTCAACAATCTTGTGTTTCACAAGGTTTATGGATAAGGAATTTCCTTATCACATAACGCCTGCACTGGAACTGAAGGACAATGGATCATATTACTTCATGGACCGTTTGTGGGTCCCAAGCCAGGATGATCTTCGTACCTTGCTTATGGATGAAGCCCATAAGTCTCGTTATTCTATTCATCCGGGCTCAGATAAGATGTATAAGGATCTTCGTATTCAGTATTGGTGGCCTGGTATGAAGAAAGACATTGCCTTATACGTATCAAAATGCCTTACTTGTCTTAAGGTTAAGGCTGAACATCAACGTCCTTCTGGTTTATTGGTGCAACCAGAGATCCCAGTTTGGAAATGGGAAAACATTACTATGGATCTCGTTACCAAACTTCCACGCACAAAGAAAGGTCATGATGCCATCTGGGTAGTCGTTGATCGTCTTACTAAGTCAGCACATTTCTTGCCAATCTGTGAGGATTTTCCTACTGACAGACTTGCTAAAATCTATGTGGATGAAATTGTAGCTCGACATGGTGTTCCTTTGAACATCATTTCTGACAGAGATGCTCGTTTCACTTCTCATTTTTGGAGAACCATGCAATCTGCTATGGGGACCCAACTTAATCTGAGCACAGCTTATCATCCGCAAACAGATGGTCAATCTGAGAGAACAATCCAGACTCTGGAGGATATGCTTAGAGCTTGTGTGATCGATTTTGGTGGTAGTTGGGATTCACATCTTAAATTGATTGAATTCTCCTACAACAACAGTTATCACACCAGCATCAAAATGGCTCCTTTCGAGGCTCTCTATGGTCGAAAATGTCGTTCACCAGTCTGCTGGAATGAGATCGGCGAGGCTCAACTTACTGGACCTGCCCTCATTTTAGAGACAACTGACAAGGTCAAGAAAGTTCGCGATAACCTTCAGACAGCTCAAAGCCATCAAAAGAGTTACGCGGATCCAAAACGCAAACCCTTGGAATTTCAAGTCGGTGATCGAGTATTACTTAAGGTCTCACCTTGGAAAGGTGTGATCAGATTTGGAAAGAAAGGAAAACTTGCACCTAGATACGTTGGACCATTCAAGATCGTCGAAAGAATCGGAAAGGTAGCCTACAGACTTGAGTTACCTCCTGAACTTGGAAATGTTCATCCAACTTTTCACGTATCCAATCTCAAGAGGTGTTTAGCTGATGAGAACCTCCACATACCGCTTGACGAAATTCGTGTTGGCAAAACACTGAAATTTGTTGAGAAGCCAGTGGAAATCATGGAACGTGAAGTCAAGTGGCTTAAACGCAAGCGCATTCCTTTGGTCAAAGTTCACTGGGAAGCTAAACGTGGACCTGAGTTTACTTGGGAACGCGAAGATCAAATGAAGGCGAAATATCCACATCTTTTTCCACGAGTTTCCTCTAAATAAATTTCGGGACGAAATTTCCACAAGTAGGGGAGACTGTAACATCTGTGCTTGTAATCACTATGAACAGTTCTGTTATCAATAAAACAATGTTATTTGATCACAATGTTTGTTTGTTTGGTTGTGTTTTACATTTTTCATGTTTTGACTTTTATGTAATTTCAAACTCTATATCACTTTCTGGAGAGTTATACGCAAACTGGTGCGTAAACGTACTCAGTTTAACGCGAAAAATACTCTGGAACATCAACATATACTTAACATACCTTAAATAACCCTTACATAACTTAGAAATAAGTTTTGAAGGCTTTGGTATGGCAAAAACAAGTTAGTTCGCTTACAGGGACTAAACTTGACAAACTGCGAAAGTATGACGATTCGTACTGGAACAGACATTCCGGAACGTGACCATAAGTTAAAAACACCATAAATATCCTTCACATAGCTTAGAAATAGGCTTTGAGGGGTACGGTGTGCTAAAATAAAACTTTTGGGTCATTCAGGGACTAAAAGTGTCAAAAAGTGCATAAGTTTGCATTTTCGCGCATAACTTACGTTCTGAATACATCCGGACATCCAAAAATTTATGTAAGCATGACTATATTATATTTTAGTGTTCGCCATAAGAAAAATCCATTCGTTGCGTCATTTGGATCGTTTTTCGCGCTTGTGCGCATTCCGTCGTAATTAAGCGAACATCGCGTTCGTACGACCAAACGAACCAACACCCGACATATTTTTGAGCATGTTTCATGTCCACAATATTTAGGCAACATTTTAGGGCCTTAAAGTTGGCTTTACGGGCCTTAGAAGTGTCGAAAATGGCTTAAACACATGCAGGGACTGAAACTGCCATTTTGTAAACTTGTTTCTGATCTGTGCAGGCCAGGCGGCCCGCGTGAGATCCTTGTGTCCTTTACGCGGCCCGCGTACGCCTCTCTGATCAGATTAGATCGAACAGTCAGCATGTTCCAGCTGTTTTAACCACAACCACAAGCTCACAACTTGCATATTCAGCTGATAAGGATCATTTTAGGCTACCACAACTTTGCAACACTTGTACGGTTACGATTAAGGCACGTTTTCCATGAAACGATCTTAACGGTGGACCGAAAACTATAAATACCCCATCCCCCATTGCTTCAAACTCACAAGAATCTGATTAAAAAGACTCTAAGTTGGAACCATTGTTTCATACCTGAGTTATTTTGATCACGATTAGCATTCGTGGACCCTTCGTAAGTATTCTTTCGTTCTTTTATTGTTTTTCGAGTCTGAAAGTCAAACTTTGTTTGACTTTCTGCGTTGACCAGTAATGGTCAATGCGAAGTTCGTTTGAACTTCGCAACGTGATTGTAATCACGATGGTTATAGTCCCTTGGGACTATGCCTACTGATTACCACGTTGTCTAGGGTCGTAGGGTAAGCGATCTGATAAATCGCTTATACCTTCGAACCCGACCCAGTTTGGTCGATCATTAGGATCCGACCAAATACATTAGGTGACCATAGTATATAGGGGATAACCTTCCAAGGTTATACCTTATGGTCACATCGTTTGAGTAGTTGTATGATAGGTAGTTTATATGCCTTAGGTAAATTACCAGAATACCCTTTTCATGTATAATTGGTAATTAAGCATATGTAACCTAAACTTTTGTCACATAACTGATTATGTAACATGTTTTAGGTATATAACACTTGTCATAGGACTAGTTAGACGTTCCGAACGCGTTTCACGCGCACGATGCGTTAAAGTAGCATAAGCTACCTAAACGGGTCGTAATGAGTCGTAAACACTTATGTTAAGTTTCGTTTTAGTATGTAGGCTTTTTTAAACCAAATGACACGAGTCTCTACACTCGTTTGGTTTACGAAACCTCATTCTATCCGATCTTCTGATTCAGGTCCGGGTTATTAACATAGTTACCTATATTAGGTGCCGTTTGATTCCGAGATCTCTAGCATTACTTGGTGGTTATCTTTAGTCAACTGAGCAATCTCAAGTGAGTACATAGAACCCTTCTTTTACTGTTTTCCAAACATTTTGGGGTGGAACACATGTGCCTACTTGTTACTTTCATGCTTTCCTGTTTTCACATCATATACCTGCTATGTTCGTTAGTACATTATAGTACTTGATTTCATTACATTTCATGCTAGGTGTGCCCATTGTGTGCATTACTTGGTACATTGATTTCATTACATTTCATGCTAGGTGTGCCTATTGTGTGCATTACTTGGTACATTGTTTTACATTACATTTCATGCTAGGTGTGCCCATTGTGTGCATTACTTAGTACATTGTTTTTCATTACATTTCATGCTAGGTGTGCCCATTGTGTGCATTACTTAGTACATTGTTTTACATTACATTTCATGCTAGGTGTGCCCATTGTGTGCATTACTTAGTACATCGTTTTACATTACCTTTCACGCTACATATGATCATTTGATTACATACTTAGTGCATCGTTTTCACATGCTTACATTTTTTGTATGACATTTGGTTTGTTTACAATGGAACAATACATTCATTAACACCGATCATGCCGTTCGTTAGTAGGTAGTGGTACCATAGGAATTGACAACTCCCGTTCCGGACGTCCTGGGTATGGGGATGAAAGGAATGACCGAATTCGATATACATAATTTAGATAAACCTTTAATCTGTTTAAGGGTTTATCGCCACAGTCTCAAGGCTTGGATGTATGCATTTTCACAAAACCGCATAGATGTTTGTATCAGTATAGCATGCATTTGTTACACAAAACATAACTTTGATTTAAACTATGTTTTACTTCAATACCTTGTTTTGTGCATTTTACATATGGTTTAGTCGATATATTTCACTTACCATACATGACATTTTGGTTACACATTACATGATCTACATTGAACATAAACATTTTGACATTGTTATACACATTTGGTGGTTTACATTGGACATAGACATTTTGATATGGTTTACACAATAACACTTGACAATTGGTTTGTAGATGAACAAGTTACATTGGTGGTTGTTTGGGTAAGTGATTTGAGTAACGAGGCGTGCGTAATATGATACAAACATGGTGTATACGCCGCTGGTACTTCCTATATATAAGTGTTTGTATAATATTACATAGCGTATCCTTATTTAAATCATTTCAGTATAGACATATTACATTTTATACAAATAACATACTTTTCATAAGACATTGTTTTACAAAACACTTTATCTTATACAACTTATTTTACATGGTTATTCATTTAAACTTACATTTACTTATATATATCAACTGATATTATCGTTTTTCAAATGATTTACAAGACAAAGCAAATTACAAGGTTCATGACTAAACATTTTCTTAAACATAAGTCATGAATCCTATTTTCACAAAACCTATGTATCTCACAGGCATTTTTATGTTGACGTACCTATTTTCACATGTGTTTTCAGGAGCTTTTCCATAGGATCTTGATCATGATTCTAGGGCGGACCTGTGCCTTAGAGACATAAAATGGAGCTAGACTATGTTTAATTATGTTATAAACTCTGTATTTCTGTTTGAAACAATGTAACACTCTTGTTTAATAAATAAAATATCACTTTGTATGCCATGGTTGTGAAACAATTAATTCTGTTACAACACTCCCCGATGTTTCCGCCACGCTTTGTATGTTATACGTGGTCGGGGTGTGACACAAACGAGTATGGAGACTCGTGTCATATGGTTTAACAAAGCCTACATACTAAATGAAACCTAACATAAGTGCTTACGACCCATTACGACCCGTTTAGGTAGCTTATGCTACTTTAACGCATCGTTCGCGTGAAACGCGTTCGGACCGCTTAACTAGCCCTATGACAAGTAACATATGCCTTAACATGTCTAATATTGTTGTTAAATCAGTTTAGATGTCAAAAGTTATGATACATATGTTTAAAATGAATTTTGGCATCAAAGGGGTATTTTGGTAATATACCTAAGGCATATAAACTACCTATCATACAACTACTTAAACGAAGCGACCATAAGGTATAACCTCGGAAGGTTATTCCCTATATACTATGGTCACCTAATGTGTTTGGTCGGATCCTAATGATCGACCAAATGGGTCGGGTTCGAAGGTATAAGCGATTTATTAGATCGCTTACCCTTACGACCCTAGACAACGTGGTAATCAGTAGGCATAGTCACAAGGGACTATAACCATCGTGATTACAATCACGTTGCGAAGTTCAAATGAACTTCGCATTGACCATAAACTGGTCAACGCAGAAAGTCAAACAAATTTTGACTTTCAGACTCGAAAAGCAATAAAAGAACGAAAGAATACTTACGAAGGGTCCCCGAATGCTAATCGTGATCCAAGTAGCTCAGGTATGAAACAATGGTTTCAACTTAGAGCTTCTAGGATCAGATTCTTGTGGGTTTTGAAATGGGTGGGGTTGGGTATTTATAGTTTTCGGGTAACCGTTAAGATCGTTTCTTGGAAAAGGGGGCACGATCTAAGCCGTACACTTGTCGGAATGTTGTGGTAACTCATATTGCTCCCACCACAAGAATTTGACACTTGGCCTTGGCCTTTGGAGGGGTTAAAGGCTGTTAACAGCTGAGAAAATGATTTTCTGCATACCTGACCCCTGCTTGCGCACCGTAACACAATTTGTGTTGAGGTGCGCAAGGACCTGCAGACCAGAATCTTTGAAAAATGGCAAAACAGGCCCCTGAAGCTCCAAACTTGCTATTTGATGCATTTTTGACACGTTAAGCCCCGTTAACCCCATTTCAAAGCTCTAAAATGAAGTTAAAGTATAGGGAACTTAAAATGTGCTCAAAAATATCTCGGATGTCGGTTCGTTTGGCCGTACGATCGTGATGTTCGGTTAATTACGACGGAATGCGCATAAGCGCGAAAAACGATCCAAATGGCGTGACGAATGGATTTTTCTTATGCCAAACACTAAAATAAAATATTTTAGTGCTTACATAAATTTTTGGATGTCCGGATGTATTCAGAACGTAAGTTATGCGCAAAAATGCAAACTTGTGCACTTTTTGACACTTTTAGTCCCTGAATGACCCAGAAGTTTATTTTAGCACACCGAACCCCTCAAAGCCTATTTCTAAGATATGTGAAGGATATTTATGGTATGTTTAACTTATGGTCATGTTCCGGAATGTCTGTTACAGTTCAAATTGGCACACTTTCGCAGTTTGTCAAGTTTAGTCCCTGTAAGCGAATTAACTTGTTTTTGCCATACCAAAGCCTTCAAAACTTATCTCTAAGTTATGTAAAGGTTATTTAAGGTATGTTAATCCTATTTCACTATTCCGGAGTGTTTGTTGCATTAAACTGGTTATATTTACGCATCAGTGCGCGTATAACCTTCCAGAAGACGATTTAGAGCTTGAAATTGAACAAGAGTTGATATGTGCAAACGATACACATATTTATACAAGTCCAAAGTATAAAGTAGAATATTTCATTGGTTTGGTATTTGTTTGATGGTCGCAGTGACACAGGTGTCACAGTCTCCCCTACTTAAGGAAATTTCGTCCCGAAATTTATTCGTAGAAGTCTGTCTATGACTTTGTGTTAAATAGCCATCAAAGATATGAAAAGCATAATTTTGTTATTTTCCTCAACGGATATTTTTCAGAAGCGAAAATGAACGAACGGAGTCATTTTCTTCAACGGGTTCTTCGGAAATGGAAAATAAAGGATTTTTAACTTAAACGGATATACATTTCCCTCAACGGATATTCTTCAGAAGTGAAAACGAATGGATGATTCATTCTTCCTCAACGGGTCCTTCGTCAGAAACGGGAATGAAGAAATAATCCACGGATATTCATTTCTCTCAATGGATATTCTTCAGAACGAAAATGAACAAACGGGGTCATTTTCCTCAACGGTTATTCTTCAGAATTTGAAATGAAGGAATAATCAACGGATATTCATTTCCTCAACGGATAATCTTCAGAAACGAAAATGAACAAACGGGGTCATTTTCCTCAACGGTTATTCTTCAGAATTTGAAATGAAGGAATAATCAACGGATATTCATTTCCTCAACGGATAATCTTCCGAAACGAAAATGAACTGACGGAGTCATTTTCAACGGTTGCTTCCTCAGGTACGGAAATGAAAGATTTAACAACGGATATTCATTTCCTCAACGGATAATCTTCAGAAACGAAAATGAACTAACAGAGTCATTTTCAACGGTTGCTTCCTCAGGTACAGAAATGAAAGATAAACGGATATTCATTTCCTCAACGGATATTCCTCAGAAGTGAAAAATGAATAGCTAGTTCATTTTTCCTCAACGGATGCTTCATCAGAATTGGAAATGAATTGGGTTAACTTAGATACATGATAGAACTTGCTGTGATTTCTGTGCACTAAATTCCATAATTATGTATGCATCCATAATTACGTAATTCCTTGCACAGTCCACACAGTTCGTTTTGTAATGTTGTGGGGAAGGATATCAAACTTGTGATGAGGGTGACTAGACTACCATAGGGTCCTTTTAATTAGATCGACAGAGGATCTTCTTAATTAGGCCACCAAGGAGTCCTTTCATCTATATCATCACATAATATTCCTAACCAGATTTTTGGATCGATCAGTTTAACTAGACCACTAAAGGGGTCTAATTATGAAGTAGTACTTTATAATCCAAGGGACTTAACTACAGCATAGAAGTCCATTAAGGATTTTAGGTAGTACCTTTGGGTATCCTACTATGAATCTCTTGTACAAGGATATGTAAGATTCTACGAGGATTTGGATAACATAATTTGGATCACATGACACATAAAAGGGAACACATAAGCACATAATCACATAATTGTTTAATTGTTATTATCTTGTTATTGATTGCTATTAAATTGGCACCTCGTACTTCGTTTCTCTTGGAAGAAACGGGTACTTAGGATTTTCGTGGAAAACGCAAGAGATCATACAATGGAAGAAATTTGGGGGTAGTCTGTTCTTCAAGGAATATGGTTCCTTGATTGTTGGTATTGTAGAGGATATGTTTATACATGCAACCACATAAACATATAAAAATGTAAATGAAAGATTTATTTATAACAACAATAACAACAACTGTTTCATAGATCGTGATAACAAAAGAAAATAATACACAAGGCTCGATTATTTTCTAAACAGCGTTATCTTCTGTCGGTCAGATACTCATCCCTGCGCTGGATTTGCATTAGAAAGCTTTGGGCAATTCCTACGAAAATGGCCCATCTCGCCACAGTTGTAGCAAGACCCTGGTGGAAAACGAGCTTGAGCAGGATTGTTGTTAACTTGAATTGGTGCAGCTGCTGTTGGGCAAACCCTCGCTGTATGACCTATAAGTCCGCAAACTTGGCATGTGCGGCACTTCACACCAGCATGATGATGTAAACCACATTGGTTGCACAAGGGTGCAGTTCCGTTGTAGGGTTTCCTGGTAGGGGGTTGAGCTGGTTGGTTGGGGACGGCTTGATCATTGTGAGCGACCACGGCGAAGTTCTGAGAAGCCTTTCGCTTCTTTGACTTCTTAGAGGATCCAGCCTGTTCATCCATGGTCTTTGATTCCTTGATTGGGTTCGATTCTTCGACCGGTTTCTTGTCACCTTTTTGAAAAAGTTTACCTTTCCTGATCTTTGATTCAGTCAAGGTTGCAGATAGCTCAATGGCCTGCCTAACAGTAGTAGGGTTGCTACCAGTCACAATGTCTTGTATTGAGTCAGGGAGGCCATCAATGTACTTTTCGATTGCCTTATCCAAAGGTGTGACCATGTTTGGGCATAACAGACTTAACTCCTCATAACGGTCCGTGTAGGCTCGATGCTCACCGCTGTCTTGCTCAAGATTGTCGAATTCCCTTTCCAAGGCCCTGATCTCGTGACGAGGACAGAATTCCTTCATCATAAGGGCCCTAAGTTCAGCCCATGTCTGTGCTAGAGCAACTTCTGCACCACGATCTCTCATAACCCCGTTCCACCACGTAAGGGCCCTCTTCTGGAATACACTCGAAGCAAACTCGACCTTGCGATTGTCAGGACACTGCACGTGGCGAAAAGTATTCTCAATGCCCTCGAACCATTGAAGAAGCCCAGTCGCTCCCTCAGAACCACTAAACTTGAGTGGTTTAGCCGAGTTAAAACTCTTGAAGTTGCATGGACCATTGTTGTTGTTGTTGGCTTGGTTCCATTGAGCAAAGAGGTTTGGGAATTGAGCAGCCATTTCCTGCGCAATGATTTCTGCCAGTTCAGCAGTCGCTATCTGGTTTTCGCGTCGAGGAGGCATTCTAAAAGAGGAAACATGAAAGGAAATGAGTGAGAGATTTAGACGAAAAGAATGAGACGAAACAAATCAGATGAAAGCAAGGATAGTGGTCATTTGTTTGTTACCACAAGGTAAACAAACGACACACAGTGACTAAATTAAAGTAAATGGGTCAAAAATAATGCTTCGCGAAGACATGCTCGCCTATAAGTGAACACTCACCCCGATAGTTCCCAGGTAAGAGTGACTGGTCCGATTATGTGGATTTATACGAACACTCTAGCCTTAGACAGAAAACTCAGGGTACAGGCATTCACCCTTCCAGTTTGTACGTGTTCACATTATTTAAAACCCAAAACTTGACGAGATTTTTGAAAATTCAAAGGGTTCAAAACCTTATAACAGAGGGTTCAAAACCTAGTAATCAATCATCCTAGAACAGATGATTAGTTTTCAAAGCGGTTTTGAAATTTATGTTCTTGTTGTGGTCGTCGCCTAAGGATAGGTGACGGTATTGTTTTATGACTAAACACAAGTAAACTCGCGTTAGGGTCCTAGGAAGGTTATAGACTAGGTCAAAGCATTACTAATAACCTAATTCCCTATAACCATTGGCTCTGATACCAACTTTTCTGTCACACCCCGACCACGTAGAACATACAAAACGTGGCGGAAATGTCGGGGAGTGTTGTAACAGAATTAATTGTTTCAAATCCATGGCAATTAAAGTTTCGTTTTATTAATCAAACAAGAGAGTTACATTGTTTTAAACAAGAAACAAAGAGTACATAACAAAAATTAACTAGTTCCTGTCTCGTTTTAAGTCACTAAGGCACAGGTCCGCCTAAGTATGTCTTGATAAGTCCTATGCATCATCTCCTGAAAACACATGTGAAAATAGGTACGTCAGCATAAAAAATGCCTGTGAGATACATAGGTTTTGTGAAAACAGAATTCATGACTTATGTTTGAGAAAATGTTTAGTCATGAACCTTGTAATTTGATTTGTCTTGTAAATCATTTGAAAAACGATAAGATCAGATGATATGTATAAATAAGAGGATAATGTATGGTTAAATGAATAACCATGTAAAATGAGTTTGTATAAGATAAGTTGTTTGTAAATCAATGTCTTGTGAAAAGTATGTTATTTGTATAAAATGTTATATGTCTCAAATTGAAATGATTCAAATAACGCTACGATATGTAATACCATACAAGCACTTATATGTAGGAAGTACCAGCGGCGTATCCACCATACTTGTATCATATTACACACGCCTCGTTACTTAATCACTTAATCAAACCAAACTACCAAGATGAAATGTTTAACAATTGTAGAAATGTTTATGTATAGTCAAATGTCTATTGTCAAATGTATATCATGCAAAACAGATACAACTGGTTCACACGGTTCAATAGTTACAAACGGTTCATATAATCAAAGGGTTACGACGGTTCACATAGTCAAATGGTTACAACGGTTCAAAATGTAGTATAATGTGTTCATATGCTGGATGAGCATATGCAACAGAAATGCAATGTAAAACAATGTACTAAGTATGCACGTAATGGACATACATAGCATAAGTGTAACGTAAAACAATGTACTAAGTATGCACGTAATGGACATACATAGCATAAGAGTAATGTAAAACAATGTACTAAGTATACACACAATGGGCATATATAGCATGAAATGAAATGTAAAATGATGTACTAAGTATGCACGTAATGGACATACATAGCATAAGAGTAATGTAAAACAATGTGCTAAGTATACACACAACGGGCATACATAGCATGAAATGAAATGTAAAACGATGTACTAAGTACACACACAATGGGCATACATAGCATGAAATGTAATGAAATCATGTACTATAATGTACTAACGAACATAGCAGGTATATGATGCGAGAACATGGAAAGCATGAAAGTAACAAGTACGCACATGTGTTTCACCCCAAAGTGTTTGGAAAACAGTAAAAGAGGGTTCTATGTACTCACTTGAGATTGCTCAGAAGTCCTTGAGTAACAACCAAACAATGCTAGAGATCACGGATATCAAACGGCATCTAATATAGGTAACTATGTTAATAAACCGGACCTAAATCGGAGGATCGGATAGAATGAGGGTTCGTAAACCAAACGAGTATGGAGACTCGTGTCATATGGTTTAACAAAGCCTACATACTAAATGAAACCTAACATAAGTGCTTACGACCCATTACGACCCGTTTAGGTAGCTTATGCTACTTTAACGCAACGTTCGCGTGAAACGCGTTCGGACCGCTTAACTAGCCCTATGACAAGTAACATATGCCTTAACATGTCTAATATTGTTGTTAAATCAGTTTAGATGTCAAAAGTTATGATACATATGTTTAAAATGAATTTTGGCATCAAAGGGGTATTTTGGTAATTTACCTAAGGCATATAAACTACCTATCATACAACTACTTAAACGAAGCGACCATAAGGTATAACCTCGGAAGGTTATTCCCTATATACTATGGTCACCTAATGTGTTTGGTCGGATCCTAATGATCGACCAAATGGGTCGGGTTCGAAGGTATAAGCGATTTATTAGATCGCTTACCCTTACGACCCTAGACAACGTGGTAATCAGTAGGCATAGTCACAAGGGACTATAACCATCGTGATTACAATCACGTTGCGAAGTTCAAACGAACTTCGCATTGACCATAAACTGGTCAATGCAGAAAGTCAAACAAAGTTTGACTTTCGGACTCGAAAAGCAATAAAAGAACGAAAGAATACTTACGAAGGGTCCCCGAATGCTAATCGTGATCCAAGTAGCTCAGGTATGAAACAATGGTTTCAACTTAGAGATTCTAGGATCAGATTCTTGTGGGTTTTGCATTGGGTGGGGTTGGGTATTTATAGTTTTCGGGTAACCGTTAAGATCGTTTCTTGGAAAAGGGGGCACGATCTAAGCCGTACACTTGTCGGAATGTTGTGGTAACTCATATTGCTCCCACCACAAGAATTTGACACTTGGCCTTGGCCTTTGGAGGGGTTAAAGGCTGTTAACAGCTGAGAAAATGATTTTCTGCATACCTGACCCCTGCTTGCGCACCGTAACACAATTTGTGTTGAGGTGCGCAAGGACCTGCAGACCAGAATCTTTGAAAAATGGCAAAACAGGCCCCTGAAGCTCCAAACTTGCTATTTGATGCATTTTTTACACGTTTAAGCCCCGTTAACCCCATTTCAAAGCTCTAAAATGAAGTTAAAGTATAGGGAACTTAAAATGTGCTCAAAAATATCTCGGATGTTGGTTCGTTTGGCCGTACGATCGTGATGTTCGGTTAATTACGACGGAATGCGCATAAGCGCGAAAAACGATCCAAACACTAAAATAAAATATTTTAGTGCTTACATAAATTTTTGGATGTCCGGATGTATTCAGAACGTAAGTTATGCGCGAAAATGCAAACTTGTGCACTTTTTGACACTTTTAGTCCCTGAATGACCCAGAAGTTTATTTTAGCACACCGAACCCCTCAAAGCCTATTTCTAAGCTATGTGAAGGATATTTATGGTATGTTTAACTTATGGTCATGTTCCGGAATGTCTGTTACAGTTCAAATTGGCACACTTTCGCAATTTGTCATGTTTAGTCCCTGTAAGCGAATTAACTTGTTTTTGCCATACCAAAGCCTTCAAAACTTATCTCTAACTTATGTAAAGGTTATTTAAGGTATGTTAAGCCTATTTAACTATTCCTAAGTGTTTGTTGCATTAAACTGGTTATATTTACGCATCAGTGCGCGTATAACCTTCCAGAAGGCGATTTAGAGCTTGAAATTGAACAAGAGTTGATATGTGCAAACGATACACATATTTATACAAGTCCAAAGTATGAAGTACAATATTTCATTGGTTTGGTATTTGTTTTATGGTCACAGTGACACAGGTGTCACAGTTTCATCCCAGATTTGTGACTGGGATGGAACCTATTATGATGAATGAAAAATTAGGACTTGCCGGAGCTCCCAGGTTGGTAAGAGTGGAGCAGGAATCGGCATCTTTCTTGAGAAAATCACTTCGGTGATATTTCGACTTACAAGTGGTAAATCAGGGACATTAAGTTGTATTTGATTTTCTATAAAGTGGTATTTGGTGATTGAATTTAAAACTGTTATATTTTTCAAAAGGTTGAAATTGAAAGACAATGTGATGAACAAAACCCCATTCCTACAAGTGGTAAAATCAACAAAACTTATTTTCCGGAAAAACCATTTGATTAAAACAAACTTAAGTGTTTTGAAATCATAATGGGAAAATAGTTTGTTGAAAGGGGGAGTTCTGATTGTTTATGCCAAGTGAATGGCGAATTGAAGTGATTCGATATCAGTTGTCACTTTATTTGTACAGTTTGTTTTCAAATTTACTTTAAATGATTTTGAATTTTAGGGGGAGTAAGAATTTCAGAAAATCCAAAAATATTTGAAATTTTGAAAAAGCCAAAAACATGATAAAATCAAAAATGAGTTTTGTTGTGAAAAAGAGGAAATGATAGTACATCAGTGGACTATCACAGCACGCTAAAGAATTGGAAAGTTAAATGTGATAAACGGTCTCACTGATGATGTGCCAGTAGGTTTTTACACACTTAGTAGATTGTGACGAGATATAAACCTAAACTTCAAACTTGCTTATCTCGTGGGGAACATCTCTCGGATAAATGGGTAACCCCTGAAATCTTTTTTGAAAGGTCCCTCTTTCTGAGATAGGTCTTTATGCTTAGTGATATCTGGGGTATTATCCCGGGACTTCTGATTTTGCGGAAGCAATGGCCTAGTCCCCGGAGAATACTTTACGCTTGCTTGAAATATAGCCCACCCTCAGCATATAAAATGATGAAACATTGCAAAATGCTAATCATGTGCTGTTGAAGAAAACATCCTCTAAAGGGGACACACCAAAAGTCGAAGCCGTCATCTCTCTGATTTTGTGGAAGCAATAGCCTGAGCTCTCACGGCCCTCGCAATTTAACCCCTTACAGATATCATCTAGGTATACTCACCTGTAAGACTGAATATTGGGATCTGGATACGGGAGTATATTCTGAGGTGGGACAGGCGAATAAGTTTAAATCTCTAAAACACTAATCTCGTATCGCGAAACAGTTGAACTTTGTGTGAGAATTTAAGTGGACCAGTATACTGACAATCTAAGTGAATTGTTTAGAACTTAAAATGTATAAAGCTTAATGGTGTTGGTGATTTGTCTCAAAAACTGATATAATCCTCTTACACAAACTCACAAAAATATTGTTTGTAAATATTTCTTTTCTGCATTTCATTTACAATTAAAAATTCAAAAAGATTTTCGGTGTGTTTTAGCATAAATTTTGAAAAGTACAAAAAGATTTTCGACAACTGATGTTGAAGAGCTAATTTTCAAAATTCCAAGTGCTAAACATGATGACAACTGGGTTGGGAGAGTGTGTTTTGAAAAGAAAAATGATATTTCTTCAAGTGGTTCATCAGAGATTAACATTGTAAAATCATTTTTTGTATAGTTTATCCACAAGTGGTCATCAGAAATGTTATAAACGTTAAATCATTTTTGATATTAATATATGCAAGTGATAATTTCTAAATTTGTCAAATGTTAAAATTGTGAAATTTATTGTGAGGTAGAGATTGTGCTGGTAAGCCAGATTTCGATCCTAAGCAGGATGTGAGCCAGGTCACGATCTTGAACCTGTGGAGGCCAGGTTATGATACTGGAACTGCTGATACTGATGAACTTAAGGAATCAAGAGATCTAATCAAGAGAATTAGAAGACTCAAGAGCCAGATTGTGATTCTGGAATTGAAGATTAGATCAACATCCGAGGAGGAGATAAGTTGATAAAGAGAAGAGGGAGATTGAAGGATACTTATATTGTTAGATACTTCGAAAGAGAGGTCGAGAAGACTGATAAAGACTGAAGATGTGAAGACTCGACACTGAAGACTTCGTCAACATCCGAGGGGGAGTATGTTGGTGCATCCGTCTGTCGACTTCGTCTTGTATCGATTCTTGTTTGTATTTAGATAGATCTAGGCACGTTGTACGAGAAAAATGTCAAATATAGGGTGAGAGGCAAGTTCAAACGGAATTAGAAATTGTAATTTCGTTTGAAATCACCATGTCAAGTTCAAACGAAATTACATGGCTAATTCCGCTTGAAATGATAATTTCGCTTGAAGTGGTAATTCCGCTTGAAAGTGATTCCGTTTGAGACATGTTCAAGCGAAATTACTCAGCCTATATATAGCAGTGTCTTGATTTCATTTGTAATTTTCCGGTCACTGAGTCGAAGTGCTACCGAAGTGTCTACTCGCTGTAATTCTTTGTCAAATCAATCAAAAGACAGTTTAAAGTGATATTCTAGCTAAATTGAACTCGATACGTCTGTTTCCGCCTTTCATATTGAGAAAAACTCTTCTGATCGACTCATTCGGGTCTGAAAACGATCCTACAACATATTTCATAATGTTATAAAATAAGTTTCAAAGACAGATTATATGTTTTGTTGGTTTTAAAACCATCCCTATGCCATAAGGGCTTCTTTGGCATTTTAAAGTACATAATGTTGACTTGTCAATAAACCCATCAAAAGACGTGACATGAAAGTATAACCTTAGAGGGTTATTTCCTATAATATCATGGTCATATAACAAGCCTTAATCGGGTTCTAAGTTTGACCAAACAGGTCAGAATCGAAAGTCAAAGTAGAAGTCAAACTGTTTGACTTTCGATTAAGAGACGGGCTCTGAACTGGAAATGATGAGTTGGACATGATTAAACATGTCCTAATATGTTATACAAAATGCTTTGATGTTAAAACTTTGGGTTTTGTTTCTTAGAAGTTCATTTATCGTAATTTATAAACTCTGCGTTTTTTACTTTTATTTAATATATGTTGACTCGTCATTTCGCCTACTTAACGTGATTTCCAGAGGGTGTAATCACAAGGGATTAACACCTTCATTTTTACGATAACATCTCAAATTTCGATTCGAGCTTTGACTTAGCCAAAATTTTCAGAACCGAAAGTCAAAGCAAAAGTCAATTTGCTTGACTTTCGGCTAATAACTAGCTTAATAATTGAAAAAGACTGAGATAGAACACTTACTTGTGTTCAAGAAGAAGATTAGACTTCAGTTGATTAGTGTCAACATAGGTGGAAGAAGGAGAAGAAGGGTGGCAATTCACAGGAGAGGTGTCAAGGGACACAACTGCAGCTGCCAGCTGCTGTCTGTAGACTCCTTACGGACCGTAAGGGTCATGGCTTACGGTCCGTAAGGACCTTTGGCACCCACTGATTTTAAATGTCTTACGGATTGTAAGGGACCTCCAAAAGCCAAAAATTTTGGCATTTTATCAGGATTTATCCCTGAACTTGTTTCCATACCTTTTTCTTTATATTTTGCCACTCTTCTCCAACAAATCCGGAATATGCAAAGAGTTCCTGGACACATGTTGTCATATTATTTGACATTAGTTTCTGAGGTGTTATACCTCCTCATAGTAATCCATTTTTTATTAGACCAACTTTGCGTTTTCTCATGTCTTCATTCTCTCGATACTTGTCAATCAAAGCTATCCATAAAGATTGTGTCATCTCGTGATGTTGTAGAAGATGTAGAATATCATCGTTTAACGCTTGTTGGAGTAAGTTGTACATCTTCTTTTCTCTCTCATACCAAATGCTATGATTCTTTAGAATTTGAGAAATCTTGAGTTTTTCACCGTGTTTATTTTGAGGTATCACATATTCATCCTCTATCGCCATCCAAGCTTCCCAACAATTCTCCTGAACGTACGTTACAAATTTATCGGCCCAACTAGAGTAATATTCTATTCTTAGCAATTTCGAAAGTTTAAGCATCCCCATCAAAACTTATAATACAAAATCCAAAATTTTTAGATTTTACCCTGCTTCAAAAAGATTTTAACTTGAAATATAATTTAAATTATTTGTGAATCTCGATCCAAATCACACAATATCCCAAACAATTTATCTGGTCCCAATGACTATTGTTGTTCAAAAAATCAGCCCTTATCTCGGCCCAGTGACTTTTGTTGTTCAAAAATTCAGCCCACTTGTTGCAGCCCAAAAATTTTAGCCCAACAATACTTTTTAATTCAAGCCCACTCTGAATTATAGAAGCCCGCTATGAAACTTGAAAAGTTTAACAAACCAATCAGCTCAAATTTACTTTTGTAACACAAAACTTGTAACCCAAAATCTATCCCAACTCAAAATCACACTCATCCTAAATTCAACACTTAGTTACCTGAAACACGTTTAAAAAAAAGGTTTTATCAGCAAGAAATAATGGCGAGTGCATCCCAGTTTAATCAAAACCATTTTATAACTTTACAGTATTAAGATTTACAATGTTTATATCTATCCAATTATTCAATACAGTATTGCTAATGGGCAACCTTTGTCCCCCGTGCTTGCGGTCATGCTACTATTCGCAATAGTAACGAGTGTCAAGTAATGTATACAAAACCCCACATACTGATGATAATTGTAGAATTACAAAAACTTAATCACTATAAGTATCTTGATAAACATTTAGGGTTTGGTAATGTGACAACTATCAAATTTGTATGCATCCATACAATTATGAGACAACGATTAGTGCTTAATGACTGTGCTGAATCACAATTTATTGTTTGAATTGCTTCCTGATTATTGGTTCATACATACATGTGCTCCACATATTGCTTAATGCCATACCGTTATTGCATGAGAACTTTATTGACTTAAATGGTGCATTAAATACAATAAACACAGTTATCAGACAAACCAGAAAAATGCTGACGTAGTTCAGTAAATAGACAGACGTTGTATTGAGACCTAAAATGGGCCAGAAACCAAGTATCACACTAGTGTAGTGTGTAGGAAAGTAAGGATCACAAAACTGCCTTCCTAGTGATAGTTTAAGTGCCGGAAAGTGCCTAAAACTCACATAAACTGCAGAATTCAGCAGAATTCAGCATTTAAACAACTAATATCATGCAAAAATATGGTTAAATGGTCCTGAATACTTTCCTAAGTGTCGAGAATCAAAAGTGTCACAAAAAGGTACATAAAGCACACTAAACTGTATAGTTTAGCACCTTAACAAACCGGTAACCAACCGAACAACCGACACTACCCGAAACACCAAATTTTCACTAGAAGCATTGTTTTGACATTACCAAGCTAGTTATGGTCCCCGAACATCATAACACACTATACAACATACTAATAACTAAATAACCTAAATAGACACTTGGATTTCAACCATGATCTAACCATAACATTACAACCTAGCCTAAGACCCCCCCCCCACCCATGGACGGCCCATACATGGCCCCCACCAAAAGATTTTATTTGATTATATTATTGGATCTTGTCTACTCTTTAAGAACATAAAAATCTATAAAAGATCATGTGATATTGGTTATAAATAACATCTCCAAGTCTATACCTTTCATCCTCATTCTACACTTTACAAATCCTCCTTCTTCCTCCTCCATAACTCACGGCCACACACCATCTCCATTTTCACTTCCATTCCACCCATTCCCAAGTGATATTAAGGTGTAAGGAGCTAAGTTAGGAAGCTTGGAACTTTCGGAAGTTGAAGGACCTTCATCGTTTGCTTTTATCCACTTGTTTTCTTCACTTGATCATCCTTAGCCTTGTGCTAGTGGTAAGAACCTTGATCTTGTTACTTTACTTCCATTTTAAGTGGTTAAAACAAGAATCATAATCATAATCTTGAAGAACACTAAGAATCATAAGAATGAAACTTGAACATAAGCATGATTAATGAAGAAACTAAGTTGTTTATGAGTTGTTATGCTTAATGATTGTTGATTGTTTGTGAAAATGATCTTGATCATCATATGATCTTGCTAGATCATGATTAAAAACATAATCTAGCAAGATGAGAGGATGAACATGTTAGAGATTCACGGATCATCCACACATAAAGCATGAACTTGAAAGAATACATTGATTTCTTGAAAAATAATGATCCAAGTAAGTTGTGATACTTGTAGATCTAGAAATTTCATGGATGATTTATAAAGAAACCAAGTTAAAAATATAAGTTTTTCTAAATCTTGGTTCTTACATAAACAAACCTTATTTTTTTGGTGGTTAAACAAGTGTAGGAACACTTGTGTAACAAGGAAATTTCATAAAGAAACATTTTTAGAAATGATGATCACAAGTTGTAAAGATCCATATTCTTTAAAAATAAAGTTTTTAAAGAACTAATCACACTTTAGAAGGTAACAAGGCTTACTAAGAACACTAGTAAGTTCCTACAGATTTTTACAAATATTCAAGTTCATGAAGCACTAGATTATGCTTGTTTTTGGCAAGATTGGTAAGTAAAGGTTGTTTATTGTTGATTGTGAATTGATTGTGATGAATTTTACAAAAGAAAATGATATGCTTGAAAGCATGGAAACCTCCATTTTTAGGGGAAACTATGGCAAAATTTTCTAAAAATCTAAACACTTAGAAAAATATTTTTAAACAAATGTTTACAAGTGTATTTTAGACCATGAATGGTTACATGAACTTTGCCATAAATTTTTTGTTACAAAAATATAAATATTTGAGGTTGGTTTTCATAAATAAAAGTGACTAAGTATGTATTTAGGGAAATATATATTTAGAAGACACCATGTGTGTGATTGTTTGTATATTATGTGTATTAGTTATATTATTTTAGGACTTGAAATAATATAACTCATCATAATACCAAGAAATTACAATTCAAAATATTACCCAAAATCCCAAGGAATAAATATACAAAGAGTACACAAAATGTTGGTGAAACCGAACGAAGGAATATAACTCACAAAATATTCCGAAAATATTATTCATGTGTATATTTTGGTAAATAATATTTTGGACATCAAGGGAATGAAAATGGGATTTTCATAATTACTACAAAACATTTCATAACTTTTGACAAGAAGGAAATGTATTATCTTTGGGCAAGTAAAATATATATTTTTCTTGAAATTTTTAGAAGATATATTATTTTTAAGAAATATATATTTTCTTACACAAACACGAAATACAGTATTTTTGAGGTGAAAGATATATTTTCTCGAATAAATACGAAGTATATCATTTCTGGAGAAAAAAAGGTTTATATATATTTTCCAAGTTAGATATGAAAATATATTATTTTTGAAACTTATGAGAAAATACAAATATTTTTGCCAAAAGAAAAATTATAAATAATTTTTCTAAATAATATTTATTACAATATATATTTTGAAAATATATATTGGTGGACTTTTATTAAAGATAATATTCCGGAATAATTAATACGAAATTAAGTAAAGGAATACTTAATGAATACAATAAAAATACGTATTCTCATACGTATAAATACACACCGGAATACGACCCCAATACATGGCAAAAATATACAAATACAAGAATACTAATACACCCATCATTGGGAAGGAAATACATGTATAATTACGTGGAAAGTGCCAAGTTAATATATTGTTTTAACAATTATCCCAAAATATAATAAATATAATTCAAGTTAAAATATTTATTATTTTAACAAATAATTATATAACATGGGATAATGTTGAAGATACAAAGAACGTAACTCAAAAAAACTAACTAATACTAAATCAAGGCACGACCCAATCGTCTAATGGACCGTAGTACGCATGTAGGTAGTCGTGCGTTCTAGAAGAAGCTTTGAGTTACATTGGATACAAGGAACGCAAAACTGTGAGTTCATGTCCGACTTTTCTTTTAACTGTTTTCAGTTTTATAACTTCGGGGGTGAAGTACATGTTACAAACTGTTTACAAACAATTACAAATGGTATGGTTAGCTAAGGAAAAATACTGTTAGATCATGTGAATGGGTAGGCGCACTCTTAAGACCATTAATCCTCGTAGTAGGACCGAATGACATGAGTGATAGATCTATTTGGGTGTAGCGAGCCCCACCCATGAGTCCGTCGAGTGGACCATATGGTGACTATGTCTTATTGACAAATTTGCTAGGTTTGAGCCTTCCTGCACCATGTCACGTATATTAGTGTATTAGCTACACATTAATTGATCTGTTTCCTTGTTGCTTTCATACCCGGATTTCAAGTACATACAAACATACTTACAAATGTTTCAAAGGTTTATTCACAAACACACACATGAACTCGCTCAACTTTTGTTGATGTTTTCAAACTACATGTATTTCAGGAAATTAAGTATGGATCTGGCGGGCGTTGAAGTTTTCAAGTGTTGTTTTGAATAAAAGATGTCATCCGGTGTTGTATGGTTTAGGAGTATGTACCCTATCCTGGATAGGATGCATATTCAAAAGCCAAGTTTTCATTAGTATCTTTTGAGAAGTCTTATGGAACTCTAAAACAAAATTGTGTGGTTTGTAATTCAGATTTGAAGTCAGTATTTGGATTCTAAAACAATGTTGTTGTAATGTCTTAAAACTTAAATCAATGGATGAACATCTTGGATTTATCATATAGTTGTTTGTTATTGTTGAATGCAATGATATTAAGCAAGTTACACCAAATCACGCTTCCACAAAAGTCAGAGTGTGACAGTTTGGTATCAGAGCTTCGATTGTAGCGAACTAGGATTCCTTCTTGAGTCTAGACTACAATCATTAGGGCTCTCACGAAAATATTTTTACGACATGTTTTCATTGCATACACGAAACGCCCAGATGCAGGGAAACAAACAATTTTTACAAAAGAAAGACACGAAACACATTTCATGGTTTATGTTGTGGTTCAGTCTGAGAGACTGGTTGGTCTAGTCTGGGAGACTAGGAGGTTTAGTCTGGGAGACTAAGTAGTATAGTCTGGGAGACTAAGTAGTATAGTCTGGGAGACTAGGTGGTCTAGTCTGGGAGACTAGGTGGTCTAGTCTGGGAGACTAGGAAGGATAGAAAGATTTCACGAGGAATAACAAGGATACATAATTACATGATAAATTGTCGTTGTTTGTATATATTGGGCGTTAGTGGTTACTATATGTACATATGTTAGGATTACAATGTTGCAGGCACACATGTTATCCTCAGAGAGTGGGTTGTCGGATGCCCACAACCTGAAGGCAGTTGCATCAGACGACGAGGTCATGCCCGCGCCAGAGATATATACGTCAGACACTGAGAGTAATCCTGACCTGCTGTCCGAGGATGAGGACGACTTCCATCCATTCGCGCTACCAGACTTTGATGACGATTTACCCTTGCTGATGGCTTCCCTGACGAGGATCCTTTTGGCATTCTTGTTTCAGTCCATGACCACCTCATCACTGGTCATTCCAATGGTGAGCCTATCATGACCCCGATCCTCGATGTTGTGCCTCCTGTTGTTATCCCCCCCCCCCCCCCGAGGATTGGCCTCTTGACGATTAGTTTGATGATGACGTTGATTCGTTTGGTGATGGTCCTCCTGATAACGCCCATGATGATGGGAAGTTAGACAAGAACGTTGTTGCTATTCCACTTCTTGAGATCCCTGTTATTGAGTTATCCTCTGATTCTAGTTTACACTCTGTTTCAGACTCTTTTGAGTCTGTGACCCTTTCAGCTTTACAGACGGCCGGATTGCAGCTTTTGCTACTGACTCAGACGATGACACCGCTATGATTGTTGCACTATCACCTGCTCGAGATCCCACACCTCCACACGACCCAGAGCCTGCTCCTGAGCTAGCTCCTGTTCCTTTTGGGTCAGCCTGATGTTGCGCCTATTGATCTTGAGCCGATTACTGATCCTGACCATGTTTCTTTTGGTTTACCAGACATTGCACCCCTTATACCTGACCCAGTACCTACACCTGTTAATCTTCCTTTTGTTGAGACATTTGTTCCTATGCATGTACCCGCTAATGTTACTCCTTTTCCCACTATGGAGACCGACGTCCATCGCACCGGCATGCCTATCGTTTTCTTTCAAGACATACCCGCACCCCGGGAAGGTACTTCTGGTTAGCACCCGCGCGATGACCCCTTTGCTTCAGCAACTTTTCCATAGACCCCTCAGGATGCACCGTTTGCTCCTATCATTTCTTCACCGCTGGACGAGCCATTCCGATGGTTCCTACCATACACTAAGATGATTTCAGACCCCTACCATTCCCCACATTATGGAGGCTACACACAGAATGAGTTGCTCCTGGCACATCAGCTACAGTTTGAGGTTATGAGTCATAGAGTTTTGGAGCTTGAGCTGACACCATGTCCTCCACTCTGCCTATGCAAGTATACTTTAATCCTCCACATTCATCACTGTCTCCTTTTGCACTCTCACCTGCTGCTATTACACCTTTCTTAGGTTTTGATGCTCGTTTCTTTACTATCAAGCAGCAGATCAGTTACTTACTTCAATGTTTATACGAGCTCGAGGAGGAGCTTGCACACGTTAGCAGATTGTTTTTCTTCCCTTCTCCACCTCAGTCATCAGTATAGTTGGCTTTTGGTTTATGCGGATTGCATTACTTTTGGGTAAAGACACTACTAATGAGACGAGATTGTGGAGACTTTTGAAGACCACTTTTGACCACGTGATTTTGATGCACTGAGAGACTTATTGGACAAGGGTAGAGTGACCCTGTGTCCCTTTTGATGTGATACACTTTGTAGACAATGTGATTGTGGTCAGTAAATAATGAAAGCCCAATCATCATATTCCCCATCAAACATGTAAATCAACAACGTGCTTGCTTGTTATGTTCCCATCTACTTGTTTGTGCTATAATTGCGATGATATATGATTGCTTGCTATGACGATTGCTTATATACTTATGTATACGCACCTCCTAGGTCTTATTTCGTTAAGTAGAGGCTTATGTGCCTGTGTCCTTAATATGACCTGACCTAACCGATCTTCTTCTTAGAAGATGTCGCTTCAAAGGAACACCGAAACCAACAACCCTCTGCTGACGACAGAGGTGGAATTACAAGAGCGCATCTCACAGGCCATCGCACAGAACGAGGCCCTTCGCTCCGAACGCAGCGGAGGTACCTCAGGAAAAATAACCCACCCAACGGTAATGTTTAGTCACTTAAGACACATTACAAAACGTTCGGACATTTCCAAGTGTGCATTGCTAATGCCTTATGTGAATGATGTTGCTTATGTCGCATACTACACCTACAAGCAGTTCTTGAGCTGCAAGCCCCGAGATTTCGACGGCACTGGGGGTGTCGTAGCCTTCGTGCGCTGGGTCGAGAAGACATATTTTGTTTTGTGGTTGAGCAAATGCGCCCCAGAGCATCAGGTCGCGTACATATCTGGACTGCTTCTAGATGGGGCTCTGTCATGGTGGAACCTTCAGGTTTAGACGTTGGGTGAGAGTGCTGAATATGCTTTGACATGGGACGAATTGTAAGAGCTGATGCGTAAGAGATATTGCTCGAAGGCAGAAGTCCATAAGCTGGAAACTGAATTCTGGAACTTGAAAATGGAAGGTCCAAAGATAGACGAGTATGTGCAGAGATTTCATGATTTATCACAAGTTGCTCCACGTTTGGTGGAACCAGAGTTTAAGAGGATCGAACGTTTCATCTGGGGATTGGCACCTCCGATCCTAAGCATGGTGACAACATCTAAACCTCTGACGATTACCGATGCTATCGACTTAAGTGTGGCGCTCACTGAAGAAGCGGTTAGACTGGGAAAATTTTCCACCTCGAAGGAGAATAAGGAGACCCATGTGGAGCCATCTGGAGATAACAAGAAGAAGTTCGCGAATTTCAAGAAGGTTACTCGGGCAAGTAACAAGAAGAAGGCCAAAAAGGGAAAAGAGTACCTGGGTATCCTACCTAAGTGCGACAATTGTCTACGTTATCATGTCGGGCGATATAAATATGGAAAATGTGATAACTGTGGCAAGAGGGGGCACGTCAAGGAGACTTGTAAGCAAGGTACCGAATGTGGAAATGGAGGCCAAGATGGTAGTGGGAATCACGAAGGAAACAACGACAACAACGACTATCAAGGCAGGACGAGTGACAAACAAAAACGTGCTCAAGGGTGTTTTAACTGTGGAGACAAAAAGCATTTCAGAAAATAATGCCCTAAAAACACTCAGGCACGTGGATGAGAGCTCAACAGCAGAGCTAGGGAAGCACGCCAGGATCCCGACATGGTCATCGGTACGTCCCATATTAGTCAACGTTATGCATCTGTGCTGCTTGATATTGTTTCCAATTTTAGCATCGCATCTCTAGAGTTTAGGAGTATACTTGGTTTAGTAACAAGTAAGTTAGATATCCCGTACTCGATAAGAACTAGCTAATGAGAAGTTAGTAGAAGCCAATGAAGTAATTAGAAGCTGTGTGTTAGAGCTTGAAGAACGTGAGTTGAGATAGATCTTCTGCCAGTTGAGTTGGAAAGCTTCGACGTCGTAGTTGGTATGGATTAGTTGTCGAGTAAACGAGCTGAGATAGTATGTTAAGAGAAGATTATATGTATCCCATTGGCAAATGGAGAGACGATCGTGATTCATAGGGAGAAGCAGGATACGCTTCTACGAGTTAGTAGTTGTGAGTAGGCACGGAAGTTTTCACGTAGAGGATGTATTGCCTTCTTGGCTCATGTCATGGACAGAGAAGCCAAGGGACCTAAGCTCGAAGATATCCCTGTGGTAAGGGAATATCCTGAAGTCTTCCTCAAGGACTTGTCAGGATTACCTCCTCAACAACAAGTAGAATTTCGTATCGATTTGGTTCCAGGCGCCGCGTCTGTAGCCAAGGCACCCAATCGACTTGCATTTCCTGAGATACAAGATTTTTCAATGCAGCTTTAGAAGTTGCCAAATTGGGATTTATAAGGCAAGCTTTTTGCCCTAAGGAGTTTCAGTATTGTTCGTCAAGGAGAAGGACGATGATTTTCAAATGAGCATCAACTACCAGGAGCCGAACGAGCTAACCAACAAGAGTCGGTAACTCTTGCTGAGGATTAACGAATTATTTATTTAACTAACTGTGAGGATCCAACTACTATTCTAAGGTTGATCGTTGATCGAGTATCATTAGCTGTGAAATTAGGAAGAAAGCATACCAAAGTACAGTAAGACAACAATTTGTTTTAAACATACGCTAATATGGTGTTTTCTACATGATGCACAAAACAGTTTTACACAGGATACGAAACTTTGAGAACCTAGAAAACATGTACGTAAGACCTTCGGGAAGTTAGGATAACACTCATTAAAAGTTATCACGTAGAAACTACGTCTGTTACCTCAAGCAAACCCCATTATTCTGACATATATGCTATTTTAGTTAGCCGAACACGTAAAGCACTCAAATTTATTTTATTGAAATTTCCACTTTTGCTTCTAGCAAGTAGAATTTTGCATCCCTACTTCTCTTAATAGTAGTTGCATCGCGACAATTTTCTTCATTAAAGCAAACGCTCCTTTTGTGACAACCGGTAATTTATGCCCTTAATTACGCAATTAACTGGCGATTAACGCGATAATAAATAGTGTTTACAGCACGAATAAACTTAATTAGGCCCTTGGAGTGCCCAGAAACGTTTGTTCAGCTATACAGTGCGCGTGTGGTGATTTATGGGAAATCTGCTAAATATGACGCGACAACGGACTGATACCGTACGAAATACTGACAACGCCGACAAACACGGAATTTCTAAGAATATTTGATGCTTACGGAGTATGGGTCGTGTCACACCCCGACCGCGTAAAACAACAAATCACGGCGGAAACATCGGGGCGTGTTGCAACAGAATTAATGTTTCATAACCATGGATACAAAAAGTGTTTCGTTTTATTAAACATTGAATATTTACATCGTCTGGAAATCTAAATACACAATTTTAAACATAGTCTATCATTGTTATTAAGTCACTAAGGCCTCGTCCAATCCTATGTGAGCATGCATCTTATCAATCGATATCATTCAACAATACCTGAAACATATGTGAAAACGAGGTCAGCAAAGAAATGCTGGCGAGTACATAGGTTTTGTGAAAATAAGATTCATGACTTCTGTTTAAGAAAATGTTTAGTCATGAACCTTGTAATTTGCTTTGTCTTTGTAAATCATTTGAAAAATAATAAGTTCGGATGATATGTATAATAAGAGAATAATGCATGATTAAATGAATAACCATGTAAAATGAGTTTGTATAATATAAGTTGTTTGTAAATAAATGTCTTGTGAAAAGTATGTTACTTGTATAAAATGTTCTATGTCTCGAACTGAAATGATTCAAATAACGCTACAATATGTAATACCATACAAACACTTATATATAGGAAGTACCAGCGGCGTATCCACCATGTTTGTATCATATTACACACGCATCGTTACTTAATCACTTAATCAAACCAAACCACCAAAGTAATGTTCATGCCCAAATGTAAATCATGTAATATGTATAACCAAAATGATATGTATGGCTAGTGAAATGCATCAACTAAACCATAGGTGAAACGCACAAAACAAAGTATTGAAGTAAAACTTGGTTTAAATCAATACTATGTTTCGTGGAAATGCATGATCAAATGTAAATCATGTCCAAATGTTTACCCAATCGTTAACCCATTTTGTAAAATCGTTCTATTCGTTCTTGTTATTGTAATCATTCAAAGCGTTCTTGTTTTAATTGTGAAACTACTTAATGGTCGATTCTCTAATAACATTCAAACCTTCTTGACGCGTTCCTCGGTCCAACTCGCTCCATCTCGCTCTCGCTCTCGTTCTTAACAAACCCTTACCAAAGGATAAGTTAATAATTACAGATTCAGTCGCTACCCACAACCCCCACACATAACAATGGGTGCAGTAAATAACGGGATTTGTCAGATCCTATGGTACCATAACCTAATACTGGTCGGCTTGATCATTGCTAATGAATGTCATCGGTCATGTAAACTACAACCAACAAGTTTGTTCACTTTTTGAAATTGTTATTAGTTTTTTTGAAATCATTGTATTCGTTCTTGAAATCATTGTTAGCGTTCTTGAAATAATTGTTATTGTTCTTGAAACCACATTGTAATTGTTCTTGAAACCACATTGTAATTGTTCTTGAAATCATTGATAAAACATTTAGCACATATGAGTCACCCCAAAACAGTTGAAAACAGTAAAAGAGGGGAATAATGTACTCGCCTGGGAGTGCTTAGGAGTCTTGAACAACTACCAAGTAAGCTAGAGGAGTCCCGGAAATCAAACGGTACCTAATATAGGTAACTACATAATTAACCCGGACCTAAATCGGAAGACTGGGTAGCAGGAGGGTTTGTAAACCAAATGAGTGTAGGAACTCATATGATATGGTTTAACAAAGCCTACATACTAAATGAAACTTAACCTAAGTATTATCGACCCATCGCGACCCATTAAGGTAACTTATGCTACTTTAACGCGTCGTGCGCGTGAAACACGTTCGGACCGTCTAACTAGTCCTATGACAAGTGTTATATGCCTAAACATGTTACATAATCAGTTATGTGGCAAAAGTTTAGGTTACATATGCTTAATTACCAATTATACATGAAAAGGGTATTCTGGTAATTTACCTAAGGCATATAAACTACCTATCATACAACTACTTAAACGATGTGACCATAGGGTATAACCTCGGAAGGTTATTCCCTACCTACTATGGTCACCTAATGTGTTTGGTCCGATCCTAATGATCGACCAAAAGGGTCGAGTTCGAAGGTATAGGCGATTTATTAGATCGCCTACCCTACGACTCTAGACAACGTGGTAATCAGTGGGCATAGTCCCAAGGGACTATAACCAACGTGATTACAATCACGTTGCGAAGTTCAAACGAACTTCGCATTGACCATTATTGGTCAACGCTGAAAGTCAAACAAAGTTTGACTTTCTGACTCGAAAAGCAGTAAAATAAGGAAAAGAACGAAAGAATACTTACGAAGGGTCCCCGAATGCTAATCCCGATTCAAGAATCTCAGGTATGAAACAATGGTTTCAACTTAGAGGTTCTAAAATCAGAATTCTAGTGATTTTAGCAATGGGGGGTATGGGGTATTTATAGGAATACCCGAACCGTTAAGATCGTTTCATGGAAAACGTGCCTTAATCCCATCCGTACATGTGTTGAAATGTCATGGTGTTTAGGTGTTTAAATTCCATCCATACATGTGTTGAAATGTCATGGTGTTTAGTTGTTTAAATTCCATCCATACATGTGTTGAAATGTCATGGTGTTTAGGTGTTTAAATTCCATCCATACATGTGTTGAAATGTCATGGTGTTTAGGTGTTTAAATTCCATCCATACATGTGTTGAAATGTCATGGTGTTTAGGTGTTTAAATTCCATCCATACATGTGTTGAAATGTCATGGTGTTTAGGTGTTTAAATTCCATCCTTATCCGCTGACTAAGCAAGTTAGAATGTGTGGTTGTGAATTAAACAACGGCTAATACATCGAATCTGGTCCCGAATGCGAAAAACGATCCAAATGACGTGACGAATGGATTTTTCTTATGGAGAACACTAAAATAAAATATTTTAGTGCTAACATAATTTTTTGGATGTCCGGATGTATTCAGAACGTAAGTTATGCGCGAAAATGCAAACTTGTGCACTTTTTGACACTTTTAGTCCCTGAATGACCCAAAAGTTTATTTTAGCACACCGAACCCCTCAAAGCCTATTTCTAAGCTATGTAAAGGATATTTATGGTATGTTTAACTTATGGTCATGTTCCGGAAGGTCTGTTACAGTTCAAATTGGCATACTTTCGCAGTTTGTCAACTTTAGTCCCTGTAAGCGATTAAACTTGATTTCGGCATACCAAACCTTCCAAAACTTATTTCTAAGTTATGTAAAGGTTATTTAAGGTATGTTAATCCTATGTCACTACTCCGGAGTGTTTGTTGCATTAAACTGGTTATATTTACGCATCAGTGCGCGTATAACCTTCCAGAAAGCGATTTAGAGTTTGAAATTGAACAAGAATTGATATGTGCAAATGATACACATATTTTTACAAATCCCAAGTATGAAATATAATATTTCATTGGTTTGGTATTTGTTTGATGGCCGTGGAGGCACAGGTGTTACAGGTCGCGATATCGGGTCTCGTAAGAATTACGGGCCCCTTACACATAAGATGGGCTTGTGGGCCCTGGGCCCAAGCCCGAAACCCACAAGCCTAAACCTACACACAATAGGCAAAATCCCTACAAATCTTGCAAAATATTCAAAATCTATATTAAAGATTTTAACTCTAGGGATGAAAGAAATAACCTGAATGTAAACTCTCTACATAAAAGACAATTAAAAACTATTGATTCAAAGGGTAACATACATGACCTGAATGTAATATAATTACACAAAGAAACCTTAACCCTCAAATCTCTATATAAAGGACCCTCAATTGTCTGTATACTCACAAATAAAAACACACCTAAAACAACATTCTGCATTCATCATCTCCATATTTCGAAACCCACAAACAAAACACCTTTCAACTCAAGACTCCTGCTCTCGTTCCCTCCCCCTCAAACACAGAACCGCACACCCACACTACCGCCTCTCTTCCTGGTTCCTCAAGTCCGGTGGACCACAGGGAGGAGCCGGCGGCGGCCGGCGAGCCTCTCCGACGACCTCCCCGGTCGATGTGCTCCGACAGCCCCCCCCCCCTCCTTCTTCGGTGGAGGAAACGAACCACCACCACCATCTTCGGATGGTAGTGGTGAGCGACGGCTGAAGACAGATGCGGGAGAGAGAGAAGGACAGACGTAGCGAGAGAGAGAGAGAGAAAGAGACCGAGAGAGGCTGAGAAGAGAAGGAACCGCGGGTCGAAGTCTCGGACCGACAATCTGCATCTCGGACCGGTGGTATGAGTCTCGGACCAGGGGATTATTATCTCGGACCGGTGGATATTGTCTCGGTTCGGCAGTCCTTGTCTCGGTCCGACGAGTATCCCGGTAATCACCTCCATTTCTTCCTACTTCTTGTAAACTGAAAGTGATGATGATGATGATTTTGTTGGCTACTGTTGTTGATAGAGACAATGTTCATAGCCGGCTGATGGTTTGTTCGAGTTCACTACGGTTCAAGCTCAGGTTCCGGTCAGATTCTAGGTGGTGGTTCGGTACGGCTCGGGTTCGGTGATCGGGTTAATATTCGGCTCAACTCGGTTTGACTCGGTCAAACCGAGTCAACTCAGTCAATGGTTCGGGTCAACAGTGGTCGAGTTTGGTTCGGGTCAAGCGCGGATCGGACGGGTCAGATTTCACTCGGCGGGTCGACTCGGTCAAACCAGTTGACTCAGTCAACTCATTCAAACGTCACGCCACGAAGACGCGGTAAAGAATTTAGGACGCAAACATTAATCTCATTAATTATTTCGTTATTTTGTAGTGATAACGAGCTCGAACCGATTTAACTATAATTTACATTCCATATATATATTTGACAAAATTACATATAGTTGAATCTTGATTGAATATTGTTGAATCTTGATAAAATTAAGACAACTTGGTTGTCCGGGGCGTCTAAAAACAGAGGAAACTCTGCCCGTTTTTCGAGAAAAACCGTAAAACAAAACGCGTTTTATTATCAAACAAACCATCGGTTTCAAATGAACTTTTATAGAAACAAATACAAACGTATAAATTTCTTCGACATACAAGAAATAACGATGACACAGAATTCTTTTTAGAAAAATAAATATAGTTATATATATTTATTTCTGATAACCAAAGAAAACGACAATTCTTTTATAAAATAAATATATTTTATATATTTATTTCAAGCCTCAAACAACTTGTATTCGTTTTACAAAATAAATATAGTTTACATATTTATTTCGAATACCATACAACGCGAATAATTTTATAAAATAAATATATTTTATATATTTATTTCAAGCACCAATCAACTCATATTCTTTTATGAAATAAATATAACTATCGTATTTATTTCAAACGACATCAACACGAAAACGCTATTAAATAAATATAAGTTATATTTATTTCAAAACGCCTAAACGGCATATACACATATTTCGATAAAGACACGATATATAATACAAGTTTATTATATATTACTTTCATACGAATATTCCTTTATATCAACATACGACTTCTTAAACGAGCAAACATGTATAACTTCTTCGCTTCTTTTAAGCTGACAATTTACCGTCAAATCGTTCGACTAACGATTCGGTAGAGCTCGATTACACGTAGTTTAGTTACCACATTATTCGAAACTTATAAGATATTCCGTGTTAGGAATATTGTAGAATACACGCTAGCAAGTCAAGTCTTGGAAACGACATCACAGAGTCGTATATAGCTAGCTTTGCACGGGAATATTCAGGTGAGTTCATAACCCCACCTTTTACGGTTTTACATTTTTATAAATGTTTTCGGGGTGGAAAGACATGCACTTTTTGCAAAGCATACAAGAATTACATATTTCTAAACCATTTTACAAGCAAGTTTAAATGACACAAATGGATTACGAAAAGCTTACGTTTTATACCGATTTTTCAAACAAGCGTATTTTTTGAAATATGCATACACACGAGATTCTAGTTTTATAAACTACGGGAAAATACAAATACAAGAGTTTACAAAATACAAATGTTAAAATCTATACAAATGGTATGATAAAAATAAAAGAAGCACACTTGGTGAGAACGAGAACCAAGTGTGACGATATATAAAAATACGAGAAACGCACTTGGTGAGGACGAGAACCAAGTATGAGGCGTTATGAGAAATGATGCGAGAAATCGTGTCACGAATAGGGTACCATAAGCACCATTAATAATGTGCATACTTAGACCGCAGAACAAAAGGTTAGATCTAACGGGTGCCGGGCAGCCACACTCTCGGTGAGGGCGAGAATCGAGTAGTGCTTTTGTGTCTCAGAATATACCAATTAAATGCCTAAGGTTTGGTGACTTCCTATGTCGTGTCACATGTTAATGGCTTTGCAACCCATTAACAATCCTGATACTTACAGGAATACTTTATTTACATAAAAATCATACCATACAAAAACTTGATTTATAACTTGAATTACGTGGGGTACTCAAGAAAACGGGAATTATACTTGAGTACGTGGGGTACTCAAGAAAAACCTGAATTATACTTAAGTACGTGGAGTACACATGAATACTTGATTTATATATGAAAATGATTTTAAATTCGTTTTCACAACAATACTACAAAAACCGGTTATTCAAAAAGATTTATTTCAAATCTTTTACAAACAAACTATGAACTCGCTCAACTTTATGTTGATTTTTCGCATGTTTCTTTCTCAGGTTACAGTTCTAAGACAAGGCACGGTTGGAATAGGAGAACCATCTGGAGTCGAGTACTTAGTGGCGTTCATTTTCTAAAAGACTTAGCTTATTTGCTTCCGCTGTGCAATGAAGATACCAGTCCAGTCACGCCAATACTCTGATATTTCGGGGTGTGACACCTTTGTCGCAATACTTGATCATTTCTTCATTATAGCAAATACTCATTGTTTCATTTCTTGGAAAGTCATATGTTATGCATGCACCATTTGTTATGCATGTGGTTTCGTTTCGAATAAACGCTTCATCAAAGTTCAAATATTATTTGCTAAAGCTAATTTTCAATTTGTGATTCGGATGACCTACATTATTGTAATTGTTGGCTCCTTTGATATCAAGCCAACACACTTTCTTAAAACTTCTTTTCTTTCAAGTTACATACATGGTTTGTCTTTGTAACCATGCCGAAATTCCCTTGTTGATACATACGTTTATTGTTGGATTGCACTGAAACCAAGTTCAATTGCTTGAACTTGTCCATTTCGCAAATTCAATTCAAGACGCCATATGATGTATTGAGAGCATCATATTCAAATTTATTTTTGCGAAGGTTCTTTTGTTTCGAGTAGTAGTAGACTTGTTTGGTCTACGACTCCATTAAATCGCTTGTTGATTTCGACACTTTGAAGTGATGCCTTCACTGAATTTGAAGCTTGCGCAAATCTCGTTTACGCATCTCGTGCATGGATTTAATTGTTTATTTCTTGACTTGCTCTAAATCCGTTTTGTTTACCATGATTAAAGCAGTCTTAACATAGTTGTGTGTCAAGACAATGGTACATAGGTTCATTTTATATCATCCATTGTACTTCCTATCGGTTCTTTCATTACCAATCGAATGCCTTGCGGTATTTATTGCTTTTCATCTTCGATCGGAAACAGTAGTTCTTGATGTTCCATATTCGATTGAAAACCCTATGACGTTGTTTGAATCAAATTCTCAGGATTGCTTCATTACCCTTTCATTTGATTTCAAACACGGTGAACTTGCTCGGTCACCGCTATTATTGAATTATGTCGTTACAAACTTGTAGCTTGTGCTAGTCATGGTCAACCATTTCACTCAAAACTACACATACTTTCGTTTGACTTGTCATTTAAACATCCCTAATGCAACTACGAATTAAGACAATGGCACACCAGGTTCGATTGTATTTCATTTCGGTGTATTTTCGCAATTCAAGAATGTCAACACACTAATTTTAACCATTTATTTATTCGAAACCTAGCAAATTTGTCAATAAGATTATTCTCATTGTGTACTGAAAATGTTGAGCTCCATAGAGACGAACCAACATGTGAATGAGGACCATATGGTGCGTAATCATAACCATGACACATATCCCCATAAACTCCCTGTAAATATCACAACCAAATGTTATCGTAAAAAATATTACCAGCTACTTTCAACATCAAAAGACTTGAAGCAAAATCTTACATAGGACATATCAGCTACATTAGGATTTACATATCTCAAGTAGTTCTCCCAATCATTTGCATTCCCATCATAACCTAAAAAATATACATCCATAATAAATAACAACCAAAACAAAATTCAAGCATAAAGTAGCAAGCTTGCATAAAACAACATATTCCTAACATAGATACAGATCCATATCAAATTAACTCAATAATAACCGCTGGGAAAATAAGCCATGGCTGGATCCATGAAATCTGGTATCAAAAGAGTAACAAACCTATCCAAAGGTTGGTTCTGACCATTCCAAGTGCCTGCGGTATCAACCGATGACTACATAACAATCACACACACTTAACACTGAAATATGCACCAACAGATTCCCCCTCGGCTGTCACCGTCGAATCGTCTATAACACTTTGAGAATCTTGAGCCGTGTTTGAATATTCTGCAACTTCAACTTTTCTGCAACTTCAAACAGGCATCTTGAAATCTGACAATAGATTCCCCCTCGATTGATGATTCGGGTTTGCTTTTGTCAGTATAAAGCACAAATTCCCCCTGAAATGAATCTTCAGGTCTTTGTGCACAGTTCACGACTCTCCTCTGATTTGCTAAGCTGCAACCTTCACGAACAATCACCGACTTGAAACTAGTCAATGCAGCACCCTCTGTTTCAGCTTTAACTGCATCCGAGCTCAGTTTTTTATATGTCAATTTAGCACCACGATCTTGCATTCGACTTGCTCGATCTAAGAATGTACAAAAACTCAACCGGCAATTGATAGAAACTTCAAATACCCCACTGGTTAACTTCAAATCTGTAATTCCCCCTGAAGATGATATCCCATTTACCGTGATCAACATTAACACACCGTAAGAATAACAGATCCGTGTAAACGGTATTCTCCACAATCAGCAAATCTTCATCGGAAAACAAATCATCTGGTAGTGTAATCCGATCTCTAAAGCATTCGTCCACAATCAGATTCATCTCCTCGGATAATCTAGATCTCAGAAGCTATCATCCACGATCACTCTCAGATCTCCAATGCTTTCGTCTACGATCAGATATCAACACCTCGGATCATCTTGATCTCGGAAGCTTTCACCCACGATCAGATTCACATTCCCCCTGACAATCTGAAGTCGAAACTACCCGAATACTGTTGCAGCGTCACGAATTTCAAAAATGCCAGAATTTCAGCATATGACATTGAAATTTTTATTCCCCCTCATTTTTGAAAATTCTGACGTCTCTATCACTGAATTCCCCCTCAAACTGAGCAATTCAGTCCTCTTTTATCTGTGAAAAACTCGACTATGCCGAAAATATGACAATTTTCCCAAAATGTCAGTTTTTCATCGTTGCAGATTTTACGTTTTGGCCCATAAATAGTCAAATACCCTGGAAGATAAACTTTCTGCACCAGTATCATGACTACCCCACTAATTTCCACAATCCGTGATCGCATCATCAAATATGTTCACTGAAGCCACAGACGGTGTCCCCGAACAACCCAGCTTGGTCGTTAAAAACTCGAAAAAATTATCAATCACCAAATTTTTTCTAGAGACTCTCCTCGTCGTTGCGATCAAAAAATGCCATTTTTTAGGCATTTGATCAGCTGGTCAAATGGCATGTTGTCGGATGGTCATCCGATCGGATGGTCGTTCGATCGAATGACAAAGTGGACAAACTTGTGTTTGTAGATCGAATGGTCATCCGATCAGATGGTCATCCGATCAAATGATCATTCGAGTGAAAACCAACTTGGCATTAAAACACAAGATAATGACATGGGTCGAATGGTCGTCCGATCGGATGGTCGTCCGATCCGATGGTCGTCCGATCGGATGGTCGTCCAATCGGATGGTCGTCCGATTGGATATGTTCTAACAGCTCAAGAACACTCCAAATCACGTTTTTTCGATCCAGAATCTTTATTTGTGTGAATTTCGTGATGAAACTTCACATGATTGTGCGCGAATCAATTCCAAATAGATTAATGTCTTCAATTCCAAAATCCATCCGTGAATTGACCTTTATTTTGACGATTTTCTCTGTTTAACGTCAAAACTCCCGTTTAACCCAAAATTGATGAGCTTTGGGTGATTTAACCGACTGTTAGATCGATTAAATCAATACTGTAGCTCTGATACCACTGCTAATCCAGGAACCGGCGAGTTTGACGGAGCCTCGGTCCCGAAACGACGTGTTCGGTGCGTTTATTACGACTAAGAAAGGAGTAGAAGATAGATACGACACTGAGCAGTCACTTACAATCTGGTCTCTTATTCATATCTAAAAGTTACAGCACCAGGAGACCAGTTGGACAGCAGGTTCCCTCTAGGAACCAAAAGCTTGTCCAAATGGGAACCTCAAGTCCCTATTTATAGACAACCACCTACATTATGTCCATCCGTCCGGATGGTAATCCGTCCGGATGGACCTTGACATTAACAAAACCATGGCCAACTTTCTCCTATTCTATACAATATTCAACACACGCTCTATCTAACTATTCGCATAGTGGCAAACGTACGAAATATGCACCAACACAAATCCCGCCAAAGTCTCGAACTTTCGATTGAGCAAAGACATGTAGTAACCGGAAGGGTAAATATCACTAACCGAAATTCCGGCGAGAGTATTCTACCAATTAGGTCAAAGCATGCTTCCCAAACTCAAAAGAACTTTTTACCACTTTGGTTTAGTCAAAGTTCTGTTTCGGAACAATCTAAGTTTTAATCAAACCTCCATTTTGCTAATATCAATTTTATACATGACACGATCCAAACTTTTCCTTTTCAAAAATCAAATTATTTTCACAATGGTTACACACACAACATACTAATCCTTTTCATATACACATGCGTTATTTATATGCATGATTTCAAAACGTCACCAACAAGGAATACACTACTCACATTCCCAAAAATGGGAGCATATCATCAAGATAGGAGTGATTCCCTTACCTTGACGATTAGCTCTGCTCCCTTTTCTTCTCACAACGACTTCACCAACGAGATAGGGGTGATTTTCTTACCTCGGTGATTGTTACCAACTCTCGATCACTTAAATCTTTATCACGCAAACTACACGATCACTTAAATCGTTTATCATTTTGTCAAAATGTCTACTTATGAAAAAATCTCAAACCTCATTATTTTATCAAACGTATTTCTTACCCTACAATCTATTTTACGTAAATCACATGCACAAAGTTCTTAATCATACCTTAAATGCTTTATTATCCGATTTTCAAAATCTTATAAAATGCTGCCTATCAACCTAGTGGGTCTAATAAGTCTCTTGCCCACGATTTTCATATTTTGTCCAATCACTAAAACACGCTCACATTATACTAAAGATGTTTTGTTCCCAATAGGAAACCAATGAAACTTTCACTCATATACGTACAAAACTTATAGATGTCGCTTCGTCAACCCCGATTAATTGATAAACATGATCGATCCGTAGTCAACCTAACCAACAAATGCAAATAGCCTATCCATACACCCTCGAGACTTCAATTTTTCAACAACATATCCTAACTTAGAACTAGCTCTCCTACCAGAAAATCCCTCGATACCGTAGAACACGGATGAACTCTTACAACCCTCATCTATACTCAGAACCCAAGAAACTCGATATGAACCATACCTAGAGAAAGCTTCCAAGGCCCATGACTGGTAACCTACTCGTAGACTATACCGTTAAACACCAAGCATCATACATATAGGTATTTAGTCGGAATCCGACACTTTACCATCAACCTACCGTTTGATCAGCCTACCATAATCATCTTGCCAGCCAAACTAACTCCCAATACATACGTTAGACATAGTAACTCTACACATACACCTACACGAATATACCAATGAAGTTCGACTATCTATAAGTTCATTTTGCTAAATTCTTTTCAAAGACCAAAGTTTCACGAAAATTTTCGAAATACAACTCTTCATATTTTAATACAAAATACTTTAAATGAAGCAAACCCACTGTTTTCATAAATCTTTTCAGACACCACTAATACACAATTCTAAATCCAAACACATGGGCAAGGAAACTTCATAGGAGCAAACAATCTCCGACACACGTAAATCCATTTTTTTGAAACAAAAGTAGCATTTTCTTCTTACAAAACACATCTCGCATAACAAATGGATACTTTGTATTCTTTTGACATTCACAAATCTAACTCTCCACTCCCAACAAACTCAATTTTTTTTATTCAATAAACTCAACGATTTGCTCAAACAATTACACATGCATATCGTCATACACGTTTTAATCAATGTTTCATGACAATCTCACGCATATTATCATTACACTTCGTTTTTGCACACTCAAAAATTTCAAGATCGCCTTATATACTTAAACTCATTATGCTTCAATTTATACTATATACGCAAATTGTCATCATTCATACTCATACTCATACTCATACATTCGAACCTATACGTGAGCTTAACCCGAGTGGTTTTCTTACATTGGTCACATACATACTTAAACAAAATCATACTTACATGCTTAATTTTCATACGCTATCACACGCACACATACTTACTTTTGATGTTACTGCATACCCTGACTCATACACTACTAGTACAAACTATGCGGATCATGCAATAACCAACATAATCGCTGGTGCACACGGGATTATAATGGTAGGCGCATAAAAACCATAGGGTGTTCTACAGTGTATCGTAAGACATGGAACGTAACATGACACCGAATAACGAAACAGACGTAACATGGTTAGAACATGGTGGATACGCCACTGGTACATCCTAAATATAAGTGTTTTACCATATTACCAAACTTTCGTAAAACGTGCCATGAGAAATTCTGTGTTTTCCCAGACCTTATTTAAATGCCATTAAACAAACTTTAGTAACTCACAGATGCACTGCTAAACGCGCGATATCCGATTATCCATGACCAAATCTCATCCTCAACGCTTCATATTCACATTATATCCAATAATCATACCATTCCTACCTTGCATTCATCTATTGTATCGTTTGTTCACTCTCATACCATGATTATTCCCAATTATTCTTTTGACATTTTATCCTAACCCTATTTATAATAAATCGGCCTAAACGTGCAATCCCTTAAACAAATATCCTCATCGGCTCAGTTCTGTCAAAATACTTCTTTACTTTTAAGACTGTTTTCCATTCTTTATTACGCACAAACTTTACTTAGTCGACCCATTACCACTAAAACTTTTTGAAAGCATAAATACCTACCATCCCAGTTTCTCACCAATAATCAATTTTCTTAAAACGTGTAATTACTAATACGCCTTAGCACCGATAAGATTTTCTCATAACCTATGGTGCGGGCCACACTTTTCATCATAATACACTCTATCTATACGAAAACTTTTCTTCTTAGGTAGCATCCTTTTAAAATACTTCTCCCACCGATTTATTCAAACTTGCTCAAACTCACTTTGCCTATACACACACATGCACGTTTTATTATACCTATGATTGATGCCTCAAATCACCTTAGTCAAACGAACTACTCTTACAAACCTACCTTTTCATCCCTCAAGAATTTCTATGCATTCTAACACGCCTACATAGACTTCTCATAGACTTTAAACTTCAAAAATTTTGATGTTAACCAACTGTTTTAACCAAAATGCATTTTTCCAAAGTCTTCCTCTTGAATAAGTTTCGGGACGAAATTTCCTAAAGGGGGGAAGACGGTAACGCCTCGCTTTTTGGAACTTTCTTTATTTAGAAAGATTACTGAGTTTCTATTTTTAGAAATCTGTACTCGTCTCATATTCATACTCTACTTCCAGTTTCGTAATTCGAGGCCTTGATCGTAACAAAATTCAAATTTTATACATACTAGTTATTCGTTCAATCGATCGTTTAAATACGTGTTTACATGCAAACCGACACTTGTTATATGTACTAAGACTAATACATACATTCACGACACTCAAATTATACTTGCATACACTCATATTATACTTTATTACACTTTAAATACCTAAAAACGGGTTAAAATGCAAGTTTATTGCATAAAATAACCAACAATACAAGTGCAAGGACTAAAAATGAAAATTTTCATCTCCCCAACCACTTTCTTTAATGTCCTAACCTCCAACCAACTCATTTAATACCCCAAACTCACCTTCTAACCTCCAACCAACTCATTTAATACCACTCCTAACTCCCAACCACTTTCATTTAAACCCTAACCACCTTCATTTAAATCCCAACCACTTAACTCTCTTATAAATACCATCTCTAACACCGTCCAAACACTTGCACCACCTCCAACTTACTTCCAAACTCTATCAAATCTCCAAGATTTTCAACTTCGGGCAAAAGGTTTAAGAACCAAGATTGGTATCTTCGGTGTTCCAACAACTAAAAACTCGTCAAACACACTAAGTGGAAATTTCTTCGCAAACCATGAGTATACTTGACCCATTTTACCATTTTTACACTTTTTGGGTGCAACATGTTTACATATACATACAAAAACACATACATACTTTTATGCAATCATACATATAAACAATCCCATACATGCTTACTACTATGTTATGCTTGATTCATGTTTTTTGGGTGATTCTTATGTGATGAACTTTTCATTAACTTCATACGAGCCTCCATTTAACATGTATAGCGTTATAGGAGTAACGCACTGTGACAACCCTCAAATTTCATGTATTCCGTACAATTTATTATTAATAATTAAAGTGCTTGACGACTGTGTGGAATTACGTAACTGCTTTCTGATATCTGTGTTATATTTACATGCGCCTGTTAACACACTAGTAATGTACAGAAACGTCATTAAATAGTCCGTTATGATTTCCTAACTGTTAGAAATTAAAAACGTTACAAAGATATATATGTAGGACACCTTACGAATTAATTAAGCACTTTAACGGATTAATATCCAACCGAACAACCGGACTTTACCCAGAACATAAAAATATTGTCAATGACACTGTTTTTCTGTTTCTAAGCTAGTTAGGGTCCCCGAACACCCTAACACCCGTCACAAAACACTACACACTAGTAACTAGTTTAATCACCTAATTAAACTAACTAGTTACTAACTAAATGGTTCAAATCAAACCATACCCCTTAACCCCCCCCCCCCAACCGAATCGGTCCCATAGGGGACACACCCTTACACATCTTGATTATTTTATTATAGTTGCTTAATATCTTCAAGACATGTTATTTAGTGGATAATACTCTAAGATGGCTAATAAATAAGACCATGGGACCAAGACCTTCATTCATTCCACACTTAACAAATTGCACACTCTCTCCTTCCCTCCCTTGATATCTCGGCCGAACCCAACACCCTCTACCTCACCACTTTCCAATTTCAATCTTGTCATTTTATATACTCACAAGTGTGTTAGAGTTCATACGAAGAGGCTCGGTGCATACGGAATCGCAAGGACCTCTCTACGACGCTATTAACCACCCGTTTTTCATCTAGTTTCTTCCCTAGCCTTGTGCTAGTAGTAAGTGTTCTAAATCACCATCTTGTTCTTGATTTTAGTGGTTAATAGATGTTTGTATGATGAAATATGAAGAACACTAAATAAGATAACACAAAGTCTTGAACCTAAGATGAATATGTTGGATAAAGAGTAGATGTGTGTGTAAATCATGTAGATCTTGTGTTGTTATGATTCTTGGTTGATTATCTGATGTGTTGCTGGTTAATATTGATGTTTGATGTTGTTATGATCACTAATCATGCTAACGGAATCAATCGAACGCGTCTTAGAAGATTAAAGAATGAAAACAGAATCTGTCCAAGTTTTATAGCCAACTTCAGTTGGCTGTAAACAGGTCATAAACTCTATGAAAAACTGATATTTTGAGTCTAAAACGTGTTATTATGAAATACGGTTCTAATGGCACCGGAATCGTAATTTTTGAACTTCGTTTACTATTTTTAAAGCGTCATTTCGTAACAGCAGCTAGAGCTGCATTTTTCTGCGGAAAATATGTGTTTTGTTTTCTGTCATAACTTGGGTTCTGTGTAGAGTTGGATCATGAAACATGTACTGTAGATGACCACCGATGTATTTGTAGTTACCCCACTGGAATTTCATAAATCGGACGCTCGATGAATTTTAAATAAATTATCCCGTGGCTGTGGTCAGAAAAATATAAATCTGAGTTCAGTCCGGAAAATGAATTTTTATAAAATATTGGTAATGAACCGGACCCCGATTTTTTTACACAATAAAATTTGGAACGTTTAAGACATTTTGTAAAAATTTGGGAATTTTTGGAATAAGTTAACTATTTTATTAAAATGTCCGAAAACAGCCCGGTTTTGAATATTTATGCTGAAATGACATAATCTGTAATTTGCGTGTCTAAATGTCGAGTATGCTATCTGTGAATGATCTAACATGTGATATGTGTTATGTGCATTATCTATCATATGTTTGTTTATGAGTGGGGAATGGATGGGAAACTTATATGGGCATAAACCGTCAAAGTGATGCATGTTGTGTGATAGATACGTGTAGGAACTTTGTGCTCTATTTGAAAGCCACTAAATGACTAACTGGTAAATCATACTAGGACGTGATTGACCGACCTTGACTGTTAGCTATATTTGAGAATCTAACCGAGCAAACCGAGGTGAGTTCACACACTTTCTAAGGCATGGGATTCCCGGTGGTTTGGGAATGGGTTAAAGAATTAAAAACTAAATCTACATATCCCCTTGGGAGGATATGTACGGCCATCCTCCATAGGTAGGGTGCCATTATTAATCCTACGAATTCTCCTGGTGCAGAATACATACGTTCGTCCTCCTTGGGTAGGACAACAACCTTAAAACTAGCTAGACAAAACTCTATCATGAAGTCCCTCAATTTATATCGACTTAATCGCCGAGGCCAATGGCGAGCGGGTCATTAGTTAATAGCGCTATTAGGTTTAACAAACCTCACACCGTGCCAGTCGGATGGGCGTGTACTAATGGACTATGGCAAACTGTCAATGATGATAGACACTGATGTAGGGCACAACTATTGTTCGTAGTAGTCTATATCATACCGTCTAGTAGTTCACACGGGGAAAGCCCCCACTGATTATGGTTATGGTTTGGGTAATGAAAAAGGAACCGGTTAAACATACTTTCAACTACGGGGTAACCCCCACGGCAAATAAGCCAACGAAAGTCAAACCACGTTTTTCAGAAACAACTCAAAAACTAAACAACCAAACGTGAACTCACTCAACTTTGTTGTTGACTCGTTGTTACATGCCTTACAGGTCGCTAAACACTTGGAGCTTGCACGAGGAAGGAGTCATTGTGTTGTACGGACTGTTATGTTCCGTACTTACTATTTAAATCCTTATGAACTTATTAAACTTGTGTTTTGAACTTTAACTTATAAACTATGGATTTATGCTTTTGGATTTACCTTTATGCTTCCGCTGTTTAAACTGAACATGGTTAACTTCTTTAGGTCACCAATCATATTGTAGTTGGTTTCATCTACTTAATTATGTTGTTCAATATGATTGGTGGCTCGATCCTGGTCATGTCACGCCTCCAAGCGGTGATACTCCGCATGGTGGATTTTGGGGGTGTGACAGATTGGTATCAGAGCCATTGGTTATATAGTGAACTTGTTTTTTTTTTTTTTTAAAAGGGAAAGGCTTTTTGATAAAACCAGACTATAACCTGTACAGTGCTCAACGATCCACAACGACGCTTCGCTCCACGTGCAAGACTCGACACCATAAGTGGTATGATTTATGTTATGTTGTCGGTTAGATAGTTCTCACTGTGCATTAGATAATGTGATAATTGCTATTTGAACCTTGTGTGCTTACTCTCTATTGTCGTCCCACACTTACGCACTTTCGCGACACCTTTCTCACTTACGTTGCTTCATTATGAAGATCATGAGCGGACGCGGAGGACGTATCAACCTCACTCAAGCCCAGTTGACGTCTTTGATCAACGAACGAGTTGCGGAGGCACTCGCAGCAAATCCAGCAGGAGGTATAACCTGCTATATCAACCCACCTTAGGACGTTTAGATCCTACCTTCACAAACCAACCCTCGTGCTTATCCTTGTCTGTTATTCTCACACAACAGGTCAACACGCTCAACCTCCTGTGTGCACGTTCAAGACGTTCATGGACTGCCGACCTACCACTTTCAGTGGCACCGAAGGAGCAGTGGGCCTTCTTCACTGGTTTGAAAAGCTTGAGTCTGTTTTCGAGATGTGCGAATGCCCCGAAGAGCGTAGGGTGAAATATGCTACCGGAACACTTGAAGGAGCTGCGTTAACCTGGTGGAAGGCGCAGGTTCAACTACTAGGACTGGCAGTTGCTTATGCCACCCTTTGGAATGGTTTCAAAGAGCTGATCAAGGAGGAGTACTGTAGTCGGGATGACATCCACAAGCTAGAGGTGGAATTTTACAATCTGAAGATGACGGGGTCTGAGATTAAGGCGTATACTAAGAGGTCAAATAAGCTGGCCATCCTGTGTCCAACTATGGTGGACCCTCCCATCAAACGAATTGAGCTGTATCTCAAGGGCCTTGTACCAGAGATTCAAAGTCACGTGACTTCAGCCAACCTGGGTACCATACAACAAATCATCAAGTTGGCCCATCGACTCACTGACCAGGCGGTGGAGCAAAACAGGCTGCCCAAACGAATCAGTGCCACAGCTACTTCTGATGCACCTACCGACAACAAGCAAAAATGGGATGGGAACTCCGGAAAGGGTTCTACTTCAGTTCAGTCTCAGCAGCGAACTACTGATGACTACCAGAGTCCTGGTCAGCAATCTTCCGGTAGTCAAGGACAGGGTAGATATCGAGGGAACCACCCCAAGTGCAACCGGTGCAACAAACATCACAGCGGGCAGTGCAACAAAGGTCGTTGCCTGAGGTGTAACAAGTTGGGTCATGAAGCAAAGGATTGCAGGAGCGCCTGACCAGCAAATCTGTTGGTGCATTCATCTGTCGTCTTCGTCTTGTATCGAGTCTAAGTGCGTAGAATGTTAGATTAGTGCACGTAGTTCAAGATATAGTGGTTTAGTTTGAATGAACAGGTTTAGCTTGAAAGAGAGTAGGTCAGTTTCAAGCTAAAGCAACCAAGGAGGTTTAGCTTGAACTGAATCTTGTCACTTTCAAGCTAAACCATAGGGCCTATATATAGTTCTTCAAGCTAACTCATTTGCAACTTTTGTGCTTTTGGATACTGAAGTGCTGCCGGTTTATCCAGTGATTGTACAAGCTGTAATATCAATCAGAAACGTGTTTAAAGTGAATTGCTAGCTGTTTTGAAGTCAGTTTCTTTGTTTCCGCCACTGAAACTGATAAAAACTTCTCTGAACGACTTGTTCGGGTCACAAAACGATCCTACAAGTGGTATCAGAGCTCAGGAGGAGGAGTTCTTACCGATTAAGCAAGAAATTCTTGTTTTCTACCCCTTCTTTTCAGAATTTACAAGTTTTTACGGTTAAAATTGGATCATTTTTCCACAGATTATACAAAACTGCATTTTGATAAACCCTTGAAAGTTTCATAGCTAAATTCAAAGTAAAACTTGTAAAAATGATCTGAAAACCTGGTTTAGCTTGAACGATCAGTTGGCTTTAGCTTGAAAATTTCAGGTTTAGCTTGAATTTTGCTGAGGTTTAGCTTGAATCACAAGCTTTAGCTTGAAAAGGTCAGGTTTAGCTTGAACATGTTATCAGGTTTAGCTTGAACATTCCATCAGGTTTAGCTTGAACATGTCATCAGGTTTAGCTTGAACATTCCATCAGGTTTAGCTTGAACATGTCATCAGGTTTAGCTTGAACATTTCATCAGGTTTAGCTTGAACATTCCATCAGGTTTAGCTTAAAAGTGTTGTGTTTGATAAACGTGTTTCCGAATCATGGATACTAATTTCTTTAATATGGATAGTGAAACAATTAATAGAATAAATGTATTAATGAAAGAGTTTGACTTGTTTTCAGGTTGTCCAGGAGAAAGTACAAAGAGTATCATTGAGAGGTATAGCCATCTTGTTCGATCAATGTCTGAGAAGCGTATTCAGAAAAGTCCAAATGAATGGGGTGAAAGATTGGCCAATGCCATACCTCAACAAGAATGGGGTACATATCTTTTGGATTTAAAAAGAACTGGAGAATACTCTAGATTGACAATTTGTCAATTCATTAAGAAACTTGAAGAACAGATGGTGATCAATACTGAAAAGAAGAAAAATCAAAATGGAAAATCAATATTAAAGAAGAGCAAGAGTAAAGGTGTCCAAGTGGGAGAGGAACAGACTGAAGAGATTTCAGTGATGAAGGATGAAAAGAAATCTGCTGATAAACAGATTCTTGAAATGAAGGAAAATTGTGAGAAGCTGAAATCTGAAAATGTTAAACTGTTAAGTGATTTGAACAGTTTAACATTGAAAAACAAGTTTTTGAAAGATAAGGAAAAAGAATTTGAAAATGAAAAATTAAAATTTGAAAAAGATTTTTAAAGTCAAATGAAGATTTTAGAAGATGAGAAATCTGCTATTTTTAAAAATAATCTTGAAAAACAGATTGAAATAAACTCTCATCTTCAGAAAATCATTTGGCTTGAAAATGAAGCTGAAAAAGCTCGGATTAAAATCAAAGAGCTTGAAGAGAAATTGAAAGGTTTTGAGACTTCGTCATCAACACCAGATTATCCCTGTCCAAAACCGATCAATTCTGTTCCAATAAGTGACAATGTCACAAATTTTGACAAAGTCAAAATTGAAGATTGTGATGATAAATCTGATGTTGAAAAAGAAAAAGAAGAAAAAAGAAAAACATTTTTTAAATTAAATGAAATGTTTAAAAATACTGTTTTACATTCTACTGAAAAGGGAGAATGCTCTAAGCAAAAACTCTTGAAGAAGAAAGTGGAACAGAAACAAAAAGTTAAAAATGAGAAAATTGTGAAAAAAGAGAATAAAAGTTCATCAGATCAATCATCCAATCGCAATCAAAAATTACAAAAATTAAAAAATGAAAACTCAAAAATTGTTGGCAATGAGTGGTGCAGGTTTGACCACAGTGCTTCAAAGCCAAATCTAGCTTTTAGGAGGAGTGATGATTACCACAAAGCCAAACAGTGCTATGATCTAAATGTTTGGATTGAAGGTGGTACATGGTATGATAACAGAGTGTGTTACAGATGCGGTTATCAAGGACACATTGCTGTTAACTGCCAGAGTTGGAGGTTTGAGTCAAGGAGATGCTTTAATTGTAACATCATTGGCCATATTGCTAGAGATTGCTCAATGAGATCAATGAGAAGATCGAGGGCTAAATCTCAGAAGCAGGTGAAGAAACCAGTCAGTGTCAAGCCCAAAGAACAGAAGGTTCAAGAACCTAAAGTTCAAGAAAAGAAAGTGAAGCTTTCTCAGGGGCAAAAAGACAGACTGAGAAAAAAGAGGAAGAAGGCCAGAGAGTATCTAGAGAAGATTTTGTCCTCGGATACAACTGGTAAAACAGATAAAAGTTCTGATAAATCGTCTTGTTCACCAAAGAACAACAAATCAAGCAAAACGTGTTCATCAGATACAAATCTGAGGACGAAAGAGGGAAAGAAGAAGAAGAAAGTTTATGGCAATGAATCCGTTTCTTCAGAAACAAAGGAGCCACATGTCGGCGATGAATCTGGCTCATCAAAGTCAGACAAGCCACATTCAGGCAATGAATCTGGTATGGTAAAACCAGAAGAGCCATGTGTTGAGGTAAAAAATGAGAATTCTGGTCTAACAATGGATGATGCAAATTTTCCACCATTGTTGAGCAAGAATTCGAAATCACCCAAGGACCGTCAGGCTTGGGTGAATCTGTTTAAATAGAAAAACCTGACATGCCGGAGATCCCAAGTTTGTAATCGTGGATCAGGAATCGGCATTATTCTTGTTAAGATAGATTTTGTGAAAGATTTTTAAATGTTTACAGGATAAGTGTGAATTGCCGGAGCTTCCAGGTTGGTAAGTGTGAAGCAGGAATCGGCATCTTGATTGGTAAAATGGTTTGTGTAGATGTTTTATTCCTAGATGTGATTATATGATTTGGATATTTTTACAAGTGGTAAGAGGTTGAATCTTACAAAGTGATTCGTCAAGGTCATTAATTTGAACTTGATGTAATTCTCATATATGTGATTGAATGAACAAGATGATGAACCCGAACCTACAAGTGGTTAAAAAAAACTTATTTTCTGGAAAAATCATTTTGGTTAAAACAAACTTAAGTGTTTTGAAATCATAATGAGAAAATAGTTTTGTGAAAGGGGGAGTTCTGATTGTTTATGCCAAGTGGATGGCGATTTGAAGCAATTTGATATCGGTTGTCAAGTTATTGTACAGTTCATGTTATATTTCAAGTGGGTCAAGAGTCTAGTAGTTTTCAAATTTCTGTTAATGTGTTTGCATTTTAGGGGGAGTAGAAATTTTTTCAGAAAATACAAAAACATTAGAAAATTTGAAAAAGACAAAAACATGATAAAATCAAAATTGAGTTTTTGTGTCAAAGAAGAGGAAATGATAGTACATCAGTAGACAGTCACAGTATGCTAAAGAATTGTATTGTTTAAATAGTGTTAAACGGTCTCACTAATGATATGCCGATAGGTTTTTACACATTTAGTAAGCTTTTTCGGGATATAAACTTAAATTCAAACTTGCTTATTTTGTGGGGAACACTACTTGGATATATAGGTAACCCCTGAAATCTCGTTTGAAAGGTCCCTCTTTCTGAGATACTAGGTCTTTATGCTCAGTGATATCTGGGGTATTATCCCGGGACTTCTGCTGAAAGAAATTTCTGACCTAGTCCCCGGAGAATACTTTCCGCATGCTTGAAATATAGCGCAGCCCTCAACAAATTGATGAAACAATAAAATTGATAGTCATTGCTGTTGTAATTCAAAAGATCCTCTAAAGGGGATACACCCAAAAGTCGAGTCATGATCTCTCTGCTGAACGGTAGTTCTGACCTGAGCTCTCATGATTCTTCATAATTTATTAACCCCTTACAGATATCATCTGTGGTATACTCACCTGTAAGACTGAATATTGGGATCTGGATACGGGAGTATATTCAAGAGGTGGGACACATGAATGAGTTTAAGTTCTTAAAACACCTAACTCATATCCTGAATCAGTTGAAATTTGTGTGAGAATTTAAGTGGATCAGTATATCGGAAATCTAAGTGAATTGTCTAATTATTAATGTGTAACTAAGCTTAACGGTGCTAGTGATTGGTCACATAAACTGATATGATCCTCTTACACAAGCTCACAAAAATAGTGTCTGTAAATATTACTTTACTGCATGTCTTTTCAGTCAAAAATCCAAAAAGATTTTTAGTGTGTTTTAGCATAAATTTTGAAAAATTCAAAAAGATTTTCGACAACTGGTATTGGAGAGCTAATTTTCAAAATTCCAAGTGCTAGACATGATGAACAAATGGTTTGGGAGAATGTGTTTTGAAAAGAAAAATGATTAATTTTTGCAAATGGTTCATCAGAATTTATCATTGATAAATCATTCTGGTTTAATTTGAGAAAGAATCTGGGTTTATAAATTTGTTAAATGTTAAATTTGTGAAATTTATTTCTGGGTTAAGAATGTGCAGGTGTAGCCAGGTTTCGATCTTGAACCTGATGATAGAGAGACAGGTTCTGATACCTGAAGAATTTGTGATTTCAACAAGGCAGACTGCGATCCCAGCATATCGAAAGGGGGAGTCTGAAGACATCCGAGTAGAGATTGTTCGTGGAGAGTCTGTTGATGATGAAAAGAGAAGAGAGAAAATTTGAGGATTCTTACAACGTCAGACACTTCAAAGAGTTCGAGAGGACTGATAAAGACTGAAGATGCGAAGACTCGACACTTAAGACTCGTCAACATCTGAGGGGGAGTCTGTTGGTGCATTCATCTGTCGTCTTCGTCTTGTATCGAGTCTAAGTGCGTAGAATGTTAGATTAGTGCACGTAGTTCAAGATATAGTGGTTTAGTTTGAATGAACAGGTTTAGCTTGAAAGAGAGTAGGTCAGTTTCAAGCTAAAGCAACCAAGGAGGTTTAGCTTGAACTGAATCTTGTCACTTTCAAGCTAAACCATAGGGCCTATATATAGTTCTTCAAGCTAACTCATTTGCAACTTTTGTGCTTTTGGATACTGAAGTGCTGCCGGTTTATCCAGTGATTGTACAAGCTGTAATATCAATCAGAAACGTGTTTAAAGTGAATTGCTAGCTGTTTCGAAGTCAGTTTCTTTGTTTCCGCCACTGAAACTGATAAAAACTTCTCTGAACGACTCGTTCGGGTCACAAAACGATCCTACAAAATCAAAATCGCCAACAACAACAACAAGCTCCACAGAACCACCAGCAGCAACAACAAGGCAATAAAGGATGCTTTCAGTGTGGTGCTGAAGGCCATTTTAAGAGGAACTGCCCCCAACTGAACCAGAATCAGAACAACAACAACCAAGGAAATGGGAACCACAATGGCAACAATGGAGGCGGCAAGGGGGGGACAACAATGGCAATGGGGCAAGGGGTCGTGTTTTCGTGCTAGGTCAGGGTGATGCAAGGAACGATCCCAACGTTGTGATGGGTAAGTTTCTTCTGGACGACTTCTTTGTTACTATTTTATTCGATTCGGGTGCCGATACTAGTTATGTGTCCTTAAAAGTTAGCCAAATGCTTAAGCGCACTCCAACACTTCTGAACACCAAACACATGGTAGAACTAGCAAACGGTAAAAGTCTTGAAGCCACACACGTAGTTAAAGGTTGTAACCTCGTTTTAGCTGGTCAGACTTTCTCTATCGATCTTATTCCTATCACACTTGGTAGTTTCGACGTCGTTATTGGGATGGATTGGCTATCTCATCATCAAGCGGAGATTGTTTGCAAGGAGAAAATCGTCCGCATTCCTCGTCCTGGTGAAGAACCTCTGGTGATTCAGGGCGATAAGAGTGGTGCTGTTGTAGGCATTATCTCTTTCCTTAAGGCCCAGAAGTGTCTACGAAAGGGCCACACTGCCATTCTAGCGCTCGTTACTGACACATCAACAGAAGAGAAGAGAATTGAAGACATCCCTATTTTGCGCGATTTTCCTGAGGTATTTCCTGAGGAATTGCCTGGTCTTCCGCCTCATCGCCAAGTTGAGTTTCAAATCGAGCTAGCTCCTAGAGCAGTGCCAGTAGCTCGAGCACCATATCATCTAGCTCCGTCAGAACTTGAAGAACTGTCCACGCAATTGCAAGAACTCTTGAAAAAGGGTTTCATACGTCCTAGCTCTTCGCCCTGGGGAGCTCCAGTACTATTCGTGAAGAAGAAAGACAGTACCTTCAGGATGTGTATTGACTATCGCGAACTTAACAAGGTGACTGTGAAGAATCGTTATCCTCTTCCACGTATTGACGACTTGTTCGACCAGTTGCAAGGGTCGAGCTATTACTCCAAGATTGATTTGAGATCGGGATACCATCAGCTGAGGGTCCGAGATGAGGACGTCTCCAAAACAGCATTCAGAACTCGTTACGGCCATTACGAGTTTCTGGTCATGCCTTTCAGGTTGACGAATGCACCAGCGGTCTTTATGGATCTCATGAACCGAGTGTGCAAGCCTTACCTAGATAAGTTCGTTATTGTGTTCATTGACGATATCCTGATCTATTCTAAGAATCAAGAGGAACACGAGCAGCATCTACGACTTATGCTGGAACTTCTTCGAAAAGAGCAGTTGTATGCCAAGTTTTCGAAATGTGACTTCTGGCTTCGCGAAGTCCACTTTCTAGGACATGTGGTAAACAAGGATGGAATTCATGTGGATCCATCTAAGGTTGAATCGATCAAGAACTGGCCTGCACCCCGAACACCAACAGAGATCCGCCAATTCTTGGGTTTGGCAGGATACTACAGAAGGTTTATCAAAGATTTCTCAAAGATTGCGCAACCTCTCACTTCACTGACTCAGAAAGGTGTCACCTATCGTTGGGGTGATGCACAGGAGTCCGCATTTCAGCACTTGAAGGATAGGCTTTGTAGCGCGCCTATCCTCTCGTTGCCTGAAGGCACAGATGATTTTGTGGTTTATTGCGACGCTTCCATCCAAGGACTTGGTTGCGTGTTGATGCAACGTGACAAGGTCAATGCCTACGCATCATGCCAACTCAAGGTTCATGAAAGAAATTACACTACTCACGATCTGGAGCTGGGAGCAGTTGTTTTCGCGCTGAAGATATGGAGACATTACCTGTACGGTACCAAGTGCACCATTTACACCGATCACAGGAGTCTCGAGCATATCTTCAAGCAAAAGGAGTTAAACATGCGTCAACGCCGATGGGTTGAGCTTTTGAACGATTATGAATGCACTATCAAATACCATCCGGGCAAGGCCAATGTTGTGGCCGACGCCCTCAGTCGAAAGGATACTATACCTAAGCGTGTACGTGCTTTACAACTTACCATCTAATCTAACCTTCCCGCTCAGATTCGCGATGCTCAGGTGGAAGCATTGAAAGCAGAGAACATCAGGGCCGAGTCCTTGCGAGGATCGAGGCAGCGGCTAGAACAAAAGGAAGACGGTGCCTATTATGTTAACGGACGCATCTGGGTTCCACTTTATGGAAACTTACGCGAGCTTGTGATGGACGAAGCGCACAAGTCTCGTTATTCGGTACATCCTGGTTCGGATAAAATGTACCACGACCTCAAGACTACGTATTGGTGGCCTGGCATGAAAGCCCACATAGCAACCTACGTCAGTAAGTGCTTGACTTGTGCGAGAGTCAAGACTGAATATCAGAAACCATCAGGCCTACTTCAACAACCAGAGATCCCGAAATGGAAATGGGAGCAAATTTCTATGGATTTCGTTACTGGCCTGCCCAGATCTCAACGCGAAAACGATACCATTTGGGTGATCGTAGATCGACTGACCAAGTCTGCACATTTTCTGGCTATCAAAGAAACGGATAAGTTTTCTACTCTTGCAGACATTTACCTAAAGGAAGTGGTATCAAGGCACGGAGTGCCAACCTCTATTATATCTGATCGTGACGCGCGTTTTACTTCGGAATTGTGGCAAGCTATGCACAAGTCTTTTGGCTCACGTTTAGATATGAGCACCGCTTATCATCCACAGACGGATGGGCAATCTGAACGCACCATCCAAACCCTTGAAGACATGCTTAGGGCATGTGTAATCGATTTTGGTATTGGCTGGGAAAAGCACCTCCCGCTAGTTGAGTTTTCGTATAACAACAGCTACCACACCAGCGTCCAGGCAGCTCCGTTCGAGGCATTGTATGGACGCAAATGCCGATCACCTCTTTGTTGGGCAGAAGTTGGTGACAGTCAAATCACTGGCCCAGAACTCGTAGTAGATACAACAGAAAGGATTGCTCAGATACGACAGCGAATGGCGGCAGTTCGTGACCGTCAGAAAAGCTATGCTGATAAGGGAAGAAAACCACTCGAGTTCCAGGTTGGAGATCGAGTGCTACTCAAAGTCTCGCCTTGGAAAGGCGTAGTTCGTTTTGGCAAACGAGGCAAACTCAATCCGCGTTATGTCAGACCATTCGAAGTCACCGAGAAAATTGGCAAGGTCGCCTACAGGTTGAATCTACCCGAAGAACTCAGCGGAGTTCACGACGTATTCCATGTGTCGAATCTGAAGAAGTGTCTGTCAGATTAGACCCTCATAGTTCCTCTCAAGGAACTCACTATCGACAACCAGCTGCGATTCGTCGAGGAACCAGTAGAGATTACGGATCGAGATGTTAAGATCCTCAAGCATACCAGGATACCTCTGGTCTGAGTTCGTTGGAATGCTCGTCGTGGCCCAGAGTATACCTGGGAACGAGAAGACCAAATGAAACTCAAGTATCCCCAACTGTTTAAGAAAAACGCAACCACTACTGAGGCTGAAGCTACTGCAGAATTTCGGGACGAAATTCCAAATCAACGGGGGGATGATGTGACTCCCCAGGAAAATCAGGGAAACAACGCAACTTAACTAGCTTCCTCAGTAACCACGCGCTAAATTTCGGGACGAAATTCTCTTAACAGGGGGAGAATGTGACAACCCTCAAATTCCATGTATTCCGTACAATTTATTATTAGTAATTAAAGTGCTTGACGACTGTGTGGTATTACATAACTGCTTTCTGATATCTGTGTTATATTTACATGCGCCTGTTAACACACTAGTAATGTACAGAAAAGTCATTAAATAATCTGTTATGATTTCCTAAGTGTTAGAAATTAAAAACGTTACAAAGATATATATGTAGGACACCTTACGAATTAATTAAGCACTTTAACGGATTAATATCCAACCGAACAACCGGACTTTACCCAGAACATAAAAATATTGTCAATGACACTGTTTTTCTGTTTCTAAGCTAGTTAGGGTCCCCGAACACCCTAACACCCGTCACAAAACACTACACACTAGTAACTAGTTTAATCACCTAATTAAACTAACTAGTTACTAACTAAATGGTTCAAATCAAACCATACCCCTTAACCCCCCCCCCCCAACCGAATCGGTCCCATAGGGGACACACCCTTACACATCTTGATTATTTTATTATAGTTGCTTAATATCTTCAAGACATGTTATTTAGTGGATAATACTCTAAGATGGCTAATAAATAAGACCATGGGACCAAGACCTTCATTCATTCCACACTTAACAAATTGCACACTCTCTCCTTCCCTCCCTTGATATCTCGGCCGAACCCAACACCCTCTACCTCACCACTTTCCAATTTCAATCTTATCATTTTATATACTCACAAGTGTGTTAGAGTTCATACGAAGAGGCTCGGTGCATACGGAAACGCAAGGACCTCTCTACGACGTTATTAACCACCCGTTTTTCGTCTAGTTTCTTCCCTAGCCTTGTGCTAGTAGTAAGTGTTCTAAATCACCATCTTGTTCTTGATTTTAGTGGTTAATAGATGTTTGTATGATGAAATATGAAGAACACTAAATAAGATAACACAAAGTCTTGAACCTAAGATGAATATGTTGGATAAAGAGTAGATGTGTGTGTAAATCATGTAGATCTTGTGTTGTTATGATTCTTGGTTGATTATCTGATGTGTTGCTGGTTAATATTGATGTTTGATGTTGTTATGATCACTAATCATGCTAACGGAATCAATCGAACGCGTCTTAGAAGATTAAAGAATGAAAACAGAATATGTCCAAGTTTTACAGCCAACTTCAGTTGGCTGTAAACAGGTCATAAACTCTATGAAAAACTGATATTTTGAGTCTAAAACGTGTTATTATGAAATACGGTTCTAATGGCACCGGAATCGTAATTTTTGGACTTCGTTTACTATTTTTAAAGCGTCATTTCGTAACAGCAGCTAGAGCTGCATTTTTCTGCTGAAAATATGTGTTTTGTTTTCTGTCATAACTTGGGTTCTGTGTAGAGTTGGATCATGAAACTTGTACTGTTGATGACCACCAATGTATTTGTAATTACCCCACTGGAATTTCATAAATCGGACGCTCGATGAATTTCAAATAAATTATCCCGTGGACTGTGGTCAGAAAAATATAAATTTGAGTTCAGTCCGGAAAATGAATTATTATAAAATATTGGTAATGAACCGGACCCCGATATTTTTACACAATAAAATTTGGAACGTTTAAGACATTCTGTAAAAATTTGGGAATTTTTTGAATAAGTTAACTATTTTATTAAAATGTCCGAAAACAGCCCGGTTTTGAATATTTATGCTGAAATGACATAAGCTGTAATTTGCGTGTCTAAATGTCGAGTATGCTATCTGTTAATGATCTAACATGTGATATGTGTTATGTGCATTATCGTATGTTTGTTTATGAGTGGGGAATGGATGGGAAACTTATATGGGCATAAACCGTCAAAGTGATGCATGTTGTGTGATAGATACGTGTAGGAACTTTGTGCTCTATTTGAAAGCCACTAAATGACTAACTGGTAAATCATACTAGGACGTGATTGACCGACCTTGACTGTTAGCTATATTTGAGAATCTAACCAAGCAAAACGAGGTGAGTTCACACACTTTCTAAGGCATGGGATTCCCGGTGGTTTGGGAATGGGTTAAAGAATTAAAAACTAAATCTACATATCCCCTTGGGAGGATATGTACGGCCATCCTCCTTAGGTAGGGTGCCATTATTAATCCTACGAATTCTCCTGGTGCAGAATACGTACGTTCGTCCTCCTTGGGTAGGACAACAACCTTAAAACTAGCTAGACAAAACTCTATCATGAAGTCCCTCAATTTATATCGACTTAATCGCCGAGGCTAATGGCGAGCGGGTCATTAGTTAATAGCGCTATTAGGTTTAACAAACCTCACACTGTGCCAGTCGGACGGGCGTGTACTAATGGACTATGGCAAACTGTCAGTGATGATAGACACTGATGTAGGGCACAACTATTATTCGTAGTAGTCGATATCATACCGTCTAGTAGTTCACACGGGGAAAGCCCCCACTGATTATGGTTATGGTTTGGGTAATGAAAAAGGAACCGGTTAAACATAATTTCAACTATGGGGTAACCCCCACGGCAAATAAGCCAACGAAAGTCAAACCACGTTTTTCAAAAACAACTCAAAAACTAAACAACCAAACGTGAACTCACTCAACTTTGTTGTTGACTCGTTGTTACATGCCTTACAGGTCGCTAAACACTTGGAGCTTGCACGAGGAAGGAGTCGTTGTGGTGTACGGACTGTTATGTTCCGTGCTTACTATTTAAATCCTTATGAACTTATTAAACTTGCGTTTTGAACTTTAACTTATAAACTATGGACTTATGCTTTTGGATTTACCTTTATGCTTCCGCTGTTTAAACTGAACATGGTTAACTTCTTTAGGTCACCAATCGTATTGTAGTTGGTTTCATCTACTTAATTGTGTTGTTCAATATGATTGGTGGCTCGATCCTGGTCATGTCACGCCTCCAAGCGGTGATACTCCGCATGGTGGATTTTGGGGGTGTGACACGCACCGCCTGTGAACGTGAGGTCATGTTAAGTTATTCATTCATTTATACTTGCGGTAATCAGAGGGTTGACTTGTTATTCGCATGCCAGTTTTACATTAATCTTGATAACTAGGTGTGTCATGTAGATTTATTTCAATCATTTTTATACGTATGTTATGTATCAAACTTGTATACTCGCAAATATTTTGTATTGAACTATGCTTTTAAACATGTTGCAGGTTGTTAATGTTGATGCATATGGAATCTAGTAGGATATGATTAGATACACACTTAGACTATTCATGATGTTGTATTTTAAACATGTTGCAGGTTATTATTTAATATATTACATTTATTTAACCCATGTAATAAACAAGATTTTTAAAGATATAAATTACATTTATTCAACCCGTGTAATAAACAGAGTTTTAAAAATATATTTTTTATTATTTGGTATATAAATTACATTTATTCAACCCGTGTCTTACACGGGGGTTCTAAGCTAGTAAGACTCTAAAGCAATACAAGAAACCAATCAAATTTGTTGGAAACAAATGACGGCCTTTTGGATCCCTAAAGACCATCAGTCGTAACAAATTCAGTCAGTATATCATATTAAATCAACAGAATGACAAAAGAATACCATCATACTCAACATGAACAAGAAAATTAGAGGGAAAAGAAACCTATTTGCACTAGAAAATGTATATTTGATCAATATTTTATCCCTGTACAAAACTAGCACATCATATTCATCTACTGCCTACTCTTAACACTATGAAAGTCGGTCTAAAACATGATTATCCTTTTTGATTTGCCTAACAATAGAACATAACATTCTTTACTTTCTCTTTTAGTGCAGGAAGGGGCCGAACGCCTGCACCTTTTACCATGCACATGCTGTGAGCAGATCCATTGTCATGCTGGACTTCAGGTTCCATATAGAAACGAGCTCGGTATGCAGCCAGATGAGCATAGTATGCAGGAGGTACTGCATAACAGATATAAATTTTCTTAGATTCAACGCACCTCGCGAATGGTTTAAATTAGAGGTGCCAAGGGAGTTGAGTTGGGTAATAAGTCGAACTTGGTTATGGTCGAGTCATAATTCAGTACATTCCAAAGTGCATTTTCTCATTTTCTTATTATTTGTGTATAAAAGGAAACAATTTATGAGGTTGTATGCATTAAATATATGAGTTAGGAAGCCTTAAGTTCTTTTACAACCTATTTATTTAACCCATTTAAAACCACCTTTTTGTATGACCTGTTTGACTGCTTGATATGAACCACAACTCAAGTTGGCTTTTTTATGGAAGTTACATAGGAAGAGAAAGAAGAAGACAAAAAGGGCCCACAGAACACGCTTTGGTGCAAGCGTGCATACGTTTATCAAGTTTCTTAATCAATGCTACGATGTTTTTCTTAATGTTTTACCAAAACAAGGAACACAAGACAAAATTTGATGGTAAAAGTGAAATCTTTACCTACAGAAACGGATCGAGTGCACCTGGCATAACTGCAACAAGTGTATATTGGTAAGTTATCAAAAAGACATAGGAGTAAATGAGTAACTGAACGTTAGTGTGAAGCCAGTAAGTCTCTTACGTGTAGCAAAGATTATTCGTTAGAGATTGAATTTCATCAGCTGTGAAATTGTTCTCATCCCAGAGAACATGATAATGAGCAGGCCTGCTAGTTCCCTGTAAAGAAAATAAACACATTTCATATGAAAACCTCTATATATATGTTTCATCAGGCCATCATGTTCAATGAAAGCAAGAAAATGATGTGATTTATTACTTGGATTCCTGCATGACTACAAAGATAGAAGTCGAACTCGACTGGATGACAAATCTTAGTGTCCACCACAGTACCTACAATTGACCAAGTCAAACCTTTAAGAACCATCGTTGTAAAGTCAAATCAGTATCTAGAAAAGAGGAAAGTACCAGGTAAGATGTTGCCACTTTTGTCGGTGCTTTTTCGATCGTTATGGTTGCTTGGAAAGAGGCGTGTGTGATGGCGTTTTTGGACGACAATGAACGTCACTGGAGGCTGATAATTAGGTTCTAAAGAAGCACAAGCCTGAAAAGATAAATATAATAAGCACTGGATAACTAACATAGCCATAGAAATTAAGTGAAAAGAATCATTAAACAACCTTACGAATTGCATCAAGTTCATAGAGTAGGACCTGATAGAACTGCCCATCACTTACACCATCCCTGCAAATAAAGGAACACGGAATAATGAAGTAATCAAACCGAACGATCTCGATTCTTCAATAATTAAAGATGTTCTTTTACCTGTAGAAAATGATCCTCAGTGGTTTTTTCCCAGTAGCCTTCTCAAAAGACAGCAAGAGCTCTCTGCAGTTAACATTTCCAAGTTGTTGCATCAACTAATCTTATAATATATATTTATAGAATCCACTGAACGTTTTAAAAATGTTGAATGAAGTTCACATGTGCACCTGATCATGCCTCCGTTAACTTTTCCACGTTGAGGATCTTGCCAAGTCTTGTACAAATCTTGTATAAGTTCTTGCCTATGCGGTTGAGCACTAACCAGCCCCGCATACTTTGTAACTTCTGGCCAGTCTTGAGATGCAACAACCTTTTTATAACAACACATGTTAGTACAAGCTCAAAATTTTTAAAGGTAGATTTATCAGTTTCGACCCATTAACCAAAGTTATCGTGGTTACCGCAGCAATCGATGGGTTACTATCTTCCCCGGACTCCGGGTGAGTTACGTCAGCTCCAAATATTATGGTTGGGATATCACTAACCAGAGGGACCTTCCATCTTAAGGCATCTAACAGCACAGTATTCCTTCCGCCCATCTGATGTAGTATAAAAATGCAAAAGTAGATGAAAAAATCTGAGTAAGAAAACAAAAATAAAGATTAAAATGCTCATGTGAGTTTCTTCATGAATTGTCTGACCTTGACGTTAATTTTGAGTGATACGTTTGAGAGATATTGTTTACTGATCTTTAGAACATACTTTGTTAGACAGCATTGTGAAATCAACCCAAGATCCGTTTCACATATCCGCTTCAAATCACCTGAAATAGATATATTTGATAGTTGTTTTATGTTAAATAGTAATCTAGTTATAATTTTTTAAGTTGTTCAAAGATTTATGTTTTTTTAAAATTAATTTTTCTATGTAAAAGAAAGCTACATACCATACAAACTGCCATTGTTGTCGGGAAGAATGGCAATAAGCAATTCCAACTCTTTTCCTCCAAGTTTGTTTACAGTGGCTGTACACACTTGTTTTAAAACCTTTTTCACATGATCTGGCCTTGCTGAGTAGACGGGAACCACACTATCACTTTTAATATCCTGAATTTAAAGCAATATATTGTAAAGCATCATGATTTTAATCAGCAAATATCAATCTTTAAAAGCTAATGTTTTAATTTAGTATACCATGCCAGATTCTTGGCACATTTGGACCAACTGATGACAAAAGCTTTGAGCTGCACTATCGGTTACCGTTCTTGAGAAGTTGATACACGCCCAGTAATTAATTACACTTCCATTTATCACTTTCTGAGAAACAAAAATAGTACAGCATCATAAGTAAATTGCATTCGGTTGGCTATAGAGGAACTAATATAAGCATTAATGGTTATTACCTTATCTTTCATGTTCCATTGTCCCATTTGAGGTAAAACTTCTTTTTGTTTTCCACTATCATGGTACTTCAACTGTTGATAACAATATGTCAAGATCAAAGATAAACGTGTAAAGATTTTAAATAATAATATCATCACATGCTAAACTAAGAATAGTAAAACAGACGTACCCAGGGGGCAGGAAGCACTCGAGCATCGATTGATGTAGGTGTTTCATCGATGGTTATACCAAACTCCTTCGCATAGGGATCATCTTTATAGCAATTTTGCTGCATTGTCTGAAAATATTTTTAAAGAAAGGATTAGTCACCTAGTCAACCCCCCCAACCAAAGAAACTTGGTCAACTAATGGTCAAACCTGTAGTATTTCCTTCTCTTGTTCCTTGGGCCTCTGGCATGAAAACTTTAGCAAAGAAGTGATCTGTTTATTGTTCAGTCCCTTTGTGCGCCTTTGTCCCTCGACAATCTTGCAAGCCTGAATAGTTTTTGAAAAGATACAAAAATAAATAAGAAGTTCATAAAACAATGAAATCTAGTAAAATATTCAAGAGTTACCTCCATGGGCATGTAATTCACTTTTTTCTGATTCCCAACTTGAAGGCAAGGTAAGTGGGGATGTTGTATGGTAAATCCGTAGACCTCACGAAAATAGTCAACCACCGATTTCATGTTTCTTTCCTCATCTACTGGAAACATTAGCTCTCTTGTTGGTTGTGATGTCACCCCGGAGATGCGATACTTCCTTCGTACATTCCCTCTGTGTGTAACTTCAACTTTGACACCCCTAAGGGCTTTCTTTATCTGCTCAAAAGTGACAATTAATTTCGATCTTATTAGTTTTATAACTTTATGTACATTTCACTCTTATTAAAAAGATATGGTGTGAGTTAACTAAAGCATGAAAAATGAACCTTTATTCTATCTGCATCAGAAATTTGTTTGGTACACACTTGCTTGCCCAAAATTTGTTCTACAAACTCAACGACCGGAAGTGGTTCTATAAACGTTGTTGCCAACGTATCTGTTTGAAAATACAATCATAATAAGCAAAGGAAAACATAGAAGTTCTTTAGATTAAATGAGTTATATGATCACCGATGTTTAGTGATAACCCCATCTGGGTCGGTTTTATGCTCTGGTAAAAGCCTCTCCATGATTGTAATCCACATCCTATTGACTTCGGATTGGTAATGTTTGGTGAATAGAAAAATCTCCCAACAGATATGTACCTGTTTATTGCGTTGGACCGTGTATACACATCAAAAAAAATTTGGAACGAAAAACAAGGATTAATATCGAATAAAACACGTACCTCTGAGCTGTGAGCTCCTTTAAAACTAGATCAACTAATTTAAGTGCTTCTGAAGGAGTGTCAACTTGTTTTCCAGACAGAAGCTCGCGTAGTTGACTCATACTAGCATGCGCAACAAACTCGATATTCACTGTGAATTCCCTTTGCCTGAAATTATGCAACAAAAGAATAAATTCGTATAAATTACATTTTACTGTCTCATCTTTTGACTGTCCTATAGCATGTGACTAGTCAAAGACAACTACTTTTGAAACGTATGTATGAAAAACAAAATTATGTAAAATATTCCATTAACTACATGGTTTTTAAGTACATTTTGCAAAAATTATTCAAAAAAAGCTATCCAAAAATTAAACATGAACAAGGAATAAAATTCTCCTTAGCCTGAAATACTGCCATTTAGATCAAACAAATGTCATAAAATGTCTAAAATCTTTTTACTGAATAATCTTCTAGTAAAAACTCTTAATTTAAAATAAGAATAATTAAAAAGGAGAAATGGGTGGGCTTCTGCACATTAGACAAAAAAATATAAAAAAAGGAAATTATAAATAGATATAAACACATACTTTGTGATGCCAATCCATTCTATATCATCTTCAATTGTAACAGTGAATTCTTTTGCTATAAAGGGAAGTCTTCCAGCTGTGTAAAGAGCTCTTCTTCCATCATAAACAGGAAGCTTCATCCCCAAATCTGTGTTTCTATGAACTTTGACCAACTGGGTCATAATTGTCTTGTTTAACTTTGTAGAATTCACTTCTGGAACCATCAAAACCTTCAAAAATCAAAGCAAATTTCCAAATGACTACAAATATCATACCCCCTTGTTTTTTTCGCTAAGTAGTGTAAATTTTACCGAAAAATATGCATTGAGTCAACCCCTGATTTTAACGAAAACTAAGTTCAAGATCCGCCAACAATCATAAATTCATAATTATGAATGCTTACACTGTATTGTGTTAATTCCATATCAGCTAAGTCAGCAAGAAAGTGGTTAGCTTTGACCACACATTTGGTACCCAATTGACCAAAACCAGGCCTCCTATGGAACATGAGTCTTTTATCAGACGAAATCTCAACCGTCGAATCGTCAAACATCAACGGCTTCCCTTTCCCTCTTCTCCTTCCCTGCCTCCTGGTCCCAACACTCTTATGATCTGCGGTTTCCTCCACACTCGTCTGTTTTCGATCATTTATCGGTTTTCCTCGGGTAATTCTTTTGGAAATCACATGTTTCTGCTCGGGATCTCTGATCTGTTTCAACTGAGGCATGGCTCCTCACCTGAACAAGATTGAATTGTTTGAGCAAAGAATTAAACCATAATATTAAAGGTTTAGGTGGTGACAAAAGGGGGGGGGGGGGGGGGGGGGGGGGGGGGGGGGGGAACATAAATACAAAAGAGAGTTCAGAGATAAGCGTTTAGAAGGTGATTGAACAGCGGATTTTACGTGTACTTTAGAGAATTTTAATGGGTGAAAAAACAAAAGAAACACAGGCGAAAAAGGAAAGAGAAAATAAGAATGATTTACATATGAAAATCTTTGATGATAAGATGTGTGTATATATGTGTGTTAATGTGTGTGTGTGGATGCTTAGTTCGTCACAGTCGCTGTTATTCTCTGAAATTGTTTGGGCAAACACAGAAAAAGACATGCAAACATGCAGAGATGGCAAACAGGAAAAGGAAAAGCTGAACAAAAACATTTACTTTGAATTAAAAACAAGTAGGTGATCAAGATTTACCCGTATAAGACAAAAACTAGTTGTCAAAAGAAATTAGGAATCTTAAAAGGATGAGGGAAAAAGTGATTTGGAAATTTGAATATCACCCTTTTCGCCCTTTTACTATGGGGTATATGAATTTTGGGTGGGTATCTTGAAATATTTTCACTTATAATCAACTAAAAATAGTGTATGAGTTCTAAAATTTAGTGGCTAAAGTTTTGTTGAATGTGTAATCACCCTATTAACTGATTTGTTTGAACTAAACCCTAAAAAGCAATTTCTTTGAAAGTTAAAACCACGATAAGTTGTTTAAATTTCAATCTAGGAGAGGCTAGTTTTTATTAAGTCTTATTCGCTCTCTTAATTTTATCCTTGAAGGATGATTTGTTACAAACTCCTAAACTTAAACGCCTAGCATCATGTCAGACCCACATCCTCAAATTCCGTATCTTGTTCCCCTCACTAAATCCTAGAGGGGCTATGTATTCTTTTGCTCGTCCTATGTCAGCTTGAGTATTAACATATCTATGTGCTCGATTGAGGTAAACTTAAACAAATTTTTCAATTTACTTTCTTTTTTTTTCAACGATTGTGTTTTTAGCATGATTTTTTTGGAAAATGCATGTGGGTGGACGCTTCAAAGATAGTTGAGATAAGTAGCATACGAATATATACGTCTAATTGAGATAAGTAGGTTTGTGTTTAGTGCAACAATGTTAGTTTTAGGGAAGGTGGTCACGAATGGTACGAATTGTTGGGGCGACGGGCTACCATTAATGTAATGTAATGTATCTAATTAAGTCGTTAAAAGAGGGCAGCGAATAGAGTAATGTTTTCTAGTAGCTATCGTTTTTAGGTTTGCAATTAAACGCACATTTACTTTGGTTATAGGTTAAGATATCCAAGATGTTAAAGGCAAATATGGGTGGTGAGGGTTCGTTAGTGTTACGCATTGGGGTGAGAGAGAGAGAGAGAGACTGTGTGTGTTTTGGTGGTTTAAGGTTTTTTATGCACATATGAGCCAAGTAAAACAGTCTCTTCAATTGATATCCGACCTATGGTTTTGGTCGACTGTGGAAGGCACATATTACGGGACCACATTTGACTTGGTTAACGAAAGATGGTAGATCATATTTCTTAAGTCATCATTGTGTATGACTCCCTTATCTAAAAGTTAATCTATGTGTGATGCATTGGAAGTCTTCCTTAGACCATGTGTAGTGGTTAAACAAAATAATGCCCCCACCATGGGGCATTATTCGACACGTGGCATTCCAGTCAGCATGGGGCGTTATTGCAAAAGTGGCGTAGTGGGAATAATGCCTAATAATGCCCCTTCCAATCATTAAAAAAAAAAAAAACTACTTATCATTGGCCAGTCAAACCTTGGACCACTCCCATTGGCACTCCCATTGGCCCATGCAATTCTCCTTTCAGCGTTATCATAAAAACACCAAACTCAATTTTTTGATTTTTTTTTATAAAAAAGCGCCCCATGTAATGGGGGGGGGGGGCGTTTTTGAGCGTTTTTTTTTCAATTTTTTTTTTTAAATACCGCCCCACTACGGGTGGTCTTATTCGATGGTTTTTCAGGGGGGCGTACATCGAGTATGCATTAATGTTGTAATGCCAAAAATGGTCGGGTCTCATGGATTTTTGTTGGAGGGAAGGCCAACTACACTTTGGTTTGAGGCAAGGGTGGAACAATAGTGTTGTTAGGGGTTGCACGGCTTACGGCTCAACCCCGTCTTTGTAGTGTAATTTTTTCGGATTTTATACAAAGGATACCTATAATATATATGAGGAGTAAATTACAAGTTTTATCCTTTATGTTTACACCAAATAGCAGACGCTGTCCTTTAGCGGAAAAGTTTGTAAGTTTTGTGCTTTATGTTTCAAAATATTGCACGTTTTAACCTACCCAGTTAGATTTTTTAGTTAACTATGGTCATGTGCAAGGCACATGATCAAACTTAACTAAAAAAACTAATAGAGTTTGAAAAAAAACCATGCAAGATTTTGAAACATAAAGTACAAAATTTGTCAACTTTTGCGCTAAAGGACAACGCCTGCAATTTGGTGTAAACATAAAGGACAAAACTTGTAATTTACTCATATACGAGTATACCCTGGAAAAAAAAGGATACTTGAATTTGTTAAAATCCCTAATTTTTTTAGGCCCAAACAATTTGTAACCCCAAACTCGTATAATTAATTAGCCCAAATGATAATATTAGTACAAATTAAGGATACCTATAAACCCCAAAGTCCAAAACAATAAAAATATCCATTTTTATTAAGGGCGGTAATTGGAAAAGGAACAGGATGGTCACTGACGCTGCTGCAAGGCTAGAGAAGAGTTGCACGCTGTTCTGATTTCCCGACGCATTTTTGATCACGTTGACCGGCGCTGACGGGCGGTTGACCTTGGTGATTTGTGAGTGTTTTTTGTCCTTTGATTTCTCTTTTGTTGTTATTGATTATGTAGATTTGTAGTTTGTAGGTTTGTTAGGGTTTAAGAGTTTAGATAAGTTAAAATTTACAAAAACTTATACTTTTCTAGTTTTCTTGTTAAACTAGGGACTTAATTCTTTGAAGTTGAAAGTTGATTCCTTGAAGTGAAGATGAAACCACAATCTAAAAAACAATCTCTAATTGGGAACCTTTTCAAAAGAAAATTTGAGGAAATTCATGAAAATCGGGTGCCTAATGATACAATCCCGAATGATACATGTCCGAGTGTTGCTAATGATAATATAATATTCAAGAAAATGATGACATTAGTGGAAGTCCAAATGATAATACGCAAGAAAATGTTGATATTAGTTCAAGTAATTCTACAACTTCAATACCTACAACACGAGGTATTATCGATTTGAACGATTTTCTTTTGGATCCCTATGATAGGCTACCTATTGCTAGTTATCACCCTAATCAAATAGATGACATAAGATGGACATATCTTGTTAAAGGGGTTTCTCAACCGCGTAGTCATTAATTTCCTTTCGAATACTTTATCAAATAGATGACATAAGAAGGGCATATGTATGATCGCATGATAAATTATTTATTTATTTATTTGTTTATTTTTTGAAAAACCTCTAAATTAATGGGTAGCTCGGCCACTGGTTTGAGGAGAGGTTTGTTGGATGCAATCCCAAACGAACTTCAAAAATTGAAGAAAGCAAAAGATGTGGGCACCAACGTTGTGTCCTTAAGTGACAACGTTAGATGTGTATTTGACACTTAAGTGAAAGATAAATAACACTAAAGAAATCCTGAATTCAATCACTAATTAGCTGAACAAACATAGTTGGCTAAAACTAAAGATATGGGCACCAACGTTGTGTCCTGTCGCTTTATTCATTATTTGTAATTCCATACTTGTCACATTCGACTGCTGTAGAAACAATATTTCTTTTTGTATAGATGTAACTTGTAAAGTAAAATAAAAAGAAATCAGGATAATTACAAATCACTACTACATGACTCATATATCGTTAGTAACACGTGGCCTGCCACTATTTTTTTTCAAGCTTTCATGAATTTTTTAACAACATTCCTAAATAGATTGTTGACAGATAAAAATAGTAAGTGCATTAACCTATTTAAAAAAAACAAACCAAAATTGGTACTTTTGGTAATTTAACTTGATTTGTCACATGTTCCATCATGTTATTTGATTATATGGATTCAGATATACTTTTAAAAATTATAAAATAATACTATTTATTATATTAATTTATAAATTAATACTAAACTATTTGGTGCAATATAAAATGAGAGTTGCTATACTCCACTAAAACATATATTTTTTATAAATTATAAATACATAATCACATCACAAAAACTAATATATGAAAGTATTAAATTAGTTGAAATAAAAGAAAAGTTACACTTATTAAAGTGTAGCGATAGCAGATCTGGGTATGGGGACCCTTCCTCTCTCCGTCTACTCAACCCAAAGTAGTTATACCCCTTGTTGAAATGCTGCAACTCCTGACCTATCCCTCTCTTTTGCAGAGTTTGATTAGCAAAATTCAAAAAGAAATCAATTTTAATATTATTATTATTTATAATAATAACTCAATTGTATGTATTACTTCATATTTCATGAACAAAAGTAATTAAATGAAATATCGAGTAAACAAAAAAATATATTTGTTATAATTATATAAATCACACATAATTTATTCAGAAAAAAGTTATACTTTAGAGACTTCGTTTTGTTTTTAACATTTTTTAATTTGAAAAAACTGTTTAATGTATTCAAATTATTAAATGCTACACCAAATTTTTTGAATAAATTTTGGAAAAGCATAATGAATATCCGTTATGCATTGACCAACAAAGGACGAAAAAGACATAGCATTGCAAATGCGTTTTGCTACAATAAAAAAGCAAATTGAAGCGCTACAGGTGCTGTTTTGCTCAGAAAGAAAGGCCCCACCCCCATCACACACAAACCCCACCAAAAAAAAAAATCAAACAATCTGAAATTGCAATATTTTTTAATAACCAAAATCTATTCCTTTTCAATTTTTTTTAAGTCCTTAACTTGCATTAAATTCGTTTTTGACAGATCTTTAATTCTTGACTTTAAGGATACCAACATTTTATCTCCAATAGTTTTATGAATTAGACTCAACCCTCCACCCATTTCTTTTCACTTCTAAGTAACTTAGTTATTACATAAAATAAAATTATTATAATACCACCAAATATAAACATATATTGTGTTAATGCTATAAAATGTCACCTGGAAAGTTATTACATAAAATAAAATTATAATAACACTAAATATAAACATATTATTAATGCTATAAAAGTAACCTAGAAGTAGGGGTGTGTAAAAAACCGAATTAAGCAAACCATAACTGAAATAACCGAAAAAACTGAACCAAATAAAAAACCGGTGGGTCGGTTAATGGTTTTTTTGAAAACCGAAAGTAGCGGGTCGTTTATGGTTATCATTTTTTCCATACACATCATAACCGAACCGAACCGACATATAATAAATCTTTGTAGGATTTAGGACTTTTGACCATATTTTTAATATTTGATGTTTTTTACTGAAGTTTTTTAGTACTAATGAGTTTTTTCATATCATTTTGTGGTAGTTGAATGTTTATTTGAATTTATGGAATGTATCATACCACTTTATTTGAATATTCTATAATAATTGGTATTAAGATTATAGATTATATGTATTTTTTAATACTATATAATATACTAATATATACAAATATGCAATAACAATTTATTCTATGTTAAAAAAAAATTAAGCTATTTTTAGCTAAGCTAAATACACGGTTAACCACCCATAACCAAAACGCTATAACCATTAAAACCGAATAACGATAACCACCATAACCAGTTATGGTTATCCAATAACCAACATCACGGTTATGGTTATGATTTTTGGTCAAAAACGACCCAAACCGACCAATCCACACCCCTACCTAGAAGGTGACAAAGAAATTTACAGAACCTGTTAATAATTATTATCACCTTTTACCATGAAATCAATAAAAACACCCCTTAAATTATTTAAATATTATTTAATTTTGACAGGAAACACAATATTTAGGCTTTGCCTTGAGATAACCAGGAAAGTAGTTTTTCCAAAATCTAGAAAATGATTTCATTCTATAAATGGTAGTGCATTCAATACTTGTACCTTGTTGCAGGAAAGAGTGGGACAAACATACACCATAAATGGGGTGAGGTAAACTCAAAGCCTTCTTTTCTCACATTTGGAATTTCCAAACCAAAAATACATGCATCAATAACTTGTACGCAACAAAAAGATCACAAAATTATTTATATGGTTATCGTGTACACACATGGTACTAAGATATGTTTTTATTTGTGTATTTATTTTAACTTGTGTAACCGACAATAGTATAAAAAACTAGTGAAAAAGAATTTTGAGTATCCATGTTTTAAAATCATTTATTACTAAAAAGTTTTTGTTTTGTCATACTTAAATTGTATTTGAGATCTACATTTTATACTCGTGTATGTCTTTGGTATATTCATTCAAAATGCATCAAAAAAAATTTAACTACTAACAAATTATGTTTAGTTGAATTTAATTAGTATCTTTTGTTTACATATTGCTAAGAGGACTTTGACTCGATGAAATTAATGTATTTATTACCTTGAACCAAGTGGTGAGGAATGAGGAAACCTTATGATATTTTTAGGTTTATTTTATCTTGTGTATAATTAGAGAGTGCCCATGTGAATGTTCTAAAAAATCTATTGTTTAGATATGTAGAAAAGTATAACGCATAATATGCCTTAACCTTAACGTACATTGCGTATGTGATGGCAAAATCACGCGTTATGTAACCAAAAATTGAAAACCGTATGTGTTAAAGAATCATGAAATCGCATGGGCATATGGAATCGCATGTTCAAAAAATTGCTAAAGTCGCATGTACAAGCTTGTTTGAAATCGCATGTTTTTTTTTTTTTTACAAATCGCATGTTGAAGAATTAAATCGCATGTTGAAAATACAACCGCGTACGCAATGTACGTTAAGCCGTTTTGTACGTTAACATGCCTCAAGATATGTATTACTATAAAAATGCATTTTCATTTGTTTAATAGCAAATGTTACTCACTTCTAATTTACACAATTCTAATTTACTTCTCGTTTGGGAATGAGCCGAATACCTCTCACTAAGAGACAAAAGTCTCTACCAAGTTAGCTAATCACACATTGGCCAATATCTACTAATACTCGAGTAAATGATTGTTAATACGACACTCGACTAAAAATGATATGAATTAGATTCAATATCAACTTCTTTAAGTAATAATTAATATATGATGGTAAACTGAAAATGATATGCTATTAAAAATTAACCAAAAACTATCGATTTTAATTGTTTTTTCTTTGAAAAAACTAATAGTGCTTCTCACAAACAATGTAGTTGGAACTATAATATCGTACGCAATTGTGAACACTCCAAACAAATAGAATCCAAGCTAGTGTTATTTATTATTAATATTTTTTGTGAACGAGTATATTATTATTATTATTATTATTATTAAAAAGACCAGCCTTTCAAAAAAAAAAAAAAATTATTAAAAAGACCATATCCACGCAAAATAAAAAGTCAAATATAGGTCTGCACAAGCATGCTCTTCTTTTCTTTATACCCTATCACCCATTATAACCACCACACCATCATTCATCATCACATGGAGGATCAAAAAAGCAGTAACACTCATAACAGACTAAAAAAGTGTAAATTAATAAAAATAAGTTTAAAGATATAGTTATTTATTCAAATCCAATATATATTTTTAACCACAAACCGGTTCATACCGAAAAACTAACGGGACCCTATAATACTCTCATAATTCGCTAACTAACAAAATCTACTTTCTCCTAGCATGTGTTGGATAGACTATCGGAAATCAGGAGCTTATAATTAAAAAAAAGGGTTAAATGTCATTTTACTCTATGTGGTTTGAGCCGTTTTGCCACTTTAGTCCAAAGGTTTCATTTTTCCTCTGTGGGTCTAAAAAGGCTTCACCGTTGCTATTTTAGTCCACTAGGTTAACTTCATCCATTTTTTCTATTAACGAGAAGGGCAATTCAGTCATTTATATGGCCGAATTGCCCTTTTAGTTAACAAAATTACATGAAAAATGACCGAATTGCCCTTCTCGTTAACAGAAAAAATAGATGAAGTTAACCCAGTGGACTAAAATGACAACGGTGAAACCTTTTTGAACCCTCAGAAGAAAAATGAAACCTTTAAAGTAAAGTAACAAAATGACTCAAACCATAGGATTAAAATGGCATTTAATTCTTTAAAAAACACCCTTGAGGTTTAAAAATTTGTAATATTTTATTACATGCATGTTTATTTAGACCAAATAAAATTTATTTTTGAAATACTTTATCAGCATTGAAAATCTGATATGACAAAAAACATTAAAAACTTCTTTTAATGGGACAAAAAAATAATATTTTCTTATCTTGAGAATATAAACAAGACATACATATGTTTACTTCCATGCTCATGATGCGTGTGATTTAATGCGAGAATTACAAAAGAGGCAAGAATATGGATCGCTTTCAGTCGGGTCGTCGCTAAGAACCAAACATAAAAACAAATTTACTGAAACTTTCGCCTACCGCAATGATGAGATCTACAAATACACTCAAACACCCCATACCCTTTAACTCTGTACTTATACTCGTAAATATAAATATATAAAACATACCAATCAATTTGAATGATAAATAAAACCGTCTACATATCTATACCTATATCTGAACAAATCAGACGTCAAAGTATTAATGTTTATGCTGTTAATAAAGAATTTTTTTTAACCAGCTCTACTGGTGGTCACTAGTATTTAAATTCCACCTATGTTCGGACCGGGTGAGTTTTCTCCTTCAGGTCTTAAGTTCGAGTCTGGGTGACAGAGGTTTCTCATTGAGGGGTTTAAATTGAGGATCTATTGTGCGAGAGGGCTCTCTAGCGCAAACCCGGTTAAGACAACGTATGCTCTCCCGACATTCGCGAATAATTCACACCTTTCAGAAAAAAAAAAGTTTTTTTTTATTTAAAATTTGTTCTGTTAAACAACCTCTAGACTTAGTAATATAAAGACGTGTAGGTGGCGTTTTCACGACGATAAAGTAGACGTTAAATTAGACAGTTATGTAACTATATAACCGCCTGCGATTGTAATTGTGTTACCAGAGGTGAAAGTATTAATGTTTATGCTGTTAATAAAGCTCTTTATGTAATTGTGTAACCATATACATAGCGTTGTAACTATGATACCCGTATCTTTTTTTATGTACCGCGCGTGACCACACAAATAGCGTTTTAATTATGATAAACTAGAGAGTTATGGAACCATATAACAGTATACCTATCGTTTTATTAACTACAATACATTAGTGTCGTGTAACTTTATACACGTATATCACGATTTATTAATTAAAACTACCAAGGATAAAAAAAAGTATTCATATGATAAATTTGTAAAGAGAAGGCAAATATACGGACAGAGACAAATTAATTACCTTGAGACTGTATCGTCCTTTGCACGCGGTTGATGTAACCAAAAAGATCGGCTCAAGTTTTCCTCTGCAAACAACGGCCAACAATTATACATTGCGTGTAATGTGTATGCATATCTATAGGTCTACTGTGTGCGTGCGTGCGTGCGTCTGACCGTCATCATCAGGGTGAAACAGTGCAGAATTTAAATGTTCAATTTAAGTGACTTGAAGCCAGAGTGATAATAATCAAAGTCTTTAGGTTAGAATTCAGATCGGTCGATAAACAAAATTAGCACCTGATTATTGAAGATAAATATGTGTATGTAATTTGAACAATCGATTATTATAATGAACAGAAATTAGTAACTGATTATTTGATGATCGGTGATTATAATGAAAATCATTACCTGATTATAGAAGACGACGACGAACAATATGTGTGTGTGTGTTTGCAGAAAAGCAAAACAGAATGAATGTATGTATATATGCGTGCAATTTTCAGGATGACGGAACGAAGCACTAGAAAAAGCTCCAATGTGGCTGCTTCCATGGCGGAAATCGATACAAAATGTTATTATTTTTATACAAAATTGAAAGACTCGAGAATATGTTCGCACGAGCATGTGTTGTTTAGCGAGTTTAATTAATCAAAAGGACAAAAAGCACCTTTAATTAAACAAACAAAAAAGTTGATTTTGTTTTTGCTTTAAAGCAGCAGCATGCTGTTGTCTTCCCAAAGCATACTCCATCACCATCTCAATCGATTATAAATTTATAAAAAATAAATAAATAATAATTCATAGGCCAATTTCATGATTATGTAACGTGATTTTGAAGTGTCTATGACATTTGAGATGTTAGGATCAGGAACATAAAATCAGAGAGGTTAATAATTTAATGATGAAGTTGAATAAAGGAAGATAGGTGAAATCATAAAAGTGTGAAAGATTCCTTACTTCGACTTTTTCTCTTTTTTGTTCTGCAACTTGTTTCTGCTTCTTTTGATCTTCGACTTTCTCGTTTAGATGATCATGGAGAGAGAGTGTGTGGGTGGAAATGGAGAACGATGAGTGTGTTGTGTGTGTGTGTGTGTTACAGAGATAAAGTGGGGGCTTTGGAAACGGGGCTGGTGAGTGTGAAGGCACGGCTTTTGACTGCGCTTTATTGAGCAATGGTCGTAGTCCAAATTATGTGTCAAAATTCAAAATCATATCCACCGCTGTTAGTCGGTTCGGGTTTCGGTTTTTTTGGTGCATAACATTTTTCTCTCAAAACAATTGATGAAATAGTGGTTAACCAAGGGAGGTTAATTCACTGGATCGTCCGTTGGTTGATCTCCTGCACAAGGAAACAAACCGTGACTCGTAACAAGGAGGATGGTGTGGGGGGTGCTCCTTGTTACCACTCTCCGACGTGAGAATCAGTAATTTGCTTGTGAAGCAAAGTGTGTGATAGTAGTAGTAGTGAGAGAGTAGTGTAGAGATACCTCAAACCTGGTTTGGGATGGATATTTATAGCCGATGAGTGAAGGAGGGTAATTGAGTGGCTAGACTGACATCGCACAGCCTCCTGCAGGTGTGTCAGACCTGTCGGTTACGGTGGTGATGCCACGTCCTGCTGTGGTGTCAGTCTGTTGCTTACATGTGGGCTGACAGGCGACTGTCTTCAGTGTCACTTGCACTGTGGTGTCAGTCCCAATTGCCTTGTAGGCATGATGCGATGCCGTGCCGGGCCGCATCGCTGCTCGCGGTAACTGCTGTTGTTCACGCGTTCTTGTTCTGGCCAAGACGTATGCGGGATGCGGTGTCGTGCCGCATTGCCACTTGGTGACTGTTACTGTTGTCCAGATCCCTTTTCGTGACGAAAATGTTCGTAGGATGCGGTGCCAAGCCGCATCGCTACGTGTATCACCCATTTTCATACGCCAGGTAAGTCTTCCTCTTATCCCTTGACCGATTGGATTCGACCACTGTGTCCGCGCGTGCCCGCACGGACACAGATAAGTTCTTGCAGGTGGGGGGTTTTGACAAATGTAATTGTGACAACTGGCACAAAACTGGTAATTTCCGTACAGTCTAATTATTATTAAATATCTACAATTACGTGCTTAAATGTCAACATCGTCTAATTTCATGCTATACATGTGAATTCATGCACGTTTTATACTTCAAATATTGCTTTATGCATTACTTAAGCGTTGCGTCAGAAAGACTAGAAAACTCACCGATAAGACATACTGTGTCAGCAGTTTTGCAGAAAACAATCAGACAATAGAATTGGGGCCTAGGAGTAGGTCCAACATCTAAAATACAATAAAACCCAAGTGTGGATACAAGGGTTAACCTATAAACTTTCCGGAAGCTAAACTATGCACTAAAAAGCACCCGAAATGCACTCTAAATGCAGAATTCAGCATAATTCAGCAACAATTCAGCTATAATCAGCTTTTAAGCACATTAATATCATGTAGAATTTATGTTTTATTGTCAAAAACAACTTACAAATTGTCGGGGATTAAAACTGCCACAAAAAGTGCTTTATACCTAGTGAAACTGCGCAATTCAGCACTTTAACGAACCGAACAACTGGACAATAACCGGGACATCAAAATTTGACTAGAAGTAATGTTTTTATGATATTAAACTAGTATTGATGCTAGAACACCTTAAAAATCATAAAACCCCTAAACACACTTAAACATACTTAAACCTCCTGGTTTGCACTTTAAACCTTCAATTTCCAAAATATTACATTTACCCCCCCCCCCCTTCACCAAATCCGGCCCCTATGGGTCCCACATGGAGATTTTATTTGATTTTATTGGATTTCATTTGATTTTATTAGATTATATTAGATCTTATGACAAGGAATATTCTACAAATATACCATAAAGTAGATATGGAAAATATAATAAAATCCTAAACAAATCACACTTTCATTTATTCCATCTTCTTCCTCCCTTCACCTCTAACTCTCGGCTCATATACACACACCCACACTCACCTTTTTCAAGCTTCAAACAACCATTCCAATCATCTAAGAAGGCTTGAAGTGTAGGAACTTGAAGGACCACCTTGTGGAGTTTTTAACCACCCACTTTCTCCCTTGTTTTTTGTGCCACTTCCCTAGCCATTAGAGCTAGTAGTAAGCTTCTTGATCACTAAGTTAATTCATGTTTATGTTATGTACAAGATTCACCATCTAAACAACTTAACTTCTAATGCTAAAAATAAGAAGATCTAACATATTTATAAAGAAAATAAGTGATTACATGAAATTTTAGTGTATGTAATGAAGTTGTTGATGTTGTATCTTGTGTTTATGATTAGATCAAGTATGTTAAAGCTTAGATCTACCAAGTTTAAGCATGGATCTTGATGGATCCATGGTTAAACTTGAAGGTGAACATATGAAGCATAATGTGAACTTGAAATATGAATTTTGTGCATAAACTTGTAATTTTGAAGTGATAAAGCTTGTTTTTGTAAAATCTAAAGATATTAAGCATGGATCTTGAAAGATCCATGGGTAAACATGAGATTAAAAACAATAATCTTTCTAATAAACATAAAAGTGGTTTTAGAAATATGATTTACAAACTTTGAAACCGTTAAACTTATGGATGAGTTGGTTAGTAAAATAAAGTCTTATAAAAAGTTGGTTAAAAATTTACAAGAACACTTATTTTGGAAAGATCACCTTATGTAAAGTGTAGATCTAAAAGACTACACATGTTTAACAAGAATCAAGTTCACCATGATGTTTCATATGAAGAAATTAGTATATGTGTTGATGATTGTTGTTGAAAATTGTTTTGATGATTGAAAAGAAAATAAACACATATTTTGAAAACATGGGGAAACCTCCATTTTTAGGGGAAACTATGTCAAAAATTTTATAAATTTTTGACACTTAGAAAAATATAAGTTTTGGTGACACTTATCCCCTAAAAATTCACCTAAAAATATTTAATAAGGTTTCCCTAATTTTTGTAAGAAATTACAAGTTAAGAAATGATTATTTCTTCAAGATAAAATTTATATTAAGTATGTATATTTTTGGGAAAATGTATTTAGTAATCACCAAATCTTGTGCTAAGTGTATATTATGTGTATTATATGTAGTAGTGTATTAGGACTTGAAAATACACTAAATACTCCTAAGGAGTAAAAATACAAGATGCACATACAAAATACATGAGAATACATGAGAATACATGGACACATACAAGGAAATATATTTATGAAAATATATTTCTCAACATATTATTTAACTTGGTCAAGTTATGAACTTAAAATATATTTTTGGACGAAAATATATAACTCGGGTGGATAACACGAATAAACACATATATATTTTATAGCATGACAAAATATATATATTTCATACAAGTCTTAAAAATATATTATTTTTAAGAAATATAATTCCGAAAAGTAATAGAAATCAAAGTCTTGATTTTTGGTGAAAAATACATAATACTTATATTTATTTTTGGGAAAATAATATAAGTAAGATACATAGTGAAAAATATAAATTATTTTTAACAACAAAGAACATATACATAAAAGATGGTGACTTGTACTTGTGCGATACAAGTCTAGTGACTAACATTAATAGAACACGTATATGTCACGACGCTAAGAAACCAACCGGTGAAGTTTACGGCGCAAGATACGCAAAGTTGTGAGTTCATAACCCCACCTTTTTACGGTTTTACATTTTTATAAATGTTTTCGGGGTGGAAAGACATGCACTTTTTGCAAAGCATACAAGGTTTTCAATAAACATGAATTACATATTTCTAAACCATTTTACAAGCAAGTTTTAACTGACACAAATGGTTTACGAAAAGCTTATGTTTTATACCGGTTTTTCAAACAAGCGTATTTTTCGAAATGTGCATACACACGAATTCTAGTTTTCTAAACTACGGGAAAATACAAGTAAAAAGAGGTACATTAAACTAAGGAATGATACATAGATCACGTGATGAATAGGGTACCATAAGCACCATTAGTCAACGTATACATTTAGACCGCGGAACAGAAGGGTTAGATCTAATGGGTTTCAGGCAACCCCACTCTTGGCCTACTTCTACCAATGAGTGCTTTTGTGTCTCAGTCGATCTCGACAAAAATGCCTAGGTTTGGTGGCTTCCTATGTCGTGTCACATGTTAATGGCCTTGCAAACCATTAGCGATCTCGATTTCCTTACATTACAGAAGTACATATTTCAGTACAATTACATATTTTCTACAACGAATGCTTAAATGTTTATACAAAAACTGCATGAATTCACACCAACATTATGTTGACGATTTTCCAAAACTTACATGTATTTCAGGAAACAAGTTGGATCTTGGGCGCTGGTGTTGTTTTCAAGATGTAAATTTCAAGTTTAGATGTCATCCACTTTTGTTTGTATCATAACTTGAGGGTTTTGATTGGAATTTAAATGACCTGTGTTGTAATATTTCAAACCTTTGAATGGATGAACATCATTTTTATCATACAGTTGTTTATTATAATCGAATGCAATGAGAACCGATTAAGTCACACACATACGCTTCCGCAAAAGTCAGGGTGTGACAGTAATGGTCACTCGCAGCCATGCTTGTGCGAGATCTGGGACCATACCCCTTCAAGTCCCCCCAGTCTAGTGTTGTTTCCTCATGTAAGTTGCATGTGGGAGGAATACTGGACTATGAGGTCAAGAAGGTACTTTGGGAGCTGGAGAAGATTCTAGGCCAGATTAATGGCTCCTGCTTCAAGTAAATCAAGTTGGGGATCTGGTAGAGTCATGTTACGTCTCTTCCGTACCGGTGAGCAAGTTCCGTCTGATGCGGAATTCTCAGCCAAGGTTTTTGATCTGGTAGTGTGGTCTACCTTTTTCTGATGTCAGCAGGGTTGATCGCCACCTGTTGGTGTGCCGAACCAACCTTTGAGACATTGACTGAAGATGTCAGCGTCCGCAACTCTAGTTGTAACCTCTGCGGTTGCTGATGCAATGTTGTAAATGCCTTGCTCTCGCTTTATGCTTATCAACTAGACATGAAACACGGATCCCTATTTTGTGGGGTGTTCGTGTTCTCCAGTTTAGCTCTCAAGTAACCGCACGTCCTTTGCGGTTACCTCGTTGCCGCATATCGTTGGCCATGTTTGTTCGAACAATGTGGGGTACTTGTGTCATTGTTGGCCGTGTTTGGTCGAACAATGTGAATCGGTACTATGGGCAAATAAACATGATCATAGGCAGGGTTGTGCCCACCATTGTTTATTCTATGCGGCTTATAGGCGGGCAAACAAAGTCATAAGCGGACTTGTTACCACTGTTCATTGGCTTGTTCTTCAAGGAGACCCCTTTAGATTGTTAGGAATCTGGGTGAAACTCTTCATTCTGTAGCCATTTTCCTTCACGCTTAGTTGGAAAGCAGTTTTTGTGGAAGTAGTTGCGGTCGTCTGTGTGGTGACTTAGTCGTGGCTCTTCCGTAGCTACCGATCGCGGAGTTATATGTAACCGCAGTAACTCATGAGTGTCTGCGGTTTGCCACAAAAGACTCGCTTTAAAAGAGCTTTATGCTTGAATGTGGCTCTTGAAGGATCAGGAGTCAGGGTTGCTGATGTGCGGTTGCTCAGCATACTTGTCCTTTTTCCTAAGGAGAAGTTGTTTGCGTCCCCTTTGTGGTTGTGAACCGGACACGAGGGATTTGAAGCTTGAAGAGCCTCTTAGGTGATGCGGTTTGCCTGTTCCTGAGATGCGGTTTTCGCAGTCCAAAGAACAACGCTGGTTCTGAGTATCTAACACACCTGTGCGGGCTAGTGTGTGTCATCTCCGCATATTCCACGTGTGCTCGTGGGTATATGAGGATATTGGTTATACCCCTTTACATAGTGTAGATATATATTTTTTTCTTTTTTTGAGGGGTATGTAAAAAACGACATGCGGTATGGGTTATGGTGCGGTATACCAGAGAAACCGCATGCAGCTTAATTTTGAATATTGTCGTCGCTTTTTTTGTTGTATACGTGGCAGAACACACGTGTGAGTTGGTAGAAGTTGATAGGATTTCCTGGCATGTGCTGAAACGAAAGGACGTTTGCACTGCCCGAGGTAATAAATGCACTGTAGCAAGAGTGTAGAAAGTCTCTTTTGTCAGGCGCGTGGACGGCTACTCGCGAGTGGTAACCGTTAGCGGAACTGTCGTTGTACACGTGTCGTCGCATGGTTCGTTCCTTTTACACACGACGTTTCGGTTACTGTTCCGCATTAATTGCGATGAGTATAAAAGGGGAAACCGTTGTGGGGTTTCCCCTCATATCTTCGAATTTTCAAAATTTTCCGGTGAGAGAGTAAGAATCTTTCGTCTTCTCCGATCAAGTATTTGATTTTCCGGTGAGGTTTTTGAGTTTTTGAACTCGTTCTACACTTGATTTCTTCTACATTGTGATGGCTGAACCATCTAATCCACATTCTGTTCCTGTTGAGGATCCTGAACCTTCGTCGCCGATGGCGGCGGAGGAGGAGGAGAGTGATGTTCCCGGTGGAGGCTTACCGGTTCTGAAGTTGATGAAAGCTTCGTTCAACAATCTGATGATGGTTGTCCAGATGCCATCGGAATACGGTGCTCTGTACCCACAAGAAGGTGAAACCGGCGCCGATGCTCCGGCGGGGTACGTCACCATGTGGGCAGATTTTTTTGGTGACTATAACCTCCGGTTACCGTTGACTGTCTTTGTTGCTGAGATTTTGGAGTGGTACAAAATTCACATTTCCCAATTGAGCCCGTTTGGGATGATTCGGGTTCGGAACTTTGAGTACACCTTTCGTGCTCTTGGTATGGAACCCACCGTCGGAGACTTCCGGCGGTTTTATCAGATAACAGTGCACACTGGTTTCTTCCCTTTCTGTCAACGACACGGTAGCCCGAAGTTGATGGTCCCTGACAAGGGTATTACGAAGTGGAAGACAAAATTCTTCTACATTAAAGCTGCTGCTATTGGTTGCAAGTTGAACTTTCGGAATGTGACCGATACGATCATAACGGAGACCATTAGTGTTCCCAAGGTGGGTGTGGTGGACTGGTTCCCGAGGTTGCGGATCATCGGATGGAAGAAACTGAGCAACTCGTAGTTGTGGGTGCTGCGGATGATGCTGGGAAGGATGAGTAGGAAAGCAAGGCCGGTTGTGCGAGAAAAGAGTGGTGGTAAGTATCTTCCCTCTTGTGCGGTTGCTTGCTTTCTTATGTTTATCACTGACTTTTTAATATATGTGTTATCAGAGGATGCTCCCCTTTGGAGGATTTTTGACCCGGACTTCACGGGCAAGGTTGAGGTGCTTACTTGTGCGGATGATGAGGATAGGTTCAACGTCACCATTCGTGACAACTTTCGGTTGCCTGAACGGGAGGCAATGGAGGCAGAGTTGCCACAAGGCAAAGGTACAAATAGATATACCTTGTTTTATACATAAGTTGGCCTTGCTGATTGCTTGTTGATGAATGTAACGTAGGTAATCTTGGTGCCTTGGGAGATCCTGATGCGACAAGTCTTCCCAAAAAGCATGTGGAGAAAGCCGTTCGGATCCGTAATCAGAAGAAAAAGCATGAGCCGGCTTTTGTTCCTCCTTTGGTGCCGCAGGTGGCAGGTATCTCTCGTTCTCGTTTACGCAGATACACCGATTTACGTTGTAGTGTCTGACACCCTTGAGGGTTTGGGTGTTGCAGGTGGTGGTGCGGCTGGTGAGAAGAAGCGGAAGGTAGATGGCGCTGGTGCTGGTGAGCGGAAACGTCCGAAGTTGAGAACGACTCGGACAGCTGCTATCTCGCAGCCAAAGCCTGCGGTTGTGACTGGTAGGTTGACCATATGTGTACAAGTGTTTGTTATTTTTAGCTTGTAACTGATAGTTGTTTTTTGCTTTGTTGTAGAACGGCTTGAGGAGACTTTTTTCTTTTTTGAGGCTCGTTCCTCTCCTCCGCGAGACGCGGCTGCGGATTCGGGAGCCAATAAGGAGTTCAGGAGAAGCCCTTCTATCGAAGTGGTTACTCTGCCCTCTGCGCAAGCGGAAGATACTGGGAAGAAATCCGCGGGTCAGACCATCTTTGATACGGTGGATTCATCTGACAATTTGATTGAGCCGTGTGATCTTGATGTTGAGGGGGGGGGGGGGAGAAACTGAAGTCTCATGATGCTGAGAAGCCAAAATCCCTTGCTGCCGAGAAGGTTTCTGGTTCAGCCTCCGCAGGTACGGGTTTTGAAGAGCCGTCCATTCAGCCTGGTGAGTCTGAACTGGAGTTCTATTACCGTTCTTACACGGAAGACCAGGGTGTGAACTACCATCGTCCCCCTTGGAGTGTTATGCAAGGGGGTGATATTTCGAATGATCCCTCAGCTTGTAGGGATATCTTAAGTGGTTTGGGCACCCCATTCGAGGTTCTTCGTGCCCGTGGTTTATCTCGTGAAAACCGGATAAACCAGATCTCTTCCATGCTTGTTGGAAGCTCTATAATGGCGAATGCGATTATAGAGGATTACAGGGTTCTGGGGCGCAAGGAGGAAGAAATCGTTCGCCTGCGGGTTGAGGCTGTGGCGACGGCAAAGGCTGCTCGGGAGGGTGTGGAGCAGCTTGAAAGGGAGAAGGTTGCTTTTGAGAAGCAAAAGCAAACTGAAGCTTGGGCTGCGACAGCTGGCCTTAAACAGGTTCGTACTCTTGCCAAATTGCTTTCTGATGAACGCAAGGGTTGGAGGGAAGCTTGTGCTCGGGAAAATGAAAAACTTTTCCGTGTTCATCAGGAGCTGACTAATCTCAAAGCAGCGAATGCTGCTTTGATGAAGGAGAAGGCCGCAGCTGAAGCGGTTGCCAAAGAGGCCAAAGAAGCGGAGGCACGCGGTGCCAAGGCTCTTGAAGAGGCAGATGTTGATCGCAACAATTTGAACAAAGCTGTCGAGGGTCTCAAGGTATGAGTTGTATTTACACTTGAGTTTGTTTCCTTGTTTCACAAGTATACTTGATTATTCTTTTATACTTGTGTATGCTTTGTTGTTCATAGGTTGAAGTGCAGAACCGGGTGACCATTATTGAGGAGGTCACTGCCCGCGCGGCGGAAGCTGAAGCGCGGGCAAGGGAGGCTGCTGAGGCCAGAGATAGCCTGATTTCCTCTTTGGATCAGCTTGAGGCAGACCGTGACTGGATGCGTGATCAAGGTATCGGGCATGTAAGTAGCCGGTGCCTTTGTTGTCTTTAGGTTTTGCTTTTTTTTACCCTCGTTACTTGTGTTTTGCAGATTGTTGGAACCATTCTTGACGCGCCTGAGAACGCAGCTGCTATAAATGAGCTCAAGGAGCATGCGCGAGAGGCAGGATTCAAGGCTGGTTACAATCAATGCATTACCCATGTGAACCCCTTTTCCCAAAGCAAATTTACTGATGAAAGGTCTGGGTTCCATGGCGTAGATACTGAAGCGCGGTATGCTGCAGCCGTTAACGCGTACAACAACCTGTCCAAGCCGCATCGCTACGTGTATCACCCATTTTCATACGCCAGGCAAGTCTTCCTCTTATCCCTTGACCGATTGGATTCGACCGCTGTATCCGCGCATGCCCGCACGGACACAGATAAGTTCTTGCAGGTGGGGGTTTTTGACAAAGGTAATGGTCACTCGCAGCCATGCTGGTGCGGGATCTGGGACCATTCCCCTTCAACCATGGTTGAAAAAGTTACATCTATCCTTCAAGTATTCCCTGAGTACTCGCTACAAAGTAGGCTACCGAGACTCGAGTATTGTTCGCCTAGGCTAATTACTTCCCGAGTAATCTCCGCCTAGGACGAGTACTTCCCAAGTACTCTTAAATCTGACTAGTGAGCGCCTAATGACTTTTCCAATCATGGTCGAAACCTAAACCGTTTTAAATAGTATGGCTGGGTTTGGTTTTATATTTAACGAGTTTGAAACCCAATATTGAACTCTCTTGCTCGTCTTTTTCTGTCAAGAAAATATTAGTAAAGTTTCAGTTTATAGAAGTAAGTGGTTTCTCTCGATTAAGGTGACGAGACAACTTGTATGACCTCATTTTGAAACATTTCATTTTGGTTTCGTCTTTAGTTTAATTAGTTTGAAACTGGAAATTAAACATCTCTGGTCTTATCTTATTATTATTTGTAAAAAGATCGCGAAGTTTTAAGTTGCAAATATAAGTGGTTTCTTGTTACATGATTAAAGTGACGGAACAAGTTGTATAACCACATAGTGAAACAATATAGGCTTGGTTTGTTTTTTAGTTTGACTAGTTTGTAACCGAATCTATCTATACTTTCTATAAAAGGAGAAATCCCAATGATATAAGAAAAGCTGATGTGTCAGCCAGATAGGCTGTCCAACAATGTTTTTCTTATGTCATTACTGCATCATAAATCCTAATATATAAAATCATTTAAAATTCTATTCAAACCTCTGCCCTTCACCTTACAATCAAACCTCTGTTTGCAAAGTAAACCTCTGTTCAAATTCAAAATTCTGACTCCAGATTTAAAATTCAAAATTCAAACCATATATTCGAATCCTATAAATAAGATATATGAATCTAGCTCCACATTCAAATTTCAACTGTATCTCTCTCGGTCATATCTGCGAGCGTATCTCTCTCTCTCTCTCAAATGCATATTTCTCGTGATTCATCCGGCTAATCTCCGATTATACTTCTTTGTTCGAATGTTTGTTGATTCTGTTTACATATCATCGTTACAATATCATGTGTTTGAACTTCTGTTTACATGTTATCATTCCAGTATCATTGTTCCAACATCGTCGTTTCAATGAAGCTTCCCTTCACACATCAACCTTTTAACATCGATGTTGCAGTATCGTTGTTGCAACATCGTGAAAAGTTTCATGTGCTACCTTCTTTGATGGGAGCGTTGCATTGTTCGATTTTCGTTAAATTGAAAGTCAGCTTTTCTTATGTCAGTGAGATTTTCTTCTTTTATATAAAGTATAGATTCGTGCAATATCGTGAAAAGTTAGATCTGCTACAACAGTTGAGAGGAGACCTTTGCATTTTAGGTTTGTTTCTTATTTTGATTACCTATAGTTTAAAATGATTATGAACAAACAATTGTTGATGATGTTGAGAGTTTTTATTGACACTGACATTTTAGAATATGTTAAGATGCATGTTGAGATTATTAAATTAAACTATTACATAGAAAAATAGAAATTTAATGAAATATTTATAAACTATTACACGCTAGAGTTAACGCATGCTAGGATTTCGTAGACTCTGGCCTTTCTCCATGAGATTTCATGCTATCTTTTTTTTTTCAGATCAGTTAGCATGTTGCAGATTTTCTGATCCTGTTTTAGTAGTTGTGTTAGAAATTCTTATGCATTCTTCTAGAAATCTGATGGAGGAGAGTGGAGGACTTCGTCAAGCAATGTTATGTTGTTCCAGGTTTTGTTGTAATTAGTGTCATTGATTATGTCGAATTTCCTGTTTAGTTCTTCGTATGTTCTTTTTTCTTTGAGGGACCAAATCGAGAATTGTGTTTTAACATCGCTGGTGTCTGACCAGTGGTAGAAGCTGAAGTTTGCCATGTAGATTTTTTGTTGGATTTTCTGATTTGGAACAATTTTTGACAGACGGTGATTTGTAGGACAATTTGATGTTTTTTTTCGAAAGCAATCATCGGTCTTTTATAGAGTTTAAAAACGCGTCTACATGGTAAATGGAAAGGTTAATTATAATTATGATAATCTGCTTTTGTTCTTTGAAGTTCGAAAATTTGTCCCTTGGGTTTCTTGATATTTAATTTTGCAGTTTTCCCATGAAAGTTGGGGTTTGAAAATGTTTTTGCATTAAAAGACTGCTGTTTTGAAATATACATTAATATGTTTCTATTAAATCTACACGTTTTGATTGATTAGATTATTAAATGTATAATGACTTTAAGTGTGATTTCTTTCACTGTTAGATATTTTAGTATATAAACTCATAGCCACTTCACCTGTTTTTCATAACGTTTTCCTACGAAGATATCATACTTTCAGGAAAGTCGAGTAATATAGTTTATTGAGATGGCGTCATTCACTTCTGCAAAATCAGATGATTTAAAGCAGCGTTTTGTCAGGCAAATCGAGGAACAGGTGTATGAAGATAGGGCTACTCTTCAAGAGCTGAAGAGATGTTTTGATGGATTACAAGTTGGCCTGTTCACGAGAGAGCAGGTTTCCAGAAATTTGATGTGGATGCCTTCAACTTTCGTTCGTGAGCTTTGTGTTGTCAGTAATATAGAGTGCGGTGATAGAGACGTGGAGTTCATGGCGATGCTGAAGGACATACATCGAGACGTTCAGCAATCGATGGAGTTGAAGCTAAAATTTCTTAATTCTTGCTGTTATTGATAGATTTGAAAGTTTAGTTGTTCACTATGTTATGTAATTATTGGACTTTTAATGTCATGGATAAATGAATAAATTTTAATCTTATGAATCTATGTTGTTGCGTTTTTGTTTTACTTATTTAGTGTTTGAGTTTGATTTAGATTATGTTGATGTTGAAATGTGTCTGAACAGATGTTTGGTAAGTCAACAGAGGTTTAATAGGATCAAGGGTTGGTTTAATGGTGAACAGATGAGTGCAAAGATAAAACAAGGTATAAAATTTGATCAATGATAGCAGTTTTTTGAAGAATCTATGCTCCTGCAAATTACAGAGAGTCAATATTTGGAGTTGTAAAAGGTCTGTTATAGTTAATGTGTGGTAAAAGAGAACATCAGCTAATGATGAAAGATTGAAGAAGGAAAGGTCTGTATGGGAGACCAGATGTTAAAGAACAACAGATGCTATTCAAAATATGTTGAGCCAACAAAAGGTTTTTTATAGTAACAGTGGTTAGGTTAAATAGCAGATGTTGGGAGTTTGTTAGTCCATTAGATTAGATGTTGCATAGTATGTGAAATTGTAATTGTAGACCTTTGTATAAGCATGCTGCTGTTGTCATATATTTAAACCCTCTTATGAAACAACTGTCTATGCTAACGACTGTTGATTTACCACTGTTGAATAAATGAATAAATTTTAATACAATTAATCTTTGTTGTCGCATCTTCATTTTAATTATTTCAGTCATTTCTAAGTATTATTATATAATTTTGAATAACATCTAAGGATTGCAGACTGATATTGCTGTTGATGTGTAACATCTAGAATATTTATTCATCAATAAAAGTTTTTTTGAAGAATTTGCGGTAAGACCTAATTACAAAGAGTCGACAAAAGAGAGCATCTGCTGATGAATGAATGTCTGAAGATGCAAAGGTCTGCTATGGGCCAACAGGTGTTAACAAACAACAGATGATATTCAATCTTAAAATGCTCAACAGAGGTTTTTATACTAACAGTGGTTGGGGTAATAGCAGATGTTAGACTTACGACTGTTGAGTTACAACTGTTGAAAACAACTGTTTTTGAAACTTCTGCTTGTCTAAAAATACATCCACTGCTAAAAGGTACCGTTTGTTGTCATAATTTCTGTTTATCCTAATGACTGTTGATTTACTATACTGCTGACTATCATCCATTATCATAAGAGAGATTCTGAGTTGGACAAATGTTAGTAAAAATAAAACAACTGCTGAAAGTTATCATCTGTTCTGATAACTTCTGTTTATCTAATGACTGTTTTGTAACAACTGTGCTTGTAATCACTATGAACAGTTCTGTTATCAATAAACCAATGTTATTTGATCACAATGTTTGTTTTGTTATGTTTTACATTTTTCATGTTTTGACTTTTATGTAATTTCAAACTCTACATCGCTTTCTGGAGAGTTATACGCAAACTAGTGCGTAAACGTACTCAGTTTAATGCGAGAAATACTCCGGAACATCATCATATACTCAACATACCTTAAATAACCTTTAAATAACTTAGAAATAAGTTTTGAAGGCATTGGTATGGCAAAAACAAGTTAATTCGTTTACAGGGACTAAATATGACAAACTGCGAAGGTATGTCAATTTAAACTGTAACGAACATTCCGGAACATAACCATAAGTTAAACACACCTTAAATATCCTTTACATAGCTTAGAAATAGGCTTTGAGGGGTTCGGTGTGCTAAAATAAACTTTTGGGTCATTCAGGGACTAAAAGTGTCAAAAAGTGCACAAGTTTGCATTTTCGCGCATAACTTACGTTCTGAATACATCTGGACATCCAAAAATTTATGTAAGCATGACTATATTATATTTTAGTGTTCGCCTTAAGAAAAATCCATTCGTCGCGTCATTTGGATCGTTTTTCGCGCTTGTGCGCATTCCGTCGTAATTAAGCGAACATCGCGTTCGTACGGCTAAACGAACCGACATCTGAGATATTTTTGAACACATTTTAAGTTCCCTATACTTTAACTTCATTTTAGAGGTTTGAAATGGGGTTAACGGGCCTTAAACGTGTCAAAAATGGCCTAAATACAGTTCAGGGACCAAAACTGTAAATCTGCCAAACTTCACCCCTACGATGCGCAGGGACTTTTGCCCTACGATGCGCAGGGGGTCTTCTGACCAGATGCAGAGTTTTTAAAACAGGCTGTTTGCACATGTTTAATCCTCCACCACATGTTTTCACTTGCTTAGTCACTAGATAAGGATGGAATTAAGCTTCCATAACCTTGCAACAAGTGTACGGACTAGATCTTTTCCCCTTTTCCAAGAAACGATCCTAGCGGTGGACCAAAAACTATAAATAACCCAACCCCCTTTGTTCAAAATCACTAGAAATTCACTTTGAGAAACTCTAAGTTGAAACATTTGTTTCATACCTGAGATTTTCGAATTGAGTTTAGCATTCGGGGACCCTGGGTTAGTATTCTTTCGTTCTTTTCCTTATTTTTACTGCTTTTCGAGTCAGAAAGTCAAACTTTGTTTGACTTTCAGCGTTGACCAGTAATGGTCAATGCGAAGTTCGTTTGAACTTCGCAACGTGAGTGTAATCACGTTGGTCATAGTCCCTTGGGACTATGCCCACTGATTACCACGTTGTCTAGAGTCGTAGGGTAGGCGATCTAATAAATCGCCTATACCTTCGAACTCGACCCAGATGGTCGATCATTAGGATCCGACCAAATACATTAGGTGACCATAGTAAGTAGGGAATAACCTTCCGAGGTTATACCCTATGGTCACATCGTTTAAGTAGTTGTATGATAGGTAGTTTATATGCCTTAGGTAAATTACCAGAGTACCCTTTTCATGTATAATTGGTAATTAAGCATATGTAACCTAAACCTTTGTCACATAACTGATTATGTAACATGTATAGGCATATAATACTTGTCATAGGACTAGTTAGGCGGTCTGAACGCGTTTCACGCGCACGACACGTTAAAGTAGCATAAGCTTCCTAAACGGGTCGTAATGGGTCGTAAACAATTATGTTAGGTTTCATTTAGTATGTAGGCTTTGTTAAACCAAATGACACGAGTCTCTACACTCGTTTGGTTTACGAAACCTCATTCTATCCAATCATCCGATTAAGGTCCGGTTATTAACATAGTTACCTATATTAGGTGCCGTTTGATTCCGAGATCTCTAGCATTACTTGGTGATTATCTTTATACATCTGAGCAATCTCAAGTGAGTACATAGACCCCTCTTTTACTGTTTTCCAAACTGTTTTGGGGTGGAACACATGTGCCTACTTGTTACTTTCATGCTTTCCTGTTTTCATATCATATACCGACTATGTTTGTTAGTACATTATAGTACATGATTTCATTACTTTTCTGCTATGTATGTTGACTGATAACATGCTAAGCACATTGATTTACATGACTTTTCTGCTATGTATGTTGACTGATAACATGCTAAGCACATTGATTTACATGACTTTTCTGCTATGTATGTTGACTGATAACATGCTAAGCACATTGATTTACATGACTTTTCTGCTTTGTATGTTAACTTAGCATACTTAGTACATTGTTTTCATATGACATGTATACGACTACTATGACATTTGGTTTGCACAAACGGGTCTTTATTACGTTCATTAACATTTGCTACGCCGCTCGGGAGTAAGTAGTGGTACCACAGGACTTGACAAATCCCATTCCTGACATCCCGGGTTTGTTTGGATGTAAGGAATGACTGAATCCGAATACAATTCTTCTGATAACCTTGACTGAAAGGGTTATCCGACTGTCTCAAGGCTTGAATGTATGCGTTAACTCACCACATAAATGTTCGTATCAATGTATCATGCATCACTTTACAAAACGTAACTTTTTGATATAATCAAAATACTTTGTTTTGTACATTTTTACTTATTGTTTAAGTAGTCTTATTTTACTTACCATACATATCATTTTGGTTATACATTACTTGACTACTTTTGGACTATCAACATTTGACATGGTTTATACAAGGACTTTTGACTATTGGTTTAAACATAGACATTTGACTTGGATATTTGACATAGACATTTTTACATGATTTACATCTTGACATGAACATTTCACATTGTTTGGTTTGGTTTGATTAAGTGATTAAGTAACGATGCGTGTGTAATATGATACAAGCATGGTGGATACGCCGCTGGTACTTCCTATATATAAGTGTTTGTATGGTATTATATATCGTAGCGTTATTTGAATCATTTCAGTTTTATACATAGAACATTTCATACAAATAACATACTTTTCACAATACATTGTTTTACAAACAACTTATCTTATACAAACTCAGTTTACAATGGTTATCCATTTAACCATACACTATTCTCTTATTTATACATATCATCTGATCTTATCGTTTTTCAAGTGATTTACAAAACAAATCAAATTACAAGGTTCATGACGGAATATTTTCTCAAACACAAGTCATGAATCTTATTTTCACAAACCTATGTATCTCACAGGCATTTTTATGCTGACGTACCTATTTTCACATGTGTTTTCAGGAGCTTTTCCATAGGATGTTGATCATGATACTAGGGCGGACCTGTGCCTTAGAGACTTTAAAAGAAGATAGACTATGTTTAATTATGTTCTGAACTCTTAAATTTCCTGTTTGAAACAATGTAACACCTTTGTTTATAAATAAAATACAACTTTGTTTGCCATGGATTTGAAACAATTAATTCTGTCGCAACACGCCCCGATGTTTCCGCCGCGATTTGTTGTTTTACGCGGTCGGGGTGTGACAGAAGAGTTGGTATCAGAGCCAATGGTTATAGGGAATTAGGTTATTAGTAATGCTTTGACCTAGACTATAACTTTTCTAGGACCCTAACACAAATTAGTTGTGTTTAGATCTTAAAACATTTACATCACCTATCCTTAGGTGATTATCAAAACAAGGAACCAAAATTTTTCCGAAACGATTTTTGAAAAACAATCATCTGTTTTTGAATAAATTATTACAAGGTTTTGAACCCTCTATTGTAAGGTTTTGAACTCTCTTTTATATGGTTTTGAACCCTTTTCAGTTTGGTTTTGGCCTTGTTCCTTCAAATTTTCAAAATCCCGTCAAACGTTTTGGGTTTTAAATAATGTGAACATGTGCAAACTGGAAGGGTGAATGCCTGTATTCTGGGTTTTCTGTCTAGGCAAGCACTTCGTATACATCTCATCAGACGCGAGACCAGTTGTGCTTACCTGGGAATTCTTGGGATGAGTGTTCACTTATAGGCGAGCATGTCTTCATTATACATTATTTTTGACCCATTTACTTTGATTAGTCACTGTGTGTTGTTTGTTTGCTCTGTGATACGGACGAATGACCACCATCTTTGCTCTTGTTGATTTTGTTTCATCTCATTCTTTTCATCCAATCATCTCACTCGCTTTCTTTCATGTTTTCCTCTTTTAGAATGCCTCCTCGACGCGATCCTCGAACTTTTACTATTGAAGAGATCGCAGCCCTGGTTTCTCAACAAGTGGCTGCTGTACTTCCTGGGGTTGTAACTCAAGTCCACGATATATTTAACAACAACGGCAATAACAACAACAATAACGCACACTGTAATTTCAAGAATTTCAATTCTGCGAAGCCGCTTAAGTTTTCTGGGTCGCAAGGAGCAACTGCGCTCCTACGGTGGTTTGAAAGTATCGAGAGCACATTCTTACACGTGCAGTGTCAGAATGCGCGTAGGGTTGAATTTGCTTCAAGCGTGTTTGAGAAGCGAGCGCTTACCTGGTGGAATGGTATTAAGCGCGATAGGGGTGCCGAAGTGGCGTTGGCACAGACATGGGAAGAGCTTCGGGCTCTCATGATGAAGGAGTTTTGTCCCCGTCATGAAATTCGAGTTTTGGAACGAGAGTTTGATGGCTTAAAGCAAGATGGGGCTGAACACCGTGCATACACGGATCGTTTTGAAGAACTCAGTCTATTGTGTCCCACCATGGTTACCCCTCCGGATAAAGCGATCGAGAGGTATATTGATGGGCTACCCGATTCTATTCTGGAGATTTTGACTGGTGTTAATCCTACTACCCTTCGCCAAGCTATCGAGTTGTCTGCTACCCTCACTGAGACTCTAGCCAGGAAGGGTAAACTCACCCGCAAGGGTGATAAAAAGAAGGAGACTAATTCTGAGAAAAACAAGAATAAGGGTAAGGGTAAGGAAGGTGAAGCATCAAAGAAATCAAGGAAACGAAAGGGTGCCCAAAATTTTGCTGTTACTGCACAGGCTCAAGCTGCACCAAATCAGCCTGCGCAACCACCTGCCAAGAAGACTTATTTTGGCAATGCACCTTTGTGCAACAGGTGTAACGGCCATCACCAACCACATCTCCAGTGTCGTCAGTGCACCAACTGCGGAAGATCTGGTCATCTTGCTGTCGACTGCCGCATTCCTGTCAATCAGAACCAGGCAGTTCGTAACCAAGCTCAACAGGTTGCTCAGCCTCCTGCCCTGCAACAGGGCCAAGCTGCACGACCTCATTTTCCTCCTGGTTCGTGCTACAATTGTGGGGATCTGACCCACTACAGGAACCGGTGCCCAAGGCTAGTCAACCAGAACCAGAATCAGAATCAGGCTCCGGCTCGAGGCCGAGTTTTTAACATGAATACCCAAGAGGCGCAGGCGGATGATAACGTGGTGAACGGTACGTTCTTTATTAATAATCAGCCTGCATCTGTTCTCTTTGATTCGGGTGCCGATAAGAGTTTTGTGTCATTGTCTTTTGAGCCGATGCTTCGCGTGTCTAGAACGAAACTAAGTAAATCTTTGACAGTAGAGGTTGCTAGTGGTGAACCCATTATTCTTAATTCTGTTCTACGCAACTGCCAGTTGAACCTTAACGATCATCTTTTTCCTATCGATCTCACGCCTATGCAACTTGGAAGCTTCGACGTCATTGTGGGTATGGATTGGTTATCTAAGCATCACGCAGAGATAGTTTGTTCTGAGAAGATTGTTCGTGTGCCGCTTTCGACAGGCGAGATTCTGCAGGTTCAAGGTGAGAAGCCTACCGTTGGTCTCAAACTCATGTCTTGCTTTAAAGCTCGGAAGTATCTGCGGAAGAACTATGTGGCTTTCTTAGCACATGTTACAGAAGATAAAGGCAAGGGTAAGTCTATTTCAGATATTCCTGTCGTTCGGGATTATTCTGAAGTATTCCCTGAAGATTTACCTGGTCTACCTCCAGCACGCCAAGTCGAGTTCCGCATTGATCTCGTACCTGGTGCAAATCCCGTTGCCAGAGCTCCATATCGTCTTGCACCATCTGAGATGCAAGAGTTGTCTAAACAGCTTCAGGAGCTCTCTGATAAAGGTTTTATCCGTCCTAGCTTTTCACCTTGGGGTGCTCCCATTCTTTTTGTTAAGAAGAAGGATGGATCCTTTAGGATGTGTATCGATTATCGTGAGCTTAACAAGCTTACCATCAAGAATCGATATCCCCTACCTCGCATCGATGATCTCTTTGATCAGTTACAAGGCGCTTCTTATTTCTCGAAGATTGATCTACGTTCCGGATATCATCAACTTCGGGTGCATGAAGAAGATATTCCTAAGACAGTGTTCCGTACTCGGTATGGGCACTATGAGTTCACAGTCATGCCATTCGGTGTGACTAATGCTCCTGCTGTTTTCATGGACTTAATGAATAGGGTCTGCAAACCTTATTTGGATCAGTTCGTCATTGTTTTTATTGACGACATCTTGATTTACTCTAAGACGCGAGCTGATCACGAGCAACATCTTCGTCTTACTCTGGAACTCCTAAAGAAAGAGCAACTTTTCGCCAAATTCTCCAAGTGCGAATTCTGGCTTAAAGAAGTTCAATTTTTGGGGCATATTATCAACGAACAAGGTATTCATGTAGATCCCTCCAAGATCAGTGCGATCAAGGATTGGGATACACCTTCTACTCCTACTGAAGTTCGTTCTTTTCTTGGTCTAGCGGGTTATTATCGCCGCTTCATTGAAAACTTCTCTAAAATTGCAGTTCCTCTAACTGCTCTAACTCAGAAGAAAATGCCCTTTTTCTGGGGATTCAAACAAGAGGAAGCTTTTCAACACCTGAAGCAGAAACTTTGCGATGCGCCTGTCCTATCATTGCCTGAGGGTGATGATGATTTTGTCGTGTATTGTGATGCATCTAAATTGGGTCTTGGCTGTGTTCTGATGCAAAGGAACAAAGTCATAGCCTATGCATCAAGACAATTGAAGATACATGAGAAGAACTACACCACTCATGATCTTGAGTTGGGTGCAGTTATCTTTGCTCTCAAGATCTGGAGACACTATTTGTACGGTACAAAATGTGTGGTTTTCACGGACCACAAAAGTCTTCAGCATATCTTCAATCAGAAAGAACTCAACATGAGGCAACGACGTTGGGTTGAGCTTTTAAACGACTATGACTGCGAAATTCGCTACCATCCTGGTAAGGCGAATGTCGTAGCTGATGCATTGAGTCGCAAGGAACGTACTAAGCTTCATTGTGTACGTGTTCAATCTGTTATTCAAGCTCGATCTGATATTCAAGCCCGCATTTCTCAGGCTCAACAATCTTGTGTTTCACAAGGTTTGATGGATAAGGAGTTTCCTTATCACATAACACCTGCTCTTGAACTGAAGGACAATGGATCATATTACTTCATGGACCGTTTGTGGGTCCCAAGCCAGGATGATCTTCGTACCTTGCTTATGGATGAAGCCCATAAGTCTCGTTATTCTATTCATCCGGGCTCAGATAAAATGTATAAGGATCTTCGTATTCACTATTGGTGGCCTGGTATGAAGAAAGACATTGCCTTATACGTATCAAAATGCCTTACTTGTCTTAAGGTTAAGGCTGAACATCAGCGTCCTTCGGGTTTATTGGAACAACCAGAGATCCCAGTTTGGAAATGGGAAAACATTACTATGGATCTTGTTACCAAACTCCCGCGCACAAAGAAAGGTCATGATGCCATCTGGGTAGTCGTTGATCGTCTTACAAAGTCAGCACATTTCTTGCCAATCCGCGAGGATTTTCCTACTGACAGACTTGCTCAAATCTATGTAGATGAAATTGTGGCTCGACATGGTGTTCCTTTGAACATCATTTCTGACAGAGATGCTCGTTTCACTTCTCATTTTTGGAGAACCATGCAATCTGCTATGGGAACCCAACTTAATCTGAGCACAGCTTATCATCCGCAAACGGATGGTCAATCTGAGAGAACAATCCAGACTCTGGAGGATATGCTAAGAGCTTGTGTGATTGATTTTGGTGGTAGCTGGGATTCACATCTTAAATTGATTGAATTCTCCTACAACAACAGTTATCACACTAGCATCGGAATGGCTCCTTTCGAAGCTCTCTATGGTCGAAAATGTCGTTCACCAGTCTGCTGGAATGAGATTGGCGAGGCTCAACTTACTGGACCTGCCCTCATTTTAGAGACAACTGACAAGGTCAAGAAAGTTCGTGATAACCTTCAGGCAGCTAGAAACCGTCAGAAGATTTACGCGGACCCAAAACGCAAAGCCTTTGAATTTCAAGTCGGTGATCGAGTATTACTTAAGGTCTCACCTTGGAAAGGTGTGATCAGATTTGGAAAGAAAGGAAAACTTGCACCTAGATACGTTGGACCATTCAAGATCGTCGAAAGAATCGGAAAGGTAGCCTACAGACTTGAGTTACCTCCGGAACTGGGAAATGTTCATCCAACTTTTCACGTATCAAATCTCAAGAAGTGTACAGCTGATGAGAACTACTCCATACCGCTTGACGAAATTCGTGTTGGCAAAACACTGAAATTTGTTGAGAAACCAGTGGAAATCATGGAACGTGAAGTCAAGTGGCTTAAACGCAAGCGCATTCCTTTGGTCAAAGTTCGCTGGGAAGCTAAACGTGGACCTGAGTTTACTTGGGAACGCGAAGACCAAATGAAGGCGAAATACCCACATCTTTTTCCACGAGTTTCCTCTAAATAAATTTCGGGACGAAATTTCCACAAGTAGGGGAGACTGTAACAACTGTGCTTGTAATCACTATGAACAGTTCTGTTATCAATAAACCAATGTTATTTGATCACAATGTTTGTTTTGTTATGTTTTACATTTTTCATGTTTTGACTTTTATGTAATTTCAAACTCTACATCGCTTTCTGGAGAGTTATACGCAAACTAGTGCGTAAACGTACTCAGTTTAATGCGAGAAATACTCCGGAACATCATCATATACTCAACATACCTTAAATAACCTTTAAATAACTTAGAAATAAGTTTTGAAGGCATTGGTATGGCAAAAACAAGTTAATTCGTTTACAGGGACTAAATATGACAAACTGCGAAGGTATGTCAATTTAAACTGTAACGAACATTCCGGAACATAACCATAAGTTAAACACACCTTAAATATCCTTTACATAGCTTAGAAATAGGCTTTGAGGGGTTCGGTGTGCTAAAATAAACTTTTGGGTCATTCAGGGACTAAAAGTGTCAAAAAGTGCACAAGTTTGCATTTTCGCGCATAACTTACGTTCTGAATACATCTGGACATCCAAAAATTTATGTAAGCATGACTATATTATATTTTAGTGTTCGCCTTAAGAAAAATCCATTCGTCGCGTCATTTGGATCGTTTTTCGCGCTTGTGCGCATTCCGTCGTAATTAAGCGAACATCGCGTTCGTACGGCTAAACGAACCGACATCTGAGATATTTTTGAACACATTTTAAGTTCCCTATACTTTAACTTCATTTTAGAGGTTTGAAATGGGGTTAACGGGCCTTAAACGTGTCAAAAATGGCCTAAATACAGTTCAGGGACCAAAACTGTAAATCTGCCAAACTTCACCCCTACGATGCGCAGGGACTTTTGCCCTACGATGCACAGGGGGTCTTCTGACCAGATGCAGAGTTTTTAAAACAGGCTGTTTGCACATGTTTAATCCTCCACCACATGTTTTCACTTGCTTAGTCACTAGATAAGGATGGAATTAAGCTTCCATAACCTTGCAACAAGTGTACGGACTAGATCTTTTCCCCTTTTCCAAGAAACGATCCTAGCGGTGGACCAAAAACTATAAATAACCCAACCCCCTTTGTTCAAAATCACTAGAAATTCACTTTGAGAAACTCTAAGTTGAAACATTTGTTTCATACCTGAGATTTTCGAATTGAGTTTAGCATTCGGGGACCCTGGGTTAGTATTCTTTCGTTCTTTTCCTTATTTTTACTGCTTTTCGAGTCAGAAAGTCAAACTTTGTTTGACTTTCAGCGTTGACCAGTAATGGTCAATGCGAAGTTCGTTTGAACTTCGCAACGTGAGTGTAATCACGTTGGTCATAGTCCCTTGGGACTATGCCCACTGATTACCACGTTGTCTAGAGTCGTAGGGTAGGCGATCTAATAAATCGCCTATACCTTCGAACTCGACCCAGATGGTCGATCATTAGGATCCGACCAAATACATTAGGTGACCATAGTAAGTAGGGAATAACCTTCCGAGGTTATACCCTATGGTCACATCGTTTAAGTAGTTGTATGATAGGTAGTTTATATGCCTTAGGTAAATTACCAGAGTACCCTTTTCATGTATAATTGGTAATTAAGCATATGTAACCTAAACCTTTGTCACATAACTGATTATGTAACATGTATAGGCATATAATACTTGTCATAGGACTAGTTAGGCGGTCTGAACGCGTTTCACGCGCACGACACGTTAAAGTAGCATAAGCTTCCTAAACGGGTCGTAATGGGTCGTAAACAATTATGTTAGGTTTCATTTAGTATGTAGGCTTTGTTAAACCAAATGACACGAGTCTCTACACTCGTTTGGTTTACGAAACCTCATTCTATCCAATCATCCGATTAAGGTCCGGTTATTAACATAGTTACCTATATTAGGTGCCGTTTGATTCCGAGATCTCTAGCATTACTTGGTGATTATCTTTATACATCTGAGCAATCTCAAGTGAGTACATAGACCCCTCTTTTACTGTTTTCCAAACTGTTTTGGGGTGGAACACATGTGCCTACTTGTTACTTTCATGCTTTCCTGTTTTCATATCATATACCGACTATGTTTGTTAGTACATTATAGTACATGATTTCATTACTTTTCTGCTATGTATGTTGACTGATAACATGCTAAGCACATTGATTTACATGACTTTTCTGCTATGTATGTTGACTGATAACATGCTAAGCACATTGATTTACATGACTTTTCTGCTATGTATGTTGACTGATAACATGCTAAGCACATTGATTTACATGACTTTTCTGCTTTGTATGTTAACTTAGCATACTTAGTACATTGTTTTCATATGACATGTATACGACTACTATGACATTTGGTTTGCACAAACGGGTCTTTATTACGTTCATTAACATTTGCTACGCCGCTCGGGAGTAAGTAGTGGTACCATAGGACTTGACAAATCCCATTCCTGACATCCCGGGTTTGTTTGGATGTAAGGAATGACTGAATCCGAATACAATTCTTCTGATAACCTTGACTGAAAGGGTTATCCGACTGTCTCAAGGCTTGAATGTATGCGTTAACTCACCACATAAATGTTCGTATCAATGTATCATGCATCACTTTACAAAACGTAACTTTTTGATATAATCAAAATACTTTGTTTTGTACATTTTTACTTATGGTTTAAGTAGTCTTATTTTACTTACCATACATATCATTTTGGTTATACATTACTTGACTACTTTTGGACTATCAACATTTGACATGGTTTATACAAGGACTTTTGACTATTGGTTTAAACATAGACATTTGACTTGGATATTTGACATAGACATTTTTACATGATTTACATCTTGACATGAACATTTCACATTGTTTGGTTTGGTTTGATTAAGTGATTAAGTAACGATGCGTGTGTAATATGATACAAGCATGGTGGATACGCCGCTGGTACTTCCTATATATAAGTATTTGTATGGTATTATATATCGTAGCGTTATTTGAATCATTTCAGTTTTATACATAGAACATTTCATACAAATAACATACTTTTCACAATACATTGTTTTACAAACAACTTATCTTATACAAACTCAGTTTACAATGGTTATCCATTTAACCATACACTATTCTCTTATTTATACATATCATCTGATCTTATCGTTTTTCAAGTGATTTACAAAACAAATCAAATTACAAGGTTCATGACGGAATATTTTCTCAAACACAAGTCATGAATCTTATTTTCACAAACCTATGTATCTCACAGGCATTTTTATGCTGACGTACCTATTTTCACATGTGTTTTCAGGAGCTTTTCCATAGGATGTTGATCATGATACTAGGGCGGACCTGTGCCTTAGAGACTTTAAAAGAAGATAGACTATGTTTAATTATGTTCTGAACTCTTAAATTTCCTGTTTGAAACAATGTAACACCTTTGTTTATAAATAAAATACAACTTTGTTTGCCATGGATTTGAAACAATTAATTCTGTCGCAACACGCCCCGATGTTTCCGCCGCGATTTGTTGTTTTACGCGGTCGGGGTGTGACATGTTTGACTCACACTGTTCCCAACTTTTGTAGTCGACCAACAGAGGTTTCTAAACAACTGTCATCGGTTGTCGCAAGAGAGGTTCTGACGTTGACATATCTTAACCATCATATATTTGTAATTACTGCCACGTCAGCCTTCGCTTTTTCTCTCTATATAAAAGTTGTTTCATCCCTAAATCGAGCTTCTACCACTGCCGTCTCAAATTCAAAATTCTCAAAAACAGTTTCCAACATATTAAAAACCCTCCAACTTAAACCCTCTTTCATCCCCAAATCACCTTCTTCTCCGATCATGTCTATGAACATCAAAAACCCTCACAACTACCTCCCCATCTTCGAGAAAACCAACAAAAATACCAGCTTTCACTTAATAATTAACCTTTTAACTTCATCAAAATACAAATCAATCCTTACTACTGATGCTCCGGTTCATACAGAAACACTCTGACAATTTTGGTTTAATGCTGAAATAGAGTCTAAAGATAATAATCCAGTTACCATCACATCTAAGGTCGGGAAAAGTGTGGTACGAATTTCTCCCTTCACAATTTCCACTACATTTGCATTGGACGACTTGGGAGGTAAGACCAATTTCGAAAAATCTAAACTTCATACAGAGTTCATTGAAAGAGGGTATGATGCACAATTAAAGGAAGTTACTATGTACAAACCAAACTTCCCTCCGCTAATGAAATTTTTGTTTCATACTCTTTTAACTTGTCTCTTAGCCAAGACCACCACATTTAATGAGATACCTTTAAACATTCAGTATTTGGGTTATGCTATTTTAACAAAATCTGATTACAATTTATCACAAGCACTATTTTCTGATTTGTTAAATAATGTGAAAAATGTGAAAAAAATTGAAAAAAGGTGTTCGTAGTAATGCTTTTATGTTGTATCCAAGACTTCTAAGCTACTACCTACAAAAAGAAGTGTCACAAACAGATTTTGAACAAGGTGTAGCTTTTCAAATAAATAGTCTTACAAGTAAAACTTTTACTAGACTTATGGATAAAGAGTCAGAAGTTTCAAGAACAGAAACAAAGGGGGATGAGCCTGTTTTAGATGCGTCCACATCTGTTGCTCAAACCTCTGTTGTTGAGCCAACTGCTCCTGGTGATCATGACACCACAACCGGTGTTGTGAAACACACACCAGGAAAACGCAAAAAGAAACCTATCACATCCAAAAAGCCCACCAAAATCAAACAAAATAAAAAGGTTCCTCTGGAAGATGAGATCCCAGAGTTTAATGCAGTGACAACACAAATGTCACTTGAAACCACTGCTGCTACTTCCTCACAGTTGTTGGAAATATCTCAACCCATCCAAACTTCTCACGTATCCTCACAAAAGGATCATGTTGTAAGCACAGGGACACCACAACATGAAGTAGACCTTTCATATGAAAGTATGTTTAAAAGTCCCTCTCCCAGGGCAATCATGCTTTCTACACCACAACCCTCTCCTCAAGTTCCATCAACAATATTACCCCTGTTTGAAGCTATTGAATTTCAGAAAGAAAACAGTTCCTCTAATGCACACATTACTGAGAGTAGAGCGCAACAAATGACTGTGTCTGAACCAATTCAATCTGCTATCCTACAAACAGTTGAGGAGGTTATCCCCGTTGAGTATTACGAAACTCTTGGTGGTAGTTCAAGTGGAGCAGCCATTACAACTGTTGAACCCATTGGTGACCAGTTGGACATTGGTTACATCATTAAGACTCCCTTGAAGGCAACCACTGATGAGGTTACAACTGTAATCTCTACTTCACTGGGAAGTCCCCAGAACCAAGAAAAAATGGGCATATGTTTCTGATGATTTGTAGACTTCTCCTATTATTAAAACAAATATAACTACTACAGGTGGGAATTCAGATGATCCTATTAAAGTAGGTGATGAATTAAGTTATAAGGATTTGATGGTTAGAGTGTCTACCATTGAAACAGATGTTGCTGAAATGAAAGAATTAATTAAGCAGATGATAGAGCTTTTTAAAAGTCAACCTACCACACAGGAAATTGCCAATGAGCTTTGGAATTCTATGCAACCCATCCTTCAAGCTCAGAGGAATTTGGCTGAAAGTAACCACAATTTCAGTTTGGAATTTATCAGAAATTTGGTTGATGCCAGTTATAAAGACACACAAGCGGACATTATGAACATTAAGGAACAACTGTTGAAACTTACTGGCTCCACCCCTATATCAATCTTTGAGAAAGATGATGATGATGATAATGATGCCAAAAAGGGGGAGAAAGATTCACTGAGAAAGTTGCCACCAGATTCAAAAGCTAATCCTACAGAAATTGTATCCCCTGCTCAACCTAAATCCAAACCTTCTCCAAAAAACCACCACAAAATAAGGAGAAAATAGCTTCAACACCATCATCACCCATTCTGTCAATAGATGCTGATATAACAAAAGTATCAGAAGATGTTTACCAAACAGCTGCTGAGACACCAGTTATTTCAGAAGAAGTTTGTCAAACATCTGCCATGATCATTTTCACTACACCAACCACAATCCAACCACCTCCAACGTCACAAAGATTTCCCATACATTCATCTTCACTACCATAACATTCTCCTTCACCAGAAATAATCTCCACACGTAAGAGAAAAACTCATATTGTGTTAGAAGATGATGAGGAGATTAAATCAGCAATCCCTGTATCATCTGCCTCCATTAAAAACAATCCATGCTCGTCATTTCTACCCAGAGAACCTACTTCACCTCTTACAATTTCTACACTACCATCAGTCATTCCTCTGGAAGCTCAATATCCATTGGAGTAAGTCATTGTTAAAGGTGAAATTGAATCATTCTTCACAATAGAGGATCCATCTAAAAGATCCTTCCCATCTCTTTATGGCTATAAGAAGCCTCAAAACTTAGATGAGTATCTGAAATTAAAAGTATCACAGGATGAGGTTATAGCAAGAGAGAAAAGCATAGGGATGGATGACAGGGAATACCAGAGGTTTTTATCATTTCAGCTTAGCAAAGTCGTAAAACTTGAAGACTATGCTAGGGACGTGAGTAAATCCATGTCTGAGAGGCCAGTAATTCCTGAACTTCAGATGAAACTGAGGGATGCTTATGTTGCACACATTATGAAGTACAAACCATATAAGGCAACTGAAGATCAATTCAAAAACTGGTCAGCAGATGCTCTTAGAGAAGAGATTGATAGAATCACAAAAATGCACAATGATCCTCTGGTAAAGCCAACTCCACCTAATTGGAAGAAAGTCAAAACAGTGGATTCAGATGAGGCATTGAAGTTTAAAAGAATGAGAGTAGAGCTTGTGGCTGTTGGTTATGGTCGAGCTAGATCCATTGCCAGATGGTCTAAACTGAAGATAGTTGAGACCTACAAAAAGCTGGAAGAACTTAGAGCTGAGGATTCAAATGTTCTTCAAAACCCAGTCTATCCTACAACTGCTGCTCTGTCTCAAAAAATCGATACTCCGAAAAACCTTCTCTCTTTATCTGATTTATCTGAACCAATTGCAAATTTAGCTAGCAGACCACAATCACCAAACTCATCTTCAATAATTCTTTGTCCAAGAAAACCAAGTGATCCAAAAATAGTAAAGTGGAAGTCAGGCTCAAAAATCCAAGTATTGACTTTGATCAGATCAGATGGTAGTGTTGAAGAGATTAAAATGGATAGTGCATATAATCTGAATGCATACGATCTCCAAGATTTGTTGGACCTTCAACTTGAAATGGATGATGAAGAAGACATGTTCTCCCTGGACTATGAACTACAATTCAAAGGACAAATCAGGTAGATGTTGATGAGAAATAAAAATCAGTAATAAAGAAGGGTTTTCGTATCATCTGTTGTATAGGGAGATTGTTGGATCAACAGCTGATACATTGTCTCCAGTAGCATACTTAACCAGATCACATGTAGCAAAGGACATGTTGCTGCGTAACAAATTCTTGACTGAGGTTTGATGTGTTTTGTTTAGGCAGGTGATCGTATGTTCTTAGTTAATGTTTGTTAAAACTAAGTTGTATTCGAATTTTATTCAGTTTGTTAGACATCTTTTATATGTACTTATGTTTATAACAGTTTACATTGTCAATGGGTGGATACTCTTTTTTTTTGAATAAGAGAATGGAAATAATCATATGTAACTGATGAATTTTATTAAGTTTGTTAGACATCTTTTATTAAGTTTCTTAGATATCTTTTATATGTACTTTTAGTTGTCTTTTAGCTATAATAGATAACACGTTTTGGTACAATATCTATACATGTATCTATATGTTCTATCAATATGTGTTATGCATGGTTTTCTAAGAAACCACCCGTGTTAGCACACGGGTCTTACCGCTAGTTATATATAATAAATGAAAAGAATTTGGACCACGTGTCAGCTTGTGGTGCAACCTCGGGAAAGTTTGGGCGGGAAAATGGATGGGTCAATTTTTATTGTTAATAGGGCAAAGCGGGATCTGTGACACCCGGCTTTTCAGGCCGTACCGTACAATAGTAATATGTGTAGTGAATATGTGAAAAGGTTGTTTGTGACTGATTGTGATATTTATGTATGATATTTGCTGTGTTGGTAAATTCAAACGTTTATAAAAATTATGTTGGCAACGATAAAACAAACGCTTATCGCATAACGATTAAAATGCGAAACGAACGTCGGTGACCACCCGATCAATGTTAAAATCCTAAAAATAGTCTGTTATGATTAGGATAGTAATTTTAATCATATCCGCAAGGAAAAATAAATTAATACGCTAAGAAACTCAATTTTTCGAGTTTGAGCGCGTACCGCGCGATACTGCGCGTATTAGACAAAATACTATCAGCCAGTCAAGGCAACTGGTAATTATTTCATTAATAATTTTAAGTGATTATTTTTATAGAATGATAAAAATAATTTAAAACGCACTAAAACGGGATTAAAACGCTAGATAAAATACGCGGTATTCAGTAAAATACCTGTTTTTAACCTAATTTATATATATCATATGTATGTATATATAATGGTGTGTGTGTGAGAGGGATATGTGGCGGCATATATGGCTGCCAAAACTCTCTTGATTCTTGCAATAGGACACATGTAACACTTAGAGAATGTAGAGTAATGATTAAGCATACACAAGCTTCCATAAACTTCAACTTTCAAGTAAACCCATTTCAAAATCACTCTCTCTCTTCCTCTTGAACATTCACGGCCGAACACCCCCTTACACACACCCATTCAAGATTTTCAAACTATTTCATGAAGATTCAAAGGCATTACAAGGTGATTTCAAGCTTGTAAGTAGGTTTGGAGGTGATTTCAAGTAGATTCAAGCAAGAATAAGGCCTTATATCATCATCTTTCTCAAAAAAAAAAAAAAAAAAAAAAAAACCCCACTAAGAAATCTTGAAGGTATAAACTTATTTTCAAAACCACTTTCTTGATTTTTAATAATGATAGAGATGATTGAAGGTTTCTCTTGAACTTGGAATTAATCACAAACTTGAAACTAACAATGAATGAGTTTTTAAACAAAATAAAAATGGGTGTATGCATGTATTTATATATGGCCGAATGTGTGTGTATGTATGTGCATAAGTTGTATTTTGATTTTAGATGAAAGATTTCTTGATTTATTTGATTCCTTGAAAAGTATGATGCATGAAGGAACTTTTAAGTGTCATACAAGAATGTTCTAAAGTGATTAGAGATTTGAAAGTGATATATTGAAAAGTAAATTTTTGTAAGTATGTGTGTGTATATATTTCGTATATATGTATGTATATATGTATGCATGCATGTAAAAGTTGTTATACAATCTTAAATGTGAAAGATCTAAGCATAAATAAATAAGAATGATTTGAATGATCATGGTGATATGTGTAATATTTGTAAGAACATGATGTTAGTGAATTTTAAAGCATGATTAGATCATAAGTGATGGTAATGATGTTGTGTGAGTGCATTAGATACTCATATGTGAACTTACATGATGATGTGAAGACATGAAATAATCATATGAGTATGATTTAATACAAATCAATTTTAATTAAATTATAAACACTAAAATAAAGTTATTTTAAAGTGTTTAAGTGACATATAACATTTTCATGATGTTTACTAGTCTTGCATGTTGTACTTGGTGCTTTAGAAGTTGTAAAATACGTGAAATCGCATGATTTATGTGACTTACACAAAAACTGCACTAATCTGATTATAACCACTATTTTAATCAGTAAATAACATGTATTGTGTTAAAATATCAAGTCGTTTCGAGTTGGGATGATTATAGTAATGTTTAACGCAAAACTATGCGTTAAAACGGTTAAAAATCGGCTTTTCGAATGATTTTTATAAAACTGATTTAGATCAGTAAGTAAACTGATATTTTTAGTTTAAAAACAAGTATTTTAACTAATTTTAAGTTTACTTGCTATTTGGTTGGTCATACGTGACTTCCGACGCCCGAAAATGTTACCGAATCGCTAAAATACACATTTTTCAATGAACACCAGTATGGGTAATTTTTGGGTGAACCTTATGTGTTAAGATGTGTTATGTGATTTAAACATGTGAATGTGAAAATATGTTAAGTTTTAACATGATATTGGGAAATTTAGCTTATGCTTATATACTTGTGCGTTTTGTGCGGTAGAAACGGTAAAATCGCGTTAAATGTGTAACTTGTTTGTCGAGCATGAAAATTGGTACACATAAGATAATTTATGTATATTTGCCTTAAAAATGACAAAATAGATGAGTTAACGAAATTAAGCGTGATTCGATAATGATTCATGTGAACGTTTATGTATATATATTACGACGCGCAAATCGTAGATATATTACGTATAAACGGGAGTGTTAATGGATTTACACGATAACGGTCACCAATAAAATCGTTCAAAGCGCAAAATATTAAATATATATATATATATATATATGAACTCATATATATGTTAACGTTCCAACATAATAAAAAACGAGAACTTTTCAAGAAAATCTCAAAGTTATGTGACAATTCTAAGAAATGGAGAAACTTAGGATTTTTGTGATATTTATATTGATTTAAAAATCGCTCATATATATATATATATAATAGGACGTGTAGAAATCAATCTCTGGGATTGTGCTATTTAAAATACGCACCCAAAGGTGAGTGTCACTAAACCCCTCTTTTACTGCTTTGTATATGTTTTGGGGGTAGAACACGTCAAAAAGGGTTTAATAATGTTTTTGGATTAAAACATACCTTTTAATATATATTATATATTTTCGTTGAAAATATATGGAGTTTGATAAATCATACGTTTCGAGATAAAACGTTTTTGATGAAAATATGTTTGGAGGAGAAACTGGGATGGTACGGTGTTTTCGAGGAGAAACCGACCGTGAAGTTGGAACGAATGCTGCCTGATCTCAAGAGAGTAAGTAACAGCATCGACTTACATTTCGGTGGGGATTTCAGGGGATTCGTACAACTTCGTATATTAAATTTATAGGATATATATATTGTACGTGAGGCAGACATCATATATGGTCTCAATATGGACCCTGCGCCAATGATGTCGTTTAATCGATTAAGTAATGTACGCGAAGAATTGTTGGTAGATCTATCGGGTTGACAACCCCGTCGTGACCGGTCGCCCCGTGTCAAGTCAAACGATGAATTTAGATTCTGGTTATTGTCTAGCATTGATTATCCCTGCATGGTAAATATATAGTTCGTATTGTCTAGCTAACATACGAGTCTGAACATTGTCGCTATGAATTTAATATACAAAACTTGGGAAAATGCCTTAACGTCGGGTTTTTAAACTTACGACGGATGACCCATGGAATTTTATTAAGGAAGTAAATGGACTTTCTAAAAATTATATGGATGTTTTAAAATAAACACATAATTGGAAAGTTTTCCTTTGGATCAAATTGATAGATTTGAATATGTGAACTCACCTTCCTTTGTGTTGACACTTGATTTTAAACGTGTTCTACAGGTACTTGAGTTCGGCTTCGGGAATCATGGCGTATCTTGTGTTTAATGATGCATGTTGTGTTATTTGAAAATGTTGGACAAACTTTTAACTTTATGGGACGTATGTAATAAGATCCGCGAGGATCAAAGACAACTTAACTATGTGGTTGTGTCATGTCTTAAAACGTAATGTTTAATATCTTATTTTAAAATAAATCAATATGTCCAACAATTAAATGCATCGTTCAACAAGATATAAATGGGCACCAACTTCCGTCATCACTACGTTTAATATTCCATTGCGACGTTTTTGGGGTGTGACAGAAGTTGGTATCAGAGCCAATGGTTGTTAGCAAACTAGATGTTTTCGGGAGAAAACACTAGACTTCAACCGAAGAATTTTGAGATATAAAGTCCAAAATTCTCGAAGCCAAGATTTTTAAATAAACATAGAAAATTTTTATCATGTATGAAAACCATTATGTGTTTATGTGCATACGTGATTTTCTGTTTATTTGGCCTTATGTGTTACTGTTCATTTTGATTACGCACTTACTTGTACGGTTATATATGTGTCACAGATGTCGCACGAACACGAGGTCATCGAGATCTACGACTCAGGTTACGAGCCAGATTTCGAGACTTCACCCAGACCTATGTCACCAGAGATACCTATCACGACTCCACAGATGGTTGGTACTACCGAGCTTACCTCATCTTTCCACGTCGACCCTGCTGCTTTTGCCAGCCAGGTAGACCCCCGATACGCTTTCACTAGCAATGGGTGGATAGATGATGATGATGTTCCTCTCTCGATCCACGAGACGGTACGATCATCTGGCGTTGTACCAGTTATCAGTGACATTATCAGGGTGTCCCTACTGTCGGAGGATCTCCTAGTATCGCACCAGTGGTGGACGCCACTATTGACACAACTCGACCATTAGAGCCATCAGTCGTCCCACTTGCTGCTGTGATCGACCCTGTTGCTGAGATCCCTCCACCTGTTTTGTCTGAGTCTTCTTTGCCTGTCTTAGAGTCACGCGCTCCTACTACGCCGCTGTTAGTCTATTATCGTCGTAGGAAGAGGACTAGACCTGCTGGGGATATCGCACCTACATCATGTGCTGTGATGGCATCTGCTTCCAAGAAGCAGAAAGGAGATAGGGTAGACCGATATTGCCACTGCGATCAACAGCTCGCCGCACTGCGCAGAGATCTGGACTCATCCAAAGGAAAAGCGAAGTATCCTGAAGGACAGATGGATGAGCACGAGGAGTTGAAGGTTTTAGATGATATTGCGAGAGACGAGATGCATTGGAGGATAGTGGATCTAGAGAAACTTGTCAAGGAGATGTTAGAGTCTCTAGGTTTGAAGCGTTGATGTTCGTTATTGTTTGTTTGTTGTTTGATTTAATGAGTTATATTGTTAGACATTTTTGATACTCTTTTTGTTTGGGGCCAGCGTGCCAGTTTCATTTTGGATATTATGTGGGAATTTTGTGTGAACTTGTTATGGGTGTCGATGTAGACATGCCAAGGATAGTCATTTTGTACTAAAAAAAAGTTTAAATAATTTCAATAATGAATATCAATGATTTACTTTTGGATTAAAAATTATTCTCACTAATATGTGGATATTATACATGCGCAATGTTTGGTCCACTAACATTTAATGATTGAATTATTTTTGGTTATCGTCTTATGTGAATATTATTGTTGTAATAATAGAAACGACGAAATGCCGCCAAAAGCAAGACAGGGTACTGGATTACCTACCACACCGGAAGAGTTGGCTTAACTCATAGCCCAACACGTTAATACTACCATGGAACATCTTAATGCTAACCAAAATGATGGTCATGGATGTGGACGTGGAGCTCACAGCCAAGGTTTTGTTGGGGCAAATAATGGAAACCCTCCAGGTAAAATATGATCGGAAAGTTTTAGTAGTTCATGTGTTACGATATCATTAGAATGTATTCCTGATTTCCATTAACATTATTGAACAGTGCACATATGTACATATAAAACATTCCAGGGCTGTAACCCACGATCATTTACCGGTGCTGAAGGACCCTTAGATATCACCCGATGGATAGAGAAGATGGAATATGTCATGGCAATCAGTGGTTGTGCTGCTGATCAACGGGTGAGACATGCTTCTTGTTCTTTTCTCGATGAAGTACTGTCCTGGTGGAACTCGCAAGTTCAAATTTTGGGTGAGGACGCTGCCTACGGTCTGACCTGGAACGAACTTAAAGAGATGCTCCTGAAAGAGTACTACCCCCGCAGTGAAATTCAGAAAATCGAGACCGACTTCTAGAACCTAACCATGGAAGGTCTGAATGTCAGGGCTTACACTTCTTGTTTTAACGACTTGGCAAGGTTAGTTCCACGAATGGTTACTCCAGAATATGTAAAGGTAGAAAGGTATATCTGAGGATTGTCGCCACAAATTCGCAGTATGGTTACATCCGCGAAACCTACCACCTACTTAGAGGCTACTACATTGGCAAAATCATTAGCCGACGACGCTGCTCGCAAAAGTGGTCTTGATAAAAAGGAGGAACTAGGAAGTCATCAGGCAAGGCTAAAGCAGACGCGAAATCTGATCGGTCGGGGCGTTCTGAGACTAAGACAGAAGATTCGAAGAAACGCAAGTCCGAGAGCTCGAGGAAGGAAACTGACGAGAAGCATGACAGGAAACGCAGTTTGAGGAAGGCGTATGTAGCAAGTTCTAGCAGCTCTAGAAAGGATAACGCCAGAGATAGCTGAAGTGGTTCCGAGAGAAAGACTCGCGAGGAAGAGCAGAAGAAATGTAACAGATGCGGACGAATTGGACATATTGCCCGCGAGTGCTATGCCAAAAGTACTCTAGAAGGAACGAAGCTTGAGGGATGCTTTCATTGCGAAGAACAGGGACATTTCAAGAAGGATTGTCCTAAGGCGAAGGGCCAGATCGAGTTCCGAATCCAGAAGTTTTTCCTGAAGACTTACCTGGATTACCCCCTACGAGACAGATCGAGTTCCGAATCGATCTGGTACCTGGTGCTGCACCAATTGCAAAATCTCCTTATAGATTGGCACCGTCCGAAATGAAAGAAATGTCGAATCAGCTTCAAGAGCTATTAGACAAAGGTTTCATTCGGCCGAGTTTTTCGCCATGGGGTGCACCTGTTTTGTTCTTGAAGAAAAAGGATGGATCCTTCAGGATGTGTATTGATTACAGGGAGCTGAACAAGTTGACTATCAAGAATCGGTACCCTTTGCCGAGGATTGACGATTTATTCGACCAGCTCAGGGATCCAGCTACTATTCGAAGATAGATCTGTGTTCAGGGTATCATCAGTTGAAGGTTGCTGACGAAGAAATTCCGAAGACAGCTCTTCGAACACGATATGGCCATTACGAGTTTCTAGTTATGCCTTTTGGCCTAACTAATGCGCCAGCTGTGTTCATGGATCTCATGAACAGGGTATGCAAACCCTACTTGGATAAATTCGTGATAGTATTCATCGACGACATACTTATCTATTCGCGAACCAAAGAAGATCATGAGCACCATCTAAAGTTGATTTTGGAGTTGTTGAAGGAAGAGAAGCTGTATGCCAAGTTCTCTAAATGTTAGTTTTGGATTCGAGAAGTTCATTTTCTCGGACATGTCATAAATGAGAAAGGTATACATGTAGATCTGTCTAAGATTGAAGCGATTAAGAATTGGGAGGCGCCAAAGACCCCGTCGGAGGTGCGACAATTCTTAGGGCTTGCTAGGTACTACCGGAGATTCATTGAGAACTTCTCCAGAATAGCAAAGCCACTGACGCTATTAACCCAGAAAGAGAGGAAGTTTGACTGGACGGAGAAGCAAGAGGAAGCTTTTCAGACGTTAAAGGAAAAGCTCTGCAGTGCACCTATTCTTTCCCTTCCTGAGGGAAGTAATGATTTCATTGTATACTGTGATGCTTCACGTTTGGGCATTGGATGCGTTCTAATGCAAAGAGACAAAGTGATAGCCTATGCATCCAGACAATTGAAAGTGCACGAGAAGAACTACACAACGCATGATTTGGAGCTTGGAGCTGTTGTGTTTGCCCTGAAGATCTGGAGACACTACTTGTATGGCACGAAGTGTACAATATACACAGACCATAAGAGCCTCCAGCACATCCTCGATCAGAAGGAGCTCAACATGCGACAACGACGTTGGGTAGAGTTACTCAACGATTACGAGTGTGATATCAAAGTCAGAGAAAGGAAGGTTTGAAGGGCTTAGAATGTAAACTGATACCAAAAGTGGATGAAGTAATGTACTTCATGAACCGAGTCTAGGTTCCGCTTAGAGGTAACCCCCGTGAATTGGTTATAAACGAAGCTCATAAATCCAAGTATTCTATTCACCCAGGTTCTACCAAAATGTATCAGGACATTTGTCACACCCGCTCGTAGCGGAAACGCAAGGTGTGATCTGTCTGGTTTTCATTGCATAAATATCGATGTACATGAACAAACTATATGAATAAAACATACTCCATTGCCATTACATAAGTGTTTCAAAAGATTACAACATAAGTTTAGTGTGTCGGTTACAAACCATTAACATAAAAGTAAAGCGTTATTGTTTCATACATTAACTTGAAATAAACTACTAAGGTTTAAACCGTCATATTTCCGCAAAGAGGCAGAATATAATAGTTAAACCCTTCAAAAGATGGCATGGAGTTTCGGTACTTGTTATCTTGACTGGGAAATCCGACATGGTCCGTTAATTCCCTGAAATACATGTTAAGTTTGGAAAACATCAACAAAAGTTGGTGAATTCATGCAATTTAGTTGTAAAAGATGTATTTAAAATGTAAGTTGTAGTATGTAAAGCGTCAATGAAATCGTTGATCATTAATGTTTTGCAAGGACATTAATATGTGTGACGAAAAAGGAAGCAATCCAACCCTAGACGATTTTATGTCGACTCCTATCGACTGGGACACAAACGCACTCTTCCGTATGGGTCCACGACCAAGAGTGGGGCTCGCCAAAACCCATTAGATCTAACCACTTGTACCTAGGTCCAAACTGGATTAATGGTGCTTAGATGTATAACCCTAATTCGCACATGATCTAAGGTGTTTCATTCCCTAACTTTAACATACGTTGAACATGTATTTTCCCCGATAGTTGTAAAGTTGTAAAAACATTTAATTGAATAGGGGACATGAACTCACAGTATCGCGTCCTGTGAATAGATGTAAATAAGATCTCACGTGCGGTCGTCCTGAATAGCGTTGCGACCTACAAATGTTCTTATATTCGTTAGACACTTCGGTCTTTGTAAAGAACTTCAGTACAAGTCTTGTGTCTTCAATATGTGTAAGACTTGTATGTCTTTACTGTTCGTTAAACTGTGTATTAGATGAATGAGTTGTTAAACTGTTATATATATATATATATATTTCACCAAATATATATATATATGTCATCTTGTATCTTGTGAGTTGTATAGTCGGATTTAGTCCTCTTAACTTCGTGTCTTATATGTATCAATTGTATGATTGTGTTCACAATAATGGTATCATTGGGCCGAGCCCATGTTTTCATGTTATTGGGCCCCAAATAGTGTTGGGCCTCAATAGTGTTGGGCCTCAAATAGTGTTAGGCCTCAATAGTGTTGGGCCTCAAATAGTGTTGGGCCTCAATAGTGTTGGGCTTGAATAGTGTTGGGCTTGAATAGTGTTGGGCTTGAATAGTGTTGGGCTTCAATAGTGTTGGGCTTCAATAGTGTTGGGCTTGAATAGTGTTGGGCTTTGGCCCATATGTTTGGTATTTGGGCTTAGCCCATGAATTTATTTTAAGCCCATTATGAAGATAAGCCCATTAAGAAAAATAAGCCCATTTGTAGAAAAATAGCCCACTTGTAAATGTAAGCCTTTCATTTTTATAAAAACCTTTTTATAAAAATTTACTAAGTATACTTTTTGGTAAAATAAAAACATACTAGTTTTTATAAGTTTATAAACATCCGAAATTTGTTATCGATAGCATATTTATATTTCGTGTCGAAAAATCGTCTAAACGTCGTAGTAACTCCTCGGATTGGCGATTCGTTTATGTATTCGTCCGCCGTTCGTTTTGACCGTAAATGATGTCCGATCCTTCGGATTGTTCGTACTCGTTTTTAAGGCGTAATTATATGAAATCTTGTAGGACTTTTGTTATAAAGTGTTTTGAGTTTAAATGTGACATTAGATACAAGTTCCTACTTTGATATATATAACTAATACATCAAGTAATACATAACATAAAAATTGTTAAAGTAACCAAATATATATTTTCTAAAAAAAATATATATTTATCTTGTCTAAATTTAACCAAAAATGTTGTTACTTTATAAAATAAAGTTTTTATGAAAAATGGCCATATAACTTTTGTATTTTAAACTTTAACCATGTTTCATAAACATATCATTTTCTTTTTCATATCACCATCAATTTACTCAACATCTTAACTAAACATATGAGACTTTTATAACATAATTTTTCAAGATGATTTCCAAATCATGTAGGGTTTTAAACATGATCCTTACATATGCTAACTAGTTCAAAAACCAAGTTTAATTCTAGTTTTAACAACTTTTATAAAAATCTCTAGTTGTATGTTACTTTTTATAATCTTGTGGAAGTATTGTTTTTAAATAAAAACCTTAAATACTTTCACAAGATCAATAGTTATGATCATCCATTTAAACCTTTATGTTAAAAACCCTTTAACATAAACATGTATAATTGTTAGATCATATTTTAAAACATACTCTAACAATTTATTTATATCATAATCTTCATAACAACATCAAATATGCATATAACAAGTCTTAAATCACAATATAAACCAACATAAATATATCATGATTATTATCTTTGCTTCTTTGTATTTTTTTTCATGTTTATTATGTATGATTACTTAGTTATTATTAGTAATAATAACAATCATAAACATAATATAAGTATGAGAAAAAAAAATAGAACTTGAAGCTTACTTCTAGCACTAGGCTAGGGATGATCTTGGAGGATGATTAAGAAATAAAAAGATGAAGATCTTGATGGTAGAACACTTTTGTATGGATGAAAACCCTTCCTTTTACTTCCAAAAGCTTTAGATCCACTTATGTTCCAAAGAAATCCATCTTGATCATGAAGGAGGTAATAAAAATAAATGGGTTTTTGAAGATGTTCTTATGAAAAAGATGAAGATGGTAAGAGAGTTCTTGGTGTGTAATGAAAGATGAAAGAGGTAAAGTGTAGTAACTTAGTGATTAAGTGTTGTAATTTAATCATCATTCTCTTCCACTAGTAAATAACAAGTATCTAGATATTTTTACACATAAACAAGGGGTGTGGGACCCCTTGTTCACGGTCACAAGGTGGGGGGGGGGGGGGTCTTGTATGGTAAAAATGTGTTGGTTATTTTTAAGACTTAAAATGAATTATTAAGATGTAAGCATTTAGGTGTTTAAGTCTTGCAACTTTTCGAGATGATTCGTGACACGAAATGTTCATAAACTAGCTTTGCAAGACCAAAAATAAAGTTAACTAGTTCGCTACATGTGCCAAAATATAGTTCGGCTAGATGTATAGCGCTCGTTTCGCAAGTAGATAGTCGAAAGGTACGCTTATGGAAGTTGTAGGAAAAATTTCAGTTATGTGTGTAATTGATATTCCATAAATATTTTTATATGAAATTGGTGCCTAAACAACAATTTTTGCATCTTGTAATAAAAATACAATTGCTGAATTTTGCGGAAAATTATTGAAATGGTCACTTTTAGCGCTTTTCGGACAGTTTTTAGTGCTACCGGGCATTGGTAAAATATTAACCAAACCCTTGTATTCTCATAAAGGGTTTAATATATAATTGATATTGGACTCTCATCCGAGTCCTTAAGATGTCATTTTAGATGTTTTCTGCGAATCCGGAGTTTTCGTCAGCACTCTAGTTCACTAGGCACTACTCTAGTTGTTTTGATGAATTGTTTGCACTATTTCAAATGTACCCAATAAAAGTGAATCATGTGTAATAATAAATGAATATTCCATGAGTTTTCTAAGATGTATATAATGAAATCATGCAGCCCGAATATTCAAAACACATACTTGTATAATGTAAATCATCGTTTTAGATGTAAGTAAATTACCCGAAAGTGGCAGTTGTCACAACATTAAGGAGTTTTACTGGTGGCCGAAGATGAAGAGAGACATTGCGGTCTATGTGAGTAAATGTCTGACGTGCTCTAAGGTTAAGGCTGAGCATCAGAAGCCGTCTGGGCTTCTGCAGCAACCAGAGATTCCTAAGTGGAAATGGGAACATCTTACAATGGACTTTATCACCAAGTTACCCCGTACGTCGCGTGGACACAATATGATCTGGGTAATTGTGGATCGATTGACAAAGTCTGCTCATTTCTTGGTGCTTAAGGAAATAGACAGTACGGAGAAGATATCGCAGTTGCACCTTAACGAGATTGTAACCCGTTGTGGAGTACCAGTGTCACACCCCTTTCTAAGGTGGAAGCATGAGGTGTGATCATGAAAGGTTCTCATTGCATACGAATGGTAAACATACTACATGCTCGTAAAAATAACTTCAAATGCCAATCACATTACGTAACTGAAAACATAGGTTAAGTTTGGAGTTTACATCACAGCATAAAACGTTGTCTGAAAAGTTTACAACATTATTCAAAGATAAACATAAACAACATCCAAGAGCAAGAGTAAGACCGCGCGCACATCCACTTTAGTTACCTGAAATACATGTGAGTTTTTGGAAAATCATCAACATAATGTTGGTGTGAATTCATGCAGTTTTTGTATTGAACGTTTGTATACTTTGTATGAAAACATGGTATGTAATTTGTATGTATCAAGTATTTATGTAAATATAAGGAAATCGAGATTGCTAATGGTTTGCAAGGCCATTAACATGTGACACGACATAGGAAGCATCCAAACCATAAGCATTTTTAGTAGTCGATTCACGACTGAGACACAAAAGCACTACTTGGTACTAGTTATCACCAAGAGTGTGGCTGCCCGAAAACCCATTAGATCTAACCTTTGTTCTGCGATCTTAGTATGTACACGATTAATGGTGCTTCTGGTACCCTATTCGTGACATGATCTAAAGTATCATTCCTTGCATACCATAACACATGTATTTTCCCCAAGTTTAAAAAGTATGTAAAAGTTTAAAAGTGGGGACATGAACTCACAACTTTGCGTTTCTTGCGCCGTAAACTTCACCGGGTTTGCTTATATAGCGTCGTGACCTATACGTGTTTTATTAACATTAGTCACTAGACTTGTATCGCACAAGTACAAGTCACCATCTTTTATGTATGTATTCTTTGTGTGTTAAAAATAATTTATATTTTTAACTAAGTATTTTACTTATATTATTTTATCAAAAATAAGCATCTTGTATTTTTCACCCGAGTTATGTATTTTTGTCCAAAACTTCATTTTAAGTTCGTAACTCGTCCAAGTTACATAATCTATTAAGAAATATATTTTCATAAATATATTCTCTTGTATTTGTCTATGTATGTTGTATGTGTATTTTGTATTTTTACTCCTTAGGAGTATTTAGTGTATTTTCAAGTCCTAATACACTATTACATATGATACATACTACATACACTTAGCACAAAATTTGGTGATCAATAAATATATATATTTCCTCAAAAATATACATACTTAATATCAATTTTTATCTTGAAGAAATCATCATTTCTTAACTTGAAGTTTACATAAAAAAAATAGGGAAACCTTGGTAAATGTTTTTAGGTGAATTTTTAGGGAATAAGTTTCACCAAAACTTATATTTTTCTAAGTGTCAAAATTCTATAGAAATTTTGACATAGTTTCCCCTAAAAATGGAGGTTTCCCATGTTTTCAAAACACGTGTTCATTTTCTTTTGAAATTATCACAAACAATCATCAACTTATTCAACACTTACCGAGTGTCAAAATCAAGTAAATTACACCGCATCATGAACTTGAAGTTTTTGTAAAAACTTGTAGTAACTTACCATGTTATTTAGTAGGTTTAATTACCCTTAAAAACATATTTATTTGTTCCTAAATCACATTCTTGAAAGATTTAGTTATTTACAACTTGTAAGATGATTTTTTCTAAAAATATTTCTTTTGTATTTTTCTTGTTACAAACATGTTTCTAGTCTTGTTTAAACACTAAAAATATGATTAGTTTACTTAGAAAACATGACTTTGTAAATCTTGTAAATAAACTTGGTTTCTTGGGAAAATTATTTTTGGTAATCATCTATTTACAAGATTTGTATTTTGTTAAAATCATCTTTACATATGAAAATCACTTTCATCATTCAAGTTCATGAAGACATAAGGTATGATGATCTTGGTCTTTCACAAGATCACCACCTTAACTTACTAGATCATGTGTTTAATCACCATCTAGTAGGTTTCTTATGATGTCTAATATCACTAACACAAATCATAATTCATAAAGAAGCAAATCATCATCATTCACATGTATTCTTATGTATTTAAGCTTATGTTAAAGTATCATGATCATGTTCTTTTGTGTTCTTCAAGATTAACAACGTATATCATCTTTTAACCATCAAAATATGAAGTAACAACAAGTGATAAGAAGCTTACAACTAGCACAAGGGCTAGGGAAGAACACAAGAAGTTGAAGATGACAAATGTGGAGGATAAAAGCTAATGGGAGTGGTCCTTCAAGATCCACAAGCTTCCAACTTCCTTAATCACATTCTTACACCTTAGGATGAGCTTGGAATTGGATGGAATTAGTTGAAGATGGTGGTGATGTTTGGGTGGGTTTCGGCCGTGAGCCAAGGAGAAGGAGAGAAGAAGGTTGATGGTGTGAAGTGGGTGATGATAATGAGAGTTCTTATAGCCATCTAATAGTTTTATCCTTTGTGTAATATGTTCTTAATAGTACATGCATATCCAAGATCACAATCTTCACAAATCTTATAAGATTAAGTAGAATCTAGCAAGATCTCACAAGATCAAGAGTGGGGCCACTAAGGTGACCGTCCACCACATGGGGGGGGGGGGGGGGTAAAGTGTAAGTTTAAATCACTAATTTCATAAATAAGTTAAATTTTAAGTGTCTTGATTAGGGATTTAATGTGTTAGTATGTTATAAGAGGTGTTATGGTGTTCGGGGATTATAACTAGCTCAGAAACATTTAAACAATGTTTCTATTAATATTTTGGTGTTTCGGGTAGTGTTCGGTTGTTCGGTTAGATACCGGTTCGTTAAAGTGTCAAACTATTCCGTTTAGTGATCTTTAAGTACCCCTTTGTGACACTTTCAATTCCCGACACTTAGGAAAGCATTCAGGACCATTTAGTCATATTTTTACATGTTACAAACTTGTCACAATGCTGAATTTTGCTGAAATGTATGAAATTCAGCATTTAAAGTGTGTTTCGGGTGCTTTTCGGTGCGTATTTTAGCTTCCGGAAAGTCTATATGTTAACCCTTGTATCAATTCTTGGGTTTTAATGTATTTTAGACGTTGGACCTACTCCTAGGCCCCAATTCTATTGTCTGACTGCTTTCTGTGGAATTGTTGACACAATGTGTCTTACCGGCGAGTTTACTAGTATTTCTGACGCGACGCTATCATTAATGCATAAAGCAATATTTGTAGTATAAAACGTGCATGAATTCACATGTATAGCATGTAATCAGACAATGTTGATATTTAAGCACATAATTGCAGTAATTAAGTATTAATTAAATTGTACGGAAATTATCGGTTTTGTGCCAGTTGTCACAGTCTCCCCCCGTTAAAAGAATTTCGTCCCGAAATTCAGGCTGAGCTAACTCTCACAGGAGTTTTCTTGAACAGGTGGGGGTACTTTTCTTTAAACTGGTCTTCATGTTTGTGACACCTGTGTCACTGTGACCATCAAACAAATACCAAACCAATGAAATATTGTATTTCAAACTTGGGATTTGTACAAATATGTGTATCATTTGCACATATCAATTATTGTTCGATTTCAAGCTCTAAATCGCTTTCTGGAAGGTTATACGCGCACCGATGCGTAAATATAACCAGTTTAATGCAACGAACACTCCGGAATAGTGAAATAGGCTTAACATACCTTAAATAACCTTTACATAACTTAGAAATAAGTTTTGAAGGCTTTGGTATGGCAAAAATCAAGTTAAATCGCTTACAGGGACTAAAGTTGACAAACTGTGAAAGTATGCCAATCTGAACTGTAACGAACATTCCGGAACATTACCATAAGTTAAACATACCATAAATATCCTTTACATAGCTTAGAAATAGGCTTTGAGGGGTTCGGTATGCTAAAATAAACTTTTGGGTCATTCAGGGACTAAAAGCGTCAAAAAGTGCACAAGTTTGCATTTTCGCGCATAACTTACGTTCTGAATACATCCAGACATCCAAAAATTTATGTAAGCATGACTATATTATACTTTAGTGTTTGGCTTGCCAAAAATCCATTCGTCACGCCATTTGGATCGTTTTTCGCGCTTATGCGCATTCCGTCGTAATTAAGCGAACATCGCGTTCGTATGACCAAACGAACCAACACCCGGCATATTTTTGAGCATGTTTCATGTCCACAATGTTTAGGCATCATTTTAGGGCCTTAAATTTGGCTTTACGGGCCTTAGAAGTGTTGGAAATGTCTTAAATACACAACAGGGACCAAAACTGTCATTTTTGAAACTTATTTTCTGATCAGAACCCCCATGCGGCCCGCATTAGTTTTGGTGTATCCTGAAGCGGGCCGCCTCAGCCTCTGCAGACCAGATTCATTGTTTTACAGCCTGTTTGCAGCTGTTTTGCACCCACAATCCCTCTTCCACATGTCAATTCCTTATGGTGGTGAGCATTTTGAGGCACCACAACTTTCCAACACATGTACGGCCTTGATCGTGCCCTCTTTTCCAAGAAACGATCTCAACGGTTACCCGAAAACTATAAATACCCCACCCCACCCATTGCAAAACCACTAGAATTTTGATCTTATAAACTCTAAGTTGAAACCATTGTTTCATACCTGAGATTCTCGGATCGAAATTAGCATTCGGGGACCCTTCGTAAGTATTCTTTCGTTCTTTTATTGCTTTTCGAGTCTTTTTGAGTCTGAAAGTCAAACTTTGTTTGACTTTCTGCATTGACCAGTTTATGGTCAATGCGAAGTTCGTTTGAACTTCGCAACGTGAGTGTAATCACGTTGGTTATAGTCCTTTGGGACTATGCCTACTGATTACCACGTTGTCTAGGGTCGTAGGGTAAGCGATCTAATAAATCGCTTATACCTTCGAACCCGACCCATTTGGTCGATCATTAGGATCCGACCAAACACATTAGGTGACCATAGTAGGTAGGGAATAACCTTTCGAGGTTATACCCTATGGTCACATCGTTTGAGTAGTTGTATGATAGGTAGTTTATATGCCTTAGGTAAATTACCAGAATACCCTTTTCATGTATAATTGGTAATTTAGCTTATATAACCCAAACTTTTATACGTAACTGATTGTACAACATGATAAAACATGTATAGGCATATAATACTTGTCATAGGACTAGTTAGACGTCTCGAACGCGCTTTGCGCGCACGACGCGTTAAAGTAGCGTAAGCTACTTTAATAGGTCGCGATGGGTCGAAAGCACTTAGGTTAGTCTCAATGTAGTATGTAGGCCTTGTTAAACCATATCATATGAGTTCCAATACTCATTTGGTTTACCAAGCCTCATCCTATCCGATCTCCCGATTTAAGTCCGGTTTATTTATATAGTTTTAGATTGCCGACTGATTCTGTGCTCACTCTAGCTTTGTTTGGTTGTTGTTCAAGACCTCTAAGCATTCTCAGGCGAGTACATTATTCCCCTATTTTACTGCTTTCAATTGTTTTGGGGTGACTCATATGTGCTAAATGTTTTATCAATGGATTAAAAAACAATTACAATGTTTTCAAAAACGACTAAGACGATTTATACAAAACTAATAACGATTTCAAAAAAATGAACAAATTTGTTGGTTGTATTTACATAACAAATGACATTCATTAGCAATGATCAAGCCGACCAGTATTAGGTTATGGTACCATAGGATCTGACAAATCCCGTTATCTTACTGCACCCGTGGTTATGTGTGGGGGTGGTGGGTAGCGACTGAATCTGAAATTGTTAATTTACTCTTTGGTAAGGGTTTATTAATGCGAGTTGTTAATTTACCCTTTGGTAAGGGTTTATTAATGCGAAAATTGTTAATTTACTCTTTGGTAAGGGTTTATTAATGCGAGTCACGAAGGTTTGAATGTTATTAGTGAGACGACCATATAAGTAGTTTCACGACCTAAAATGAATTTAACGATTGGGTAAACGATTGGTTTTCACACGATGTTTTAACGATTGGGTAAACGATTGGTTTTCACACGATGTTTTAACGATTGGGTAAACGATTGGTTTTCACACGATGTTTTAATGATTGGGTAAACGATTGGTTTTCACACGATGTTTTAACGATTGGGTAAACGATTGGTTTTCACACGATGTTTTAACGATTGGGTAAACGATTGGTTTTCACACGATGTTTTAACGATTGGGTAAACGATTGGTTTTCACACGATGTTTTAATGATTGGGTAAACGATTGGTTTCAAAGCGATATACGATTGGGTTTTGGTTAAGTGTTTAGATAACGGGACGGGCGTAATGTGATGAAGACATGGTGGATACGCCGCTGGTACTTCCTATATATAAGTGTTTTCATCGCATTACACACCGTGGTGTTATTTAGTTCACTTGGGTAAACGATTTTCAAACGATGTCACACAAACAAGGTTTTCGATATGATATAAACTATACGGGTTTTTAACAAGTTTTATTAACGATTTATTACAAGATGTTTCACAATTTGCTTTACTAAAACAAATGTTTTTGGGTTAAGAGTCATGGCTACGAGGTTTTATAAACTATAACCCGCTTGATTTGAGTTGGTTAATTAAGTTGCAATATTATACTCTTTTCAAAACAAGATTTTAATAAAGTATTGCAACATCTAAACTAGCCATGACTTTGACACTCCTACAAAACTTATGTATTCGCCAGCATTTCTTTGCTGACCTCGTTTTCACATATGTTTCAGGTATTGTTGAAAGATATCGATTGATAGGATGCATGCTCACATAGGACTGGACAAGGCCTTAGTGACTCAATAACAATGATAGATTATGTTTAGTTTGTGTATTTAGATTTCCAGACGATGTAATTATTAAATGTTTAATAAAACGAAACACTTTTTGTATCCATGGTTATGAAACAATAATTCTGTTGCAACATGCCTCGATGTTTCCGCCGCGCTTTGTTATTTTACGCGGTCGGGGTGTGACAGAAAAGTTGGTATCAGAGCCAATGGTTATAGGGAATTAGGTTATTAGTAATGCTTTGACCTAGTCTATAACCTTTCTAGGACCCTAACGCGAGTTTACTTGCGTTTAGTCATAAAACAATACCGTCACCTATCCTTAGGCGACGACCACAACAAGAACATAAATTTCAAAACCGCTTTGAAAACTAATCATCTGTTCTAGGATGATTGATTACAAGGTTTTGAACCCTCTATTGTAAGGTTTTGAACCCCTTTGAGTTTTCAAAATCTCGTCAAGGTTTTGGGTTTTAAATAATGTGAACACGTGCAAACTGGAAGGGTGAATGCCTGTATTCTGGGTTTTCTGTCTAGGCAAGCACTTCGTATATATCTCATCAGACGCGAGACCAGTTGTGCTTACCTGGGAATTCTTGGGATGAGTGTTCACTTATAGGCGAGCATGTCTTCGCGATACATTATTTTTGACCTATTTACTTTGATTAATCACCAGGGTCGTTTGTTGCTTTGTAGTAACAAACAAATGACCACTATCCTTGCTTTCATCAGATTTGTTCATCTCATTCTTTTCGTCTAATTCTCTCACTCGTTTCATTTCATGTTTCCTCTTTTAGACAATCCCTCCTCGACGCGATGCTCGAACCGATGCTCGGACCTTTACTATTGAAGAACTCGCAGCCCTGATCTCTCAGCAGGTGGCTGCTGTGCTTCCCGGGGTTGTAACCCAAGTCCACGAGATATACAACAACGGCAATAATAACAACAATAACGCGCAATGTAAATTCAAGGATTTCAATTCTGCGAAGCCGCTTAAGTTTTCTGGGTCGCAAGGAGCAACTGCGCTCTTGCAGTGGTTTGAGAGTATCGAGAGCACATTCAGACATGTGCAGTGTCAGGATGCGCGTAAGGTGGGATTTGCTTCGAGTGTGTTTGAAAAGCGAGCGCTTACTTGGTGGAATGGTGTTATGCGAGATAGGGGTGCCGAAGTGGCATTGGCACAAACATGGGCAGAGCTTCGGGATCTCATGATGAAGGAGTTTTGTCCCCGTCACGAGATTCGAGTTTTGGAATGAGAGTTTGACGACTTAAAGCAAGATGGGGCTGAACACCGTGCGTACACGGATCGTTTTGAAGAACTCAGTCTATTGTATCCCACCATGGTTACCCCTCTGGAGAAAGCGATCGAGAGATACATCGATGGTTTACCCGATTCTATTCTGGATATTTTGATCGGTGTTAATCCTACTACCCTTCGTCAAGCAATCGAGTTGTCAGCTACCCTGACTGAGTCTCAAGTCAGGAAGGGTAAACTCACCCGCAAGGGTGATAAAAAGAAGGCGACTGATTCTGGAAAGGACAAGAAAAAGGGTGAGGAAGGTGAGACTTCGAAGAAATCGAAGAAGCGGAAGGGTGCCCAAAATTTTGCTGTTACAGCACAGACTGCTCAGAACTTGCAGAACCTACCGGCTTAGCCACCTGCAAAGAAGGCATATGCCGGTACCGCACCACATTGTGCCCGTTGCAACGGTCATCACGTTGCACAACAAGATTGCAAGAAATGCACAACGTGTGGTAGACTTGGGCATTTGGCCAATGTTTGTCGTCTGGGACAAAATCAGGCTGCTCAGGTTCAAGCTCCGGTTCAAGGGAATGCTGCGAGATTCCCACTGGGTTCATGTTTCAACTGCGGAGAGATTGGTCACTTCCGCCACAACTGTCCGAGACTGGGGAATGCAAATGCTAACGCAAACCTGAATGCGAACGTCAACGTCAATGTGAATCCAGCACGTGGTCGAGTGTTTAACATCAATGAGGCAATCGATGATGAAGGAGTGAACTTTTAGTATTTTGTGATTCCTCTGGTTGTTATCTTGTAACATTTAAAGACAATGCGGTTGTTATATAAATAAAAATTGTGGTTTTTATTTTTTACTAATGCAATTGTATGAATGTTTGATCCAACCTTATGATGTCAACACAAAGACAAACTACTCGTGTGGTTCTGTCATTTTATGATCACGTGTGATCTCCCTAAGAACCTCAAACGCTTGTTTCTTTTAAATCTAAAGCATCTTATCGTCTTGCACCGTTCGAGATGCAAGAATTATCAAAACAGCTTCAAGAGTTATCTGATAAAGGATTCATCCGTCCGAACTTTTCACCTAGGAGAAACTCCTGTCCTCTTTGTGAAAAGAAAGATGGATCTTTTCGAATGTATATCGATTAACGTAAGCCTGGTAAGCTTGCCATCAAGAATCAATAGTCCCTACCTTAAATCAATGATCTCTCTGATCATATGCAGGGTACTTCATGCTTTTCCAAGATCAATTTGCGTTCTGGGTATCATCAACTTCGTGTTCTCGAAGAAGATATTCCCAAAACGGCTTTCTGCACGAAGTATGGCCATTACGAGTTACAGTCATGCCTTTTGGGTTAACAAATGCTCCAGCCATCTTCATGGACTTAATAAATAAAGTCTGCAAGCCTTATTTGGATCAGTTCGTCGTTGTTGTTATTGATGACATCTTGATCTATTCATGTCCCGAGCCGACCACGATCAACACCTTCGTTGACATCGGAGCCCTGATTGAATTCCTTGTACACCTTAAAATGTACATTACAACTCAATTAGGACAAACCGAATTCCTTTTAAGATCTTCCTATCTTCATAGTTAGATTCTTGAAAATATTTAAAGTGCCAAATGAAATCCACGGATTGGATTCCTAGTATGCTTTGAATACCCGTGTCCAAAGATAACAAATTAAACGATTATACGATTAAACGATTATGCGATTATGCGATTATGTGATTAAGTGTTATGTGTTCTCCTCTATGTTTTTGTGTGATCCGATTTCAAATCCTCATAGAATCTTCCATATCTTCATATGAGGGATTCATAGTAGGATATTCGAAAGGTACTACCTTAAATCCTTATGGGCTTCTACGTGGTAGTTAAGACCCTTGGGTTATATAGTACCATTCCTTGATTTGAAGAAAGACCCTTGAGTGGTCTAGTTACAGATTGATTCAGATTCTGGTTAAGAGTGGCATGTGATGATACAGCTGAGAGGACCCTATGGAGGTCCAGTCACACTCATCACAGGTTCATTCATTAGGTTTTCCCCTACACATTATCAAACGCACTGTGTGGACTATGCAAGGAAGTACGTAATTATGGATGCATACATAATTATGAAATTCAGTGCGCAGAAACCACAGTAAGATTTATCATGTGTAAGAACCGATAGTGACAACAATAACGGAACGTGAACAATGTAATGGAGGTACGGTGGACGCACCAATGGCGCTTCATATACTTGTATATAAGTGTCCCTCTTACATTGCAAGCATAATGTTATTAAGATTACTAGAAGTTCAGAACCTTAACCAGTGTTGTCTTATCTTTTCGACTGCATGTTTCGAGCTCTCACAAGTTTCCTCTAATTAAATTTCGGGACGAAATTTCCTGAAGTAGGGGAGACTGTGACACCTGTGTCACTGTGACCATCAAACAAATACCAAACCAATGAAATATTGTATTTCATACTTGGGATTTGTACAAATATGTGTATCATTTGCACATATCAATTATTGTTCGATTTCAAGCTCTAAATCGCTTTCTGGAAGGTTATACGCGCACCGATGCGTAAATATAACAGTTTAATGCAACGAACACTCTGGAATAGTGAAATAGGATTAACATACCTTAAATAACCTTTACATAACTTATAAATAAGTTTTGAAGGCTTTGGTATGGCAAAAATCAAGTTAAATCGCTTACAGGGACTAAAGTTGACAAACTGCGAAAGTATGCCAATCGGAACTGTAACGAACATTCCGGAACATTACCATAAGTTAAACATACCATAAATATCCTTTACATAGCTTAGAAATAGGCTTTGAGGGGTTCGGTATGCTAAAATAAACTTTTGGGTCATTCAGGGACTAAAAGCGTCAAAAAGTGCACAAGTTTGCATTTTCGCGCATAACTTACGTTCTGAATACATCCGGACATCCAAAAATTTATGTAAGCATGACTATATTATACTTTAGTGTTTGGCTTGCCAAAAATCCATTCGTCACGCCATTTGGATCGTTTTTCGCGCTTATGCGCATTCCGTCGTAATTAAGCGAACATCGCGTTCGTACGACCAAACGAACCAACACCCGGCATATTTTTGAGCATGTTTCATGTCCACAATGTTTAGGCATCATTTTAGGGCCTTAAAGTTGGCTTTACGGGCCTTAGAAGTGTCGGAAATGGCTTAAATACACAACAGGGACCAAAACTGTCATTTTTGAAACTTATTTTCTGATCAGAACCCCCATGCGGCCCGCATTAGTTTTGGTGTATCCTGAAGCGGGCCGCCTCAGCCTCTGTAGACCAGATTCATTGTTTTACAGCCTGTTTGCAGCTGTTTTGCACCCACAATCCCTCTTCCACATGTCAATTCCTTATGGTGGTGAGCATTTTGAGGCACCACAACTTTCCAACACATGTACGGCTTTGATCGTGCCCTCTTTTCCAAGAAAAGATCTCAACGGTTACCCGAAAACTATAAATACCCCACCCCACCCATTGCAAAACCACTAGAATTTTGATCTTAGAAACTCTAAGTTGAAACCATTGTTTCATACCTGAGATTCTCGGATCGAAATTAGCATTCGAGTCTTTTCGAGTCTTTTTGAGTCTGAAAGTCAAACTTTGTTTGACTTTCTGCATTGACCAGTTTATGGTCAATGCGAAGTTCGTTTGAACTTCGCAACGTGAGTGTAATCACGTTGGTTATAGTCCTTTGGGACTATGCCTACTGATTACCACGTTGTCTAGGGTCGTAGGGTAAGCGATCTAATAAATCGCTTATACCTTCGAACCCGACCCATTTGGTCGATCATTAGGATCCGACCAAACACATTAGGTGACCATAGTAGGTAGGGAATAACCTTTCGAGGTTATACCCTATGGTCACATCGTTTGAGTAGTTGTATGATAGGTAGTTTATATGCCTTAGGTAAATTACCAGAATACCCTTTTCATGTATAATTGGTAATTTAGCTTATGTAACCCAAACTTTTATACGTAACTGATTGTACAACATGATAAAACATGTATAGGCATATAATACTTGTCATAGGACTAGTTAGACGTCTCGAACGCGCTTTGCGCGCACGACGCGTTAAAGTAGCGTAAGCTACTTTAATAGGTCGCGATGGGTCGAAAGCACTTAGGTTAGTCTCAATGTAGTATGTAGGCCTTGTTAAACCATATCATATGAGTTCCAATACTCATTTGGTTTACCAAGCCTCATCCTATCCGATCTCCCGATTTAAGTCCAGTTTATTTATATAGTTTTAGATTGCCGACTGATTCCGTGCTCCCTCTAGCTTTGTTTGGTTGTTGTTCAAGACCTCTAAGCATTCTCAGGCGAGTACATTATTCCCCTATTTTACTGCTTTCAATTGTTTTGGGGTGACTCATATGTGCTAAATGTTTTATCAATGGATTCAAAAACAATTACAATGTTTTCAAAAACGACGAAGACGATTTATACAAAACTAATAACGATTTCAAAAAAATGAACAAATTTGTTGGTTGTATTTACATAACAAATGATATTCATTAGCAATGATCAAGCCGACCAGTATTAGGTTATGGTACCATAGGATCTGACAAATCCCGTTATCTTACTGCACCCGTGGTTATGTGTGGGGGTGGTGGGTAGCGACTGAATCTGAAATTGTTAATTTACTCTTTGGTAAGGGTTTATTAATGCGAGTTGTTAATTTACCCTTTGGTAAGGGTTTATTAATGCGAAAATTGTTAATTTACTCTTTGGTAAGGGTTTATTAATGCGAGTCACGAAGGTTTGAATGTTATTAGCGAGACGACCATATAAGTAGTTTCACGACCTAAAATGAATTTAACGATTGGGTAAACAATTGGTTTTCACACGATGTTTTAACGATTGGGTAAACGATTGGTTTTCACACGATGTTTTAACGATTGGGTAAACGATTGGTTTTCACACGATGTTTTAACGATTGGGTAAACGATTGGTTTTCACACGATGTTTTAACGATTGGGTAAACGATTGGTTTTCACACGATGTTTTAATGATTGGGTAAACGATTGGTTTCAAAGCGATATACGATTGGGTTTTGGTTATGTGTTTAGATAACGGGACGGGCGTAATGTGATGAAGACATGGTGGATACGCCGCTGGTACTTCCTATATATAAATGTTTTCATCGCATTACACACCGTGGTGTTATTTAGTTCACTTGGGTAAACGATTTTCAAACGATGTCACACAAACAAGGTTTTCGATATGATATAAACTATACGGGTTTTTAACAAGTTTTATTAACGATTTATTACAAGATGTTTCACAATTTGCTTTACTAAGACAAATGTTTTTGGGTTAAGAGTCATGGCTACGAGGTTTTATAAACTATAACCCGCTTGATTTGAGTTGGTTAATTAAGTTGCAATATTATACTCTTTTCAAAACAAGATTTTAATAAAGTATTGCAACATCTAAACTAGCCATGACTTTGACACTCCTACAAAACTTATGTATTCGCCAGCATTTCTTTGCTGACCTCGTTTTCACATATGTTTCAGGTATTGTTGAAAGATATCGATTGATAGGATGCATGCTCACATAGGACTGGACAAGGCCTTAGTGACTCAATAACAATGATAGATTATGTTTAGTTTGTGTATTTAGATTTCCAGACGATGTAATTATTAAATGTTTAATAAAACGAAACACTTTTTGTATCCATGGTTATGAAACAATAATTCTGTTGCAACACGCCTCGATGTTTCCGCCGCGCTTTGTTGTTTTACGCGGTCGGGGTGTGACAACGTTCCCACGTGTACTCGGGTCCGTGCTTAGAGTTCCAACGTACTTTGACAAGTTTGACACTACTCCTTCGGGTCTTGTTGACTTTCCAGTCTATAACCTCGACGGGTTGTTCTGTAAATCGGAGGGTGTCGTCAATATGCACTTCATCCGCAGGGATGATCACTGTTTCTTGGGTTGGACTCTTCTTGAGGTTGGATACATGAAACGTATCATGTACTCCGTTAAGTTCTTCCGGTAATTCCAACTTGTAAGCCACAGTACCAATTCTTTCCAAAATCTTGAATGGTCCGATGTATCGTGGATTCAGCTTTCCACGTTTTTTGAATCTTACTACGCCCTTCCAAGGTGAGACCTTCAACAAAACTTTGTTTCCCACCTCGAATTCTAATGGTTTTCGTCTTCGATCAGCGTAGCTCTTTTGTCGATCTCGAGCCGCCTTAATGCGCTCTCGGATCTGCATGATTTTGTCAGTTGTCTCTTGAACAAGTTCAGGACCAACCATTCATTTGTCTCCAGCGTCTGCCCAACATAATGGCGAGCGGCACTTGCAGCCATATAGAGCTTCGAACGGTGAGGCTTTTATGCTCGTATGATAACTGTTATTGTAGGAAAACTCAACTAAAGGTAGGTGAGTATCCCAGCTGCCGCCTAGGTCCATAACACATGCACGAAGCATATCTTCTAGCGTTTGTATGGTTCGTTCGCTCTGGCCATCTGTTTGCGGATGGAAGGCCGTGCTTAGATCTAGTTGAGATCCAAAGGCTTCCTGAAAGGATTGCCAGATCCTTGAGACAAAATGTCCATCTCTGTCTGAAATAATTGAGATAGGCACTCCATGACTTGCCACAATTTCTTTCAAGTACAACTCAGCAAGCTTTCCAGTGCTATCCTTCTCTCGGATCGGTAGGAAATGCGCAGATTTTGTTAACCGATCGACTATCACCCATATCATGTCATGCCCTCTAGGGGTCCTGGGTAATTTCGTTATGAAGTCCATCGAGATTTGTTCCCACTTCCAGATGAGTATTTCTGGCTGTTGCAGTAGACCGGGCGGTTTTTGATATTCAGCATTAACCTTAGCACATGTTAGGCATTTTCCAACATAGATAGCAACATCGCTTTTAAGTCTCGGCCACCAATAGTAGTCCTTCAAGTCTTGATACATTTTGTCCGATCCTGGATGGATCAAGTATCTTGACTTGTGAGCTTCGTTAAGGATGACTTCTCGAATATCGCCATAGAGCGGAACCCAAATACGCCCCTTAAAGTACAAGATTCCCTCTTTTTTTGGCACCAAATTCTTCAGCATACCTCGGAGGTATTCAGCTCTTCGATTCTCTCCCTTAAGGGCTTCTTGTTGTGCATCACGAATGCGTGTAGTGAGGTTCGTTCGAATAGTCATTTCCAATGCTCGAACCCTTAGGGTCTTAACCCTTTCTTTTCGGCTTAATGCTTCTGCTTCAACGTTTGCCTTTTCAAGATGATACTTAATCTTACAGTCATAATCGTTTAGCAGCTCGACCCACCGTCGTTGACGCATGTTTAATTCCTTCTGATCAAATATATGTTGTAGGCTTTTGTGATCTGTGAAGATTGTACATCGAGTACCATATAAATAATGTCGCCAAATTTTCAAGGAGAATACCACCGCGCCTAGCTCCAAGTCATGCATGGTGTAATTTCTTTCATGCACTTTCAGCTACCTTGAAGCGTAAGCAATGACTTTTTGACGTTGCATGAGCACGCAACCCAAACCTTGACGCGAAGCGTCGCCGTATACCACGAAGCTTATTTTTGAGCAGTTGGAAGGCTTCTTCCTGCTTATCACCCAGTCATACTTCTTGTCTTTCTGCGTAAGGGTTGTCAGCGGTTGAGCTATTTTGGAGAAATTCTTGATAAACCGTCGATAATAGCCCGCTAAGCCCAAAAATTGTCGAACTTCAGTTGGGGTTTTGGGGGCTTCCCAATTCTTTATTGCTTCAATCTTGGATGGGTCTACATGAATGCCCTTCTCATTCACAACGTGACCAAGAAACTGTACTTCGCGAATCCAGAATTCGCACTTTGAAAACTTTGCATAAAGTTTCTCTTTCTTCAGTAGTTCCAAAATGGTTCGGAGGTGTTGCTCGTGTTCTTCTCTCATTCGCGAGTAAATCTGGATATCATCGATAAATACAATCACGAATTTATCGAGATATGGTTTGCAAACGCGGTTCATCAGATCCATAAATACCGCTGGAGTGTTCGTCAGTCCGAATGGCATCACAAGGAACTCGTAATGCCCATAACGTGTTCGGAATGCAGTCTTTGGTACGCTTTCCTCTTGGATTCTCAGCTGATGGTATCCCGATCGAAGGTCGATCTTGGAATAGTAGCTTGATCCTTGCAATTGATCAAATAAGTCATCAATCCTCGGTAGTGGTTACCGATTCTTAATTGTGAGCTTGTTCAGTTCTCTGTATTCGATACACATCCGCAGTGTTCCATCCTTCTTCTTCACGAACAATACTGGAGCTCCCCAAGGTGAGAAGCTTGGCCTTATGAATCCTTTATCCACAACTCCTGGAGTTGCGTAGATAATTCTTGCATCTCGGATGGTGCAAGCCGATAGGGTACCTTGGCTACAGGAGTGGCTCCTGGAACCAAGTCTATATGGAATTCGACTTGTCGTTGCGGAGGTAGTCCTGGCAGATCTTCGGGAAAAACATCAGGGAATTCCTTCACCACAGGAATGTCTTTGAGATTCGGTTCCTCAGCCTTCTTATCTACAACGTGCGCCAGGAAAGCAACACATCCTTTCATTAAGCACTTCTGCACCTTCATACAACTGATGATTCACAGAGGCGCGTCTCGTTTTTCTCCATGCACGATGAGAGTTTCATCATTCGTCAGAGGGATGCGAATGATTTTCTCGTGACAAACAACTTCAACCTTGTTCTTGGACTACCAGTCCATTCCGACCACTACATCGAAGCTACCCAATTGAATAGGTAAGAGATTGATGCTAAATCTTTGCTCACCAAGTTCTAATGTGCAGCCTCTAACAACTTCGCCCGATTCAACAAGTCTACCATTGGCTAGTTCTATGGAATAAGGAATATCTAATCTACTAGATTCTATTCCAAGCATACGTTTAAATTCCACAGACATGAAACTATAATCGGCACCACTGTCAAATAATATGGATGCAAAGTGATTGTTAACGAGAAACATACCGGTGACCACATTATGGTCCTCGCGTGCGTTCCTTGCTCCAATCACAAATGCTCGAGCCTGAGCATTGTTCCCCCTTGGGTAATCTTTTATGAAATGATCCTTGCTTCCACAACCAAAACATCCTTGGTTCTGCCCAGCTCCATTACCATTCCGGTTACCATTGCCATTTCCATTTCCACCATTGTTTCTAATACCAGCACCGTTGCGGTTTCCATTCCCGTTCCTTACTTTTCCCCAACAGTCCTCAGTATGGTGACCCAGTTTTCCACACTTGTCGCATTTTGGAACGTGACAAACTCCTTCGTGATGACGCTTGCACTGGTTGCAGGTGGGCAGAGTGCCCAGGTACCTTCTGGCAGGAGCGTCATTCATGGTTGCAAGAGTTTTCGCCTCCTGAGACGGGTTGGGGTCGCGCTTCTTGTTGTTGGAACCCTTGTTGTTACGTCTCGCTTGATTCAGGTTCGCATGCTTCCTTTTCTTGTCACCAGACGACTCAGCATGCATCTCGGTCTTTTCAGTAGGGTTCAGTGATAACTTCTTCATACGAATAGCATCCTCAGTAAGACTGACAGCCAGAGTTACAGCCTGTGTGATCGTTTCAGGTTTGGCCGAAGTTACCATGCTACGAAACTCTGGGGCCAGTCCCGAAATGCAGCGTTCAACGCGCTTAAATTCAGGAGTCACCATGTAAGGGATCACCCTAGACAAATCATGGAACCTTCGGGTATAACCAGTAATGCCAGCACCTTCCATGGTCAAGTGCCAGAACTCAGTCTCCAACCTTTGGAGTTCAGCACGTGAGCAATACTTTTCTCTCATACGTCCCTTTAGCTCATTCCACATCATGCTGTACACAGCATCATCACCCAGAGTTTGGACTTGCAAATTCCACCAAGTCAAAGCTTCATCAACAAACAACCCCGTAGCAAAAGTGACTTGCTGATCCGCGGTACACTTGCTCATACGGATAGTGGCATCAGTCTTCTCCGTCCAGTGTACAAACGCCACTACACCTCCAGTTCCGTCGTAGTTCAGTGGTTTGCAGTCGAGAAACTGCTTGAAGGTGCAGCCTTGAGCTGAGTTTCCTCCAGATGTATCTCCCTGTCCATTACGCCTAACATTTGTGACATCTGTGCCTCCACGGCCATCAAGAAAATGCCAAATCAATGAAAAAAATTGTATTTCATACTTGGGATTTGTATAAATATGTGTATCCTTTACACATATCAATTCTCGTTCAATTTCGAGCTCTAAATCGCTTTCTAGAAAGTTATACGCGAACTGGTGCGTAAACATAATCCGTTTAACGTGAAAAACACTCCATAATAGTGACATAGGCTTAACATACCTTAAATAACCTCCACATAACTTAGAAATAAGTTTTGGATGGTTTGGTGTGTTGAAATCAAGTTTGTTCGATCGTAGGGACAATTTATGTCAAACTGCAAAACTATACCGATTTGTATAGTAACGAACATTCTGGAACTTGATCATAAGTTAAACATACCCTAAATATCCTTTACATAGCTTAGAAATACGCTTTGAGGGGTTCGGTATGCTAAAATAAACTTTATTGATCAATAGGGACTAAAAGCGTCAAAAAGTGCATAAGTTTGCATTTTCGCGCATATCTTACGTTCTGAATATATCCGGACATCCAAAAATTTATGTAATTATTAAAATATTTTATTTTAGTGATTGGTATGATAAAATTCCATTCGTCGCATAATTTGGATCGTTTTTGCGTTCGTTACGATTTCCGTCGTAATTAACCGAACAACGCAACCGTACGACCAAACGAACTGACATCCAAAATATTTTTGAGCATATTTCAAGTTCCCTATACTTTAAATTTATTTTAGTAAATTTATTTTAGAGCCTTAAAATGGGGTTAACGGGGCTTAAAAGTGCAAAAAAACAAGTTTTACAAGTGCAGGGGCCATTTTTGAAATTTCTGGCAGATACATTGAACTTGGTCCATTTTTGAGGATTTGATGGTTTTAAGCCAAGGTTTTGCACTCTATGGGCTGGAATTTGATTGTTTTAAGTATTCTCATGGTTTTGAAAACCATGTGCCCACATGTAAGGTCTAGATCAAGGCACGTTTTGCGAGGAACGATCCTAACGGTTCTCCAAAATCTATAAATACCCATGCTTTCATTCACTTCAACTCACACTTGATTCATTTTGCTCTAAGTTGAGGTTTAAACACTTCATACCTGAGTAAACTTGGATCAAACTTCCTAGCGTGAACCCTTTGTAAGTATTCTTTCGTGTTTTTATGCGTTCTTAGCACGAAAGTCGAACAGTGTTTGACTTTCTGCTTTGACCACGAGTTGGTCAACATGAAGTTCGTTGAACTTTGCAATGTGAGTGTAATCACGATGGTTATAGTCCTGTGTTACTATACATACTGATTACCACGTTGACTAGGCGTAGTGACGAGTCGTAGTTTCGGCCAAAATGCGTATTCATGCGTATTTTGTAACCAAACTACTCTTGGGTATCAAAACACTTTGTTTTCTAACTTAACTAAACGTGTTTTAACATGTTTAGCTCGTCACTTTTAGTTTAGTGCTTGTGTAGAGTCGTAAGTCAAGCGGTCTTGGCAACCGCTTAGACTTTCGAACTAGACCCGTTTGGTCGATCATTAGGATCCGACCAAGCATGTTTAGTGACCATAGTTATATAGGGAATAACCTTCTGAGGTTATACCTTATGGTCACTTATTTTAAGTAGTTATATGATAGGTAGTTTATATGCCTTAGGTAAAATGACCAAAACGCCCTTTTCATGCATAATTGAACTTTAAGCATATGTAACTTAAACTTTTGTCACATAACTGATTATGCAACATATTTAAATATGTTTAGGCATATAATACTTGTCATAGGACTAGTTAGATGTCTCGAACGCGCATTTGCGCGAACGACGCGTTCAAGTAGCGTAAGCTACCTTAATGGGTCGTAATGGGTCAAAAGTACTTAGGTTGGGTTCCGATTTAGAATGTAGGCTTTGTTAAACCATATCACATGAGTTCCAACACTCATTTGGTTTACAAGACCTCATTCTATCCGATCTTCTGATTTAGGTGTCGATTATTTATCTAGTGATTCAATTACTAGGTGCTGCTTGATTTCTCGGGTTTGCTTGAGTTTGTTGAAGTTCTTTTAATTGAGGATACTTTGCACTTCATGTGAGTACATAGTTCCCCTATTTTACTGTTTTCGATTGTTTTGGGGGGATTCATATGTGTTAAATTATTTCGATGTTTTTAACGATGGTTTCGAAAATGATTAAAATGGTTTATATTAAATTAATAACGATTTCAATAATGTGGATAAACTTGTTGGTTGTAATTACATAACGAATAACATTCATTAGTTTTGGCCGAACCGACCAGTATTAGGTTATGGTACCATAGGATCTGACAAATCCTGTTATCAGACTGCACCCATGGTTATGTGTGGGTTAGGTGGGTAACGACTGAATCTGTGATTGTTAATTTACCCTTTGGTGGTTTATTAATGCGAGTTTCGAGATAGTCGAATCACGAAGGTTTGGATGTTATTAGCGAAAAGTAGTTTTCACAATTTAAAACGAGAATGATTTAAACGACTAAAGCGATTTTTAACGAATTAAACGATTTGGGTAAACGATTGGTTTTGGTTAGTGTTTAGATAACGGGACGGGTGTAATGTGATGAAAACATGGTAGATACGCCACTGGTACTTCTTATATATAAGTGTTTTCATCATATTACATACCGTGGCGTTATTTAGTTCACTTGGGTAAACGATTCTGAAATGATGTCACACAATGATGTTTTCTGAAAAATATAAACTATACGAGTTTTATTAACGAGATTTTATGAGATGTTTTACAATTTGATTTAATTAAATAAATGTTTTGGGTTAAGAATCATGGCTACGAGATTTTATAAATTATAACCAACTTGATTTGAGTTGGTTAATTATATCGCAATACTATACTTTTCAAAACAAGGTTTTTAATTAAGTATTGCAACATGTAAACTAGCCATGGTTCTGACACTCTCATAAACCTATGTGCTCGCCATCATTTCTTTGCTGACTTTGTTTTTACATATGTTTCAGGTGTTGTTGAATGATGTTGATTGCTAGGATGCATGCTCACATAGGACTGGACGAGGCCTTAGTGACTTAATAACAATGATAGACTATGTTTAACTTGTTTATTTAGATTTCTAGACGATGTGAATATTTAATGTTTAATAAAACGAGACTTCAAATTTTCCGTGTGTTTTGAAACAATGATTCTGTTACAACACTCCCCGACGATTCCACCGTAATTTGTTGTTTTACGCGGTCGGGGTGTGACAGCATTGCTTGGTCCTCCACTTTGTTCGGTGCGGTTTGCCTCGTATTGAGCGATAGCTGCGGAGATCCTTTCTTCCAGCAGAGTGTTCAGTTCTTCAGCGGTCCTTGGTAGAAGATGAGGAGGGGGTTGGTTGGAATCCTGATTGTTCACAGCTCTCCTAGGTGCCATGTTCTAGCGGAACATAACACAACAGGGTTAGACATTTGTTTGATATCATCATACGAGACAGTAATAGTATATATACACAGACATATACCCACACAAGTGACATCAAACAATCCGCCCAACGTATAGATCAATTCATACAGCAACAAGCATGCATAAATAGATAAATACTGGTGTGTCAGAATATATTCACCGAGTCTTTACATATATCAGAACAACTTGTTACATCATTGTTTGCGAAGTAAACAAAATGCATAAGGGTTACATCTCCCCAAAGTACAAGTTTAATATATGTAAAGGACAAAATATCTTACTTCACATTGGCGGTTCTTGTCTTTATACCATGAATTATTACTCCAACAGAGTATTTAGTAGGCTGGGGGAGGGGTGAGGGTATTCACGTTTGACCTTTTCTTGTTTTGAAGGAATCTCGTTTGATTCGTGACAAGACTTGCTGTGGTTTCTGTGCACTGATTTTCATAATTATGTATGCATCCATAATTACGTAAGTCCTTGCACAGTCCGTACAGTTTGTTTCATCGTCGGATCATTTCCTTCAGATAGGCCACTGCTTTCAGGTAAAGTCACGAGTACCTGAGATATTCTATTTCTAGTATATATATATATATTAATTATCACACATAGTTGCAAGTAATTTCTAGTCAAAGACAAGTGCTACTCCAGTGCACCCTAAGTTTCGTAGTGTCCTTACTTGACTCTTTGAAAACAGTTTCAGGTAGTGGATGTCGTGGAAAGTTTTATGCAATGAAAACTCTTTTGAAAAATTGTTTTCGTGAAAGGATCCTAAAGATTGTAGTCTAGACTCGAGAAGGAATCCTGGTTCACTACAATCGCAGCTCTGATACCAATCTGTCACACCCCTTTCTAAGGCGGAAGCACGAGGTGTGATCATGAAAGGTTCTCATTGCATACGAATGGTAAACATACTACATGCTCGTAAAAATAACTTCAAATGCCAATAACATTACGTAACTGAAAACATAGGTTAAGTTTGGAGTTTACATCACAGCATAAAACGTTGTCTGAAAAGTTTACAACATTATGCAAAGATAAACATAAACAACATCCAAGAGCAAGAGTAAGACCGCACGCACATCCACTTTAGTTACCTGAAATACATGTGAGTTTTTGGAAAATCGTCAACATAATGTTGTTGTGAATTCATGCAGTTTTTGTATTGAACGTTTGTATACTTTGTATGAAAACATGGTATGTAATTTGTATGTATCAAGTATTTATGTAAATATAAGGAAATCGAGATTGCTAATGGTTTGCAAGGCCATTAACATGTGACACGACATAGGAAGCATCCAAACCATAGGCATTTTTAGTAGTCGATTCACGACTGAGACACAAAAGCACTGCTTGGTACTAGTTATCACCAAGAGTGTGGCTACCCGAAAACCCATTAGATCTAACCTTTTGTTCTGCGATCTTAGTATGTACACGATTAATGGTGCTTCTGGTACCCTATTCGTGACATGATCTAAAGTATCATTCCTTTTTTTTTGTATTCAACATACCATAACACATGTATTTTCCCCAAGTTTAAAAAGTATGTAATAGTTTAAAAGTGGGGACATGAACTCACAACTTTGCGTTTCTTGTGCCGTAAACTTCACCGGGTTTGCTTATATAGCGTCGTGACCTATACGTGTTTTATTAACATTAGTCACTAGACTTGTATCGCACAAGTACAAGTCACCATCTTTTATGTATGTATTCTTTGTGTGTTAAAAATAATTTATATTTTTAACTATGTATCTTACTTATATTATTTTCTCAAAAATAAGTATCTTGTATTTTTCACCCGAGTTATGTATTTTTGTCCAAAACTTCATTTTAAGTTCGTAACTCGTCCAAGTTACATAATCTATTAGGAAATATATTTTCATAAATATATTCTCTTGTATTTGTCTATGCATGTTGTATGTGTATTTTGTATTTTTACTCCTTAGGAGTATTTAGTGTATTTTCAAGTCCTAATACACTATTACATATGATACATACTACATACACTTAGCACAAAATTTGGTGATCAACAAATATATATATTTTCCTCAAAAATATACATACTTAATATCAATTTTTATCTTGAAGAAATCATCATTTCTTAACTTGAAGTTTACATAAAAAAAATTAGGGAAACCTTGGTAAATGTTTTTAGGTGAATTTTTAGGGAATAAGTTTCACCAAAACTTCTATTTTTCTAAGTGTCAAAATTCTATAGAAATTTTGACATAGTTTCCCCTAAAAATGAAGGTTTACCATGTTTTCAAAACATGTGTTCATTTTCTTTTAAAATCATCACAAACAATCATCAACTTATTCAACACTTACCGAGTGTCAAAATCAAGTAAATTACACTACATCATGAACTTGAAGTTTTTGTAAAAACTTGTAGTAACTTACCATGTTATTTAGTAGGTTCAATTACCCTTAAAAACATATTTATTTGTTTCTAAATCACATTCTTGAAAGATTTAGTTATTTACAACTTGTAAGATGATTTTTCTAAAAATATTTCTTTTGTATTTTTCTTGTTACAAACATGTTTCTAGTCTTGTTTAAACACTAAAAATATGATTGGTTTACTTAGAAACCATTACTTTGTAAATCTTGTAAATAAACTTGGTTTCTTGGGAAAATTATTTTTGGTAATCATCTATTTACAAGATTTGTATTTTGTTTAAATCATCTTTACATATGAAAATCACTTTCATCATTCAAGTTCATGAAGACATAAGGTATGATGATCTTGGTCTTTCACAAGATCACCACCTTAACTTACTAGATCATGTGTTTAATCACAATCTAGTAGGTTTCTTATGATGTCTAATATCACTAACACAAATCATCATTCATCAAGAAGAAAATCATCATCATTCACATGTATTCTTATGTATTTAAGCTTATGTTAAAGTATCATGATCATGTTCTTTTATGTTCTTCAAGATTAACAACGTATATCATCTTTTAACCATCAAAATATGAAGGAACAACAAGTTATAAGAAGCTTACAACTAGCACAAGGGCTAGGGAAGAACACAAGAAGTTGAAGATGACAAATGTGGAGGATAAAAGCTAATGGGAGTGGTCCTTCAAGATCCACAAGCTTCCAACTTCCTTAATCACCTTCTTACACCTTAGGATGAGCTTGGAATTGGATGGAATTAGTTGAAGATGGTGGTGGTGTTTGGGTGGGTTTCGGCCGTGAGCCAAGGAGAGGGAGAGAAGAAGGTTGATGGTGTGAAGTGGGTGATGATAATGAGAGTTCTTATAGCCATCTAATAGTTTTATCCTTTGTGTAATATGTTCTTAATAGTACATGCATATCCAAGATCACAATCTTCATAAATCTTATAAGATTAAGTAGAATCTAGCAAGATCTCACAAGATCAAGAGTGGAGCCACTAAGGTGGCTGTCCACCACATAGGGGGGGGGGGGTAAAGTGTAAGTTTAAATCACTAATTTCATAAATAAGTTAAATTTTAAATGTCTTGATTAGGCATTTAATGTGTTAGTATGTTATAAGAGGTGTTTTGGTGTTGGGGGATCATAACTAGCTCCGAAACATTTAAACAATGTTTCTAGTAATATTTTGGTGTTTCGGGTAGTGTCCGGTTGTTCGGTTAGATACCGGTTCGTTAAAGTGTCAAACTATTCCGTTTAGTGATCTTTAAGTACCCCTTTGTGACACTTTCAATTCCCGACACTTAGGAAAGCATTCAGGACCATTTAGTCACATTTTTACATGTTACAAACTTGTCACAATGCTGAATTTTGCTAAAATGTATGAAATTCAGCATTTAAAGTGTGTTTCGGGTGCTTTTCAGTGCGTATTTTAGCTTCCGGAAAGTCTATATGTTAACCCTTGTATCAATTCTTGGGTTTTAATTTATTTTAGACGTTGGGCCTACTCCTAGGCCCAAATTCTATTGTCTGACTGCTTTCTACAGAATTGTTGACATAATGTGTCTTACCGGTGAGTTTACTAGTATTTCTGACGTGACGCTATCATTAATGCATAAAGCAATATTTGTAGTATAAAACGTGCATGAATTCACATGTATAGCATGTAATCAGACAATGTTAACATTTAAGCACATAATTGCAGTTATTAAGTATTAATTAAATTGTACGGAAATTATCGGTTTTGTGCCAGTTGTCACAACCAGTGTCAATCATTTCGGATAGAGACGGACGATTTGACTCCAGGTTTTGGCGATCTCTCCAAAAATCACTGGGTTCTCGTTTGGATATTAGTACTAAATATAATCCTTAAACGGATGGTTAGAGCGAGAGGACCATTCAGACGTTAGAGGATATGTTGAGAGCGTGTGCGATAGATTTCAGTGGAAGTTGGGATACTCATTTGCCTTTGGCAGAGTTTTCTTACAACAATAGTTACCACGCTAGCATTAAGGCCGCTCCGTTTGAAGCCCTGTATGGAAGGAAGTGTCGATCACCACTCTGTTGAGCTGAAGTCGGTGAAAAGCATTTGACCGGACCTGAGCTTATCCAGGAGACCACGGACAAATTCGTCCAGATTAAGAATAGGTTGAAGGCTGCCGCGGATCGATAGAAGAGTTATGCAGATAACCGAAGGAAACCGCTGGAGTTTCAGGTCGGTGATAGAGTCATGTTGAAGGTATCGCCATGGAAGGGAGTTGTGAGGTTTGGGAAAGGGGGAAAGCTGAGCCCGCGTTATATAGGTCCTTTTGAAATCGCATCTCGAATTAGACCAGTCGCGTATAGGCTCAAGCTGCCACATGAACTGAGTGGAGTTCATGATGTATTTCATGTCTCCAACCTGAAAAAGTGTATGTCTGACGAGACACTAATTATACCCCCTGGAGAGGTTCGAGTGGACGATAAACTGATGTTTATCAAAGAACCAGTGGAGGTTTTGGATTGGAAAACCCAGAAACTCAGGAGGAGTAGGATTAAGTTGGTCAAGGTCCGCTGGGATTCTAAGCGTGGACCCGAGTTCACCTGGGAGCGACAGGACCAAATATAACAGAAATATCCTCACCTCTTCCCCCCCCGAGTACGAAAGTGAAACCTGTGAAGTAGAATTTCAGGGACTAAATTCCCTAAACAGGGGGAGACTGTGACACCCGGCTTTTCAGGCCGTACCGTACGATAGTAATATGTGTAGTGAATATGTAAAAAGGCTGTTTGTGACTGATTGTGATATTTATGTATGATATGTTGTGTTGGTAAATTCAAACGTTTATAAAAATTATGTTGGCAACGATAAAACAAACGCTTATCGCGTAACGATTAAAATGCGAAACGAACGTCGGTGACCACCTGATCAATGTTAAAATCCTAAAAATAGTCTGTTATGATTAGAATAGTAATTTTAATCATATCCGTGAGGAAAAATAAATTAAAACGCTAAGAAACTCTATTTTTCGAGTTTGAGCGCGTACCGCGTGACACTGCGCGTATTAGACAAAATACTGTCAACGCAGCCAGTCAAGGCAACTGGTAATTATTTCAGTAATAATTTTTAAGAGATTATTTTTATAGAATGATAAAAATAAATTAAAATGCACTAAAATGGGATTAAAACACTAGATAAAATACCCAGTATTCAGTAAAATAACTGTTTTTAACCTAATTTATATATATCATATGTATGTATATATAATGGTGTGTGTGAGAGGGATATGTGGCGGCACATACGGCTGCCAAAACTCCCTTGATTCTTGCAATAGGACACATGTAACACTTAGAGAATGTAGAGTAATGATTAAGCATACACAAGCTTCCATAAACTTCAACTTTCAAGAAAACCCATTTCAAAATCACTCTCTCTCTCTTCCTCTTGAACACTCACGGCCGAACACCCCCTTACACACACCCATTCAAGATTTTCAAACTATTTCATGAAGATTCAAAGGCATTACAAGGTGATTTCAAGCTTGTAAGGAGGTTTGGAGGTGATTTCAAGTAGATTCAAGCAAGAACAAGGCCTTATATCATCATCTTTTTCAAAAAAACCCACTAAGAAATCTTGAAGGTATAAACTTATTTTCAAAACCACTTTCTTGATTTTTAATAATGATAGAGATGATTGAAGGTTTCTCTTGAACTTGGAATTAATCACAAACTTGAAACTAACAATGAATGAGATTTTAAACAAAATAAAAATGGGTGTATGCATGTATGTATATATGGCCGAATGTGTGTGTATGTATGTGAATAAGTTGTATTTTGATTTTTGATGAAAGATTTCTTGATTTATTTTATTCCTTGAAAAGTATGATGCATGAAGGAACTTTTAAGTGTCATAAAAGAATGTTCTAAAGTGATTAGAGATTTGAAAGTGATATATTGAAAATTAAATTTTTGGAAGTATGTGTGTGTATATATTTCGTATATGTGTATGTATATATGTATGCATGCATGTAAAAGTTGTTATACAATCTTAAATGTAAAAGATCTAAGCATGAATAAATAAGAATGTTGTGAATGATCATGGTGATATGTGTAATATTTGTAAGAACATGATGTTAGTGAATTTTAAAGCATGATTAGATCATAAGTGATGGTAATGATGTTGTGTGAGTGCATTAGATACTCATATGTGAACTTACATGATGATGTGAAGACATGAAATAATCATATGAGTATGATTTAATACAAATCAATATTAATCAGATTATAAACACTAAAATAAAGTTATTTTAAAGTGTTTAAGTGACATATAACATTGTCATGATGTTTACTAGTCTTGCATGTTGTACTTGGTGCTTTAGTAGTTGTAAAATACGTGAAATCGCATGATTTATGTGACTTACACAAAAAATGCACTAATCTGATTATAACCACTATTTTAATCAGTAAATAACATGTATTGTGTTAAAATATCAAGTCGTTTCAATTGGGGATGATTATAGTAATGTTTAACGCAAAACTATGCGTTAAAACGGTTAAAAATCGGCTTTTCGAATGATTTTTATAAAACTGATTTAGATCAGTAAGTAAACTGATATTTTTAGTTTAAAAACAAGTATTTTAAATAATTTTAAGTTTACTTGCTGTTTGGTTGGTCATACGTGACTTCCGACGCCCGAAAATGTTATCGAATCGCTAAAATACGCATTTTTCAATGAACCCTAGTATGGGTAATTTTTGGGTGAACCTTATGTGTTAAGATGTGTTATGTGATTTAAACATGTGAATGTGAAAAGATGTTAAGTTTTAACATGATATTGGGAAATTTATCTTATGCTTATATACTTGTGCGTTTTGTGCGGTAGAAACGGCAAAAATCGCGTTAAATGTGTAACTTGTTTGTCGAGCATGAAAATTGGTAAGTATAAGATAATTTATGTATATTTGCCTTAAAAATGACAAATATGAGTTAATGAAATTACGCGTGATTCGATAATGATTCATGTGAACGTTTATGTATATATATTACGACGCGCAAATCGTAGATATATTACGTATAAACTGGAGTGTTAATGGATTTACATGATAACGGTCACCAATAAAATCGTTCAAATCGCGAAATCTTAAATATATATACATATATATATATATATATATTAACGTGCCAACATAATAAAAAACGAGAACTTTTCAAGAAAATCTCAAAGTTATGTGACAATTCTAAGAAATGGAGAAACTTAGGATTTTTGTGATATTTAATTGATTTAAAAATCGGTCATATATATATAATAGGACGTGTAGAAATCAATCTCTGGGATTGCGCTATTTAAAATACGCACCCAAAGGTGAGTGTCACTAAACCCCTCTTTTACTGCTTTGTATATGTTTTGGGGGTAGAACACGTCAAAAAGGGTTTAATAATGTTTTTGGATTAAAACATACCTTTTAATATATATTATATATTTTCGTTGAAAATATATGGAGTTTGATAAATCATACGTTTCGAGATAAAACGTTTTTGATGAAAATATGTTTGGAGGAGAAACTGGGATGGTACGGTGTTTCCGAGGAGAAACCGACCGTGAAGTTGGAACGAATGCTGCCTGGTCTCAAGAGAGTAAATAACAACATCGGCTTACATTTTGGTGGGGATTTCAGGGGATTCGTACAACTTCGTATATTAAATTTGTCATATTAGTAGGATATATATATTGTACGTGAGGCAGACATCATATATGGTCTCAATATGGACCCTGCGCCAATGATGTTGTTTAATCGATTAAGTAATGTACGCGAGGAATTGTTGGTAGATCTATCAGGTTGACAACCCCATCGTGACCGGTCGCCTGATGTCTGTCACACCCCGACCACGTAAAACAACAAACCGTGGCGGAAACGTCGGGGAGTGTTGTAACAGAATTATTGTTTCAAACCATGGATACAAAGAGTTTCGTTTTATTAAATATTAAACATTGTCTTAAAGTTAAACAAGCAAGTCAAACATAGTCTATCATCGTTATTAAATCACTAAGGCCTCGTCCAGTCCTAAGTGAGCATGCATCCTATTCGCAATCAACATTAAGCAACATCACCTGAAACATATGTAAAAACAAAGTCAGCAAAGAAATGCTGGCGAGCACATAGTTTTTGTGTGAGTGTCAGATTCATGACTCGTTGAAATATCTCGTACAACTTCGTTAATCGATATTTGAAACCTTGTTTTGTAAAATGTTTGTATTGTAAAATGAATAACCAAGTCAAAACAGATTGGTTATAGTTTATAAACCTCGATGCCATGAATCTTAACGCAAAACATTTGTTTATGTAAACCAAATCATAAATCGTTCTCGTAATAAAACTCGTATGGTTTATATAGTTTCGTAAACATCGTTGTGTGACATCGTTTAACTCGTTCTCATTATAGATCATCGTTCATTTGTTTAAATCGTTCATAATCGTTCAATCGTTCAAAATCGTACAATCGTTTAATATCGTTCTCGTTCCAATCATTCTCGTTTTAATTGTGAAAACTACTTTTGGTCATCTCGCTAATAACATTCAAACCTTCGTGACTCGTTCATCGTTCAACTCGTTCAACTCGTATTAACAAACCACCAAAGGGTAAGTTAACAATCATCAGCTTCAGTCGTTACCCACATAACCCACACATAACCATGGGTGCAGTCTGATAACGGGATTTGTCGGATCCTGTGGTACCATAACCTAATACTGGTCGGTTAGGCCAAAATTAATGAATGTCATTCGTTATGTAACTACAACCAACAAGTTCGTTCACATTGTCAAAATCATTATTAGTTTAGTATAAACCATCTTAATTGTTTGAAACCATCGTTGAAATATCGAAATCGTTTTGATACATATGAATCACCCCAAAACAATCGAAAACAGTAAAAGAGGGGATCTATGTACTCACCTTTGGGTGCGTTTTTATATGTTAACACAATCCCTCAAATTTTTTATTCGTCCTAAATTAAATAAGAATGATTTAATAATCAAAAACCCACAAAAATACCGAAGTTTCTCCGGTACTTAGAATTTTCACATAACCTTGAGGTTTTTTCTCAAAACGTTATTATTTTTTATTATATTAGCGTATTTATATATATGGGTTAGCATAGTACACATAATCTTGTGAACACTAACACATCATCATACACATATTGTAAAACACATAGAATTTACTCATGAACAACCCATTCTAGTGTATGTCGAAAAACACTTATTTTAGCGATTCGGTGACATTTTTGGGCGTCGGAAGTCGTGTATGACCAACCAAACACCAAGTAAACTTAATATAGGTTAAAATACTTATTTTTATATCCAAAAATATCAGTTTACTTACTGATCTAAAACAGTTTTATAAAAATCCTCCGAAAAGCCGATTTTTAACCGTTTTACCGCATAGTTTTGCATCAAACGTTACCCGAACCATCCCAAATCAAAACGACTTGAAATTTTAACATAACCCATGTTATTTACTGAATAAAATAATGGTTATACTCATGATAATGCAGGTCTTACATAAAGCACATAAGTCATGCAAATTTCACATAATTTACCACTTTTTAAGCTATATGTACAACATGCAAAGCTATCAAACCTATGTCAAAGTTTCATGGCATTATAATATACCAAATAATGTCATTTTTAGTGTTTCTAAACTGTTCAAAAATATTTTTGTCATACAACCATTTTTTTTTATCACTTCTTGAGTTTTAAATCAACATGCATTCTCATGTACAAGTGCCTAAAGCACACTATCATAGCATCATCTTTTTCTATGAGTTTAGATGCATCAAATATGTGATATATTCAAGTTTATTTGCTGATGTAATTTACATTTAACATATCATGCATAGATCATTAAACCCTTGCATTTTAACTATCATTCAAGAACAAGCAACAACATAAACAAGTACTTATCAAGAGATCAAACTTCAAAATCTCATACACCCATACATATGTACGGTTACATATACATGCATATACATCACCATTTTTAATTTGTATCAAGACCCATTTCATTTTAGATTTCAAGTTTGTGAATATTCCAAGATTCAAGAGAAACTTCAATCATTAAGAACAACCAAGAATCAAAAGTATGATTTAAACATAAAGTTATACCTTCAAGATTCAAGTAAGTTGTTGGATGAGATTTTGATGATAGGAAGCTTGAAATCACTTGAATGCACCTTGGAAACACCTTTGGATCTTCACAACCACTTGAAATATGCTTGGAATGGAGTTGAATCTTGATGAACTAAGTTTGAAGATATGAAGATGGAGAGAGAGAGAGAGAGAGGGTGGACGGTTGGGAGAGAGGAAGGAGATTGCTTGAGTGAAGTGTATCTTTTGTGATCTTTGAAAGATTAGAAAAGATATAGAAGATATAGAAGATGTCATGCATTAACAAGTGGCCAAACTAGATCAAATAGGATTTTGAAAGATCTTGCAAATATATTTGGTGGGGCCACCTATAGTGACCGTAAATTGAGAGGGGGGAGGGGGTCCAAGTGTAATTTGAATGGTAAAATAGATAAAAAGAGGTGTTTAACTGGATACCGGGTATTTTATCTAGCGTTTAAATCCCGGTTTATGGCGTTCTAAATTATTTTTATTATTCTATAAAAATAAACTTGCCAAAATATTACTGAAATAAATTTCAGTTGCCAAGACTGGCTGCGTTGTCTGCGTTTTACAGTATAAGCACTGTGTTGCGCAGTAACACGCGGTACGCGCTTAAACTTGAAAAATAACGTTTTTAAGCGTTTTAATTTAACTTTCAACACGGACCTGATTAAAATAAAATTTTAATCATAACAGAATATTTTTGGGATTTAAATGTAATCCGGGCGGTCACCAACGTTCGTTTCGCAGTTTTGTCGCAATTAGTTCTTTAGTTCAAATAAACATGTTTTTGTCATACCGAATCCTTCGAAACTTATTTCTAAGTTATGTAAAGGATATTTAGGGTATGTTTGGGTTACATCATAGTTCCGGAGTGTACGTCGCGTTAAACTGATTGTGTTTATGCACCGGTTTGCGTATAACCTTCCAGAAAGTGATTTAAAGCTTGAAATCGGAATCGAATCAAATTGTAATCAACATTGTTTTATTGTAAAACTTGTGAAAAAAAATATTATTTAGAGGAAACTTGTGAAAACAAATGCCGATATTTCGTCTTCATCTGGTCCTCACGTTCCCAAGTAAACTCGGGCCCATGTTTGGATTCCCAACGAACTTTGACCAATCGAATCTGTTTGTTCTTCAACTGTTTGAAAGCACGGTCCACTATCTCCACAGGTTTCTCAACAAAGTGCATTGTTTCATCGATTTGAATCTCGTCGAGAGGAATGTGAAGATCAGCATCAGCTAAACACTTTCGCAAATTGGACACGTGAAAAGTCGGGTGAATATTTCCAAGCTCTGGAGGTAGCTCTAGTCGATAGGCAACCTTTCCAATTCTTTCAACAATATTAAATGGTCCAACATATCGTGGTGCAAGATTTCCTTTCTTTCCAAATCTCACCACTCCCTTCCAAGGTGACACCTTGAGTAGGACACGGTCTCCGATTTGAAATTCTAAGGGCTTGCGTCGCATATCCGCATAACTCTTTTGACGGTTTCTAGCTGTCACAAGATTATCGCGGATTTTCTTGATTTTGTCTGTTTTTTCAAGAATGAGCTCAGGTCCAGTAAGCTGAGCTTCACCGATATCATTCCAACAGACAGGTGAACGACATTTTCGACCGTAGAGAGCTTCGAATGGTGCCATATTAATACTAGCATGATAACTGTTGTTGTAAGAGAACTCGATCAGTGGAAGATGAGAATCCCAATTACCACCAAAGTCTATCACGCATGCTCTAAGCATATCCTCCAAAGTTTGAATCGTTCTCTCAGATTGTCCATCTGTTTGGGGATGATAAGCAGTGCTTAGATTCAGTTGTGTTCCCAAAGCAGATTGCATGGTTTTCCAAAAATGAGACGAAAATCGAGCATCACGATCAGAAATGATATCCAAAGGAACACCATGTCGAGATACAATCTCATCAACGTAAATCTTTGCAAGTTTATCAGCAGATAGATCCTCGCGAATTGGTATAAAATGAGCTGATTTCGTTAATCGATCGATAACAACCCAAATAGCATCGTGACCTTTAGATGTACGCGGTAACTTAGTGATGAGATCCATTGCAATGTTCTCCCACTTCCAAACCGGTATCTCTAGTTGTACAAGCAAACCAGAAGGTCGTTGATGTTCAGCCTTGACTTTGAGACAAGTTAGGCATTTCGATACATACAAGGCAACATCCTTCTTCATACCAGGCCACCAGAACTGAGTACGAAGATCCTTGTACATTTTATCAGCACCAGGATGGATAGAATATCGAGACTTGTGAGATTCGTCCATTACCAAGGTGCGAAGATCATCTTGTTTTGGAATCCACAATCGATCCTTGAAATATAGCAACCCAACGTCCTTCGTTTCGAGTTTAAGTTCGAGTTGAAGCGGTAGCTCATATTTCAATAAGTCTTTGATCACACAAGATCGTTGAGCTTGAAGAACACGAGATTGAATATCAGATAGAGTTCGAACAGAATGAAGCTTGACTTGTTCCTTTCGACTAAGCGCATCGGCTACGACATTCGCCTTACCAGGATGGTAGTGGATCTCGTAATCATAATCGTTTAAGAGTTCAACCCAACGTTGTTGCCTCATGTTCAGCTCCTTCTGATTGAGAATATGCTGGAGACTTTTGTGGTCTGTGAAAACCACACACTTTGTTCCATAGAGGTAGTGTCTCCAGATTTTAAGTGCGAAAACCACAGCTCCTAATTCAAGATCATGATTCGTATAGTTCTTCTCGTGAATTTTCAGCCGTCTAGACGCATAAGCTATGACTTTACCTCATTGCATAAGAACGCAACCAAGTCCTAGATTCGACGCGTCACAATAGACAACAAAATCATCGTTTCCCTTAGGTAGAGATAAAACAGGAGCATCACAGAGCTTCCGTTTCAGCGTTTGGAACGCTTCTTCTTGCTTAGGTCCCCACTCAAAAGGCTTATTCTTCTGAGTCAAAGCAGTGAGTGGAATCGCGATCTTTGAGAAATTAGAAATGAATCAACGATAATAACCAGCAAGACCAAGAAATGATCGAATCTCTGTAGGTGTTGTCGGTGTATTCCAATCCTTAATAGCTGCTATTTTGAAAGGATCCACATGGATACCCTGCTCATTGACAATATGACCCAAGAACTGAACTTCTCTAAGCCAAAATTCACACTTGGAGAATTTAGCAAAAAAGTTGTTCCTTCTTCAGGAGTTCCAATGTCAAACGAAGGTGTTGCTCATGGTCGGCTCGAGACTTTGAATAAATGAGAATATCGTCGATGAACACAATGATGAACTTATCTAAATAAGGTTTACAAACCCTATTCATTAAGTCCATGAAGATAGCTGAGGCATTTGTCAAACCAAAAGGCATGACAGTGAACTCGTAGTGCCCATATCTCGTACGGAATGCAGTTTTGGGAATATCTTCTTCGAGTACACGAAGTTGATGATACCCAGATCGCAGATCGATCCTGGAAAAGAATGAAGCACCTTGCAGCTAGTCGAAGAGATCATCAATTCTTGGTAGGGGATATCGATTCTTGATGGAAAGCTTATTAAGCTCACGATAATCGATACACATCCGAAAAGATCCATCTTTCTTTTTCACAAAGAGGACAGGAGCTCCCCAAGGAGAAAAGCTCGGACGGATGAATCCTTTATCAGACAACTCTTGAAGCTGTTTCGATAACTCTTGCATTTTCGACGGTGCAAGACGATTAGGTGCTTTCGCAATCGGGTTGGCATTGGGCACAAGGTCAATATGAAACTCGACTTGACGAACTGGAGGCAAACCAGGCAGTTCATCGGGAAACACCTCTGGATAATCCCGAACAATCGGAATATCCTGAATACTCTTGCTCTTGCCTTTCTCCTCGGTGACATGTGCCAGGAAAGCAACATATCCTTTTCGCAAATATCTTTGGGCCTTTGTACACGACATAAGCTTCAAACCTCCAGATGATTTCTCGCCATGAACTTCCAGAACATCGCCAGACGGAAGAGGAATACGAACAATCTTATCGAAACAAACCACCTCAGCATGATGTTTAGTTAACCAATCCATCCCCACGATAATATCGAAACTCCCAAGTTGCATCGGTGTGAGGTCAATGGGAAAAAGATGGTTATCAAGGTTTAACTGACAATCACGAATAACAGAATCGAGAACAAGAGGTTTACCAGTAGAAACTCCGACCGATAAAGGTTTCCTCAGTTTAGTTCTAGGTATCGCAAGCAAAGGCTCAAAAGATAATGAAACAAAACTTCCATCGGCACCAGAATAAAAAAGAATAGATGCAGGTCGATTGTTAACGAGAAACGTACCATTAACCACCTCGTTGTCAGCCCTCGCTTCGTTAGCATTCAGATTGTACGCTCGTCCACGAGCGGGATTCACATTTGCATTGGCATTCACATTCACATTCGGATTCGCATTAGCATTCGCGTTTGCATTCACTAGCCTCGGACAGTTGTTGCGGAAGTGACCAAACTCTCCACAATTGAAACATGAACCCGGTGGGAATCTAGCAGCATTCCCCTGAACTGGAGCTTGATTCTGAACAATCTGATTCTGACCCAAACGACAGACGTTGGCCAGATGCCCAAGCTTACCACACGTTGTGCATTGCCTACAAGCTTGTTGTGCAACATGATGACCGTTGCAGCGAGCACAATGAGGTGCGGTACCAGCATACGCTTTCTTCGCAGGAGGTTGAGCTAGTGGGTTCTGAGCAGTAACTGCAAAGTTCTGAGCACCCTTTCGCTTTCTCGACTTCTTCGACGACTCACCTTTCTTACCCTTACCCTTTTCCTTGACAGATTCGGTCGACTTCTTCTTATCACCCTTGCAGGTAAGTTTACCCTTCCTGACTTGCGACTCAGTCAGGGTAGCAGATAACTCGATCGCTTGACGAACAGTAGTTGGATTAACGCCAGTCACAGTATCCTGTATGGAATCGGGTAAACCATCGATATACCTCTCTATCGCTTTCTCCAACGGGGTAACCATAGTAGGACACAAAAGACTGAGTTCCTCAAATCGATCCGTATACGCACGGTGTTCTCCCCCATCTTGTCTTAGATCGTCAAACTCTCATTCCAAAGCTCGAATTTCATGACGGGGACAAAACTCTCTCATCATGAGAGCTCGAAGCTCTTCCCATGTTTGTGCCAATGCCACTTCAGCAACCCTATCGCGCATCACTCCGTTCCACCATGTAAGAGCACGCTTCTCAAACACACTTGATGCAAATTCAACCTTACGCCCATTCGGACATTGTACATGTCTGAATGGGCTCTCGATACTTTCAAACCATTGGAGGAGCGCAGTTGCTCCTTGCGACCCAGAAAACTTCAACGGCTTAGCGGAATTGAAACTCTTGAAATTACATTGTGCATTGTTATTATTGTTGTTGTATAGCTCGTGGATTTGGGTCACAACGCCTGGAAGCACAGCAACCATTTGCTGAGAGACACGGGCTGCGACTTCTTCAGCAATAAAAGATTGTGCATCATGTCGAGGAGGCATTGTCTAACAAGGAAATTTGAGAAACGAGTGAGGTCGACAATTAGGAAAAACAAAAGAGGTATTGAAAATATCGACGAAACATAAGGAAGGCGATCATTTGTTCGTTACCTCGAACAAACAAATGACACGCAGTGACTAATCAAAGTAATGAATCAGAATAATGTATCGCGAAGACATGCTCGCTTATAAGTGAGCACTCACCCCAAGAGTTCCCAGGTAAGAGTGACTGGTCTGTTTATGTGGATTTGTACGAACACTCTAGCCTTAGACAGAAAACTCAGGGTACAGGCATTCACTCTTCCAGTTTGCACGTGTTCACATTATTTAGACCCAAACTTTGACGAGATTTTGAAAACTCAGAAGGCACTAAGCCAAAAATGAGTCAAACTGGAAGGGTTCAAAAGCTTACAACAGAGGGTTCAAAACCTAGTAATCAATCATCCTAGAACGGATGATTAATTTTCGAAGCAGATTCAGATTTTGTTATGAAAAGCTAAACGCAAATCAACTTGCGTTGGGGTCTTAGTAAGTTATAGTCTAGGCCAAAAAATTACTAATAACCTAATTCCCTATAACCATTGGCTCTGATACCAACTTCTTCTGTCACACCCCGACCACGTAAAATAACAAACCTTGGCGGAAACGTAGGGGAGTGTTGTAACAGAATTATTGTTTCAAACCATGGATACAAAGAGTTTCGTTTTATTAAATATTAAACATTGTCTTAAAGTTAAACAAGCAAGTCAAACATAGTCTATCATCGTTATTAACTCACTAAGGCCTCGTCCAGTCCTAAGTGAGCATGCATCCTATTCGCAATCAACATTAAGCAACATCACCTGAAATATATGTAAAAACAAAGTCAACAAAGAAATGATGGCGAGTACATAGTTTTTCTGTGAGTGTCAGATTCATGGCTCGTTGAAATATCTCGTACAACTTCGTTAATCGATATTTGAAACCTTATTTTGTAAAATGTTTGTATTGTAAAATGAATAACCAAGTCAAAACAGATTGGTTATAATTTATAAACCTCGATGCCATGAATCTTAACCCAAAACATTTGTTTATGTAAACCAAATCATAAATCATTCTCGTAATAAAACTCGTATGATTTATATAGTTTCGTAAACATCGTTGTGTGACATCGTTTAACTCGTTCTCGTTATAGATCATCGTTCATTTGTTTAAATCGTTCATAATGGTTCAATCGTTCAAAATCGTACAATCGTTTAATATCATTCTCGTTCCAATCGTTCTCGTTTTAATTGTGAAAACTACTTTTGGTTGTCTCGCTAATAACATTCAAACCTTCGTGACTCGTTCATCGTTCAACTCGTATTAACAAACCAGCAAAGGGTAAGTTAACAATCATCAGGTTCAGTCGTTACCCACATAACCCACACATAACCATGGGTGCAGTCTGATAACGGGATTTGTCGGATCCTATGGTACCATAACCTAATACTGGTCGGTTCGGCCAAAATTAATGAATGTCATTCGTTATGTAACTACAACCAACAAGTTCGTTCACATTTTCGAAGTCGTTATTAGTTTAGTATAAACCATCTTAATCGTTTTGAAACCATCGTTGAAATATCGAAATCATTTTGATACATATGAATCACCCCAAAACAATCGAAAACAGTAAAAGGGGGGATTTATGTACTCACCTTTGGGTGCGTTTTTATATGTTAACACAATCCCTCAAATTGTTTATTCGTCCTAAATTAAATAAGAATGATTTAATAATCAAAAACCCACAAAAATACCAAAGTTTCTCCGATACTTAGAATTTTCACATAACCTTGAGGTTTTTCTCAAAACGTTATTATTTTTTATTATATTAGTGTATTTATATATATATGGGTTAGCGTAGTACACATAATCTTGTCAACACTAACACATCATCATACACATATTGTAAAACACATAGAATTTACTCATGAACAACCCATTCTAGTGTATGTCGAAAAACACTTATTTTAGCGATTCAGTGACAGTTTTGGGCGTCGGAAGTCACATATGACCAACCAAACACCAAGTAAACTTAATATTGGTTAAAATACTTATTTTTATATCCAAAAATATCAGTTTAGTTACTGATCTAAAACAGTTTTATAAAAATCCTCCGAAAAGCCGATTTTTAACCGTTTTACCGCATAGTTTTGCATCAAACGTTACCCGAACCATCCCAAATCGAAAAAACTTGAAATTTTAACATAACCCATGTTATTTACTGAATAAAATAATGGTTATACTCATGATAGTGTAGGTCTTACATAAAGCACATAAGTCATGCAAATTTCACATAATTTACCACTTTTTAAGCTATATGTACAACATGCAAAGCTATAAAACCTATGTCAAAGTTTCATGGCATTATAATATACCAAATAATGTCATTTTTAGTGTTTCTAACCTGTTCAAAAATATTTTTGTCATACAACCATTTTTTTATCACTTCTTGAGTTTTAAATCAACATGCATTCTCATGTACAAGTGCCTAAAGCACACTATCATAGCATCATCTTTTTCTATGAGTTTAGATGCATCAAATATGTGATATATTCAAGTTTATTTGCTGATGTAATTTACATTTAGCATATCATGCATAGATCATTAAACCCTTGCATTTTAACTATCATTCAAGAACAAGCAACAACATAAATAAGTACTTATCAAGAGATCAAACTTCAAAATCTCATACACCCATACATATGTACGGTTACATATACATACATATACATCACCATTTTTAATTTGTATCAAGACTCATTTCATTTTAGATTTCAAGTTTGTGAATATTCCAAGATTCAAGAGAAACTTCAATCATCAAGAACAACCAAGAATCAAAAGTATGATTTAAACATAAAGTTATACCTTCAAGATTCAAGTAAGTTGTTGGATGAGATTTTGATGATAGGAAGCTTGAAATCACTTGAATGCACCTTGGAAACACCTTTGGATCTTCACAACCACTTAAAATATGCTTGGAATGGAGTTGAATCTTGATGAACTAAGTTTGAAGATATGAAGATGGAGAGAGAGAGAGAGAGGGTGGACGGTTGGGAGAGAGGAGAGAGAGGAAGAAGACTGCTTGAGTGAAGTGTATCTTTTGTGATCTTTAAAAGATTAGAAAAGATATAGAAGATATAGAAGATGTCATGCATTAACAAGTGGCCAAACTAGATCAAATAGGATTTTGAAAGATCTTGCAAATATATTTGGTGGGACCACCTATAGTGACCGTAAATTGAGAGGGGGGAGGGGGTCCAAGTGTAATTTGAATGGTAAAATAGATAAAAACAGGTGTTTAACTGGATACCGGGTATTTTATCTAGCGTTTAAATCCCGGTTTATGGCGTTCTAAATTATTTTTATTATTCTATAAAAATAAACTCGCCAAAATATTACTGAAATAAATTTCAGTTGCCAAGACTGGCTGCGTTGTCTGCGTTTTACAGCATAAGCACTATGTTGCGCAGTAACACGCGGTACGCGATTAAACTTGAAAAATAACGTTTTTAAGCGTTTTAATTTATCTTTCAACACGGACCAGATTAAAATAAAATTTTAATCATAACAGAATATTTTTGGGATTTAAATATAATCCGGGCGGTCACCAACGTTCGTTTCGCAGTTTTGTCGCAATTAGTTCTTTAGTTCAAATAAATATGTTTTTGTCATACCGAATCCTTCGAAACTTATTTCTAATTTATGTAAAGGATATTTAGGGTATGTTTGGCTTACATCACAGTTCCGGAGTGTACGTCGCGTTAAACTGATTGCGTTTATGCACCGGTTTGCGTATAACCTTCCAGAAAGTGATTTAAAGCTTGAAATCGGAATCGAATCAAATTGTAAAATTATCAAACACAAATACACACATAATAGCATCAAAACATATTGTTTTATTGATAATCAACGTTGTTTTACATTATACGATGATTACAGAACACAATTGTCACAGTGTCAAGTCAAACGACTAATTTAGATTCTGGTTATTGTCTAGCATTGATTATCCCTGCATGGTAAATATATAGTTAGTATTGTCTAGCTAACATACGAGTCTGAACATTGATGCTATGAATTTAATATACAAAACTTGGGAAAATGCCGTAATGTCGGGTTTTTAAACTTACGACGGATGACCCATGGAGTTTTATTAAGGAAGTAAATGGACTTTCTAAAAATTATATGGATGTTTTAAAATAAACACATAATTGGAAAGTTTTCCTTTGGATCAAATTGATAGATTTGAATATGTGAACTCACCTTCCTTTGTTGACACTTGATTTTAAACGTGTTCTACAGGTACTTGAGTTCGGCTTTGGGAATCATGGCGTATCTTTTGTTTGATGATGCATGTTGTGTTATTTGAAAATGTTGGACAAACTTTTAAACTTTCTGGGACGTATGTAATAAGATCCGCGATGATCAAAGACAACTTAACTATGTAGTTGTGTCGTGTCTTAAAACGTAATGTTTAATAACTTATGTTTAAAATAAATCAATATGTCCAACAATTAAATGCATCGTTCAACAAGATATAAATGGGCACCAACTTCCGTCACCACTACGTTTAATATTCCGCTGCGACTTTTTGGGGTGTGACAGGATCCGACTATGACCCGACTATATAACCAGTTTTCTAAAGCCCCATCTTCCTTTCACATTTAAGAACCCTAATTACTTTTTATGTCGCTTCATTTCCTCTGGCCTTTCTCTTCCCACCGTTTCGTTTGAAACCCTAAATCATGTACCGTCGAGTAGTTGAACAACAGAATATTGATGTAAGATCTATTTTCTCATTCAGAAATTTTATTTGGTTTTATCTATTTGATTCACGTGTAATCATTCCAGAAATCAAGAACCCTAAATCGAAATAACAGATTTAACAACCAGGTATATATCTTATCGCTCAAACCATTTTTCATCCTATATTCCTTTGATTATTTCGATTTAATCAATGTTCAATCTGTTTATCGTTCACTTATGTATAGATTAATGGACCGGAAAGGATGTTTCACTTCAACGAGCAGTTATTGGAGATCCGGATTTGCAAGATGGTCTCGCTAATGAAGCTACTTAAAAGATCATTAACCAACCGCTTCATTTTGCTATCGTAACAACTGCTAGGGTTCAATGTTACGACATGTTAGTCCTGATGTGCATCGTTTTCATGAAGTGCCGGTTTAAAGTTGGTTCGGGTAAGATTGGTTTTATGTTAGAATGGGTTGATAAAAAAAGTTTTATTGTTGGTTCAGGTCATAACCGGTTGATTAAAAAAGTTTTATTTTTGTTTGGATCAGAATGGGTCGATCAAAAAAGGTTATTTTGGTTTGGGTCAAAACGAGTCGCTTTGAAAAAAGTCATGTCATTTAGCTCTTAGAAGGTGCAAAAGTCTATCTCAATCATGTTCATCAATCACTATCATTTAATCACTTTAATGTTAATTTTAATCTAAATAATGACCATTTAGTCGGGGATATAATGTGTATATCTACGGGGGGTCTGGTACCAATGATTTTTAGTTCGACATATTTTTTATATGTTTATTTGTTTGGCATAGTGTTGCTTCTTTTCTTGGGGGTTTGGAATTAATAGGTGTAATATGAATTCATGATGTAGAATATCGACCGAAAGAACTGGATCAAGAAGGTAGAAAACACAGGAAAGGATCTGCTGAATGAGAGGAAAAGATAAAAAAGGAGGTTGGGTGCTAATTCTTCCTTCTGCACACATAATTTACTTTGGGGTGCTTTCTTTTTAATTGAATCTGGTTGTAGAGTAAGTGGTATAAAAATCAGCAAGCTTATAACAAAGCTGTGAGATTATATACAAAACTAAAAGAGCTGAGAGAGCTAATGTTATATTGTTTTTGTATTATCATAGTTATATAATAAAATGATATAGGAGGTTATATGCATTAAACGTACACACTTGTGGCAATTCTTGCCATGTTGACTGTTCAACGTATTTGAAGTGTTTTCTTTATAGTCAACCTTTTTGATGTATCGTTAGAGATTGAATATAACCTGAATCGACCAATTTATAAGTAAATGGATCAAGATGGCCACATCTATGAATACAAAAAGAAAAGAATTTAGCTGATTGTGATTATGGTTCTGTCTACAGGTTGTAAACCTAAACTTGCAAGGCCCGGAGGATTCCCGTTACCACCTACGCTTGGGATCGTGAAGGGAAGTCAGTTGCATGTGGTATTGGTTATGGATCTATACAAGTATTCTGTAGCGCCTTGACTATTCTTATTTGTTCATGGAAAAAATATATTATCAAGTATATATATCCTATTTATAGATTAGGTATACTTATTAATCAGAACTACGACGCATTGCTCTTTTAAAACTGTGATCTTCAAAACCATTCGTTGATTTAGGGTATATGATCATAGGGTGTGAATTTGTAGAAGCAGAGATCAATGTTCAGATGATTGGAAAAAGGTGGAATCGTTGTTACTGACATAAGGGGTGGAGATTAAGATGAAAAGAATACTAGTTTAGTTTAGGGTTTTCATCCTGGAGCGGCTGAAAATAGAAAAAGGGTGGGGAGAGTTGTGTAAAGGGGGTAATATAATTAGAACGGGATTGCGTAGAAGAAAGAAGATCGATAAAAGGGTATACTGTAACACCCCGTGTTTCGAAAGTCAAAGTTAAGATTGAAGTCAAAGGAAGAAAAGATTGCTAATTGCGATCTGTCACTCCTTTCTCAACTACTGTTTTGACTTCTTTGACTTGTAATCGAACCTATTATTTATATTGCTGTAGTTGTATTATGTGGAGTATCTATTAATAATCGAGGTTTAATCGCATATTAATCGCTAATCGACTTATCACTAATCGCTATCGCAATCACAACTCGAATTACGTGTTCTGGATATTGTTTTACGTGTGTGTGCTATTTATGTGTTACTTGTGCATGTTATGTTTATGTTGAGATGTTAATCGAAATCGCAATCGTAACTATATCGCATCGCAATCGAATCGCAAACGCCAAATGCAAGTTATTTATAGTGATTGTATGTTAGATATAGTAGTTAGGTTATTTGTGTAACTAATGGGTAATATTATCGCATCACTCGCTCGAATCGCAACGCAACGCTCAACACGCAAAACGAAACGACAAAACTCATCGCGCTGGACACCTGGATCGAGTGGCCAACCGATCGAGTGGCCATCCGATCGGATTGTCACCCGATTAAGTTGCCATCCGATCGGACTGCCATCCGATCGGTGACCTACTTCACACTTATGCACTTTCCACTTTGGGAAACCCTATAAATACCCTCCTGTCACATCATTTGTGATGTGACAGCTCCTTGTTCGACCATCCGCACTCAAGCACTCATTTCTCTGGATTTCTCGTGATTCTTGTAAGTTTTCAACCTAAATCTTGTACTTCTATGATCTATACGCACTTCTTCATCTTTTTCACCTTTGAATCTTAACTTTTAACCGTGAAATCACCTAATTTGGGGTGTTCTAGGGAGATGTCATCATGGAGTTCTTATGAACTTCAAGGTTTGGCTTCATTCCACCAAGAACAACTTAGATCTCAAGGATTTCCACATGAATAAACAATGTTTTCGCATAGATCTACACTTATTCATGGTTAAAAGGATTGAAAGATGGTTTTCTAACTTTCTTTCAACTCTTTTACACTCAATGCACTCAAAACCGATTAATCGGAGCTCGTTCTGATCTTCTACACTTTCTTAGTGATGTATCAGCTCAAGATCTGAATTCTATCCAAGAGACAACTGATTTCGGGTTAAACATGAGCAACCGACTCGAACAGTGAATGGATCGGGCTAGGGTGGTTCCTATTCGATCGGATCACTTGGGCCAAGATGGGGCTTCTGTTGTTTAGCACGTTATCATACCGCCTCGATTAAAACTGCAAAACTTTCAAAACAATCAAGTGTCAAAGATGATCAGGCCATTGGGACAGATTGCCGTCCGATCGGATTGCCATCCGATCGAACAGCCATCCGGTCGGATTGCCATCCGATCGGCTTACACTTGGTTCCACACTTAAACTTTTATTTCAACTTTTCAAGGATCTGAATGTCGAATGGATTGCCGCCCGATTGGATAGCCATCCGATCGAACGACCATCTGACCTTGTGATGTGTGGAACTTCAACACTTAACAATTTTCAACATGTTCAATGCATAGTCAGTCCTAACGGATTGCCACCCGATCGGTAGACCATCCGATCGAGGGACAATCCTGCTATGAACTTGTTCTCACTAAGTGTCCCACCAATGGGATCGCCACCCGATCGAACGACCGTTCGATCGATCGACCTGAAGGGTCGAGATACTTCTATGTTTTCAAAATACTACAACGAAAACTTCAAAGCCATCATACACGAACACATTCTTACCAAACAAGGTGTCAATCCAATCGAATGGCCATCCGATCGGATGACCATCCGAACAGATTGACATCCGATCGACTGGCCATCCGATCGGATTGCCATCCGACCGGATTACCAACCGACACTTGGTACTTTTGCACCATTTATCGCGCTGCTCATCGTTTATGCTATCGTTAACTGTTCAGGCTAATCTCTCTCAGAGCTCCCTTCAATCCAAGAGAGTGTTTACTTGTGAAACACAATCTGTGAGTATACTCGATCCCTTTTTGCTTTATGCACTTTTGGGTGTTACATACGTTACTTATTCTAAATCACATCGAACACACACCGTAAACACTATTTAAACGCTAACCAATACTACCTGTTATACGTGACTCGATGAATGCCTGTTTGTTATGTTTACACATTGATTGCTGTCTACCTGCCTTAGCAACGATAGTACTATAGTTTGGACTAAGCACCTGTTCACTCAGGGGTTGTTAAGGACAATACTTCACGTGTTCGCAGTGGCGAACATGTGATGCGCACTCGCTACTTGCAGTCATTGGTATTGATAGGATGTTTGTCGATAACTTACATGCTTCACATTATACGTTGTACATGCTGGTTATGCGTAAACGCTTTCGAACTCTATTACTATTATTAAACTTGTATGCTCACCTTTACACTATGTGTATTGACCTGTATTTTAACGTATGTGGTAGGTGTTTGAAATGCTTAGGATGTTGTGCTCTTGCTTTTGTGGAATCAAGTAGGAGAGAGTCTAGAATCAAACAAACAATTTATTTATTTGAATCTGAGTTGTCGCAACATGTTAATTGTCTTGAGATATCTATGTCTGTAATAATAATTAGCTTACTTGATGGGTTATGGTATGGGACATAATATTAACTATCCGGAAATGTAGTTGTTATGGAATTTCTCTCGACAATCTGTTTCCCTCAGTGCCATGCCCCGATGTTTCCGTCATCGGTTGGGGTGTGACAGATTGGTATCAAAGCCATAACTATAGGGAATTAGGCAAGACTCATCCTAGTCCGGGTCGACGTCTTAGAACGACCTAGTCTATAGTCTAAGTACCAACAAGACCGACTTGTGCATACCCAGTATGGGTTTTTGTACGAGTTTGCTTGCTATCCTCGCTACACTCGCTTACACTACACTATCACTGCACACTATTTTTCAAACGAGTAATTAGGTTGAGATTAGGTGTGAAAACCGCAAACTCTCAACCGAATCGCTTGTTCGACCCGCATTTTTATCTATAAACAGGAGAAATTGTGTTGAATCAGGAGTGAAATCCGTACTTTAACGCAAAATTTCCTCTCTATTTTTATCAACACAGGAATGAAGTTGTTAAGTCAGGGGTGGAACCCAAACCTCAACGACTTGTTCTGTGCTCTATTTTGGTTTTACAAAACTCTCACCAAGGTCTCGACGGAATCAAACGACTTGAAGTCACGCCATAGCTAGCAGGATGCGTGCCGATTGCCCAAATCGAGGTGAGAGCACAGTCTTGAAAGCCGAAAGTGTGCACCAAAAGTCCTTATGAACAATCGAATCACTTTGGGTAGTCGACGTCTATCAGCCACAGACAATCTATTCTCGATTTTTATATGCTTCGATTCTAGGCCCACAACTGCTGGCTCTGATAATTGTCGCTTTTATGTGGATTTTATGTGTTTTATGTGGTTTTACCTGCTCATGTGTTTCGATTTTTGGTGGTTTATACGCTTTTCGCTTCTCGCTTCGATCGACACCCACGACCCGCACTGCACATTTATCTCAAAACATTAACAAATCGTTGCTACTCATGGATGATCGCATGCTATGTTACTCGTTTAAGCTATACTACTCGTTGTGTACTCGCTAATCGCAATCGCTATTCTCGAACGCGCGCGGACTTTGAATGATAGGTTTCTGTATTCTGACTGCCTCTTGTGCTTCTGTGCCTTATGTGCATGCGTGCTCTTACGTGCTTATGTGTTCTTTGAATATGTGCTTATGTAATTATGTGTTTGTATGGTTGATGTGTTCCTGAGCTTTATATGTAATGGTTTAGAGCGGAGTGGAAATCTATACTAGGGTTTAGTCAATTTTATATAGAATTTTGAATCCTATGGTGCTGTCTATTGTAGACAATGTCGTCATTTGGATCATTTCATTCTCGGTCTGCTCGCCGCAATCATGATGACAAACGCATCGCCTCTCTGGTCACTAAACAGATAGCGAAAGTCATTCCCTAGATTGTTAGTGAGCTAAATGAAAACATTAGCAAATCTTCTGAAGAGTCCAGGACTGATGCTTTTTAGTTTCAAGCAGTTCAAAGCCTGCGGCCCGAAAGAGTTTACCGACGAAGATCGTCTTACGGCCATGTTCCAATGGTTTGATTCTATCGAAGTCACCCTGCGCCAGAGTGGCTGTCCTGATGATCTCCGTACTCTTAACGCAGCTGGCGTCTTCCAGTCCCGCGCTTTAGACTGGTGGACGGTCGAGAGAAACAAACGCGGAAATGGTGCAGCTTACGGGCTGACGTGGGATGAGTTGAAGGACGTTGTGATGCAAGAGTTCTGCCCTCCCCACGAGCTCCAAAAGCTGGAGGACGAATTCTGGCATATCAAGCAGAAAGATGGAGACAACGCTGGTTTAACTGCTCACTTCAACCAGCTAAGCATAATCTGTCCTAGCCAAGTTACCACGCCTGAAATCACCATCAAGAAGTATATCCGTGCTCTTCCGGATTGCGTGGCTGATTTCGTTCAAGTTGCAAAGACGACGACAATTGAGGAAACTTTGCTACTCGCTGCTGAGATCAACGACAAGCGAGTCAAGTCTGGTTACTGGGATAAAGCTCCCAAGAATCCGCATCAAGCTACCACCGCTTCAACCGCTGAAACCGCCACCGCTCCGCAGTCTTCAAAGCTCTCATGCTGAAAGAGGAACAACAACAACAGTTCCAGCAACAAGAACTGTGCGATTACTGAGGCTCCGCTCCAAGCTGTTCCAGCTCACCCGCAGCCTCAACACCGCCAAGTAGCGGCACCGGTTACCAACGCACCGCCAGCAAAGCGTGCGTATACTGGTCCTCACCCGGCTTGCCCTACTTGTACTTATCACCACCCTGTGGGAGTCGCTTGTAGATACTGTGCGCATTGCAACATGTACAACCATTTCACCACCAACTTCCATACAGGTCCACGTCAAAACCCCGCTCCAACACGAGGTCAAGCTCCTGCTCAACAAGCTCTACTTACTGCACCTCAAGGCCATCAAGCGGCTCCTGCACCCGCGGCCAATGCTAGAGCTTGCTATGCGTGTGGTAATCCCAACCACTTCGCAAATATGTGCCCGAACCGAGTGGTCAAGCAAGAGCCACAACAGCAGCAGCCTCAGCAACAGCAGCTACAACCAGCAGCCCGCGGACGTGCTTTCAACATTAACGCTCGCCAGGCTCAAGCAGACAACAATGTGGCCAATGGTACGTTCCTTGTGAATGGTATATATGCTACGTGTTTATTTGATACTGGAGCCGATAACTGTTTTGTATCGTTTGAATTCGAAAAGCTCCTTAATCGTAAGCGCCATCATCTCCCCTCGATGTTCGATGTTGAAGTTGCCACCGGAAGAACCGTCGCAGTCAACTCTGTTCTACGTGATTGTACACTCGAACTCAACAATCACGTCTTCCCTATCGACCTTATTCCGATGCAGCTCGGTAGTTTTGACATCATAGTAGGCATGGATTTCCTTCAGGAAAATCGTGCTGAAGTTGTTTGCTTCGATAAGATGATTCTTTTCTCGCTCGCTAATGGTGATCTACTTTGTGTGTATGGCGAAACTCCTTCAAAAGATCTTAAACTCATGTCGTGTGTCCAGGCTAGCATGTGTCTCCGCAAGGAATACCAAGCTTTCTTGGCACACATCATAGTAGCGGAGAAGGAAAAGAAAGGAAACCCAGAAGTGAAAGACGTTCCCGTTGTTTGTGAATTCCCTAACGTTTTTCCCGATGATCTACCCGGATTACCTCCAGCCCGTGATATCGACTTTCGTATCGACCTCATTCCTGGAGCAAACCCTGTTGCTAAAGCGCCTTATCGCCTCGCTCCTTCTGAAATGCGCGAACTCTCGAGTCAGCTCCAGGAACTACTTGATAAAGGCTTTATTCGCCCTAGCACCTCTTCGTGGGGCGCGCCTGTCCTTTTCGTCAAAAAGAAGGATGGATCGTTCTGGATGTGCATCGACTATAGGGAGTTGAATAAGTTAACAATCAAGAATCGCTATCCCTTGCCTCGAATTGATGATTTGTTTGATCAGTTACAAGGTGCTACGTGTTTCTCGAAGATCGATCGACGCTCAGGCTATCACCAATTACGCATTCAAGAGGAGGATATACCCAAAACCGCTTTTATGGTCATTATGAGTTCGTTGTCATGCCTTTTGGTTTGACCAACGCCCCTGTAGTCTTCATGGATTTAATGAATCGAGTGTGCAAACCCTTTCTTGATCGCTTCGTAATCGTATTCATCGACGATATCCTGATCTATTACAAGTCAAAAGCCGAACACTCGCAGCATCTATGTTTGGTTCTTGAGTTACTCCAGGGAAACCGTCTCTATGCCAAGTTCTCCAAGTGTGAATTTTGGTTGGAGGAGGTCCAATTCTTGGGTCACATTATCAATAGTCAAGGTATCCACATCGATCCCGCGAAGATCGAAGCTGTTAAGAGTTGGGTTACACCCAAGAATCCGTCTGAAGTCCGTTCTTTTCTCGGACTGGCAGGCTATTATCGCCGTTTTATCGAAGGTTTCTCTAAAATCGCTGTGCCGCTTACCTCTCTTACGCATAAGGACAAACCTTTTGTTTGGGGAACTAAACAGGAGGAGGCCTTTCAAGCTCTCAAAGCTATGCTTTGCAATGCTCCAGTACTCTCACTGCCCGATGGAAACGACAACTTCGTAGTTTACTGCGATGCCTCGAACCTTGGTCTTGGTTGTGTTCTCATGCAACGAGATAAGGTTATCGCGTACGCTTCTCGACAGCTTAAGATCCACAAGAAGAACTACACCACACACGACCTAGAGCTTGGCGCAGTTGTTTTTGCGTTAAAGATTTGGCGACACTACCTTTATGGTACCAAGTGTACGATCTTCACCGATCATAGGAGCCTACAACATATCTTTGACCAGAAGGAACTGAATATGCGTCAACGCCGGTGGGTAGAACTGCTCAACGATTACTACTGTGAGATTCATTACCATCCAGGCAAAGCAAACGTCGTTGCCGATGCTCACAGTCGACGAAGCTATTTGCATAGCGTTCGTAATTCCCAAGCCTAGCATAATCTCGAAGCTCTTATCCGTGACGTGCAACATGCTTGTTTTACCGAACGAACTTTGAAGAAGGAAAGGATTCTAAATGATGGCGCCCAACTCGAGAATAAATCAAATGGTATCTTTTATTATTTGGACCGAATTTGGATTCCCAAGTGTACGAATTTGCGACAACTCCTGATGGACGAAGCCCACAAATCCCGATATTCTATTCATCCCGGTGCTGACAAGATGTACCAGAACATGCGCTACAAGTACTTGTGGCCGGGCATGAAGAAGGATATCGCTATCTATGTTTCGAAGTGTCTGACCTGTTCCAAGGTCAAGGCTGAGCATCAAAGACCCTCTGGCTTACTCGTTCAACCCGAGATCCCGATGTGGAAATGGGAGAGTATAGCCATGGACTTCATAACGAAACTTCCGCGTACTCAATCAGGTCATGATAGCATATGGGTTGTAGTTGACCGTTTGACCAAGTCAGCTCACTTCCTGCCGATACGAGAAGACTTTAAGGTAGAGAAATTAGCCCGAATCTACACCGACGAGATCATTTGTCGACCGAGACGCCTTGTGACATCATCTCTAACCGCGATGGTCGGTTTACCTCGCGTCTTTGGGAAACGTTTCAATCTGCTCTCGGTACTACGCTTAATCTAAGTACCGTTTTCCATCCCCAAACCGACGGTCAGACTGAAAGAATGATTCGAACCCTTGAAGACATGCTCCGTTCGTGTGTCATAGATTTCGGTGGTAATTGGGACGCGCACTTACCTTTAGTTGAATTCTCGTACAATAACAGTTATCATTGTAGCATACAAATGGCACCATTTGAGGCATTATACGGAAGGAAATGTCGATCGCCTATTGTATGGCACGAGATCAGAGATGCGCAAATTACCGGTCCTGAGCTGTTGCAAGAAACGACAGACAAAATCCTCCAAATTCGATACTATCTGTGGAAAGCTCAGAGCCGACAGAAAAGTTACGCTGATAGACGCCGCAAGCCCCTTGAATTTGACGTTGGCGATCACGTACTCCTAAAGGTTGCACCTTGGAAGGGGGTGATCAGATTCGACAAGAAAGGAAAGCTCGCGCCTCAATATGTTGGACCCTTTAAAATTCTGGAAAGGATTGGAAAAGTGGCCTACAGACTCGAACTACCAGAGGAACTTAGTAACGTCCACCCGACTTTCCACGTTTCGAACCTCAGAAAGTGCTTGGCCGACCAGGAATTACATGTCCCTCTTGAGGATCTACAAGTGGACGAAACATTACACTTCGTGGAAAAGCCTGTCGATATCGTGGGACGAGAAACCAAGGTGCTCAGACGCTCACGCATTCCCACTGTGAAGGTTCGCTGGGAAGGCAAACGAGGCGCTGAGTTCACCTGGGAACTAGAAAGCGACATGAAGGCGAAGTACCCGCAGTTGTTTGTTACGGCTAAAGCCTAATTTCGGGACGAAATTCCCTTAAGCAGGGGAGACTGTAACACCCCGTGTTTCGAAAGTCAAAGTCAAAGTCAAGATTGAAGTCAAAGGAAGAAAAGATTGCTAATTGCGATCTGTCACTCCTTGCTCAACTACTGTTTTGACTTCTTTGACTTGTAGTCGAACCTATTATTTATTTCGTTTTAGTTGTAATATGTGGAGTATCTATTAATAATCGAGGTTTAATCGCATATTAACAGCTAATCGACTTATCGCTAATCGCTATCGCAATCGCAACTCGAATTACGTGTTCTGGATATTGTTTTACGTGTGTGTGCTATTTATGTGTTACTTGTGCATGTTATGTTTATGTTGAGGTGTTAATCGAAATCGAAATCTCAACTCTATCGCATCGCAATCGAATCGCAAACGCCAAACGCAAGTTATTTATAGTGATTGTATGTTAGATATAGTAGTTAGGTTATTTGTGTAACTAATGGGTAATATTATAGCATCGCTCGCTTGAATCGCATCGCAACGCTCAACACGCGAAACAAAACGACAAAACTCATCGCGCCGTACACCTGGATCGAGTGGCCAACCGATCGAGTGGCCATCCGATCAGACTGCCATCCGATCGGACTGCCATCCGATCGGACTGCCATCCGATCGGTGACCTACTCGACACTTATGCACTTTCCACTTTGGGAAATCCTATAAATACATCCTGTCACATCATTTGTGATGTGACAGCTCCTTGTTCGACCAGCCGCACTCAAGCACTCATTTCTCTCGATTTCTCGCGATTCTTGTAAGTTTTCAACCTAAATCTTGTACTTCTATGATCTATATGCACTTCTTCATCTTTTTCACCTTTGAATCTTAACTTTTAACCGTGAAATCATTGGATTTGGGGTGTTCTAAGGTGATGTCATCATGGAGTTCTTATGAACTTCAAGGTTTGGCTTCATTCCAGCAAGAACAATTTATATCTGAAGGATTTCCACATGAATAAACAATGTTTTCGCATAGATCTACACTTATTCATGGTTAAAAGGATTGAAAGATGGTTTTCTAACTTTCTTTCAACTCTTTTACACTCAATGCACTCAAAACCGATAGAATCGGAGCTCGTTTGGATCTTCTACTCTTTCTTAGTGATGTATCACCTCAAGATCTGAATTCTATCCAAGAGACAACTGATTTTGGGTTAAACATGAGCAACCATCTCGAACAGTGAACAGATCGGGCTAGGGTGGTTCCTGTTCGATCGGATCACTTGGGCCAAGATGGAGTTTCTGTTGTTTAGCACGTTATCATACCGCCTCGATTAAAACTGCAAAAAAATTCAAAACAATCAAGTGTCAAAGACGATCAGGCCGTTGGGACGGATTGCCGTCCGATCGGATTGCCATCCGATCGGATTACCATCCGATCAGCTTACACTTGGTTCCACACTTAAACTTTTATTTCAACTTTTCAAGGATCTGAATGTCGAACGGATTGCCACCCGATCGGATAGCCATCTGATCGAACGACCATCCGACCTTGTGATGTGTGGAACTTCAACACTTAACAATTTTCAACATGTTAAATGCATATTCAGTACTAACGGATTGCCACCCGATCGGTAGACCATCCGATCAAGGGACAATCCTGCTGTGAACTTGTTCTCACTAAGTGTCCCACCAATCGGATCGCCACCCGATCGAACGACCGTTCGATCGATCGACTTGAAGGGTAGAGATACTTCTATGTTTTCAAAATGCTACAACGAAAACTTCAAAGCCATCATACACAAACACATCCTTACCAAACGATGTGTCAATCCAATCGAATGGCCATCCGATCGGATGGCCATCCGAACGGATTGACATCCGATCGACTGGCCATCCGATCGGATTGCCATCCGATCGGATTACCAACCGACACTTGGTACTTTTGCACCGTTTATCACGCCGCTCATCGTTTATGCTATCGTTAACTATTCAGGCTAATCTCTCTCAGCGCTCCCTTCAATCCAAGAGAGTGTTTACTTATGAAACACAATCTGTGAGTATACTCTATCCCTTTTTTTGCTTTATGCACTTTTGGGTGTTACATACGTTACTTATTCTAAATCACATCGAACACACAACGCAAACACTATTTAAACGCTAACCAATACTGCATGTTATACGTGACTCGATGAATGCCTGTTTGTTATGTTTACACATTGATTGCTGTCTACCTGCCTTAGCAACGATAGTACTATAGTTTGGACTCAGCACCTGTTCACTCAGGTGTTGTTAAGGACAATACTTCACGTGTTCGCAGTGGCGAACATGTGATGCGCACTCGCTACTCGCAGTCAACTCGCAGTCATTGGTATTGAAAGGATCTTTGTCGATAACTTACATGCTTCACATTATACGTTGTACATGCTGGTTATGCGTAAACGCTTTCGAACTCTATTACTATTATTAAACTTGTATGCTCACCTTTACACTATGTGTATTGACTTCTATTTTAACGTATGTGGCAGGTGTTTGAAATGCTTAGGATGTTGTGCTCTTGCTTTTGTGGAATCAAGTAGGAGAGAGTCTAGAAACAAACAAACAATTTATTTATTTGAATCTGAGTTGTCGGAACATGTTAATTGTCTTGAGATATCTATGTATGTAATAATTAGCTTACTTGATGGGTTATGGTATGGGACATAATATTAACTATCCGGTAACGTAGTTGTTATGGAATTTCTCTCAACAATCTGTTTCGCTCAGTGCCATGCCCCGATGTTTCCGTCATCGGTTGGGGTGTGACATATACACGTAGAGAAAACATGACACGTGTAAAAAAAAGCCATGTGGCAGCGGGTTAACACACAAAGGGAGGAGAAAATTAGAGGAGTGGGCTAAAATCAAGCCAAGAGAGTAAGATCAGATCTGGCGAAACGGGTAGCTCTGAACGAACCAGCAAACAGATTCATATGGAACAGAATTGCAACACTGAAGTCAAATATGTTCTCGTGGATAGCCATGGAGGGGAAAATACCAACAGCAACAACTCTGCCAAGTAAAGGTATAGCACCACCATCCTTAACTTGTAAATTATACAACAGAGGGACGAAATAGCGGACCATGTTTTGTTACACTACACAGTTGCACACACGATCTGGAAACATATTTTAAGTTGGCTGAAACTGCCCATAAACCACTTCAGTGATACGGTTCTTGACCTGCTGCAAAGTGTAAACGGGTTTGACTTCATCCACAAAGAAAAGAAAGATGGTACACGCGGTATAAAACTTTTTTAAAATAATTTTGTTCTTGTGATAAAATTAGACATACTTTTTTTTATCTAAATATATAATTTCAGTGTCCATATAAGTACAAAAATAGAAAAAAAAACATATTCATGGTTTATCTAATCATTTCCCCCTCAAATCTTTATTTTTATATTTAGTTCCTTGAAATCGTTGAACTAATTGATAGTATAAATGATTTTCACTTAGTAATAACAATTTATAATTAGTGAGATTTTCCTATTACAAAAAAACGGACCCTTTGGTTACTATCTTTATTATTTAAAATCACAGTTTTAAAAGAGCAATGTGACATAATTTTAATTAATAATGTTTGTTTATACTCGTGATTTGTGAAGATGGCGGTTCAAAGCGGAAAAGAATGAAGTTTGTTTGTGTTTGTTTATCTCCAGAAGTCTTGCATCCAATATATATATATAACAGACACACACTAATTTGGCAGTTCAAATCATATGTATCGAACCAAAATCTGGGGTACGCATTGAATTAAACCCCAACTCCTTTTATTTCTTAGTAGATCTGTTTTTTTTTAAATTTTGGTGACAACTATAGCCGAGATTAGGGTTTAACCTTAACTTCAAATTAGATCCTTTTATTTTTTATGGTTAGTGCTGGAATAACTTAATATAATTTGTTGACAAATTTGCTATTTTGGGGAAAAATTAGATTGATGTAGATATTGACAACAAGTTGAGTGGTCCATTTCTATAGGCATTCTACTATTGGTATTTTTTTTTTTTTTGGAAAGCCACAAAAGGCCATGGATGAATGCCAGGCACATCACATCTTTGGTGAAAGAAACTGAGTATTCGAAGATTAGTTGTCGACTCTACACATATTCCGTATACTATATATAAGCCTTGTATTAAACACCATTTTGATTGACCGAGGGAGATGCTTTTTTTTTTGTTATAAATGTATATGAGTCTACTTCATTTATGTTTTAAACATAAGTAATGATTATAAATTAGGTAGGTTAGTCAAACGTATGTTATACATTATGTTATATTTGTTGGATGAAATTTGGCAAGGATGATGGTATGGTATTGATGTCCAACCTGAAACAATTTTCATTTTGGAATAACATTGTTAATCACAGCAGTTTCTTGAAAATACATGAGCTAAATGTTATGATTTTATATTATGGTTCTGTAGATTGATGCTTTTTTTTATTTATAAAAGGGATGAATAGGATTCGGTAAAGAAGTATATAGAGAGTTATGAATTAGCATTACATTTGTTAAGTTTGTAAGTATTAGTTACAATTACAATTTTGCATTTTTTTAATCAATATGTCATGTACTTGTATTCAAAAACCTGGCTCAAGTTGAAAAAAGACTACATTTGGTAAGCGAAGTTTGAACGAGAGAGAATACACTCTAGATAATTGTTTAGATGGCGGAGCAACTTTATAACTCTAATTATAGCCAACACCAGTGGCGGACCCAGGATTTTTGGACAATGGGGTCCAAAAAAAAAAACACAAAAAAACGAAGAAACAGGCATCGAACCCATGACCTTTTGTGTGTAAACAAGAGGTTTTACCACTGCACTAGGCTCACTTTCATTGTTATGGGGTCCAACTAAATTATTTTATGGGGTCCATAGACAATTTTATATACCGTTTCTACTACTTTTTAAAAAAAAGATTGGGGTCCGGGGACCCCGTTCCTCGTAACGTAGGTCCGCCCCTGGCCAACACATTAATCTGTCATACATTTTGTATCATTTTAAGTATGTATTAATCATAAATAATAAGTATATTAATAACTTTCTCAAACCCGGGAAGCAATCTCGGGTGATAACCTAGTATTACATACTCTGAGCTTATCTTGCTAGTATTTATAATTTAAAAGAAAGTTCATAAAGATAAGCGGTTCTTTGTTAGATGATTAAGGTGACGGGACAAGTTGTATATCCTATCTTATGTGCTACAATGTTCGGCCATTCATAATGACACTAGTTAGTGATTTGAAGGGGGATACTTTCGTGCACTTTTTGTTTGATTGGCTGGATTTGGATCAACACTTTAATATATAAATATCTCTTTTTCTTTTCTTTTATCTTTTTTTTAAAGGATAACTATTCTCCTTGGTATGTTCAAGGAGTTATGTTGTTCAAATAATAACAATGTATTTTGTAATAAAGTAAAACTAATGAGAGAATCCTCCTTTGAGGGATCATGTTTTAACGCTTGTACAGCTGTTGGAACAGTTTCTAGTCTATGTTCAATCTATAAATGTTAACTCCTTTGAGTTATGTTGTTCAAATAATAACAATGAGTTATGTTGTTCAAATAATAACAATGTATTTTGTAATAAAGTAAAACTAATGAGAGAATCCTCCTTTGAGGGATCATGTTTTAACGCTTGTACAGCTGTTGGAACAGTTTCTAGTCTATGTTCAATCTATAAATGTTAACTCGTGCAATGTATAATCATTCAGAGATGATACCATTTTTCCTGTCACTTTTAAATTTTAAGATATAAGGTTACGTCACAATTTAGATTCAACTAGCAATAACACCCGCAACGCGCACACACCGCAAATATAGAATGGATTAGTCTAAATATTATGTTATGCGTTAACCATATGTAAACGCACGTTTCGACGTATCTGATTGTGCTTAGTGTGACCTATATAAGCATTGCGATTGGATCAACACGTAAAGTAAATCGAGTTTATACCGTACGATCATAACGTATTATATGTGACCCGGCTCATACAGGGGCGGATCTACCATGTAGCGGGGGGCAACGCCCGCTACGGCTTGGCGCGGAAAAATTTGGAAAAATTAGTGTAAATTTTGGAAAAATTTGAGGTTTTTTCGATTTCGTTACGGCTTATTTATGGCAAACATTAGCAGGTATAAAGGAAAAACCGACACATGTAATCAAAAGGGATTAATTAGACCATTTGAAAAAAGGGAAAGGTAAAATATGACTCCACTCGGTTCGAAACAAAATTTACGAAACATACATAAAAAATCATGAAAACGAATTGTATTTGACTTGAGTCGTTTTCCAAAATAGTATATGTTGAAACGTAGACAACTCGAATTTATAGCAAAACGCACATAAAAAATATGCACGTAAATATTTGATCTGACTCGTTTCTAGAAAACATTTACGTCAAAAATAGAGCAATCGAAACACGTACATAAGAATATGCATGTAACTGTGTCAAGTAGCACCAACATCGGAAAAAATCGTAAAACTAAAATAAATAAAAAAAGGAAAAAATAATATTGGACGAAAAGCAGACATAAAATCGTTGAACCACGGACGCCCGTTACTGTGTGTTAATGCGAAGAAATTAGAATGAAACGTAAAAAAGAATAAATAAGTCGATCTACAACACGCGCATTGCGACGAATCCATCAAACGGGGAAATAGACGCGTTGCGATGCGCCTGTCAAACGGAAAAAATGATGGAAATACGTTGAGCCTCACACGCACGTTATGGCGTGTTAACTCGCATAATTTAGAACGAAATGTATAACGAAAAACTTGCGAAAGATGAAAACTGTAGGGGACCAAAGTTGAAAATAAAAAAGTATTGGGTTAAATTGTAAAAGATGAAAAACTTTAGGTTAGAAGTTAAAAAAACAAAAGGGTTAAAATGCAAAAGGTAAAACCTTTGGGTTAAAAGTGACAAATCAAAATTTATTTTTGAAAAACTCTCCATGCATGGGGTACAACACCATTAAGCAACAAAATTGTTGCTAATTTATAATATGGAAATACGAAGAATCACAGACACCCACTACACATAAGTTTAGCCTTTTAGATCTACACATTTTGTTCATCTTATGTACCATAACTCAATATGTACAACCGTCTATTTATCATTAAGCATTACTTATGTTTATCTTGTCATGATCATGAGCACAACCCTATGTTTATCTTTAAGCATTACTTATGTTTATCTTGTCGATCATGAGCACATTAAGAATGCCACCCATGAGCGGTGAATAAAGATACCCGTCACCCACCATTTTCATGGTTTCTATTTTACTCCGAAAACCACTAGTGTAAGAATTTTTTTTATACTCCGAAAACCACAAGTATAGTATATGTTATATTATTTTTATACCCTCACCTATTACCTCACGAGTAGGGCTGTAAACAAACCAAACGTTCGGCGAACAGTTCGTGAACCGTTCGGCGGGAAGTTCGTTTGTGTTCGTTCGTTTATTAAACAAACGAACACAAACAAGAAATTTCGTTCGTTTAGTTAAATGAACAAACATGAACAAAGGTCGCATTCGTTCGTTTATGTTCGTGAAAGTTCGGTAACACGTTCGCTTGTGTTCGATAGTTCATTAGTGTTTTTAGTTTTTATATTTATTTAAATATATCAAAATTCTGACAAATTAAATATCTAATAAGTGTCAGTATATTATATATTCTGTTCATAAACGATTGCTTGTGTTCGTTTGTTTCCAATGTGTTCATGAACATTAGTTTGTGCTCATTTGTGTTCGTCAACGTTTGTTGCCTAAAATTAACAAACAAACACAAACGAACACGAACAAGTTCATTTCCTTAACAAACGAACACAAACATAAAATCTCGTTCGATAAGTGTTCGTGAACGGTGCGCGAACACATATATTTTTAAACAAACGAACACGAAAAAGGTCTTGTTCGTGTTCGTTTGGTTCGTTTACAGCCCTACTCACGAGTCTAGGATCTGCCCGGAAGTAAGTCACAAGAAAGCCACAACATGTATGATCATATGACAGACCGCAATAAAGGATACGAAGCTAATAAAAAAGTTATCTGTAAGGCCATATAATTGAGTAGGTTTATGCTTATCTTTATCAAACACACTTATACGATATTGGACCTACTTGTCTAGTGGGCTTGGGATAAGCCATGTGGGCTAATTAAATGTTTTGGGCTTGTTTAGTTAATAGTGTTCACGTGGGCTTGGCCCAGTTTCTATTTAGGTCATCCTATAAAACTATAAATAGGGTGAGCCTAGGTCATTAGGCGGTTGCTGTTCATATTGCTGTTCTTCTTATCATTTTTGAGTCTTGTGATAGTTGTACCAGACGAGTTTCATACTCGTGTGCAATTTAATCAATTCGATTGTTCTTGTTCTTATAACTTTCATTAGTTTTCCGCACTTTTGATTGTGTTAGTGATATCCATTGATAGTTTTTGGACTTACAAGTTCAAAAAATTCGTATTTGATCTGTTTTGGGAAGAATTGACTGTGTTTGCTGTTCTTTCAGAGTTTTTTGGTGGAAAGGATCTCTCAAAATTGGTTAACAATTTGTTTCCTTTATTATCAGGATTCATTTTTAATTGATATCTTCAAAATATCAGTGCACGAGATTGATTGTGCGGACAGTGCGCGGTCAAAATTAAAACGTGTGCTGGATTGTGGACTCACTTTTGGTGTACGGGCTCAATAAATTATATTAGTGTGCGGTCAGATAACTAATTTGTGGCTTGGAGTCTAGTGTGTGACCTGGAGTGTGCGGGATTAGTTAAAATTGTGTACGGGACACAAGTGTGAGGCCCAATTAAGTTAGCGTGCGGCCTAATTAAGACTTAGTGTGTGACCAGACTGTTAATGTGCGACCAGACATTTTGTGTGCGACCAGTTTATTAGTGTGCGACTAAGGCCCAAAAAGTCAGTGTGCGGCCCAAAGTAACTGGTGTGCGAACCAAAATAATAAGCGTGCGGTCCAAAAGGTAGTGTGCAGCCCAATATAGCAAAGGTGGAACTTTAACCAGCTGGCGTGTTCAGTTTTAAACGTATTTGAGTGCAGAATTTGACCTGCTAACAATCTTGGTAAACCGACTAAAGGTTAAGCTCGTGTGATTTTTAGGAAAAAAAACAGTTTTCGGTACAATTTGGTAAAAATAGTTTTCATTGGACTCGAAATTCCGAAAAAGTGTTTGATTAAATATCATTGGACTCGAAATTCCGAGATGAGTCTAACGATACAATTTGGTAAAAACAATTTTCGATCAGTTTTTGAACGTTTTTGACAGTCCGGTTCGGTAAAACAGACATTTCCGGGGGATCACAGTTTAGCATCTTAGAAATGTCTTCTTAGAGCGTTGTGCTTGAGTAGAAACTTGAAGGTTTCAGATACTTTCCTGTTGAATCTGTAGAAGCTTTAATTGGCCGATTTACTGAACTACTCTCTGAAATGAAGATGGCAGAGATTGTGGTGTCTACTCGTGTGAGCAACAAGAAGCTTCTGGATGCTCTAAAAAGTATTCCAGATCAGGCAAAGTGTAGTTGGTTTAGAAATGTTAATCAGATAGTGTTGACAACCAACTGTTACTGTTATAGAATGAAGTCGGATAAGCTGATCTCACTCATCAAATCATATGATAAGGCTGATAAGCAGACGGCTCAAGGCAACACATCTGCTGCACTTTGCTCATCCACTCCTGTTGTTCTTGTTGCTCCATTGCCTGCTGCAGTTTGCTCATCTACTTCTGCTGATTCATCGCTGAATTCATAAATTCACTCCTACTCCTACTGAGGTATGTGTAGATTATATTTGTTGTACTAAATGCCTGTAGAGAAAAAGTGAGTGGCTATAAAGAACACGCTAACTCATTAATTATGCAACTGCAATTAACCAAATCTGATTTATATCAGATTAAAAAGAAAATCAATGGATACAAGGATATGGTAGAGGCACAAAAGCGTGATAGCCGTCGGTTGCATAATGACTTGAGTCAAGAAAAGTGTAGGCATCTCCACTTTAAAGAACTTTCTAAAAAACTAACTGTTGAACTTGATTCTCTAAAATCAACTTTCGAAAATACAGAGTTTAATTTTATGAAATTTGACGTTTCAAGTGAAAACGTTGAGAAGATGATAAATATGCAGTTACAGTTCAGTAAGAAAGAAGTTAGGAATAAGGGTTTGGGATATGTGTGCATTCCTCTTGTCACACCCTGGCTTTGCGGAAGCGTGGTTAATTTGGTGTGACTTCTTAATACCATAGCTTAACCATAACAAAGCTATATGAGATAAAACCATGCAAGATCATCCATTTAATTAAGTTTTAAAAACCAAATACAACAACATTGTCTTAACGAGAACACATCCTAACGACATTGTTCAACAAACACAAACATCAATATGACATAAACACAGTTTAAGGACTGTGACTTATCCAGGAAAGAGTCACATTCCCCAAACCCGGATGACCTCATAACTAGTGCAGCGGGAAAACGTGCCATACCGCGCCAGATCCTTTAATTCCCTGAGATACATGTAAGTTGAAAAATCAACAATAATGTTGAGCGAATTCATGTGTAAGTGAGTAAATAAACCTTTGTATGTATAAAAATCCTGGTATGTAGTAAATAAGGAAAAAGAGATCACCATTGGGTTGCAAAGCCAATGATATGTTGTGAAGTGCAAGTAGGAAGACTCAAACCTAGCAGATTTAGCGTTGGGTACAAAGTCACCCCTAGGTCCGTTCTGGTTGGGCCTGGGGCTGGGCTCGCTACACCCAGATAGATCTACCGCTTACGTCCCTCGGTTCCTACAATGAGGATTAATGGTCTCCAGTTCCCGCCTACCCACTCACATGATCTAAGTAGTAAACCTCCTTACGCTAACCATACCATGTATAAAGTACTTGTAATCAAAGTAACATGTATTTCACCCCCTTAGTTTAGAAAACTGAAAACAGTTAAGAGAAAAGGGGGACATGAACTCACAGTGGTGCGTCTCTACCAAGTATGCCTCCAAATCAATCAGCTGTGTGACGACCTACACGTACTAATTCTATTAGACGGACGGCCGTGCTTTAGCTTTATGGTTTAAGTTCTTGGGAAATAGTTAGACAACTATTTCGTGTTTATATTCTGTATATACTTGGTATTTATTTTCCTTCCCAAGGATGGGGGATCTAATACATGTGCGTTCGAAATATATTAAGTCTCACTTAAAATATATTTTATTTCTAATTTCAAAATATAAATATTTTTCTCAAAAATATTATATTTTCTATTACATAAGTTTTCCCAAAATAATACCTTGACAAAAATACGCGTTAAGTCATATTTTTCTAAAAATGCGTAAGTTACGTCTTAATGATCGAGTGGTAATAATAATTACCGGTGTAACTTATATATTTATCGTAGGGACGTTCGTATTATTTTGGATCCGTCAACATTCGATAGTATTATTTTTACCCTAAGAATAATACTAGTATTTTCACAAAATAATCATAAACACCTGACAAGTGTTGTTAAGAAAAATATATACTAAATATATCTTTACCAAGTTTTATTTTGTGAAAATCCCACCTCCGATGTTTTGTAAATATAGTCGTGGCGAAATCTATAATTTGAAAACAAGTCGAAAAGTATTTCTAACACTTATAGTGGAAATATTTCTAAGTGTTAGATTTTGGAAAAATTTCGCCAGAGTTTCCCCTATAACTGGAGGTGGCCATGCTTTTAAGCGTATCATTTTCTTTTACAAATCAATTCAACAACTTTCTTATTCAATCAAAACAACATCTAGCACAACAAACTAGTTAGTAAATATGTAAATCACATAAATCACATGAACTTGTAGTTTTCTAAAGTTATGCAGTAAATCCCATTACTTTTTGCGGATCTTTATATAAAGCAATCCGATCTCGTAAAAACCTTGCTTTTAAAGAAATCCCGTCTTTACATCTTCTTGTAAATTTTACAAAAATAGTTCTTTCGTCAAAAGTGTATGCTACACAAGTGTTTACACACTTGAGTGTTCTAATAATCATTCGTGTTAGTGTAAGATCCGTCTTTAGAAAACATGATTTCTTTGATACTTGGTTCTTTGAAAATACCGCTTGTAGATACGTAGATCTACTAGTTTTAAACATTATTTCACAAGTAAAAACGCTTTTACACAAGTTCATGATTCGTGTGTGGTAGAGTTTCACCCTTTAACCCTTGTTATATTCAAAACCACCTTATGTCATGATCCATGATCATGACCAAACCGGGTTAAATGATGATCCGAGCTACCACAACATAGATCGGGTCCAAATAACCACACAAATCAATTACTACAACATTTACACAACATATAAGCTTTTATCCATCACTACAAGCATTTTTAGTAAACTTTAATGTATCATCTTGTAAGATTACTAGTTTTAACCATTACAAATCGTTTTAACCACTTTAAGATAGTTCAAGAAGGTGATTTAAGCAACATACCACTAGCTCGGGGCTAGGGAAGAATCTAGACGCAAAAAGGGTGGATAAAAGCAAGAGAGTGAGGTCCTTCAAGCTCTGAGTGCACCAAGACTCCTTATACGCGGTCCTTGACACTTGTGTGTTCTTGAAATGGGGTGATCAAAGCCAAAAATATGATGGATGGATATGGGGATGTTCGGCCGAAGCCTTTGAGAGAGAGAGAGAGAGAGAGAGAGATGTGTTTGTGTGATGTTATGAAATGAATGATCATATGTGCAACCCTTGTTACTTATAGACAAAATTAAAGTTATGATCCAATGGTTTCTATGTCATTTAGATATTAAACATAATTGATTAAAATAATCAAAATTGTACCATGTATGTCCCCTAGGGGACCGAATTCGTAAAGAGGGGGGGGGGTACTAGTTCGATTCCAACTAGTAGTTAGGATATTAGTTAGGTTAATCTAGTTAAGTTTAGGGATTAACCCGGTTAGTAGTGTGTTGTGCTTTACAGTGGGTGTTAGGGTATTCAGGGACCCTAACTGGCTCAGAAAAAGACAAATAATGTTATTAACAATATTTTCATGTTCCGGGTATAGTCCGGTTGTTTGGTTGGATAGTAATCCGTTAAAGCGTTAACCAAGCTTTAAAGTGTCGTTATAATTATTTTTAGTGACACAACTTATTCTTCCAAAGTGTCAGAAATATTTTCCTCATGTCTTGGCACTTTACTAGTTAGCCAAATGCTGAATTGTTTATTAAAGTGCTGAGTTTTTGTGCTTAGAGCACGTTTTAGGCACATCCAGTCATTGTAACTTATTCCTAGAGACGCAGTTCTACAACCCTTGTATCCCTACACTCACCACTAGTGTAGTAAAATATTTCTGGCTCTTACAGGCCTTAGAGGCAGTGTCTGCCTGATGCTGGCTCTATCAGCATGTTCAATAGGTTATCCGTTTATAGTGCTACTGTGCTTTTGTGCATCATGTTTGTCACTAAGGTTCAGCATGTAAATAATGTAGTGACGGTAAGTAAAGTATGATGCAAGTAAGTACATGTATCAACATTCAAGTAGCAGTTTATCCACAATTTTAAACAAGCACAGTAATTAAGCAGTAATTAATTATTAATTAAGTCGTACGGATACCTGGTTTAGTGAGGGTTGTCACATTCTCCCCCCGTTAGAAAAATTTCGTCTCGAAATTTTAAGTTCTGCTTGTAGATGTAGGGTTCTTAGGAAAAAGGTGGGGGTATTTCTCTTTCATCCGGTCCTCACGCTCCCAGGTGTATTCAGGACCATGTCTGGCATTCCAACGAACTTTGACGAGCTTGACACTGCTCCGGCGGGTCTTGTTTACCTTCCAATCTGTAACCTCAACCGGTTCTTCAACGAAATGGAGCGTGTCGTCAACATGAATCTCGTCGATGGGAATGGCAATGGTATCTTGAGTTGGACTTTTCTTCAGGTTGGATACATGAAATGTATCGTGAACTGAATGGAGTTCAGTAGGTAAGTCCAGCTTGTATGCTACTAGTCCTATTCTTTCCAAAATTCTGAAAGGACCAATGTAGCGCGGATTTAACTTTCCACATTTTCCGAAGCGTGCCACACCCTTCCAGGGTGAAACTTTCAATAAAACCATTTCTCCAACTTGGAATTCCAAGTGTTTCCGGTTTGGATCTGCATAGGCTTTCTGTCTGTGGCGAGCTGCTTCGATGCGTTTTAGAATCTGCGCAATCTTGTCTGTCGTCTCTTGGACGATTTCGGGTCCAGCAAGCTGCCTATCACCTGCGTCAGCCCAGCATAGGGGTGATCGGCACTTGCGTCCGTAAAGGGCCTCAAATGGCGCGACTCCAATACTAGTGTGGTAGCTGTTGTTGTATGAAAATTCGACCAAAGGCAAATGCTTATCCCAGCTACCGCCCAAATCCATAACACACGCTCTCAGCATGTCTTCCAAAGTCTGTATCGTTCGCTCGCTTTGACCGTCAGTTTGCGGATGATACGCAGTGCTCAGATTTAATTGTGAGCCAAAAGCTTCTTGGAAGGATTGCCATATCCTTGACACAAACCTTCCGTCTCTATCAGAGATGATTGAGAGAGGTACTCCATGGCGTGTAACGATCTCTCTCATGTAAATTTCGGCCAATTTGCTCGTATTATCCTTCTCTCTGATAGGTAAGAAGTGTGCTGACTTTGTTAAGCGATCCACTATTACCCAAATAGTGTCATGGCCTCTTGGCGTTCTTGGCAACTTTGTAATAATATCCATGGAGATTTGTTCCCATTTCCACTTGGGAATCTCAGGTTGTTGCAGAAGTCCTGAAGGCTTCTGGTATTCGGCTTTAACCTTGGCGCATGTTAAACATTTTCTCACATAAACAACAACATCGCCTTTCATCCTAGGCCACCAATAATAATCTTTGAGATCCTGGTACATCTTATCCGCTCCAGGGTGGATAGAGTACCGCGACTTGTGAGCTTCATCAAAAATAACTTTCCTTAGATCACCAAACAGAGGAACCCAAATCCTTTTCTCAAAACATAACGTTCCTTCCTCGTTTGGTACCAGTAGCTTCTCCATCCCACGGAGGTATTCTTCTTCAAGGTTTCCTTCCTTGAGAGCTTCTTTCTGCGCGGCACGAATGCGCAAGGAAAGATCGGTTCGGATAATCATTTCTAAAGCCCTAACCCTTATGGGCTTGATCCTCTCCTTTCGACTTAGGGCATCGGCGACCACATTCGCCTTCCCTGGATGATACTTTATCTCGCAGTCGTAATCGTTCAGCAACTCAACCCATCGTCTCTGTCTCATATTCAGCTCCTTCTGGTTGAATATGTGTTGTAGGCTCTTGTGATCTGTAAAAATTGTACATTTCGTACCATAAAGGTAGTGTCTCCAGATCTTTAATGCAAATACCACTGCGCCTAGCTCCAAATCATGTGTGGTATAGTTCTTTTCGTGCACTTTCAGTTGACGTGATGTGTAAGCAATAACCTTTTGGCGTTACATCAACACGCAACCCAATCCTTGACGTGAGGCGTCACAGTATACCACGAAATCATCTGTACCTTCTGGTAGTGCTAAGATTGGCGCATTGCAGAGCTTATCCTTCAATATCTGGAATGCTTCTTCCTGTTTGATTCCCCAATCAAACTTCTTATCTTTCTGCGTGAGGAGTGTCAAAGGTTGAGAGATTTTTGAAAAATCCTCAATGAACCTTCGATAGTAGCCAGCCAAACCCAAGAATTGTCGAATCTCGGTTGGCGTCTTTGGCGTTTCCCAATTCTTAATTGCTTCGATCTTGGTTGGATCCACATGGATTCCATCTCCATTCACCACGTGTCCAAGAAATTGTACTTCACGTAGCCAAAACTCGCACTTAGCGAACTTGGCATACAACTGTTCCTTCTTTAGCAGCTCCAAAATAGCTCTTAGATGCTGCTCGTGCTCAGCCTTTGTTCTTGAATAAATCAAGATGTCGTCGATAAACACAATCACGAACTTGTCCAAGTACGGCTTGCAAACTCTATTCATCAAGTCCATAAAGATTGCAGGTGCGTTTGTCAAACCAAACGGCATAACAAGGAACTCGTAGTGTCCATAACGAGTTCTGAAGGCTGTCTTCGGGATACTCTCCTCTTGTATCCTTAACTGATGGTATCCAGATCGCAAATCGATCTTTGAATAAAAGCTTGAGCCTTGCAGTTGGTCAAACAGATCATCAATCCTTGGCAGAGGATATCTATTCTTGATCGTCAGCTTATTCAATTCCCGGTAGTCAATGCTCATACGAAAACTACCGTCCTTTTTCTTGACAAACAGGACCGGAGCTCCCCAAGGCGAGAAGCTTGGTCGGATAAATCCCTTGTCTAACAACTCTTGAAGTTGTGTCGACAATTCTTGCATCTCAGACGGGGCAAGTCTATAAGGTGCCTTAGCCACAGGCGCGGCGCCTGGAACTAAGTCAATGCGGAACTCTACTTGTCTCTGAGGTGGCAGTCCAGGTAAGTCCTCTGGGAAGACTTCCGGATACTCCCTCACGACAGGGATGTCTTCGATCTTCGGTTCTGCAGCTTTCTTATCTACGATGTGTGCCAGGAAGGCAGCACATCCTTTCTGCAAACACTTTCGCGCTTTCAGGCAGCTGATAATTCTTAACGGCGTATCACGCTTCTCCCCGTGAACCACAATTGTCTCGCCATCTTCGGTTGGGATACGAACGACCTTTTCGTGACAAACTATTTCAGCCTTGTTGCCTGATAACCAATCCATTCCTACTACTACGTCAAAGCTTCCCAACTGGACTGGTAGTAGATCCAGAGCAAACTCACGCTCTCCCAATTCGATCACACAACCTCTGACAACTTCATTGGCTTCTACTAGCTTTCCATTAGCCAATTCGATTGAGTAGGGAATATCTAACTTACTAGCGGTTAAACCAAGCATATTCTTAAATTCTAATGATACGAAGCTATAGTCGGCACCAGTATCAAATAAAACGGATGCATAGCGTTGGTTTACAGGGAACGTACCAGTAACGACATTTGGGTCCTGGCGCGCTTCCCTCGCTTCGATTTGGAACACTCTTCCACGGGCTTGGTTCAACTCTGGGCAGTTCCTCTTAAAGTGCCCGATATTACCACAGTTAAAGCATCCAGGTCTCTGCCTGTTTCCACCAGCTTGATCATTCCTCTGGTTATGATTCACAGCGCCTGCTTGATTCGCATCGTTGCCTCGATTCCCGTTTCCACCATTGTTCCCCTGTGGGAGATTCCCAATACCGCCACGATTATTATTTCTATTCCCAATTCCTCCTTGGCCTCCCCGGCCAGCACTAGCCCAACAAGAATCCTTCAAGTGCCCAGTCTTTCCACAAGCTTCACATACTTTTGGCCCGCATCGGCCAGAATGGTGACGCTGGCAGGTGTTGCACTTGGGCTGGGTGCCCATATATCCCTTTCCTTTCTTTCCACTACCACCTGTAACCTGAGCTGGCGTGCTTGGATCTCCTTTCTTAACCACCACACTGGCGCCCTGCTTGAAGTTCGAGAACTTCCGTTTGTTACCTCCTGATGACTCGACGTGAGTCTCTTTCTTCTTTGGCTCGATCTCACCAAACTTGTTCAGGCGGATAGCCTCCTCAGTGAGAGCTACGCTCAAATCGATTGCCTCAGTAATTGTCGCAGGCTTGGATGAGGTCACCATGCTTATGATTTGAGGAGCTAATCCCCAAATGAAACGTTCAATCCGCTTGAACTCCGGAGTGACCATGTAGGGTACCACATGCGATAAGTCATGGAATCTCTGAACATAATCCGCGATCTTCGGACCTTCCATCTTCAAATGCCAGAACTCGGTTTCCAATCTTTGGATTTCCGCGCGAGAGCAGTACTTCCTGCGCATAAGTTCCTTCAGTTCGGTCCAGGTTAGCGCGTAGGCAGCAGCTTCGCCAAGTGTCTGTACTTGCAAATTCCACCAAGAGAGGCCTCCATCCAAGAATAGCCCCGAGATATAGGTGACTTGCTGATCTAGTGCGCATTTGCTCATGCGAAGAACATATTCAGTTTTCTCGGCCCAACGAACAAAGGCGACAGCACCTCCTGTGCCATCAAAGTTGACCGGTTTGCAGTCTAGAAACTGCTTGTAGGTGCACCCATGAGGTGGATTATTGTTGCCATTGTTGTTTGAGCTGCTTCCGCTGGGTCCTCCTTGCGAAGCGGCGTATTGTGCGATGGCAGCAACGATGACTTGTTGGAGTTCTGCCTCATTGGTAGGCATGCGTGTCTCACGTCTCGGCGGCATCTTCTAAAAGATGTGTTTACGTCGGTCAGGCCATAGTAAAGATCCCATGTTATAATACATAAGTCAGGTTATAATATAGCGTATGTATATAATGATAGTAATAGTACATAACATCTCATGTTATAATCATATCAATCACACAACATCCCATGTCACAAACATCAATCACACAACATCTCATGTCATAGAATATAAATAACCTAATCAAGTATCAAATGTGATGAGAATACTGTGATTGCCATATATTGAGATCACATAGTAAGCGTACAAGTACATCACAGTGTCATACAACATCAGTCGACTAAGGGCTACATCACCCTAGTCCAAAAACTATATCAAATCAGTGTCAACACATCCCATATACGTGATCAACAAAAGTCAGAATCAAAATGTAGTCTCCAAAAATGCTGTGCAGTCAAAACAATCGTCGTCTTCTCACCAACGTCTACCCATACGGTACTGAAGAGCTCTACACAGATGGCGGTGAAGGAGGGGGAAAGTGAGTGTAGAACAAACGGCGCAAATGGAGCCAGTCCTCCTCCATGGCTCTCTGGGTACGCAAGAAAGAAGCAATCTGCTGCTATAGGGCAAAAAGGCGTGCAGCATAGTCTGGTGGTACAGGTCGAGAGGGCTGCAAAGGAGAGTGGGTCTGACCCTAGCACTGACACGGCGGCGGCTGGGCTCTCTCAAGCTCCTGAATGCGCTGTGTGTGTGCCTCGTGCTGGGCGACAGAAGACATCAAAACGTCCTCAATAGTATACCCCATGTGGAAAGAATGGTAGGGGTCAGTCGGTGGCATAACAGAAGGTGACGTCCAGAGAAACAGCTCACTGGTGGGATCAAAAGGTGCCACATGAAATGGAGAAACAGGGGGAAAAGTAGCAGACGGTGGTATAGCAGGGATAGATACCGGTACATGTCCAAAAGGGTGAGCCGAAGAACCCTCTCCAGGTCGCGCTGGAGGTGTAAACTGAGGGAAAGTAAAAGAGGCATCAACGTGACGGGTATCAGTGATCTGAGGGGGAATAGGTGGAACCTCATCATCAGCAGGAATCCACCCATGCTGGGCGTGCTCATCTCGTGGGTCCATCTGTGCCCCAAAAGGTGCTCGATCAAACTGTATAGGCATAGGGTCAAGGTGAGGTGCAACAAGAGGGTCAACTGGTGCATCAGCAATAAGTGGGGGATCAACATGATCAGCAGCAATGACATGATCGCCCTCCAACAATGGAGCATCTATAGGATGATCATCAATAGGTGGGTCAGCAATGACAGGCTCAATAATAGGTGCGTCAGCATGAACTGGGTCGTGCTCAAACGCAGGGTCTAGAGCGGCTACCTGCTCAGGGGCCATGGCAAGCTCGGGGTCATCAAAGGCCATCTCAAAATCAAACTCGAGATCGATGGGATCAACTGGGTCTACTGGGTCGACTGGATCCTCCATAGGCTGATCCATGGGTATAAACTCTATATCCTCATCTGGGTCGAATCCTGGGGGAAAGACAGGATCGGAATCCTCCACATCATCGAGGTCGAAAGTAAAACTAGGAATAGGGGCAACAGAGGATGCCTGGTCGGGATCTGATCCATGTGAGAAGTGCTGCGCACTCTGGGTGTGTGAAGGTGCGGAGGCCACAGACTCGAAAGAGTCTGGGACCGGAGAGTGAGCAGGTGACTCCTCAGCGGGAGCATCTGCGATCAACAAAAGATCTCCAGCAGCAAGAAGGGCCTCGCCCTGAACCTCATCCTCTAAGGGCTCGTCATCAAACAGATCGACGTCGCCATCATCGTCGGCGTCGAGAAGCAAATCGTAAGCAGGATATGAAGCAAGCGGTATGGGAGCAGGGATCTCTACTAATGGTAGGTCCCCGGCCAAAGGGCCATCAGCGAGCTCATCAGCACCATCAGGTAAAGCAAAGGGCTGAAAATCATCCTCGTCTGTGCTAGTAACGTCGGATGTGTGGACCTCGTGCTCTGAAGGTTCTAGGTCATCTGATACTATAGGTCTAGGTCCTGTGGTGTCTGAGTCACCTGTGCCAGAGGTGTCCATAGTGTCTGTAACATAAACACAAACATGCACAAACAGTCAATCATACAATCAAATAATCACATAAGTCACCAAGTAAGCATTCAAATAATTCTCCAAGTCCCACTAGCCTCCCAGCCTCTCAGACTGCTCTTCCTAGTCCCACTAGCCAATTCTCCTAGTCCCACTAGCCAATTCTCCTAGTCCCACTAGCCAACTACCTCGATTTCTCAGATCGAGCCTCGGCCTCCAAGACCGAGCCTCAGCCTTCAAGACTGAGCCTAAAAACAATGAATAAAATGTGCTCAACATTTGTTTGTAAAAATTTTTGGATCTGGACTTAAATGGTATGCAGTAAAAATGTTTTCGTGAGAGCCCTAGTGATCATAGTCTAGACTCGAGAAGGAATCCTAGTTCGCTATGATCAGAGCTCTGATACCAAGCTGTCACACCCTGGCTTTGCGGAAGCGTGGATAATTTGGTGTGACTTCTTAATACCATAGCTTAACCATAACAAAGCTATATGAGAAAAAACCATGCAAGATCATCCATTTAATTAAGTTTTAAAAACCAAATACAACAACATTGTCTTAACGAGAACACATCCTAACGACATTGTTCAACAAACACAAACATCAATATGACATAAACACAGTTTAAGGACTGTGACTTGTCCAGGAAAGAGTCACATTCCCCAAACCCGGATGACCTCATAACTAGTGCAGCGGGAAAACGTGCCATACCGCGCCAGATCCTTTAATTCCCTGAGATACATGTAAGTTGAAAAATCAACAATAATGTTGAGCGAATTCATGTGTAAGTGAGTAAATAAACCTTTGTATGTATAAAAATCCTGGTATGAAGCAAATAAGGAAAAAGAGATCACCATTGGGTTGCAAAGCCAATGATATGTTGTGAAGTGCAAGTAGGAAGACTCAAACCTAGCAGATTTAGCGTTGGGTACAAAGTCACCCCTAGGTCCGTTCTGGTTGGGCCTGGGGCTGGGCTCGCTACACCCAGATAGATCTACCGCTTACGTCCCTCGGTTCCTACAATGAGGATTAATGGTCTCCAGTTCCCGCCTACCCACTCACATGATCTAAGTAGTAAACCTCCTTACGCTAACCATACCATGTATAAAGTACTTGTAATCAAAGTAACAAGTATTTCACCCCCGTAGTTTAGAAAACTGAAAACAGTTAAGAGAAAAGGGGGACATGAACTCACAGTGGTGCGTCTCTACCAAGTATGCCTCCAAATCAATCAGCTGTGTGACGACCTACACGTACTAATTCTGTTAGACGGACGGCCGTGCTTTAGCTTTATGGTTTAAGTTCTTGGGAAATAGTTAGACAACTATTTCGTGTTTATATTCTGTATATACTTGGTATTTATTTTCCTTCCCAAGGATGGGGGATCTAATACATGTGCGTTCGAAATATATTAAGTCTCACTTAAAATATATTTTATTTCTAATTTCAAAATATAAATATTTTTCTCAAAAATATTATATTTTCTATTACATAAGTTTTCCCAAAATAATACCTTGACAAAAATACGCGTTAAGTCATATTTTTCTAAAAATGCGTAAGTTACGTTTTAATGATCGAGTGGTAATAATAATTACCGGTGTAACTTATATATTTATCGTAGGGACGTTCGTATTATTTTGGATCCGTCAACATTCGATAGTATTATTTTTACCCTAAGAATAATACTAGTATTTTCACAAAATAATCATAAACACCTGACAAGTGTTGTTAAGAAAAATATATACTAAATATATCTTTACCAAGTTTTATTTTGTGAAAATCCCACCTCCGATGTTTTGTAAATATAGTCGTGGCGAAATCTATAATTTGAAAACAAGTCGAAAAGTATTTCTAACACTTATAGTGGAAATATTTCTAAGTGTTAGATTTTGGAAAAATTTCGCCAGAGTTTCCCCTGTAACTGGAGGTGGCCACGCTTTTAAGCGTATCATTTTCTTTTACAAATCAATTCAACAACTTTCTTATTCAATCAAAACAACGTCCAGCACAACAAACTAGTTAGTAAATATGTAAATCGCATAAATCACATGAACTTGTAGTTTTCTAAAGTTATGTAGTAAATCCCATTACTTTTTGCGGATCTTTATATAAAGCAATCCGATCTCGTAAAAACCTTGCTTTTAAAGAAATCCCGTCTTTACATCTTCTTGTAAATTTTACAAAAATAGTTCTTTCGTCAAAAGTGTATGCTACACAAGTGTTTACACACTTGAGTGTTTACACACTTGAGTGTTCTAATAATCATTCGTGTTAGTGTAAGATCCGTCTTTAGAAAACATGATTTCTTTGATACTTGGTTCTTTGAAAATACCGCTTGTAGATACGTAGATCTACTAGTTTTAAACATTATTTCACAAGTAAAAACGCTTTTACACAAGTTCATGATTCGTGTGTGGTAGAGTTTCACCCTTTAACCCTTGTTATATTCAAAACAACCTTATGTCATGATCCATGATCATGACCAAACCGGGTTAAATGATGATCCGAGCTACCACAACATAGATCGGGTCCAAATAACCACACAAATCAATTACTACAACATTTACACAACATATAAGCTTTTATCCAACATTACAAGCATTTTTAGTAAACTTTAATGTATCATCTTGTAAGATTACTAGTTTTAACCATTACAAATCGTTTTAACCACTTTAAGATAGTTCAAGAAGGTGATTTAAGCAACATACCACTAGCTCGGGGCTAGGGAAGAATCTAGACGCAAAAAGGGTGGATAAAAGCAAGAGAGTGAGGTCCTTCAAGCTCCGAGTGCACCAAGACTCCTTATACGCGGTCCTTGACACTTGTGTGTTCTTGAAATGGGGTGATCAAAGCCAAAAATATGATGGATGGATATGGGGATGTTCGGCCGAAGCCTTTGAGAGAGAGAGAGAGAGAGATGTGTTTGTGTGATGTTATGAAATGAATGATCATATGTGCAACCCTTGTTACTTATAGACAAAATTAAAGTTATGATCCAATGGTTTCTATGTCATTTAGATATTAAACATAATTGATTAAAATAATCAAAATTGTACCATGTATGTCCCCTAGGGGACCGAATTCGTAAAGAGGGGGGGTACTAGTTCGATTCCAACTAGTAGTTAGGATATTAGTTAGGTTAATCTAGTTAAGTTTAGGGATTAACCCGGTTAGTAGTGTGTTGTGCTTTACAGTGGGTGTTAGGGTATTCAGGGACCCTAACTGGCTCAGAAAAGACAAATAATGTTATTAACAATATTTTCATGTTCCGGGTATAGTCCGGTTGTTTGGTTGGATAGTAATCCGTTAAAGCGTTAAACAAGCTTTAAAGTGTCGTTATAATTATTTTTAGTGACACAACTTATTCTTCCAAAGTGTCAGGAATATTTTCCTCATGTCTTGGCACTTTACTAGTTAGCCAAATGCTGAATTGTTTATTAAAGTGCTGAGTTTTTGTGCTTAGAGCACGTTTTAGGCACATCCAGTCATTGTAACTTATTCCTAGAGACGCAGTTCTACAACCCTTGTATCCCTACACTCACCACTAGTGTAGTAAAATATTTCTGGCTCTTACAGGCCTTAGAGGCAGTGTCTGCCTGATGCTGGCTCTATCAGCACGTTCAATAGGTTATCCGTTTATAGTGCTACTGTGCTTTTGTGCATCATGTTTGTCACTAAGGTTCAGCATGTAAATAATGTAGTGACGGTAAGTAAAGTATGATGCAAGTAAGTACATGTATCAACATTCAAGTAGCAGTTTATCCACAATTTTAAACAAGCATAGTAATTAAGCAGTAATTAATTATTAATTAAGTCGTACGGATACCTGGTTTAGTGAGGGTTGTCACACCTCTACCATACAATCACTCCAATACCGTTCCTATGACTGAAGAGGATTGCTAACATGCCTGACATGGTCTATGGGCGGGCTAGTGATGTCACGGTTGAGCTAGCAGAACCCACGAAAATTAAAATCTTAAAACCTAAAAAGAATGAAACAAAGACAACTGAACCAACATCTGCACTTGTCTTTGTTAAATCAGAAAATGTCTCTAAACAAACAAAGACATTGAGCTTTGAGAAAAATGCAGAATCGGCTAATGAACTAACTGAGCCAGCTGCATCATCTGACTCTAGATGTAAATCACCTGAAGCAGTTGATTCTGAGAAATTGGAATTAGTTGAATCTAGTGAATCCCGCTAGAGTAGCTGAATCAAGCAGTGAAACACTGACTGAACCCACAACATCTTAAATTGATACACCAAGGCCAGTCAAAAGTATAGAATAATGTGTGAACGATACTGATGCTTCTACTTCATGTGCAGATGAGGTAAAAGTAGAGGATTGGGTTGAGGGGGTGATCTTGTTTGCCAAAAAGCTGATGATGTTTGTTTGAAAACATCAAATTTGTCTGTTCATGCTCAGCCATATGTGAAAAAAGTTGTTTCTAAGCCAGCTTTGAGAGGCCCGTCAAATAAATATGTGCCTCTAAAACCAACAGTTAACAATGAATGTGCTAACTGTTGTAAACAGAGACATATGAAGCAGGGTAGAAAGGTTGGAAAGTCTACAAACAAATTATCCAACAAATCTTCTAACTCAAATGCATCATCAGTTAGATCGAATGGATCGGGATATGCTCCTTATGTAAAGAAGCAAACAGTTTATCAGTGTGCGACTAAGGCCCAAAAAGTCAGTGTACGACCCAAAATAACAAGTGTGTGGTCCAAAAGGTAGTGTGCGGCCCAATATAGCAAAGGTGGAACTTTAACCAGCTGACGTGTTCGGTTTTAAACGTATTTGAGTGCAGAATTTGATCTGCCAACAATCTTCGCAAACCGACTGCACGGTTAGACTCGTGTGATTTTTAGGAAAAATAATAGTTTTTGGTACAATTTGGTAAAAACAGTTCACTCTACTAGAAATTCCGAAAAAGTGTTTGGACATTATATATCATTTCACTCGAAATTCCGAGACGAGTCTAACGGTACAATTTGGTAAAAAAACAGTTTTCGGTCAGCTTTCAAACGGTTTTGACAGTCCAGTTCGGTAAAACAGACATTTCCGGGGATCACAGTTTAGCATCTTAGAAATGTCTTCTCAGAGTGATGTGCTTGAGTAGAAACTTGAAGTTTTCAGATACTTTCCTGGTGAATATGTAGAAGCTTTAATTGGCCAATTTACTGAACTGCTCTCTAAAATGAAGATGGCAGAGATTGTGGTGTCTACTCGTGTGAGCAACAAGAAGCTTCTGGATGCTCTAAAAAGTATTCCAGATCAGGAAAAGTGTAGTTGGTTTAGAAATGTTATTCAGATAGTGTTGACAACCAACTATTACTGTTACAGAATAAAGTCAGATGAGCTGATCTCACTTATCAAATAATATGATAAGGCTGACAAGCAGAAGGCTCAAGGCAACATATCTGCTGCACTTTGCTCATCCATTCATTCTGTTCCTGCTGCTCCATTGCCTGCTGCAGTTTGCTCATCTACTTCTGCTGATTCATCGCCGAATTTAGAATCAGGTTGCTATATAGGTACTCAGATTCATAAATTCACTCATTCTCCTAATGAGGTATGTGTAGATTATATTTGTTGTACTAGTGCCTGTAGAGAAAAAGTGAGTGGCTATAAAGAACACGCTAACTCATTAATTATGCAACTGCAATTATCCAAATTTGATTTATATCAGATTAAAAAGAAAATCAATGGATACAAGGATATGGTAGAGGCACAAAAGCGTGATATCCGCCAAGTGCATAATGACTTGAGTCAAGAAAAATGTAGGCATCTCCACTTTAAAGAACTTTCTGAAAAACTAACTACTGAACTTGATTCTCTAAAATCAACTTTTGAAAATATAGAGTTTAAATTTAAGAAATTTGACGTTTCAAGTGAAAAGGTTGAGAAGATGATAAATAAGCAATTACAGTTCAGTAAGAAAGAAGTTAGGAATAGGGGTTTGGGATATGTGTGCATTCCTCCACCATACAATCACCCATATACCTTTATTCATATGACTTAAGAGGGGATTGCTAACATGCTGACATGGTTTATGGGCAGGCTAGTGATGTCAAGGTTGAGCCAGCAAAACCCACAAAAATTAAAATCTCGAAACCTAAAAAGAATGAAACAAAGACAACTGAACCAACATCTGCACCTGTCTTTGTTAAATCAGAAAATGTCTCTAAACAAACAGAGATATTGAGCTTTGAGAAAAAATGCAGAATCGGCTAATGAACTAACTGAGCCAGCTACACCATCTGACTCCAAATGTGAATCACCTGAAGCAGTTGATTCTAAGAAATTGGAATTACTTGAATCTTGTGAATCTAGTTGTGAGTCCTCTGGAGTAGCTGAACCAAGCAGTGAAACACTGACTGAGCCCACAACATCTGAAATTGATACACCAAGGCCAGTCAAAAGTGTAGAAGAATGTGTGAACGATACTGATACTTCTACTTCATGTGCAGATGAGGTAAAAGTAGAGGATTGGGTTGAGGGGGATTATATTGTTTGCCAAAAAGCTAACGATGATTGTTTGAAAACATCAAAGTTATCTGTTCATGCTCAGCCATATGTGAAAAAGGTTGTTTCTGAGCCAGCTTTGAGAGGCTCGTCAAATAAATATGTGCTTCCAAAACCAACAGTTAACAATTGATGTGATATGAGTGTGTTATATTTTTTGATATATTTTAGCTCTTTTTACTTGCAAATTCAAGTTTTAAATTTATAAAACACGATATAATACTATCACTCTACACACACGTTAGGGCAAGTGCACCCATCGCGGACGTAGTATAGTGATGGCAAAATAGCGTGGTCGTCCAAGGACACAAGTGCTTTTAGTACCGGCTTATCGTCAACGACTAATCTAACCAAACTTTGATAAAAAGGTTTTTAAAGTTACAAAACTAAAAAGAAAAAATAAAATATAAGGAAAAACAAATAGACAAGAAGGAATTACTTGGTTCCAATTTCTCTTTTATGTATCCTTTAATGATTTCCGCACTTTGGGCATTTTAAGAGATTATCTTTAAGTTATAGTATGAGGCCCCCTTCCGGGCAGCATTACCCTCAACCTATTGGTCTGAGTCAGCAAGGATATTGTCACACCCGCTAAATTAGAGTTGGTGTGATCTGAATGGTATCTTCATTGCACAGCAGAAGTATTTAAGCTAAGACTTCTAAACAGTGAACGCCTGCTAAGTACTCGAATCCCCATGGGTTGTATCCTGAGAAAGAAACATGTGAAAAATCAACATAAAGTTGGCGAGTTCATAGTTTTTATGAAAAAAGATTTAAAATAAATCTCTTTGATAACCGGTTTAAGTAATGTTGAAAGAATGTAATAAAACCAATTTCTTTGGCATGTCTTTTGAATACCTTGTGTTTGTAAAATTGTATAACCGTCAATGTCCGCGTACGACAAAGACAATATGCTCGCATGAGCCTATACCCCACCTCGTGCTAGAAAGTGCCTCGCCAAACCGTTACTCAAGACGGCCGACTAGCAGGTGGTTATAGTTCCAATGTGTTGCGATGACTTCACTGTACAGTTTTAAGCGACCCTACGACCCTTAGCTGAGTAATGGACAATCCAGTCCTTGAGTCTTCGTGCTTTGATACGTGGTCGAATAACGGTGTTCAGTTGTGTCTAAGTTTGAGTTTTTGCTTGACTTTTTATTCCGAATAGCCTACGTTTAATTAGATTTGTGTTTTTCAGGTTTAATGGAGTTTAAGGTGTTTTTCAGGAGCTTTACAGGCCACCGGGAGCAAACGGGATCAACTGGGGATGTGAAATGAACAAAACCGGGTTAATCATGAAGTTTGGATGTGTTTTGGGGGATGTTAATAGATTTAAAATGAATATATTGGAAGTTGGCATGATTGAGGGCTGAATTACGAGTACGTGGGCGAAAACGGTGAGTAAAACGAAGCTAAAACGAAGAAGTTATGAAGAAAACAAAAAGTGAGGTTTATAGGCATCGTCGGCGACGCCCCTCAGAAGTGTCCATCGGCAGATTTAGTCCGTAAACAGCCGCTTAAGCCGTCGGGTGATTTTGGCACTTCCAGGGGCCGTCGGGGACGCCCAAGGGGGCCGTCGGTGACGCCCCTCACTGCTATGATTCGCGAAAATTGAGTTTTGGGTTGTTGGGGATGAGTTATGACATCAATTTTGACCAAGAAATGGGGGTTACACTTGTTTTTGAGTTTGAAACTTGTTCTTGGAGCCTAATATCACCACCATCATCATTCCCAATAATCCATCTCTGACACCTTCCATCATCCGAATCAAGAATCATTATCACCAATTTCACCATCATCTCCATTCAAAACCCTAACCACTTAACCCATCCATTCATTCTCATCACCATCACTCACCACAAACCCTAAACACCATTTATTTCCATCATCAAGCTTCAAGATGTCAGGATTCATGCTTTCGTCATCCGGTGATCAAGTTCCTTCAACCCTGAGCGGCTAATCACCTTGGTTTCACCCCGGTGTAGGTAGTAGTATTATTTAGCGTTTTGATTTGTGTTTAGTTTTGACTTGTGTGACAAATTGTGTTTTGATTTGAACACCATTGATAATTGTCGTGTATTTAAATTGGATTTGCAAATTGTCAAACGATGATAAAGTTATGACTTTGTGAAATGAATTTGTGCATTTATGCGTTATCTTGGTTAGGATTTACTTATGTTGATTACAAAGTGCATTCTTGTCCGTTCTTAGGAATGATGATAGTTATTGGCACCTAAGTCACGGTACACTAAATCCGTTAATCATTTATCCAATTAGGTCAATTCTAAAACTTGTAGGAACCTAGGTTTGCAATTACCGAAACCGGGTGTGAACCCTTTCTCTCATTATTGTTTTCCTTATCTTGTTTACACAATCAATCACATTTCTTGCATTTTCTAATTCCTAGTAGATAATCATTCCAATTTAGTTAATTTTGCTCAACATATTTTCAACAAACAAAAACCATAGAAATATTATAGCAAGCTTCATAAATTGTGACAACCATTAAAAATCAACCAAGTCCATTCACAAACCACATACTCTTCGTGGTTCGACCCCTTACTACCACTAGCTATTTGTTAAGGGTAATTAGGTCTTATAAATCTTATCTTTGACCAGAGCGCGACACTCCGATCATGCCTCACACGAGAAAATGTAAGCCTAACCCACGAGAGTCTTGGTGCCTCGCACAAGTGAAAATGGGCCTAGCCCGTTTGTGTCTGTAAGCAGGACCAACCAGTTCCCTTATTTGTATGTAGGACAACGTAGTCCCTAAGTCTGTAAGCAGGACCAGCCAGTTCTCTTACTTGTATGCAGGACAAACCACTCCCGTAGTAACTAGGACCCCTCCATCACTAGTCATGAAACTCATGCACGTTTCGAAAATACGCGTGTGTTTTGTAAAACCGGTATGTTTAGCATAAACCTCTTCTTGGCCATTCATGAGATGGGGAATGGATATTGAAGGGGTATGGTCCCAAAAACCCTGCGCAAGCGCAGAGGACCATACCATAATCACACTCCAAATTCATCTCGAACAGACCTTGCGCGGCCGCGCAACGTGTCTTAGAAATATTTGGGAAAGATCAGTCTCCAGTAACCATGCGTCGGAGAAAGGAAAGACAAATGTTCAACTAACACCCTTGCGCGAGCCCGCACAAGGGTACAGTTAAGCTTGAAGATTTAACAGCAAGAGACAAGTCTTGAACACTTCCACGCGCATGAAATAAAGACTTGAACAAAAGGAATCTTTTCTGTTATAACAGAATGGACACGTGGCGAGAGATTACTAGTTTACAGATGTAGATCTTCTAGAAGCCATTAAATTACCATCGTGCACAAACCTCATTCGGTTATAACCGAATGTGACGTGGCAAAATCTGGGACCTTCCTTGATGTCACGATGATGGTAACAATTTACATGCAAATTTAGATTAAACCACTTTCCACGTGGCATCTCCCCAGCTGTTGATCAAGATCACGATCCGTGTGCATGGATCGGGAGCTAACTAACAAACGGAAAAGAGAATTCTATTATTACCTCCATTACATTTTTGGCGCCAAACTTCAATTATAAATATGGGAATTCATGTACGATCATGATCATCTACACTCACTTACTTTCACTCTTACTACTTCATCTTCTTTGAGATCATTGTATTTATTCTCACGCCGGAGGGTGGTCACAAAGAGAACCCCCATTCTCCCCGTGGCGAGGCTAACGGCGTTTCTGTTTTGCAGAGATTTCCGACGAAGTAGTTCCCATCAACAATCGACGAGAGGATTAACCCTTTTATGCAGAAACCCTATCCCCAAATCTGATTGATTCCGGTCACTTAGATCTGGTGTTTCTTCATTGGCGCCCACCGATTTCTACTTTTATTCTCATCTTCTCATTCAATTTCTTTCTTTCTTCTGTTTTCAATGGCAGAAAGTCCATCAAATAAACCACCAGGTCCTCGATCCGAGAACAGAGGCAATTTTGCTTATGCTTCTCGGGCCGACGGAATCGTTGAAGAAGCATCCAATGATAACGATGTTCAACATGATGCGAATCATGTGAATGATCCTGTTACTCCAGGAGTTCCATCTGAAATTCCGATCAGTTCAATCCTACCTCCTGGTGAAACTCCGATATCTTGGTTTGTTAAATCTCAGGGGGCCTTGAATGCAGTTTATGCACAAACCACTCAGAAAGCATCACAGGAATGTAGACCTGCAGCTCAGGTGCGAACCCTAACCGCACCTCGAGTTTTACATTATGATTCACCATCGTACATGTCGGTTGAAGATACAGAAGTTAATTCCCAGTCTCGCACCAGATACGAGTCTACTCATTCTTGAACGAGACGCCGGGATCATCGTGAAGAGCAACATTCTCAGAGAATACAATCTGCTCATACAAGACTGGGCCCGCATTTATCGCAAGAGCGGGACACCCAGACCAATGATGAAAACTATCAAGGAAAGCTCAGTCACTTGGTACAAGACGTTCGTGAAGACTTTCGTCAGATCACTCGCGGAAATGACGGTCCAAGCAATAAGAAAACAAAGCAAACATAAATGGTGCAAAAAGGACCACCGCGCAGACGCAACAACAAACGAAGTCATAATCAACATTGGCACGAGCAACAAGTGATTTTTCCTGTAGTTCCAGGAGGTCCTCAAGAGGAATGACTGGTTATCATAACTGGTATTTTTGGTCATTACCGTACTGATTATATGTTTATCGATCCGGGTAGTTCTATGGATATTATCTATTAGCAGTGTTTCAAGTAGTTAGACCCGGAAGGCGCACTTGAAAGCAGTTAATTTCCCACTAACTGGTTTTTGCAATGAAGCCGTATTTCCCCTAGGTCAGATCTCTTTTCCTATTACACTTTCTGATGGTAAACACTCATGCACGGTGTCGGTCACTTTTATGGTTATGCCAGATACGTCCCGTCATGATGTTTTGTTGGGAAGACGTTCACAAAGGGAGTTTAGCATGATTACTTCCATACCGCATGCTGCTTGCGGTTTTCCAACAAAAACAGACGTAGCAATTTTATATTCAAGAAAGGAGGTCATGTCTGTTGATGACGAACCTCCAATGAAAGTCGCAAAGCCATCTTCCAACGAACCAGAGAAATGGGTACTCAACAACGAATATCCTGAGCAAACTGTTTTGCTAGGACCTGCCGTGTCCCCAGCAATTCGCGCAAGACTTAAAAAACTTTTGTTCGAGAATATGAATATTTTTGCATGGTCCCCAGCGGACATGACCGGCGTACCAAGAGATGTGGCATAACATTTTTTGAATGTTCAACCTTCAGTAGAACCAGTAGTACAAGGGAAGCACAGTCTGGGTCCAGAAAAGACTCGCGCAATGAATGAACAATTTGCTGAGTTGCTTTAAGCAGGCATACTACATGAAGTCCGATATCAAACGTGGGTGGCTAACCCAGTGATGGTTCAAAAGCATAACGGCGGATGGCGTATGTGTGTTGATTTTAAGGACCTCAATAAGGCTTGTCCGAAAGATTGTTATTCTCTTCCGGAGATTGACAAGAAATTAAACTCTCTAGCTTCTTTCCACTGGAAGTGTTTTCTCGATTGTTACAAAGGTTATCACCAAGTGTAAATGAAGGAAGAAGACGAAGACAAGACGGCTTTCCGCACGGACAAAGATATTTGTTGTTACACAAAAATGCCTTTTGGTCTCCGCAATGCGGGAGCTACGTATCAACGTCTGATGGATAAAGTCTTCGGAGAGGATATTGGTGTTACAGTTGAAGTCTATATTGATGACCTTGTTATCATGAGTCCTGATGAGGAATTAATGCTCAAGAATATTCAGCGCACTTTCGATTCCTTGCATAAAGTTAATTTGAAGTTGAATCTAGTAAAATGCTTGTTTGGCATGAAGGAGGGTAAATTCTTGGGATTCATCGTGACCAAAGATGGTTTCAAAGTTAACCCGGAGAAGGTAGAGGCTATTCGGTGTATGCCGTCACCAGCATCCATCAAAGAGATGCAACGCCTAGCGGGTCGACTGGCTGCGCTTAACCGATTTTTAGCGAACCATGTTGTCAAATCTTATCAGTTCATAACCACATTGCGCAATTGTGTCAAGAAGAGCCAGTTTCAATGGACTCCGGAGGCTGAGAAAGCTTTTCAGGAAATGAAAGAATGCTTAATTCAGTTACTTACTTTAACGGCTCCGCTAAAAGAAGAGCCATTAATCTTATATCTTTCTGCATCTGATTTGGCAGTAGGCGCAGTGTTATTCGTGGAAAGAGACGGAGTCCAAACTCCAATTTATTATATCAGCAAAATGTTAACTGGTTCGGAGACCCGCTATTCAATCATGGAAAAGCTGGTTCTAGCGTTAGTCCATGCCTCGCGCAGACTACAGAGGTATTTTTCTGGCCACGTCATAACCGTTCTTATTAATTATCATTTGGGTCAAATTTTATCCAAACTGGATGTTGCTGGCGGGTTGGCAAAGTGGGCCATTGAATTGGGTGGACATAATATCCTATATAAGCCGCGCCCAGCTTTCAAATGCCAAGTTCTGGCAGATTTCGTTACTGAAGTTCCGGTTGATAAAATCCAAGAGTGTGAAGCCATAAAGGATCCTGTCCCAATCTTTGACGACAGGGTTTGGATACTGCATACAAATGGTGCTTCCAATGATGACGGCGCAGGGGCTGGCCTTCGCCTAGTCAGCCCTGGTATGGGTTCGGTGTGATATGTTTTTATTAATATTTTGAGCCCATTTTACGCATTATTCAAGTTTTAAATTTATAAAACATGATATTATACTAACACTAAACACACACTTGGGCAAGTGCACCCATCGTGAGCGTAGTATAGTGTTGGTAAGATACCGAGGTCGTCTAAGGACACAAGAGCTTTTAACACCGGTTTATCCTCAACGTCTAATCAATCTAAATTTTTGAGAAAAGTTTTGAAACATAAAAATAAAAACTAAAAATGCAAAGATAAATAAAATAAAAACAGATAGACAAGATAGAATCACTTGGATCCAACTCGTCTTTAATGTATCCTTTGTTGATTTTCGCACTTTCAAACTTTTTAAGAGATTATCCTAGTTATAGTAGTAGGCTCCTCTTTTGAAGGTGACGTTACCCTCAACCCAGTGGTTTGAGTCAGCAGGGATACAATCCCAAAGGGTCGGAATATTGAAAAACAATTAAGTAAATTATTAATGCGAAAAGTGGTAGGCCCCTCTTTTGAAGGTGACGTTACCCTCAGCTAAGTGGTTTGAGTCAGCAAGGATACAATCCCAAGAAGCCGGTTTAAAGTATTAATAGTAGTTTACATATGAGGGGTTCAAGCTATTCGCACCCCGGCCATCCAATACCAGTGGGTATTGAAGGAGGTCCTAGTAAGCTTGAACCAGGTCCTCGCAGGATCTATACACTGAACGAGATAAGAACTTTACCAAACCATTCCCTTAACCCCCGACCAGGTAGTCAACGTGCCTTTATATAGACCCTAAAGACACGAATGATGCAATCTTTTACTTTATATAGACAGTAAAGTAACCTCAAGACTCCACGAAAAAAATGATAAAGCAAATTCGCCTTCAACATAAGAAACTAGTATTAAAGTTATTAATACAAACCCAAATAAAAAGTGCCGAAAGATGAAAAATCAAAAGTAATACATAAAAGAATTGTCTTCACCAAGTGATGTAAGAGGCTTAACCAAACATGGCCTTTGATTGGCAAGAACCCTTACAATCAATCTTGGATCCCGAGACTACTACACACTCTAAAGATGGATGATGGTGGTGGGTGTTGGTGTTGTAGTGGTGGTGGTGGTGGAGTGGTGGCAAAGTGAGAGAGTAGTGGTTTGCCAAGGGATGCCTATGAAAGGAACCAAGCACCCCTATTTATAGTCAGATCAGAGCACTGACCATGACCCCGTGGTCACTCATTTCTCTTCCTTCATTAATTGCAGCTGTCAGCAGAGGTCCCCACACAACCCCGTGTCTCCTGGGCACGGCCCCGTGGTCAACTCTTAGCTGTACTATCAAGATTATGCGTATCTTAGCGTTGACCACACCCCGTGTTGAGCTGGGCACGCCCCCGTGGTGGGCGTGGAAGCTTCTACTGGTTTGTCTTTTGTGCAGGCTCCTGACCACGCCCCATGCCCAGCTGGGCACAGCCCCGTGGTCAGGCTCTGTTGCCTTGTTTTTACTTTGGGGATGCTGCCCAGGGGTCGGGCATGTCACGTTTATTCCTTCTTTTTGTATTCATGTTGGTTTTGGCTGCTTATTTTCTCCTTTTGTTCTTTTAAGCTCGTTTGGTCCTGTAAATTCAAAAGGAAGAAAGAAACACGCTTTTTCCAACATTAGTACTAAAAAGGGTTAGTTTTATGCCTCATTTGATGTAATTTATATGTTGCATTTTGCACACATCAAATACCCCCACACTTGAATCTTTGCTTGCCCTCAAGCAAAAATCTTTAATATGTGGCTTACACACCCAAATGGAAGAGGTAGAGGAGAAGTTTGGGCTTATCTTGAGTGTCGGGAATCCAAGATTTTTATTAAGTTTTATTTTTATTTTATTTACAATCCTATTCGTCATGATTTATTTAGAACACTTGTTAAGAAAAATTATTTATTTGGGCATAACATGCCTATTTAAAATTCCATTTATATACAAGTTCACATACCTCACGGGAGATCACTCAACACTCGGCTGATCGCTCGGGTAGGCTGTCAGACACTTTAACTCGATTTTCGCACTAATCGACACTTTGTTCCCGTCCGGGTCAGCACTTAGAGGATTTATGCTCTGTTCCCCGCACGCAGGCTGATCCAGCGCTCCCTTTGATCCAATTAGGCAGTGTTTGGTTCTAAGCACCCACTGTGAGTATACTTAATCCTTTTTTGTGTTAGACACTTTTGGGATGCAACATGTATTCTATATCAAGACACTTGATACTTATTTGAAACATACTCTATCCGTATTAAACATGATACTTGTGATACTTGAGACTTTTATGCTATGTGAACATTTGATCCTTATGTGTAGCTCGCCTTAACAATTATAGCGCTATAGGGGCAACGCACTGCTCTTTGAGTCTTGGGGAGTATTGTTAAGTTTTGATTCTTTTACCTCCTCTTCGATGCGTCAAAGTAGGAAAGGCACGTTAATGCGTTGGAGACTTGGGTTATCATATGAATCACGTTAACTAGCATGTTGAAACTTGTGATATGTTTTTCATGTTGGATATGAGTTTTATACGTTTAAACTATTATACTATGTATTCAAACTTGTATACTCGCCAACATTTTTGTTGATTTATTTTAATACATGTTGCAGGTTGATAGTAGCTGGGAATCAAGAAATCAAGCTAGGATGAACTTAAAAACTCATCTTAGATAATTAGACAATTTTGAACAATATCTGAATCATTATGTTATTTTGATACGTTATGTTGGTTATGGAATGTGATTGATATTTTAGACATATTTATGAAATTTTGATTAATCAATATCGAAACAAGTAGTGTTATGGATTCTCTTGAGCAATTTGAATTCCTTAGTGTCGCGCCCCGATGTTTCCGCCATCGGTTGGGGTGTGACAGATTGGTATTAGAGCCATAACTATACGGAATTAGGAAAAAGTAGGAATGCTTTGCCCTAGTCTATAGCTCTAGGAATCACGTCTCTTATTTGTTGTTTAAAACTTATGGATTCTACCTTACATGCTTCCTAGCAATACTTCCCTGTTAAACTTACATGCCTTTCCTAAGGCTAACACAACACACACTTGGATGCTTTGAAAACACTCTTGTAACCCAAACAAAACGACTCATTAAAATAGGGGTGATTCCCGCCTTTGATGACGACTTTCACTCGGCAGTGTTTATATTTTGGACGAGATTTACCCTCAAGTTAGGAGTGACGTCCAAACCTTGAAAGGAAATTTCCGTTTCATATTCTAGTGGGTCTTATCTTTTGATAAGTACCTACAATATTAGGGTACGATGTTACCAAGTTAGAGGTGAAACTCGCATCTTGATAACTAGTCCCACTCTTTGATATTTTGTCTCGCCAAAGTCTCGATTTTCCCAATCGATTAAGGACGTGTAGTAACCGAAAGGACAATTATCGTAGGACTAACATTGATGAATGTATTTGTCTAAGTAGGCCAAGGCATGATACCTTAATTAGAAAAGGGGCTCGATTCACTTTGGTTTAGTCGACGTTTCTCTACCCGAAACAATCCTATGTTTTATGAGCCTATCTTTTATGTTATCTCGATTTACATGTGGTTTTACACTTGATGTTTTTTCCATTTCCAAACTGTTACCCGAATCGCACTATCTCCGCAATCTAAAACAATAATAATAATCTCTCGGGAACGAACTAAATTTATGATGCTTTATTCATTCGTATTATACTACGTGGAAGTCTTGATTAAACTATGTGAAACATGATGAATGTTTTGTGAGGTGTGAAACAACTTGAGCCTTTTATGTAATCATGTGAAACTTTATGCTATGCTACGTGTTCGTGAAACTATATTATTGAACAAAACATTATGATCTAGTCTCATTCGATCCTTTCTTGGATCTTAGATGTCTTCAAGTCGTCTTTCCAACCCACACAAGAGGTCAAAGGCAACACCCAGAAGAAGATGATGTCTTTTATGGCCGACCAGATTGCACGCATTGTTCCCAAGATTGTCCCTGAAATCCAGGGATCAAACACTCCTCCCTCCTCTGTTGACTCGAAAGCGGTCCAAACTAAGCCTGTGAGCTTCAACTACAAACACTTCGTCTCTTGCAACCCTAAGCTTTTCACGGGCAGTGATGGGGTGACTGCGATGCTGGAGTGGCTCGGCAACATAGAGGTTACTTTCATCAACAGTGAAAGCCCTGAGCACATAAAGACTAGGAGTGCAACTGGTGTTTTCCAAGGCCGAGCTTTGGAATGGTTGACCAATGAGAGAAACATCCGCTCCAATGTTGAAGCTTATGCTTTACCATGGGCTGAGGTTAGGGAATTGATGATGCTTGAATTCTGCCCTCCTCGTGAGCAGCAGAAACTTGAGGACGAGTTCTGGCATTTGAAACAAGTTGGTGATGACAATCTGGCTTATACTACATGTTTTAAGCAACTCAGCATAATCATACCTCACTCTACTCCCAAACGCATGATCATGAAGTACATTCATGGGTTACCTCCTATTATGCGTGACTCCATTGAAGCAGCTGAACTTGACTCCATTGAAGAAGTTTACCGTCTTGCAGCAAGTCTGAACAACAACCGTCTTTGCGATAAACAGTTCGGAAGCCCTGCTCCCTCGAAACCAGCTAACCAGATCTGTCACACCCCCAAAATACCACGTGCGGAAACCCCCGCGAGGCTTGTGACATACCAGGATCCAAGCCACCAATCACATTGAACTCATAATTATAATTAAATAAAACTTCCATTTATTAACATAAAGCGTTACAAACGTTACATATCATTTATTGTGTACAGCGGAAGCATAAATCATTTGTTAAGTGTTTAGTAAACCAAGAGTACATAAACCATTGAGCTTGTATTGAGATTCCATGTATCTCGACCCATGACCATTCCAGCTTCCCAGACAGCAAGTTCCAACAATATGCACCTAAAGGCCTGCAAGGCATGTGACAACGAATCAACAACAGAGTTGAGCGAGTTCACAGTTGGTTGTTTAGTTTTACCAGTTTGTTTTGAAAACCATAAGTTGTTTCGTAAACCACGAGTTAACCAGTATCTTTGTTTTTCCCCAAACCATATCCATAATCAGTGGGGGCTTCCCCATGTGAACCACTAGACCATTACCATATCGACTACTGACGAAAGTAAGTTGTACCCTAAGTCAATGTCTATCATCATTGACTGTTTGCCATGATCCATTAGTACACGCCCGTCCGACCGGCACGGTGTGAGGTTTGTCAAACCTAATAGCGCTATTAACTAATGACCCGCTCGCCATCGGCCTCGGCAATTAAGTCTATATAAAATGAGGAACTTAATGATAGAGTTTTGTCTAGTAAGTTAAGGTTGTTGTCCTACTACCCAAGGAGGACGAACGTACGTATTCTACCCAAGGAGAATACGCAGGATTAATATTGGCATCCTACCCATAGAGGATGGCGGTACATATCCTACCCAAGGAGGATATGTAGGTTCCGTTTTAATTCTTTAACCCATTCCCAACCACCGGGAATCCCATGCCTTAGAAAGTGTGTGAACTCACCTTTGATTTGCTCGGTAGATAAAGCATTTGTCCTAATTTGGTCAACCACATCCTATTATGGTTACCATTCGTTAGGATGGTAAACAAGTAATCACATATAAGCTACACGTATCTAACACGTATTTGTCAAGTAGTGTACACGTATTTAATCAAGTAACAGTTTTTACCAGCATATACGTATTCACAATCATCAAGGTATCATATCCGTCATCAGTTGATTATCCGTTTTGGTAAATAGTGCAAGTGTGCGACTCATAGTGTGTGTTTCTAAATAAGTGTGTGGTCCAGAATTGGAGTGTGCGGTCAATCTATGGGTCTGGGCTCAATCAGTGTGCGGCCCACTTAGCTAAGCCCAACATATCAACTGTGCGGCCCACTACCCAATGTGCGGTCCACACAGGAGTGTACGACCACTGGGTAGTGTGCGGTCATGCTAAAGCAGGTTGTTCATTGTGCAAAAAGTGGTATAGTGGTGAGTGTGCGATCCTGAGTATGCGGTAATTCAATTTATCCAAACACTATTTTTTTTGTTAATTTTATATGATCAAAGCTTTCTAGTATTCTCTTTTATCCCAAAACAATTTATCAAAAGCATGTGTATTTTTATTTAAAAATCAAAACAAGCAATTGGCCAAAGTCATTTGTCACACATCTTCATAATAGTTTGTTCATACTTTTATTTCATCACTTATGAAACCACTTAATGAATTCTAAACGGATAATTTGAACAAAATGTTAAACACCCTAACATCTCAAATCAATATCTAGAAAAATATAAATGCTCATGCCTATCCTAATCGAGTGAACATCCCTATCCTAATAAATCAGTTGATTGAACATGTATTTCAATAGTCATCCCCACAAAAACCTATGAACTTCTGGTGTGAAATAAGAGAACTCAGCAAGCACCGAACAACTTAAAATTACATATATCAAAGATCAACAATTTAGAAATCATATGACTAAATTTAAATCTAACAGCTAATCATTAACATGCATATTCACTTTTTTTAATCAAGTTTTACAAGAAGGCAAATGCAAAACAGAATGAACATACTTTGTTCTAAGGACTCTGAACGGTTGCTGAACTCGAACCGAGACCTGAGACAGAATCACTGCTGACAAACACCCGAAATAACTCAAACCCGAGCATGAATCTGGCCCATGACTCGACAAGAAAGAAGGACCATCTAACTCGAACCCACTTGAAAATCCTGAACCAAAACTAAATCGGAAATCAAACCTGCTGAACCTGACCCGAGAACCATCGCCGCCGCCGCGGCTCTGCCGTCGTCGGCGTGCTTCCGTCCCATTTATTATCTCTCTCTCCATCTGTCGATCTCTCCTTCTCCATTTTCTATGTTCGTCGCTCACCACCACCCAATAGTGGTGGTCATCGCTTGAAGTGCCGAAGGGGGGGGGGGGGGTATTGTTCATCGGAGAGGAAGGGGGTTTAGAGGGGTGTAGGTGCGGCTGCCGGAATATGGCCGGCACCGGTGTACCGCCGGAAATCGCCTCCGATGATCGGATTTCAGAGAGGGAGTGTAGAGAGTCTTGATGTGCGACTGATTTAGAAAATTAGGGTTTTTATGTTTTATAAAGTGTGTGAGGGGTGAAGGTTTAAGATGGTATATTTTATAGTGTAGGGTTTTTAGGTTTAGGAAAATGGGGTTGGGCTTAACCCAAGTGTGTGAACTCGTTAAACGATTAGGTGTCCCACTCACACAGACTGGCCCGGTTTTAACAAAATAATTAAATGAATAAACCTCTCGCCGCGGATTATTATTATTATTTTTAAATAAAATAATAACGATAACAATAATAGCACACAATAATACTTCGGTAAACTAACCTGCTCTCGACGATTGGGATCGAGAGTACGAGTTGTTACATTCTCCCCATGTTACAGGAATTTCGTCCTCAAAATTCAAGCTAAGTCATACGATTCGCTCTAATTATAGACTCGCTGATAACCTAGTGTCATACGTACATTCACGTAGTTCACTTAAGTTCACAAAACAAACATGTAAGCCACATAGCACTTAAAGTGACAGAGCATATACGATCAAGTAGCATAAGATTCCAAGAGTTTGTACGCATTTCACATAGTATAAAATTTCACGAAATTAATTATAACATCCAAGAAACGTACAGGAAAATCCTAAGTGTCACATTATCCCCAAGTTCAAAGAAATTTCGTCCCGAAATTTAGCACGTAGTCACTGAGGAAGCTAATAGGTTGCGTGGTTTCCTAGTTTTCCTGGGGCATCACATCATCCCCCCGTTGGTTTGGAATTTCGTCCCGAAATTCCGCAGTAGCTTCAGTAGTGGACTCACTTTTCTTAAACAACTGGGGGTACTTGCTTTTCATTTGGGCTTCTCGTTCCCAGGTGAACTCCGGGCAACGACGGGAGTTCCAACGAACTCGGACAATAGGTATTTTGGTGCGTTTGAGAATCTTGACCTCCTGATCCAAGATTTCCACTGGTTCTTCGACAAATCGCAATTGATTGTCGATGGTGAGCTCCTTGAAAGGAACTATGAGTGTTTCCTATGACAGACACTTCTTCATATTCGACCCATGGAATACGTTGTGAACTCCACTGAGTTCTTTGGGGTAGATTCAATCTGTAGGCCACCTTGCCCATTCTCTCCGTGATTTCGAAAGGTTCAACATATCACGGTTTGAGTTTGCCTCATTTACCAAAACGAACTACACCTTTCCAAAGTGAGACTTTAAGTAGTACTCGATCCCCAACCTGGAACTCGAGTGGTTTCCTGCGCTTATCAGCGTAGCTTTTCTGGCGGTCACGAGTTGTCGCCATTCGTTGTCATATCTGAGCAATTTTCTTTGTTGTGTCTATGACAAGTTTTGGGTCAGTGATTCAGCTGTCACCAATCTCTGCCCAACAAAGAGGTGATTGGCACTTCCGTTCGTACAATGCCTCGAACGGAGCAACCTGGATGTTGGTGTGGTAACTGTTGTTATACGAAAACTCCACTAAAGGGAGGTGTCTTTCCCAGCCACTGCCAAAGTCGATTACACCTGCTCGAAGCATGTTTTTAAGAGTTTGGATGGTGCGTTCAGTTTGCCCATCCGCCTGTGGATGATATGCTGTGCTCATGTCTAGACGTGAGCCAAAGGATTTATGCGTCGCTTGCCATAAATCAGATGCAAATCGTAGGTCGCGAGGTTGGCATCCCGTGCCTAAAAGTCATCTCTCCCAGAGGGATATTCACAACTTGTGAAGGCTCGACAATTTCCTTGATTTCATGAGAGTATGCTGGTTGTGTGAGACGATCATCGATCATCTAGGTGATATTGTTTCCGTTTCAAGTTCTAGGTAGCCTAGTGACAAAGTCCATGGTGGTATGTTCTTATTTCCTTATGAATGTTTCTCAGTGTCCCACATTATTCACATACCTAGTTAGGTTGGCCTTTGTACCCGATTACCAGTACAAGGTTCATAAATCCTAATGTCTCTCATCGAAATCCAGACGACTAGAATATCGAGGCCGGTGCTTTGCTCAACATCAATTTCCTACAGTCACTGTATAATGAGATCCACACCCGTTCCATGAGGTAGCGAATATCGTCTGACCTGCCTAGGTTGCTTCTCCATGCCCCGCATGAGTTCAACTTGAAATTCCTCTTCCTTCAGTTCTCCAGTTTGAACGGGGCGAGTCGGATCAGGTAAGTTAGAGTCGGTAGTGAGCTGCAAAGCTCGTGCACGTTCAAGTTTCATAGTTGTAATCATCCTAAAGTTTCCTCCAGCAATGCCATTAACTAATTTAGCTCTGTCGAAGTCAAGGTACACGGGAGGCCCTTGTGATCGGTCTAAATAACGCATCTGGTACCATCCATGTAATGCCTCCATTTAACATACCAAGGCCACGGTTTTCACCGCCAGTTGTGTGTCGCGCAGTTCCTCTTTGTAACTCCATCACGTAAGTCATCACTCTCTCGTGTTGCGTCGGTGTGTAACTGGGACTCTGATTCGAACAATCATGGTATACCACTAAATCACCTGCACCCTCAGGTAACGACGATGCTCAGTGTATTGCAGAGTTGGGATTCCCACTTCATTGGTTACGTGATCAAAATGCATCTCACGAATCTAGATGTGACATTTAACAAGACTTCGCACGTAATGGCTCCTCCCACAGAAGCGCTGAAATAGGATACATATGCCACTCATGGTGTTCCTTTCCCATGGTCCTGATTCAGAATGTCATCAACAAATACGGTCGATTCATGTGATCCCTGAAGCTGCTAGTGTGTTGATCAACTCAATGATCATGGTGTACAAAGTTGAAATGGCTGTATTGCGTTCGACATGCTGTTCTAAGAGCATTCTCCTCTTGGACTTCCATCTGATGATAGTTCGTTCGCTATCCAATCCTCGAATGGAAGCTTGTTCCTCGCAACTGGTCGACCGGTGACCGATACATGGTTGAGACAGGCGGTCCCTAACTGTCACCTTGTTACGTTCTCGATAATCGGTACACATACAAAAAGGGCTTATCTTCACGGGTATAACTGGGGCTCCCCAAAGCAAAAAACTAGATCCGTTAAACTCATGTCCAATAGTTCCTGAAGTTAATTAGGCAGTTCCTGCAACCTTCCTGGTGTAAGGCAATATGGAATACATGAAACAAGGGTTGCTTCTGACATGATACCGATATGATATTCCACCTGATGATGTGAAGGTAAACCTGATAGTTCTCCGATAGCACTTAGGGAGAAATCACGAACAATTAGTGGATCCTCGATCCTCCATTCCTTAGCTTCGATATCAGTAACGAGTGCTATCAGGGCAGGGTAATCCTTCCGTGGAGACTTTGGCCTTCACTGCTGAATTGATGCTAACCTCTGCACCACTTGGATACTTTATGACAGACGACAACTTTCCCCTCACAGGATATAACTGCGCGATGTCTGGTTAACCAACCCATATTGACTATTGCATCAACACCATCGTGGATAGTAGAAGGAATATCGATGTCGAAAACTTATCCCACACGGTTGAATTTGCATCCCTACAAACATATGATGCCTCAATTGACTTGCCATCAGCCTTTCGAGAAGCATCAGGGTTAAACAGGACAGAGACGAAGCATTTAGCTACCCGTTCAAGCTTCCAAGTTACCACCAACCTGGCGTCGCCCACGCCAACCCTAAATGCCCTTCCATGAGCATCATTTCCAGTGTTGTTGTTTTCATTACAAGGATTTCAAGTGTTGTCGTTGCTCCTTTGGTCGTTGTCTTCTTAACTTAACCACGGCCAATCCATGTTGTAGGCACCTTCATTTCCATACTGTAGGCTAGGGTTACGAATACCTTGTTGTCGCTGTGATTGCTGCTCCCAATGTCGTTGCTCGAAACGAAGCCCTATGATTCTTCACCATCAAGGTCCACCATTTCACATTCTGAGCCACATCCTAAAGCACTACTCACTGTGCTGGCAGTTACGCTTACCACACTAAGGTCAATTATCATCACTTATGCCTCATTTGATTCGTAAGAGTTGACTCCCACAATTCGCTGACTAGAGTTACGGACTCGATTGAAATCAATCCGCTGACGTTCGTTGCCGGTAATCAGGGTCGTCAAAGTACTGGGCTTGGTAAGGTACTACGCTCAACCTCCTACCCATCGATGTTGCAAGCGGTTCAAGTAATACGCAGTACGTTGCGGGAGTGTTGCAGAAGTGACCGCACTTCGGAATCTAAGGCGCCAATACGTTAAGTTCCAGCAAGCGAAGCGAGGTGAGAAAGATATCGATTAATCATTCGATGCTACGACATCCAACACATGGACGTTTGTATAAGCACCTAACTTTCTACACGGTTCGCTGAGTTCAGATGGGTGTTCAGGTAACACTCGATAGCATCAAGATTCGAAGGGATCCAAAGATGCATGAAAAGTTCGCGTTCGAGTAGCGGACAATCACTGCTCTGACCCCTATAGGTTGGTTATGATTCACATTGATCAAATAACGGAACGGAACCCCTTTTCCACTTGTTAAGCCTCACTGGGACTCACATGCACCCCACATTATTATTATGTGTGCACCCACAATAATATTATGATTTGCATGCTCATCTCAGCTCCTCTTAACTCATGTCAAATGGTTCCTCAAACTCGAGTAACAAACAAAGAGTATCACGAAGCGTAAGTCGTGAAGGTTTAGGGAAATACCACCCTATCAGTCACATAACACGTGCAAGTATACATGAATTCATACTGTTATGCTAAACGTGCAATCACATGCAATATTATATGTAGGTGTTCACTAGTTATGCAGTACAATGAGTATACGAGAGGCGAACCTTGCAATCTGGAGCTGAGTGTCATGGTCGCATTCACGTCTTCAGAACTGTTTGGTTATAGTCTGGTTTTACAAAATTTTTTTCCCCTTTTTAAATAAAACCAAGTTCACTATAACCAATGGCTCTGATACCAATCGTCACACCCCCAAAATACCACGTGCGGAAACTCCCGCGAGGCGTGTGACATACCAGGATCCAAGCCACCAATCACATTGAACTCATAATTATAATTAAATAAAACTTCCATTTATTAACATAAAGCGTTACAAACGTTACATATCATTTATTGTGTACAGCGGAAGCATAAATCATTTGTTAAGTGTTTAGTAAACCAAGAGTACATAAACCATTGAGCTTGTATTGAGATTCCATGTATCTCGACCCATGACCACTCCAGCTTCCCAGACAGCAAGTTCCAACAATATGCACCTAAAGGCCTGCAAGGCATGTAACAACGAATCAACAACAGAGTTGAGCGAGTTCACAGTTGGTTGTTTAGTTTTACCAGTTTGTTTTGAAAACCATAAGTTGTTTCGTAAACCACGAGTTAACCAGTATCTTTGTTTTTCCCCAAACCATATCCATAATCAGTGGGGGCTTCCCCATGTGAACCACTAGACCGTTACCATATCGACTACTGACGAAAGTAAGTTGTGCCCTAAATCAATGTCTATCATCATTGACTGTTTGCCATGATCCATTAGTACACGCCCGTCCGACCGGCACGGTGTGAGGTTTGTCAAACCTAATAGCGCTATTAACTAATGACCCGCTCGCCATCGGCCTCGGCGATTAAGTCGTTATAAAATGAGGGACTTAATGATAGAGTTTTGTCTAGTAAGTTAAGGTTGTTGTCCTACCCAAGGAGGACGAACGTACGTATTCTACCCAAGGAGAATACGCAAGATTAATATTGGCATCCTACCCATGGAGGATGGCGGTACATATCCTACCCAAGGAGGATATGTAGGTTCCGTTTTAATTCTTTAACCCATTCCCAACCACCGGGAATCCCATGCCTTAGAAAGTGTGTGAACTCACCTTTGATTTGCTCGGTAGATAAAGCATTTGTCCTAATTTGGTCAACCACATCCTATTATGGTTACCATTCGTTAGGACGGTAAACAAGTAATCACATATAAGCTACACGTATCTAACACGTATTTGTCAAGTAGTGTACACGTATTTAATCAAGTAACAGTTTTTACCTGCATATACGTATTCACAATCATCAAGGTATCATATCCGTCATCAGTTGATTATCTGTTTTGGTAAACAGTGCAAGTGTGCGACTCATAGTGTGTGTTTCTAAATACGTGTGTGGTCCAGACTTGGAGTGTGCGGTCAATCTATGGGTCTAGGCTCAATCAGTGTGCGGCCCACTTAACAAAGCCCAACATATCAACTGTGCGGCCCACTACCCAATGTGCGGTCCACACAGGAGTGTGCTACCACTGGGTAATGTGCGGTCATGCTAAAGCAGGTAATTTGATTTATCCAAACACTATTTTTTTGTTAATTTTATATGATCAAAGCTTTCTAGTATTCTCTTTTATCCCAAAACAATTTATCAAAAGCATGTGTATTTTTATTTAAAAATCAAAACAAGCAATTGGCCAAAGTCATTTGTCACACATCTTCATAACAGTTTGTTCATATTTTTATTTCATCACTTATGAAACCACTTAATGAATTCTAAACGGATAATTTGAATAAAATGTTAAACACCCTAACATCTCAAATCAATATCTAGAAAAATATAAATGCTCATGCCTATCCTAATCGAGTGAACATCCCTATCCTAATAAATCAGTTGATTGAACATGTATTTCAATAGTCATCCCCACAAAACCCTATGAACTTCTGGTGTGAAATAAGAGAACTCAGCAAACACCGAACACTTTAAAATTACATATATCAAAGATCAACAATTTAGAAATCATATGACTAAATCTAAATCTAACAGCTAATTATTAACATGCATATTCACTTTTTTTATCAAGTTTTACAAGAAGGCAAATGCAAAACAGAATGAACATACTTTGTTCTAAGGACTCCGAACGGTTGCTGAACTCGAACCGAGACCCGAGACAGAATCACTGCTGACCCGAAACAAACACCCGAAATAACTCAAACCCGAGCATGAATCTGGCCCACGACTCGACTAGAAAGAAGGACCGTCTAACTCAAACCCCCTTGAAAATCCTGAACCAAAACTAAATCGGAAATCAAACCTGCTGAACCTGACTCGAGAACCATCGCCGTCGCGGCTCCGCCGTCTTCGGAGTGCTTCCGTCCTATTTATTCTCTCTCTCTCTCCATCTGTCGATCTCTCCTTCTCCATTTTCTATGTTCGTCGCTCACCAGCACCCAATGGTGGTGGTAATCGCTTGAAGTGCCGAAGGGGGGGGGGGGTATTGTTCATCGGAGAGGAAGGGGGTTTAGAGGGGTGTAGGTGCGGCTGCCGGAATACGGCCGGCACCAGTGTACCGCCGGAAATCGCCTCCGATGATCGGAGTTCAGAGAGGGAGTGTAGAGAGTCTTGATGTGCGACTGATTTAGAAAATTAGGGTTTTTATGTTTTATAAAGTGTGTGAGGGGTGAAGGTTTAAGATGGTATATTTTATAGTGTAGGGTTTTTAGGTTTAGGAAATGGGGTTGGGCTTAACCCAAGTGTGTGAACTCGCTAAACGATTAGGCGTCCCGCTCACACAGACTGGCCCGGTCTTAACAAAATAATTAAATGAATAAACCTCTCGCCGTGGATTATTATTATTATTATTTTAAATAAAATAATAACGATAATAATATTAATGATAACAATAATAGCACACAATAATACTTCGGTAAACTAACCTGCTCTCGACGATTGGGATCGAGAGTACGGGTTGTTATAGATCACGCAGCAACCCAGTGGCAACAAGGGTAAGAAACGAAAGTCTCAAAACCCTGCTTGCAATGCTATTGTGCCTGCTGCTACTCCAAACCCTCCTGCTCCAGAAAACACCAAGAAGTCGTACACTGGGGTTCATCCCAAGTGTGCCACTTGTAACTATCATCATCCTGTCGGCGCAACTTGTCGAAAGTGTACCACATTCAGTCGCTATGGCCATACCGCCCCTTACAGTCGTCAAGCCAATCAAGTTCAACAAGCACCACCAGCACAGCCAGCTCTGCAGAACCCCAAACCAGCAAACAACGTGCGAGCATGCTACAAGTGTGGGGACACCACTCATCTCCATCCCCAATGTCCCCAGCTGAATTAGGAGCAACTGCAAGCCGCTCGAGGATGAGCGCTCAACATCAACGCAAATCAGGCACGTAACCACAATGATGTCGTTAATGGTACGCTTCTTGTTAATAATCTTTACGCTTCGATACTATTTGATACTGGTGCCGAGAGAAGCTTCGTGTCCATAAAATTTGAATATTTGTTAAACTGTGCACGCTCTAAACTACCTAAGTCGTTCTCTGTTGAGATTGCCGATGGTAAGTCTATTCTAGTTGATTCTATACTCCGTGATTGTTCCCTGGCTTTTAGCGATCACGTTTTTGCTATTGATCTCATACCCATGCAATTGGGTAGCTTCGATATCATAGTAGGCATGGATTGGTTGCGTAAGAACCATGCTGAAATCGCCTGTCACGAGAAGTACGTTCGTCTACCTCTTCCGTCTAGTGATACTTTGCACGTCTATGGAGACCGACCTTCTAGAGGACATAAGTTGATGTCGTGCACTCAAGCGAATAAATGCTTACGTAAACAGTACTTTGCCTTCTTGGCCCACGTAGTGGAACAAAAGGGCAAGGGAAAGAGCGTAAGTGATGTTCTAGTTGTGTGTGATTTCCCAGATGTCTTTCCTGAAGATCTTCCGGGTCTTCCCCCACCTCGATCTATTGGTTTTCGTATTGATCTTATACCAGCTTCAATGTTACACCCCAACCGATGGCGGAATCATCGGGGCATGGCACTGAGCGAAACAGATTGTTCAAGAGAATCCACAACAACTATAATATTACCAAATCCTTAACGTTAATATCCCATACTACTAACCGATAAGATAAAAATAGTTATTAAAGATAACTGTCTCAAAAACAACATAACTATTTCGACAACTCATAAATTAATTCGTGGGTTTCTAGACTACCTAAACTTGATTCATCACATCCAGCAGTTAAAAGCATCCTAAACACCTGTCACATACGTTAAAATAGGTCAATACACAAAGTGTAAAGGTGAGCATACAAGATTAATAGCGTAATAGTAGTGAAAAGCGGTTTACGCATAACCAGCATGTAACACGTAGGAATGTGAAGCTAGTAGGCTATCGACAATAAAATATGCACAGACATGACTGCGAGTTGTAGAATGCGCAACACGTCTCACCACTGTGACACGTGAAGAAATACCCTTAACAACCCCTGTCCACGACAGGTGCTGAGTCCAAACTATAGTACAATCGGTGCTAAGGTGTCAGGCAACAATCACTGTGTAAACATAACATACAAGCATTCATCGAATAACACGTATAACATGCAGAGTGGTTAGCGTACAAAAGTAGTTGCGTTGTGTGTCGAAGTGATTTGATATAAGTAACGTATATACACCCAAAAGTGCGTTAAGCAAAAAGGGATCGAGTATACTCACTGATCGTGTTTAGTAAATAAAAACAGTCTTGGATTGAAGGGAGCGCTAGGGAGGATAGCCTGATCATCACGACAATATAAGCGTTGAATAGTGTGTAAAATAGCGTGTCGTTGAGAAGAACAAACAGATGGTGGTTCGATCGGATGGTCATTCGACTGAGGGAGGTGTGTTTGTAAAATGTTGAACTTTTGAAGTTTTCGTTGTAGTATAAGTAAGGTCATTCGATCGAATGGTCATCCGGACAGATGGCCGTTCGATCGGATGGCAATTCGTTTTAGTGGAAAGTTACAAGGAACTAAGTCTCCTGTCCGGATAGTCATTCGATCGGGTGGTCATCCAATCGGATGAGTATTCGTTCGGAAGCTATTGTTCTTTGATGTTTTTTTGTAAAATAGTTTAAGTGTTTAACGTACTAGTCACTTGGTCGAATAGTCGTTCGATCGGATCGTCGTCCGATCGGACGGCTACTCGATTGGGTAACCCGTTTGTTTGAGAACTTGTAACATCTGTTAAGTTGAAAAGTTTGAAATTTGACAGAGACATTATTACGACGTGTTAAATAGCGGAAATCACATCAATTGCAAGTCATCCGATTGGACGGGAATCACCCCGTTCGATCAGAACCAACTGTTCTTGACAGAGTTTCATATTCAACCCATGAATTGGTTGTCTCTACGGTATAAATCCATTCTATGACCGGTTCTCCACTAGAGAATGAGTAGAGAGCCCGAACTAGTCCAGATTCTAACGGTTTTGAGTGAAATAGTGTAAAACAGTTGAAAGAAGTTTAAATCAGTTTGAAAATGTTTAGATTTAGGTGAAATCAGTGTTTAAACATGTAGAAATCCATTAGATCCGAACCGTTCCTGATGAGATGAGGTCAATCTTCAATGTTCATAAGAACTCCATGATGAAATCATCTTAGAACAGCCCGAATTAGAGGATTTCGCGGTGGAATTATGAGATTTGTTGGTATAATCGATGAGAAAGTGTGTAATGAACAAGGAAGTACAAGATTTAGAGTGGAAACTTACAACAATTGCGAGGAATCGAGAGAAAAGAGCTTGGGAGTGCACTGGTCGGAGGGAGCTATCACATCAAGTGAACAGTTGATGTGACTGCTAAGTATTTATAGGGGGATAGGTGAAAGGCGGTGCAAGGTTGGACGGATTGGACGACTGTTCGATCGGATGGCCATCTGATCGGATGTCATCCGGTCGGATATCCATTCGACTGAATGGTCGTTCAATCGGAGGGCCTTCGCAAGTTGGTTTTCCGACTTTCGTTTCGTGCGTTGAACCTTGCGTTGCATTTTAGCGAGTTGCGAGTAAGCGATGCGATAGTATTAAACAATAGTTACACAAACATAACTAACACATAACAACATAACAACATAAAACTAAACAAACTTGCGTTTAACGTTTGTGATTAGATTGCGTTGCGATTGAGTTGTGATTGCGTTTGCGAATAACACCTTTAACATATATAAACATGCACAAATAACACATAGTAACATACACACACATATAGAACAATCAAATAACTGTGATTCGAGTTACGATGCGATGAGATAGCGTTAAGTAAATAGCGTTTAATTACGTTTATCGCATTGTTACTTCACATATTTCAAATCGTAGTATAAAATAGCGTCAACTAAAGTATTGATTATCGAGTCGGAGAGTACAAGAAATAATTAAGTCAGGAAGGACAGATCTGAATAGAAATCTTTACTTCCTTTGACTTTGACTTTGACTTTGACTTGTACTTTGACTTCAAAAGTCGGGTTGTTACAGCCTCCCTTACTTTAGGGAATTTCGTCCCGAAATTAAGGCGCAGGCGTAACGAATAGCTATGGATAGTTAGCCTTCATATCACTCTCGAGTTCCCAGGTGAACTCGGTGCCACGTTTGCCTTCCCAGTGAACCTTCACTATAGGAATGCGTGATCTTGGTTTCTCGATCCATGATCTCGACTGGCTTTTCCACGAAGTGTAATGTTTCATCCACTTGTAGATCCTTAAGAGGAACATATAAATTCTGCTCGGCTAGACACTTTTTGAGGTTTGAAACATAGAAGGTCGGGTGGACGTTGCTGAGTTCCTCCGGTAGTTCGAGTCTGTAGGCCACCTTGCTAATTCTTTCTAGAATTTTAAAGGGTCCAACATATCGAGGCGCGAGCTTTCCTTTCTTGCCGAATCAGATCACCCCCTTCCAAGGTGAAACATTTAGGAGTACGTGATCGCCAACGTCAAATTCAAGGGACTTGCGGCGTCTATCGGCGTAACTCTTTTAACGACTCCAAGCTTTCAGGAGATTGTCTCGTGTTTGGAGGATCTTGTCAGTCGTTTCTTGTAACAACTCAGGACCGGTAATTTGCGCATCTCCGATCTCGTGCCACACAATAGGCGATCGACATTTTCTTCAATACTCAAATGGTGCCATTTGAATGCTAGAATGATAACTGTTGTTGTACGAGAATTCGACTAAAGGTAAATGCGAATCCCAATTACCACCGAAATCTATCACACACGAGCGAAGCATATCTTCAAGGGTGCGAATCGTGCGTTTAGTCTGACCGTCGGTTTGGGGATGGAAAGCGGTACTTAGATTAAGAGTAGTACCGAGAGCAGATTGAAACGTTTCCTAAAGGCGTGAGGTAAACCGACCATCGCGGTCAGAGATGATATCACGAGGTGTCCCATGTTGACAAATGACTTCATCGGTATAGATCCGTACTAATCGTTCTACCTTAAAGTCTTCTCGTATCGGTAGGAAATGAACAGATTTTGTAAGACGATCAACGATAACCCAGATGCTATCGTCACCTGATGGCGTGCGCGGAAGTTTTGTTATGAAGTCCATAGCTATACTCTCCCATTTCCACATAGGGATCTCGGGTTGTACGAGTAAGCCAGAGGGTCTTTTGTCACACCCCTTTCTTAGGCGGAAGCACGAGGTGTGATCTTGAAAGGTTCTCATTGCATACGAATGGTAAACATACTACATGCTCATAAAATAACTCCAAATTCCATTGACATTAAACATTCAAAACATGAGGTGGGATATAACAACCAAATCCCGCAAAAGAGGCATAGGAGTCTTGACACAACATAGCTAACAACATAAACAACATCCAAGAGCAAGAGTAAGACCGCGCGCACATCCACTTTAGTTACTTGAAATACATGTAAGTTTTTGGAAAATCGTCAACATAATGTTGGTGTGAGTTTTTGTGTTGAACGTTTGTATACTTGAATGAAAACATGGTATGTAATTTGTATGAAACAAGTATTTCTGTAAATATAAGGAAATCGAGATCGCTAATGGTTTGCAAGGCCATTAACATGTGACACGACATAGGAAGCATCCAAACCATAGGCATTTTTCATTGTCGATTCACGACTAGAGACACAAAAGCACTGCTTGGTACTAGTTATGACCAAGAGTGTGGCTGCCTGAAACCCATTAGATCTAACCTTTTGTTACGCGGTCTTGGTATGTAAACGATTAATGGTGCTTATGACACCCTATTCATGACATGATCTAAAGTATCATTCCTTAGTTTTTGTATCCAACATACCATAACACATGTATTTTCCCCAAGTTTAGAAAGTATGTAAAAGTTTAAAAGTGGGGACATGAACTCACAACTTTGTGTTTCCTACGCCGTAAACTTCACCGGGTTTGCTTATTTAGCGTCGTGACCTATACGTGTTTTATTAATGTTAGTCACTAGACTTGTATCGCACAAGTACAAGTCACCATCTTTTAAGTATGTGTTCTTTGTTGTTAAAAATAATTTATATTTTTAACTATGTATCTTACTTATATTATTTTCTCAAAAATAAATATATGTATCATGTATTTTTCACCCAAGTTATGTATTTTTGTCCAAAACTTCATTTTAAGTTTGTAACTCGTCCAAGTTACATAATCTATTAAGAAATATATTTTCATAAATATATTCTCTTATATTTGTCTATGCATGTTGCATGTGTATGTTGTATTGTTGGATCTGAGTTTGGTTTTGATTGTATTTTACGTTTGAAATTAAGATGGAAATGGATGAGTGTGCAGCGGAATTAAGATGGAAACAAACTTTGCATACAATCAAACGAGAGTATTGCTTTGATCAAACATTTTTCCACAATGAATCGAAAGATTGAATTTATTTCAATTACGATTACAATGCAAATGATTGACTACAAACTCCCCCTCAGCCAGAGCTCAGTGTTTGTTCGTGCAGAGAAGACGGTGTTGCAAAGAGCTAATAGAACAGTACAGAGCACTGTTCTATTTATAGGCACTAGCAAACTACTGAGCATCTAAGCTGACCTCACCATGAAAGTGACATCTAACCTCCTAACAAACTCTAACCCCTGATCTATACAAACACTGCTATACTAAATACTGCTTATTACATTACATTTCATAAAGACAGAATAAACAACTGTTGCATCCCTCCACTGCTGTGAACCCAGCAGTACTTGTCTGGATCAACAGTGCTTGACTCAAGGCAGTAGATTGAATAGCAGAGCTTTAGTCTTTCATCAGGTCTTTACTTGAGCAGCAGTTTGACGGTTAGTAGCTTGTACGATCAGTAGATAGGAGGTCAGCAGATGTTGAAACCACTTTCAAGGGGAGAGACTTGTATGTAACATCTGCTTATTCTGGATCCACTGCTCTGATCCAGTTTTGGCTTTAATTATCTGTTCCTCTGGTAGGGTTCAATCCCAACAATCTCCCCCTGGACAGATAATGCCAAAACTCTTCATTATTGTGGAACTTTATTGCCTCATCAACAGCTCCCTTATCTGACCTTTAAGTTGTAACTCAAAGTCTAGGGCATCTGTATCATCTTCATCCCTACTAAGTGGAAGATCAAGGAGATCCTGCATATCTTCAAGACTCAGGCCAAGAGCTTGTTCCCTTGATATTTTCTTCACTTCTCCACTAGACCTGAACAGAGTCAATACATGGGTCTGTTTGTCAGTTACCCACTTTAGTACTTTTGAGCCTGGTGGGTTTCTTGGGAGATTTTTATTTGAAGAGGAGTTTGGTGAAGCTAGCCTATTGAACACTGTCTAAGCAGTACTTGCAGGTAGGGCTGTTCATAAAGCTCGCGACTCGTAGCTCGGCTCGTAGCTCGCTCGAAAGAAGCTCGAGAAAAACTAGCTAAAAAACTCAATTTGAGATAACGTGAACCAAGCTGGCTCATTTTGTAACCAAACCCAGCTCGAGTTAAGCTCGGCTCGGCCCATGGCTCGGCTCGTTGGCTCGTTCTTAGGCTCGTTTAACTCCGACGTAAAGCTCAAGCCAAGTTTTACTGCCTGAATTAATTTCGAGCTTGAGCTCGACCCCACCCTGGCTCGACTCGGCTCGACTCGTTTACAGCCCTACTTGCAGGTTGATCCAAACCAAGAGTTTCTATGATCATTTTCTTTATACCCTCTTTTCCAAGGTCTTCACCTTCCATTAACTCTTTGATGGTTTCAGCAATCAGCTGTTTCTGTGGCCTTCTTTTATAGACGGTTGCACCAGCTGGAGCTGTGGATCTCTTGATTTGCAGCTTTGGTGGTCTTTTTGAGACCTCTGCTTTGGAGTAGTCAGGCTTTTTGTGGAACTGTTGGATCTTTCTTTCTAAGTTCTTCCAACCTTTTGTAGGTGGCCCTGACAGCATCTTCTTTCCATCTTGTCACTTGATGTTTAGACCCATAATCAGCAGCAACCAGTTCCTCTCTCATTCTCTTCAGCTCTACCTTTTTATCAGGTACATTCTTTTTAAACTTTGCCCAGTCAGGAGGAGTATGAGTGACTTTCCTTTTTATCATGTCTTGAATCCTGGCTGCTTCATTTTCGAGCTCAGGAATAGTCCACTCTTTGTACATGTGTTTCTCTCCTTTGTATTTCTTGTGAGCCATGATGCTTTCAATGTAGTCTTTCTTCAGAGTTTCAGCTGCTCTCTCTGAGATTTGTTGACTGACATTTTTTGCAAATTGTTCTAGGGATCTGACTTGTGTGAGCAAATATTGATAGTTCTGTGAAATTTCTTTGTCAGATTTCCCTTGTGTGTTTCTCTTTGAGATATCCTCTGCTTGCTTAGCCTTGATTTCCAAATGTTCATCAACATTTTTAGGCCTGGGATATCCTTCTATAGATGGCAAACTCCTTTTGGCAGGGTCATCCTCATAATAAAAGGATTTGATTTCATCTCTAACTGCTATAAGTTCAAGAGGAAATTGAACACCTGTAGGAGGCAAGGGCTTTTGAATCTTTACTGAAGAGAGAGGAACAGGTTTTGGTATTGTGACAAGTGACAAAGATTTTGAAGATGTTGGTGGTGGTGAAGTGTCATCATCTTTCAGAATTAGCCTTCTCCTTTTAGTTTGAGGAGGGGCTGATGATGTTTTGGATGGAACAATGGTGGTGGATGTAGTGACAGTGGTTTGTGATTGACTAACAGTTGTTGAAACAACTGGTGTCTCAACCACTGTTGTCATTACAGCAGATGTTGTAACATCTGCCGTCTTCTGCTTTTTGGCAGGATGTGACGTTGTTTTTGGTGGTGAAGATGGTACAGCAGTGATTGTGGTGTGTGTTGAAGTGGTGTGTGTTGAAGTGAGAACAGATGTTGAAACCTCTGAAGTACCAGCAGTAGTTGATACAACAGGAGTTACAACAACTGTTTTGGATGGTGGTTTTGGAGCAGACTTTGAACGTCTGGTTGGAATGGATTTGGGTTACCTTACTTTTCTAGTAGGCTTCTTCTTTTCCTCAATAGGATTTTCATCATCCTTTGACCCAGAAGTACCCTGATCTGGATGATCCACCCTGGCTTTCTTTTTGGCCTCTCTATCCTTTTTGACACTTGCAACTGCTTCTGCCAGTGCATTGGTGGTCACATCAACTTTCTTGCTACCATCTGGCATAGGGATATTTTTGCTCATGTTTTCTTTTTCTGGTTCAAGGTAAAGACCATTATCTATACCCTTCTTCTTCCACTCCTTAATTTTCTCCCCCTTTTTAGCATTATCTTCAGGGAGTTGATCAATGAATAGGACAGTTGGAGGAGCGGTGCCAGTGGTGTGTAAGATCTGGGCTTTTAGAGCCTTGAGATCAGCCTGTGTGTTCTTGAATCTAGACTCCATAGTGTTTCTCAGCTCTTGTACATGTTTTTCATGTTGCTGATCTGCCATTGGTGCTTGTTGATGGAGAAAAGATTGAAATAGATTCCAGAGCTCATTTGTAGCAGGTGCTTGTGGTGGAGCAGGTGCTTGAGGTGGAACAACAGTGCATTGTACCTTTTGTAATTGTAACACCTGTTGCAGCATATCTTTGAGTTCTGCAACAGAGTTATCAAGTTTGTCAACATGATCCGTCAATTTCTGGTACTTTAAACCATCACCCAATTTAATGGGATCATCTGATTTCCCACTAGCAGTGGTTTTATCAGTGGTTGAGGTAGGGAGTGTACTCCAAACATTAACCACTGATGCCCCTTTTTCTTGGTACTAGGGTCTTCTTCCTTCAACACTTGACAATCTTTTGATGTTGCCAGCAGCCAAGAAAAGTCCACTGGTAGATGTCAGAGGTGCTATGGAAGGAATTGCCTCCAAGGAAGTCTTATTAATGTAACCACTGTCCAACTGCAAACCAATGGGTTTAGCAGTTGTAGTGGCTGCTTCACTTGGATTACCACCAAGAGTTACTTGTAACTCAAGGGGTGTAACCTCCTCAGGTTGTGTTGGTGGGTTAGCAAAGATTGATACATCAGACACAGTCATTTGTTGAGGCATGTTCTCATTGATAGGTGATTGAGAAGGACTGGTTAGTGCCTGGTTCAAATCAATTGCATCCAACAGAAGTTTTGTTGATGGGGGAATTGTGGATGTGACGTTTGGTGTAGAAAGAGAATTTGCCCCGGGGATTGGGCTGTGGATGATGGAAACAAGTGCTTCCAGAGCATCATAATGTGGTGTCCCCATTTGTACAACCTGATCTTTTTGAGAAGAAGCAGGAGGAGTTTCGGTTATGGTTTGAGATATTTGTACCAACTGCTGTGAGGAAGTAGCAGCAGTGGTTTCTTGTGACTTTTGTGTTGTCACATGCATTTGCTCTGGTATCTCATCCTCCAGAGTAGCCTTTTTGATTGGTTTGGGGGGTTTTTGATTTTTCTTGTTCTGTGGCTTTTTGATGATTTTAGGTGTGGGTTTCAAAGCAGTTGTTCTGCTGCTTTGATCACCTTGAGCAGTGGGCTCAGCAGCAGATACCTGAGGAGCAGTGGTAGCTGCTAAATTCTGCTCAGGCACCTCTACTTGTGTTTTACAAGGTGTTGACATTCTTGAAAAAGTTTCAGCAGTTAAGCTGTGTATTTGTAAATATTCACCTTGGTTTATTGCAGCAATATCATTCTTACTGAATTTATTTTCAAAATAGTAGCTTAAGAACCTTGGAAACAGTAAGAATGATTTTGTTTCAACATTATGAACCAAATCATTAAAGATTTCCCGGGAATAATTAAAATTTTCTTCTTGAAGAATAGCATATCCCAGATTTTGAATCTTTAATGGTATTTCATTGAAAGAAGTGGTTTGTTTGAAACACACATTAGGAGGGTATTGAATAAAAATCTTGTTGCAGAAGGAAAGAAACCCTTTTGTAAGGTAGTTTTTTTCATCATTGTGTCAGCATACCCTCTTTCAATAAAGTCAATTTTAACTCATTTTTAGGGAAAAAAGTTTTACCTTCCTGATCCTTGAGTTGAAAGACTTCTGATATGGATTGTGGTATGATTTGGACATCTTTACCCTTTAGAGAAGAGTTTATGGCAGTTACATTTTCATCTTGTTTTTCAAGGGTTGCATTCTTCCAGAACTCTCTTTGGGTTGCCAAATAAATTGGTGCATCGGCTGTTAACAAAGTTTTGTACTTTGATTTTGCCATTGTGTCAATGATGGAGTCGAAAGTATTGGTGGTGCCGGGTTTTGTGAGAAGACCCAGAAGATTGTGAGATGGTTTGTGTGGAATTTCAGTGAGATTGGCCTTTTGAGAGACCGCTTTCGATGATGATTTTGAAATGGGTTTTGCGGATGGCTTCGATTTTGTCATTTTGAAGATGAGGATCGAAGAAATTTGTGGAGATATGAGATGAAAAACTGCTTTGAGAAGAGAATTTTTGAGAATTCAATTCGACAGTAAAAACCTTGTTTTTGATGTGAAGTGGGGGTTTTATAGAGGAAAAAGTGAAGGCTGACGTGGCAGCAGTTACAAAAGTACTGACCACTATGTACTGTCCACATGCCAACCCCTGGTGAAATGAAGGACAGTACTTTTATGAAATATACTGATGAAGGCAGTGGTTACAACGGTAAAATGGAAGCAGTGGATGATTTTCACTATCAGTGGATAGCATATCAGTGGATAAGACACTGCTTTTGAACAACAGAGTTTATCAAAGAAATGAGAGAACAGGGGTTGACTTTCAGCAGTGGACATACTTTTGAAGTAGAGCAGACTTTTGAACAAACAGTGATTATGGCAGACTTTTAAGGATTTTAATGAAAACTTCATTTTTAGCTATTTTTAAGGATGGATTTTTGATTTTCTGAAAACATTTTAATGCTTTTGTTCATAGAAAAACAAGATTTTGCTTGTTATTCCATGTTTAGCATGCCAATCCTAGAGGCCAAGCTTTCAAAAGTGGCTGTGTCTAGTGCTTTTGTGAGCACATCTGCCAGCTGGTCTTTAGTTGGAACATGATGCAGAGAAATCAAACCTTTTTCATAGCAATCCCTCACAAAGTGATGTCTGATGTCGATGTGTTTGGTGGTTGAATGGGAAACTGGATTTTTGATGATATTTTCTGCTGCCTGGCTATCTAACATGAGTGGTGTCTTTAAGGCAGTGATACCAAAATCCAGCAACTGATTTTGAAGCCACAGGAGTTGGGCTGTACAGCTTGCAGCAGCAATGTATTCAGCTTCAGCAGTGGATGTTGAATTAGCTGCTTGCTTTTTGCTTTGCCATGAAACTAAGCAATCACCTAGAAACTGGCACCCTCCTGATGTGGACTTCCTTGTGGTGTTACATCCAGCAAAGTCACTGTCTGAAAATCCTGACAGATGTTTGGTTCAGCTGTTTTGTGACAGCTGTTTGAACTGGCACAAACAGTGGTTGGTTCTTTGTGAATTTGACAGATGATGATGATGAACTCAAGGATGTTTTAGCAGTGTACTCATTCTTTTTCACATCAAAGTTTTTGAGATACACACATGCTTGAGTTTTGTGGTTTGATTTACCACAGACAATGCAGCTTTCAGCAGGAACAATAACACTTGTTCTGTTCAAATCATATGCTTTTAAATGGAAACAATCTTTTGTTAGATGATTCATTTTCTCACAAAATTCACAAAACAGGTTATTGACCTTTTCTCTCTTCTTTCTCTTTTCAGATTCCTTTGCAGCAGAGTTTTTAACCTCTGCTGGGATATCCTTGAGAGGAATGACTTTAGCTTTTGGAGCTTTAACACCATCAGTGGTTGTAAAGTCCATAGGCTTGAAATTTTCAAGAATATCACTCTCGTCAGACCATGTGGGTTTAAACTGATATTGTTCAATCTCCTCAAAAGTAGAGGATCCCATTGGTCTGTCAAGCATGATTTTGTTACCAAGTTTGTCAGTGATTTTCACTTCTTGGCCATTCTTGTTTGTTGGAATGTACTCAGCTGTTTCATCAGTGGTTTGAACAGATTTTTCAAAAGCAGTGTTTTCATCATCATGTTTTCTATACCCAACCCCAAATTTAACATTGCTTTTAATATGTTTCTCAAGCATAACCTCATACCCTTTGCATGATTCAACCCATTTTTCACAGGTGATCTGGGTAGCCTCTAACTCCTTTTTGCAAACTTGGTATTTCTCTACCATAGTTTGGAGTTGAGTTTTGGTTATGCTTTGCTCTTCTTTAAGACTGCTGATCTCTTTTTCTTTGTCAGCCAGTTTGTTTTTAAGTTCTTTTATAGACCTTTCAAATTTGACTTCATCAGTTAAGATTTTATCCCGAAGGTTTTCATTCACCTCTTTGATGTTAGCAAAAGCAATAATGCAATTATCTGAACACAGTTTTTCAAGAACTTGAGGTGACACCTTGGCAGCAGCCATCATGGCACAATCACATTGATGATTTTCTTCATTATCAGCTCTCACTTCCTTCTCACCTGCTTTCTCTTCTTTCTCTTCCTCTTTGTCCTCTTTGGACCAGGGATCTGTCATTGGTTCAATTAGGGTTCCTGAACTTTCTCCCAGCAGTAGTTCACCAGCCACAGTAGTAACCAATGCTTCAGTCACTTTATCCACTGTTTCATCACTTAGCTGTTCACCTTCAGTTTCTACCCCCTCTGGTATTGACTCTAATGCCATCAAACAAAATTCATCATTAGAAGGTTCATTAGAAGCATAGAGTGCAAAATTTTCATAACCAAGCTCATCAGGCATACTACTCCAGTCAACAAAGCCTTGAGTGAAAAAGCTTTGTTGATCTGGTTGTGCCACTGCTGGAGCAGTTGTTTGAGGTGCAACAGTTTGCACTTGTGCCTGAGGGACAGGGGTTTGAATGTACTGAATTTGTGGAACAATAGTTTGGACATAATGCACAGGTACAGGGGATGCAGCATAGTGAGTAGTGTTCACATGAGCTGCAGGGGTATATTGGGTATAGTGAACAGTGCTTTGATTTTGTGGTCTAGGGTTTGAGCTGGATGAGTGACTATAGGACCAGTGGTTTGACTCCTGCATTCCCTAGCAAAATGACCTAGCCTATTGCACTTGTAACACTTGATTTTCGATTTATCCAACCCCACCCTTAGATTCCCATGTAAACCTGGGAATTTTCTCCCTGTTCTTTTGTAGAATTTGCTTGTTCTAACACTAAGCAAAGCCAGTTGATGCAAGATGTCCATTTCTTCTAAGTCAGTGGGATCAAAGTGTTGCAAATCATTGAGCTCAAAGCACAAATTATCTGACATCTGGTTTTCACAATTTACAGTAAAAGCATAATTGGCAGAGTGAGGATCAGGGTTGTTAAAATTTCCACCAGCAGTTATATCAATGAAGTGATCATAACCCTGTTCCTTACTTTTGCTACCAGATTCTTCCTGACCAAAAAGAGCTGTGCTACCGAATGAATAATCATCAGTAACTTTGCCAAACTCTTGCAACTTCTTTTTCTGGTTTAACTCCCTCTCATAGGTCAGGAGTCTACCATGAAGTTGGGTCAGGGTCAGATCTTTGAACTCAATAGAGTTTCTAGTCACAAATGCAATTGTGTCCCATTTATCAGGTAGTGACCTAAGGAACCTGCTATTTTGAGTTGAATTTGGAAAAGTTACTTTAACAAGCCTTAGTTCACTGATGAGACAACTAAACCGCTCAAATTGTTGGGTCAGTGATTCACCCTTGATGTGACAAAATGTTTCATACTGCTGGTTCAGTATTTCCCTATTGTTTTCAATGACTTCTTCGGTTCCCCCAAACTGTTCCTTCAGCGCATCCCAAAGCTCTTTGGCACTGTTACAGTGTAACAGTCCAGCATAAATCTCATTGGGTAACGCAGATGCTATGATGCTAAACGCTTTAGCATCGAGTTCGAACTTTTGGAAATCAGTTTCAGTATAGTTTTCAGTTGGTTTAGGAATGCACTTCTTAGCATCTTCAGCGCTTGGCACCATAGGAACATGGGGACCAAAAACAACCGACCTCCAACATCCGGTGTTCTGTTGAGCGAGGATGTGACCCATCCTCCGCTCCCAGATGTTGTATTCATTTCGTTTAAGCATAGGTGGTTTAAAAAGCGAGCCAATGTTATTCTTATCATATTGAGATTGTGACATCATCCTGGTTGTTTTACAGACACTGATTAATCAACTTTAATGGTGATTAAACCTTGCTCTGTTTTTCAACACAAACGAACAAACTATCGATATCAACGATTATGAGCTGAACTATTTATGTCAAAATGATTGTTAAATCAAATTTGACTGTCCTAGATCTGATACCAATTGTTGGATCTGAGTTTGGTTTTGATTGTATTTTACGTTTGAAATTAAGATGGAAATGGATGAGTGTGCAGCGGAATTAAGATGGAAACAAACTTTGCATACAATCAAACGAGAGTATTGCTTTGATCAAACATTTTTCCATAATGAACCGAAAGATTGAATTTATTTCAATTACGATTACAATGCAAATGATTGACTACAAACTCCCCCTCAGCCAGAGCTCAGTGTTTGTTCGTGCAGAGAAGACGGTGTTGCAAAGAGCTAATAGAACAGTACAGAGCACTGTTCTATTTATAGGCACTAGCAAACTACTGAGCATCTAAGCTGACGTCACCATGAAAGTGACATCTAACCTCCTAACAAACTCTAACCCCTGATCTATACAAACACTGCTATACTAACTACTGCTTATTACATTACATTTCATAAAGACAGAATAAACAACTGCTGCATCCCTCCACTGCTGTGAACCCAGCAGTACTTGTCCGGATCAGCAGTGCTTGACTCAAGGTAGTAGATTGAACAGCAGAGCTTTAGTCTTTCATCAGGTCTTTACTTGAGCAGCAGTTTGACGGTTAGTAGCTTGTACGATCAGTAGATAGGAGGTCAGCAGACGTTGAAACCACTTTCAAGGGGAGAGACTTGTATGTAACATCTGCTTATTCTGGATCCACTGCTCTGATCCAGTTTTGGCTTTAATTATCTGTTCCTCTAGTAGGGTTCAATCCCAACATGTATTTTTATTCCTTAGGAGTATTTAGTGTATTTTCAAGTCCTAATACACTATTACATATAATACATAGTACGTAGACTTAGCACAAAATTTGGTGATCAATAAATATATATATTTTCCTCAAAAATATACATACTTAATATCAATTTTTATCTTGAAGAAATCATCATTTCTTAACTTGAAGTTTACATAAAAATTAGGGAAACCTTGGTAAATATTTTTAGGTGAATTTTTAGGGAATAAGTTTCACCAAAACTTATATTTTTCTAAGTGTCAAAATTTTATAGAAATTTTGACATGGTTTCCCCTAAAAATGGAAGTTTCCCATGTTTTTAAAACATGTGTTTATTTTCTTTTCAAATCATCAAAAACAATCATCAACTCATTCAACACTTACTGAGTGTCAAAATCAAGTAATTTACTCTACATCATGAACTTGAAGTTTTTGTAAGAACTTGTAGTAACTTACCATGTTATTTAGTAGGTTTAGTTACCCTTTAAAACATTGTTATTTGTTTGTAAATCACATTCTTGAAAGATTTAGTCATTTACAACTTGTAAGATGATTTTTTCTAAAAATATTTCTTTTGTATTTTTCTTGTTACAAACATGTTTCTAGTCTTGTTTAAACACTAAAAATATGATTAGTTTACTTAGAAACCATGACTTTGTAAATCTTATAAATAAACTTGGTTTCTTGAGAAAATCATTTTGGTAATCATCTATTTACAAGATTTGTATTTTGTTTAAATCATCTTTACATATGAAAACCAATTTCATCATTCAAGTTCATGAAGACATAAAGCATGATGATCTTGGTCTTTCACAAGATCACCACCTTAACTTACTAGATCATGTGTTTAATCACAATCTAGTAGGTTTCTTATGATGTCTAACATCACTAACACAAACCATCAATCATCAAGAAGCAAATCAACACAATCAACATGTATTCTTATATTATTAAGCTTATGTTAAAGTATCATGATCATGTTCTTTAGTGTTCTTCAAGATTAACAATGTTCATCATCATTTAACCAATGATATATGAAGTAATCAAGGGATCATAAGGGTCTTACTACTAGCTCTAAGGCTAGGGATGAACACAAGAGGTTGAAGATGATATATGTGTTGGATAAAAGCAATTGGGAGAGGTCCTTCAAGATCCAAGACCACCAAGCTTCATTAGTCACCTTCTAACACCTTGAAATGAACTTGGAATGATTGAACAATATTGAATGATGATGGTGGTGTTGTGGGGGTAGTTCGGCCGAGAGCCAAGGAGAGGGAAGGATAAAGATGGAGGTGTGTTGATGTGAAGAAGATGGAGTAGGGTCTTGATCTTATATCCAAGTTTAAGCTTTAACCAAAAGGTAATGTGTCTTCTAAGTACAAGACATGATCTCTAGCATATCAAAGTGAATCAAATGGTATCTAGGGAAGATCAAGTAGGATTTTGTTGGTGGGGTCACCCATTGTGACCGTAAATATGAGGGGGGGGGGGGTAAAGTGTAAGTTTGATGGGTAGTTAAGTAATCTAATTAGATTTCAAGAGATTTAGTTAGTGCTTGAGTGTATGATGTGTTATATAGTGTGTTAGGGTGTTCGGGGATCATAACTAGCTCAGGAACATTAAAACAATGCTTCTAGTATAATTTTGGTGTTTCGGGTAGTGTCCGGTTGTTCGGTTAGATACCTGTTCGTTAAAGTGTCAAACTACTCCGTTTAGTGATCTTTAAGTACCCTTTTGTGACACTTTTAATTCCCGACACTTAGGAAAGCATTCAAGACTAATTAGTCATATTTTTACATGTTGCTGACTTGTTACAATGCTGAATTTTGCTGAAATATATGAAATTCAGCATTTAAAGTGTGTTTCGGGTGCTTTTCAGTGCGTATTTTAGCTTCCGGAAAGTCTATATGTTAATCCTTGTATACATTCTTGGGTTTTAATGTATTTTAGACGTTGGACCTACTCCTAGGCCCCAATTCTATTGTCTGACTGCTTTCTGCAGAATTGCTGACACAATGTGTCTTACCGGTGAGTTTACTAGTCTTTCTGACGCAACGCTAATAGTAATGCATAAAGCAATATTTGAAGTATAAAACGTGCATGAATTCACATGTATAGCATGAAATCAGACAATGTTGACATTTGAGCACATAATTGCATATATTAAGTAATAATTAAATTGTACGGAAATTACCGGTTTTGTGCCAGTTGTCACATCTTTGCTGTTCAGCCTTGACTTTCGAACAAGTCAGGCACTTCGAAACATAGATGGCGATATCCTTCTTCATTCCAGGCCACCAATACCGAAGACAAAGGTCATGGTACATCTTGTCGGCACCGGGATGAATGGAATATCGAGACTTTTGGGCTTCGGTCAACAATATCTCCCGAAGGTTATTGCGACCTGGAATCCAGATGCGATCGAGATAGTAATAGATACCGTTCAATTTGGTGACATGTTGGGTATCAGCACAACACTTCTTCATTTCCTCTTTCAAGGTATTTTTAATAAAGCAAGCGTGCTGAGCGTCATGAATTAGAGCTTCGAGGTCGTGCTGGGCTTGGGTATTACGAACGCTATGCAAATAGCTTCATCGGCTGAGAGCGTCGGTAACGACATTTGCTTTGCCAGGGTGGTAACGAATCTCACAGTCATAATCGTTGAGAAGTTCAACCCATTGGCGTTGGCGCATATTCAGTTCCTTTTGGTTTAAGATATGTTGCAGGCTCTTATGGTCGGTGAAGGCTGTACACTTTGTGCCATAAAGGTAGTGTCTCCAAATCTTCAACGCAAAAACAACTGCACTAAGCTTGAAATTGTGGGTTGTATAGTTCTTCTCGTGGATCTTGAGCTGACGAGAGGCATACGCGATAACCTTGTCCCGTTGCATAAGAACACAATCGAGGCTGAGGTTAAAGGCATCGCAATAGACTACGAAGTCTTCATTTCCATCGGGTAACGCGAGGGTAGGAGCATTGCAGAGCATATGCTTGAGAGTTTGAAAGGCTTCCTCTTGTTCAGTTCTCCAAACAAAAGGCTTGTCTTTATGCGTAAGAGAGGTAAGCGGAACGACGATTTTAGAGAAATTAGCGATGAATCGATGGTAATAGCCCGCCAATCCGAGGAACGAATGAACTTCAGACAGTGATATTGGTGTAACCCAGCTCTTAACTGCTTCAATCTTCACGGGATCGACGTGTATACCTTGACTATTGACGATGTGACCGAGGAATTGAACCTCCTCTAGCCAAAATTCACACTTGGAGAACTTGGCATAGAATCGATTCCCTTGGAGTAATTCGAGAACCAAATGTAGATGTTGCGCGTGTTTGGCTTTCGATTTCGAATCGATAAGGATATCATCGATAAACACGATGACGAAGCGGTCGAGAAAGGGCTTACACACACGATTCATCAAATCAATGAAAACCGCGGGTGCGTTGGTAAACCAAAAGGCATAACGATGAATTCATAATGGTCGTATCAGGTTCGGAAAGCGGTTTTAGTATATCTTCCTCCTGGATTCGCAACTGATGGTAACCTGAGCGTAAATAGATCTTCGAGAAATACGTAGCACCTTGTAATTGGTCAAACAAATTGTTGAGTCGGGGCAGGGGATAGTGATTCTTGATAGTAAGCTTATTCAGTTCCCTATAGTCGATGCAGATCCGGAATGATCCGTCCTTTTTGACGAAAAGGACAGGTGCGCCCCAAGGAGAGGTGCTAGGGTGAATGAAGCCTTTATCAAGCAATTCCTGGAATTGACTCGAGAGTTCACGCATTTCAGATGGAGCGAGGCGATAGGGAGATTTAGCAATAGGATTGTCTTTAGGAATGAGGTCGATACGGAAATCAATATCACGACTCGGGGTAAACCAGGTAAATCATCAGGAAAGACAGCAGGAAAATCACGAACCACAAGCACCTTTTCCATTGCTTCTTTACCTTTTCCTCCGCTACTACGATGTGTGCCAAGAAAGCTTTATATTCCTTTCGGAGATACTTGCTCGCTTGGATGCACGACATGAGTTTGAGGTCCTTCGATGATACTTCGCCATATACACAGAGTTGATCACCATTAGCAAGAGAGAAGCAAATCATTTTATCAAAACAAACGACTTCGGCACGATTTTCGTGAAGAAAATCCATGCCTACTATGATATCAAAATTACCAAGCTGCATCAGGATAAGATCGACCGAGAAGACGTGATTGTTGAGTTCAAGCGTACAATCATGGAGAACAGAATTAACAGTGACGGTTCTTCCATTGGAAAATTCTACGTCGAAGGTTGTTAGGAGATTAGCACATTTACGTTTTAGGAGCTTTTCGAATTCTAACCTTATAAAACAGTTATCGGCTCCAGTATCAAATAAACACGAAGCATATATACCATTGACAAAAATGTACCATTGACAACATTGTTGTCAGTTTGTGCCTGGCGGACGTTGATGTTGAATGCACGGCCACGGGCTGCTTGTTGAGCTGGCTGCTGCTGCTACTGAGGCTGCTACTGTTGATGTTGTTGCTGCGCTGGTTGCTGCTGTGGCTATTGCTTCACCACTCGGTTCAGGAAGAGAGTTGCGAAGTGGTTAGGATCACCACATGCGAAGCAGGCTCTTGCGTGAGCAGCGGGAACAGGAGCTGCTTGATTGCCCCGTGCAGCAGGAAGAGGAGCTGGCAGTGCAGGAGGAGCATGAACATGAGCTTGAGGGGGACCAGTATGGCAGTTGGCGGTGACTTGGTGGAGACTTTTGGTGGTGTTCTTGAAGTAACCAGCCCTAACTCGCTTGTCATTGATTTCTGCAGCGAGTAGATAAGTCTCTTCGATGGTGGTAGTCTTGGCGGCTTGCACGAAATCAGCAACACAATCAGGTAAAGCGCGGATATATTTCTTGATTGTGATGTCAGGAGTTGAGACTTGGCCGGGACAAATGATGCTAAGCTGCTTAAAGCGCGCAGTAAGACCGGCATTGTCGCCACCTTCTTGCTTGATGTTCCAAAACTCGTCCTCCAGCTTCTGAAGCTCATGTGGGGGACATAATTCTTTCGTCATGATTTCCTTCAATTCCTCCCAAGAAAGCCCATAGGCTGCGTCGTTACCTCGCCTGTTTCTTTCAGCAGTCCACCAGTCTAGAGCCTTGGACTGGAAAACGCTAGTTGCGTTAACAGTGCGGAGGTTGTCTGGACATCCGCTTTGGTGAAGAGTGACTTCAATCGAGTCGAACCATTGAAACATGGCACTGGGCCCGTCTTCACCAGTGAAGCCTTTGGGGCCCAAGGCCTTAAACTGCTTGAAGCTAAAAGTAGCGCGAGGAGAGTCAGTCCTAGATTCCTCAGAGGACTTGCTACCGATCTCATTGATTTCGCTGACGATTTGCGGAATAACCTTGGCCATTTCCTTGGAGACTAGTGAGGCGATGCGTTTGTCAGCTTGGTTGTGGCGGGTAGCGCGAGAGGTATGTGAACTGAATGACGACATTGTCTGCAACAGACATTATCATAGGATTCAGACGCGATATAATCGAATCTCACCTCACAAACATACTTATTATTTCTAGATAAAGTATTAGGAACACGTCTACACATAGGCACATAATCACGTAGGCACATAAGCAGAGAAGCACATAAGCATGTAGAGCACAAAAGCACATATTCAACTATATTTTACACGTATTCACCTACATATATTGCACGTATTCACCTATCATTCGAGGTGCGCAAACGCGTTCGAGAATAGCGTGTGCGAGTAGCGAGTAGCATGAGCGAGTAATATAGCAAGCGATTTCAGGTAAATGTGCAGTGCGAGTTGTGCGTGTTTATCAAAGTGAACAGTGGAAAAGCATATAGTCTCCAAAAATCGAAACACATAAACATATCAAACCACATAAAACACATAAAATTTACATTTAAAATCGAAGAACCAGCAGTTGCGAGCTAAGAATCGAAACACATAAACACATAAAATCAGCGATTGCGGGCTTGAAATCGAAAATAGATTGTCTCGGGTGTTTAGACATTGACTACCCAAAGTGTTTCGACTATTCTCAACGACTTCGAGCACACGTTTTGGCCTAATAGACTATGCTCTTTCACCGACATACGGCGAATGGCACGCATCCTTTCGGTTATTCACATAACTCAAGTCATTAGAATCCATTGAGACTTTGGTGAGAGTTTTGTAAAACCAAGGTAGAGAGCGGGACCTGTCATCAAGATTCGGGTTTCACCCCTAACTTAACGACTGCATTCCTGTTTGTGTGATAGAATCACGAGAGATATATGGAGAATTTCGTCGACATATGGATTTCACTCCTGACTCAATGCAAATTCTCGTGTTTATAATAAAAGTGCGCATCGAGCGAGCGATCTAATCGAGAGTTTGCGGTTTTCACACCTAATCTCGACCCAATCACTCGTTTGTTTTTGAAAATTTGTGTGTGTCGTTAGCCTTAGGAAAGGCTAAGTAATAATGCGTTTCCAGTCTTAGGAAAGACTGGCTGTGCGCGAAGCTATAGTATGCGGTGTTCACGCAAGAATAAGTTCGAGAGAGTAACAGAAAATGGCTCATGCAGAACCCCTACCGGGTTGCTTAAGGCGGTCTGTTGTTACTTAGACTATAGACTAGGTCATTTCTAATACATCAACCCGGACTAGGTCGAGTCTCACCTAATTCCCTATAGTTATGGCTCTGATACCAATATGTCACACCCCAACCGATGGCGGAATCATCGGGGCGTGGCACTGAGCGAAACTGATTGTTCAAGAGAATCCACAACAACTATAATATTACCAAATCCTTAACGTTAATATCCCATACTACTAACAGATAAGATAAAAATAGTTATTATAGATAATTGTCTCAAAAACAACATAACTGTTCCGACAACTCAAAAATTAATTCGTGGGTTTCTAGACCACCTAAACTTGATTCATCACATCCAGCAGTTAAAAGCATCCTAAACACCTATCACATACGTTAAAATAGGTCAATACACACAGTGTAAAGGTGAGCATACAAGTTTAATAGCATAATAGTAGCAAAATGCGGTTTACGCATAACCAGCATGTAACACGTAGGAATGTGAAGCTAGTAGGCTATCGACAATGAAATATGCACAGACATGACTGTGAGTTGTAGAATGCGCAACATGTATCACCACTGTAACACGTGAAGAAATACCCTTAACAACCCCTGTCCATGACAGGTGCTGAGTCCAAACTATAGTACTATCGTTGCTAAGGTGTCAGGCAACAATCACTGTGTAAACATAACATACAAGCATTCATCGAATAACACGTATAACATGTAGAGCGGTTAGCGTACAAAAGTAGTTGCATTGTGTGTCGAAGTGATTTGATATAAGTAACATATGTAACACCTAAAAGTGCGTAAAGCAAAAAGGGATCGAGTATACTCACTGATCTTGTTTAGTAAATAAACACAGTCTTGGATTGAAGGGAGCGCTGGGGAGGTTAGCCTGATCACAGTACGACAGTATAAGCGTTGAACAGTGCGTAAAACAGCGTGTCGGTGAGAAGAACAAACGAATGGTGGTTCGATCAGATGGCCATCTGGACGGATGGTCATCCGGATGGATGAACGTTCGGTCAGATGGTCATTCGACTGAGGGAGGTGTGTTTGTAAAATGTTGAACTTTTGAAGTTTTCGTTGTAGTATAAGTAAGGTCATTCGATCGGATGGTCATCCAGACGGATGGCCGTTAGATCGGATGGCAATTCGTTTTAGTGGAAAGTTACAAGGAACTAAGTCCCCTGTCCGGATAGTCATTCAATCGGATGGTCGTCCGATCGGATGACTCTTCGTTCGGAAGCTGATGTTCTTTGAAGTTTTTGTTAAATAATTTAAGTGTTTAACATATTAGCCACCCGGTCGAATAGTCGTTCGATCGGATGGTCATCCGATCGGACGGCTAATTGACTGGGTAACCCGTTTGTTTGAGAACTTGTAACATCAGTTAAGTTAAAAAGTTTGTGGTTTGACATAGACGTTATGACGACGTGTTAATCAGCGGAAATCACATCAATTCCAAGTCATCCAATCAGACGGGAATCACCCCGTTCGATCAGAACCAACTGTTCATGACGGAGTTTCATATTCAACCCATGAATCGGTTGTCTCTCCGGTAGAAATCCATTCTCAGACCGGTTCTCCACTAGAGAACGAGTAGAGAGCCCGAACGAGTCAAGATTCTAACGGGTTTGAGTGAAAGAGTGTAAAAGAGTTGAAAGAAGTTTAAACCAGTTTGAAAATGTTTAGATTTAGGTGAAATCAGTGTTTAAACATGTAGAAATCCATTAGATCTGGACCGTTCCTGATGAGATGAGGTCACACTTCAATGTTCATAAGAACTCAATGATGACATCATCTTAGAACAGCCCGAATAAGAGGATTTCACGGTGGAATTATGAGATTAGTTGGTGTAATCAATGAGAAAGTGTGTAATGAACAAGGAAGTACAAGATTTAGAGTGGAAACTTGCAAGAATCGCGAGGAATCGAGAGAAAAGAGATTGGGAGTGCACTGGTCGGAGGGAGCTGCCACATCAAGTGAACATTTGATGTGACTGCTGAGTATTTATAGGGGGAGAGGTGAAAGGCAGTGCAAGGTTGGACGGATCGGACGACTGTTCAATCAGATGGCCTTCGCGAGTTGGTTTTCTGACTTTCGTTTCGTGCGTTGAGCGTTGCGTTGCATTTGAACGAGTTGCGAGTAAGCGATGCGATAGTATTAAACAATTGTTACACAAATAACATAACAAACACATAACTACGTAACAACATAAAACTAAGCAAACTTGCGTTTAGCATTTGCGATTAGATTGCGTTGCGATTGAGTTGTGATTCCGTTTGCTAATAACACCTTTAACATATATAAACATGCACAAATAACACATAGTAACATACACACCTATAGAACAATCAAATAACTGCGATTCGAGTTGCGATGCAATGAGATAGCGTTAAGTAGTAGCGTTTAATTACGTTTATCGCATTGTTACTTCACATATTACAAATCGTAGTATAAAATAGCAATAACTAAGGTATCGATTATTGAGTCGGAGAGTACAAGCAATAATTAAGTTAGGAATGACAGATCTGAATAGCAATCTTTTCTTCCTTTGACTTTGACTTTTACTTTGACTTTAAAAGTCATGTTGTTACATTCAACTCCTGTTGCCAATGCCCCTTACCGACTTGCACCCTCTGAGATGCAAGAATTATCTAGTCAACTGCAAGAACTACTCGATAAAGGCTTTATACGTCCAAGTACCTCACCTTGGGGGTGCTCCTGTGCTATTCGTCAACAAGAAAGACAGTTCTTTTTGTATGTGCATCGACTACCGCGAACTTAACAAACTCACCGTAAAATTTCGTTGTCCTCTCCCACGTATCGATGATCTATTTGACCAACTACAGGGCGCGAGTTGTTTCTCTAAAATCGACCTTCGATCCGGTTATCATCAGCTCTGTGTTCTCGAAGAAGATATCCCTAAAACTGTTTTTCGCACTTGCTATGGGCACTACGAGTTCATGGTTATGCCTTTTGGTTTGACCAATGCACCCGCTGTGTTCATGGATCTTATGAATCGTGTTTGTAAACCTTATTCGCCTCGATCTTTGTGGGATCAACATGGATTCCATTTCCATTTACCACATGTCTAAGGAATTGGTCCTCACGTAGCCAAAACTCGCACTTAGAGAATTTGGCATACAACTGTTCCTTTTTCAGCAACTCCAAAATAGCCCTTAAGTGTTGTTCGTGTTCAGCCTTCGTCTTTGAATAAATCAAAATGCCGTCGATAAACACAATCACGAACTTATCCAAGTATGGCTTGCAAACTCTGTTCATTAGGTCCACCTCCATTCCCAGCTTGATTGTTGTTTTGGTTTCGGTTTACAGTACCAGCTTGATTCGCGTTATTGCCTCGATTTCCATTCCCTCCGTTATTTCCTTGTGCACGATTTCCATTTCCACCCCGGTTATTGTTTCTATTTCCAGAACTTCCTTGGCCTCCCCGGCCAACAGTGGCCCAACAAGTATCCTTCGAGTGACCAACCTTTCCACATGCTTCACATACTTTTGACCCACACCGGCCAGAATGGTGACGCTGGCAGGTGTTACACTTGGGATGGGTACCCATATACCCCTTTCCTTTCTTCCCACCTCCGGTTGTAGCTTGAACCGGTGCGCTTGGTTCTCCTTTTCTGCCATCACTGCTTGTGCCTTGTTTGATGTTCAAAAATTTTCTTTTGTTACCCCCGGACGACTCTACGTAAGTCTCCTTCTTCTTTTGCTCAACATCAGAAAACTTGTTTAGGCGGATAGCCTCCTCAGTAAGAGCCACGCTCAGATCAATTGCCTCAGTGATTGTTGCCGGCTTTGAAGAGGTCACCATACTTATGATTTGAGGAGCTAAACCCCAAATGAAGCGCTCGATTCGCTTGAATTCCGGTGTCTCCATATAAGGTACCACATGAGATAGGTCGTGGAATCTCTGAACGTACTCCGCGATTTTGGGACCGTTCATCCTCAAATGCCAAACTCCGTCTCCAACCTTTGTATCTCAGCACGAGAACAATACTTCTTTCTCATCAACTCCTTTAACTCAGCCCAGGTCAATACGTAAGCAGCGGCTTCACCAAGAGTTTGCATTTGTAAGTTCCACCAGGACAGGGCTCCCTCCAAGAATAGCCCAGAAATGTAGGTAACTTGCTGGTCTGGAGCGCTCTTGCTCATTCGGAGAACTGAGTCTGTTTTCTCGGCCCATCTTACAAAAGCAACAGCACCTACAGTGCCGTCGAAGTTTACGGGCTTGCAGTCTAGGAACTGCTTGTAAGTGCACCCATGTGGTGGATTGTTATTGCCGTCATTGTTAGAATTACTTCCGCTAGTTCCTCCTTGTGAGGCTGCGTACTGTGCAATGGCGGCAGCGATGATTTGTTGAAGTCCTGCCTCGTTGGCAGGCATGCGCGGATCTTTTTTTGGTGGCATCTTCTAAAAGATGGTTCACGTTGGTCAGGTGATAGTAAGTAAAGTGTACGTATGAAATATCAACACATAACATCTCATGTTATAAATAAATCACCCATATCGATAGCCTCTGCAATGGTTGAGGGCTTCGAGGTAGTAACCATGCCCCTGATCTGGGGTGCAAGTCCCCAAATGAATCGTTCAATCCTTTTGAACTCCGGTTTGACTAAGTAGGGGACGACCCTAGACAAGTCGTGAGATTGCTGGACGTATTCAGGAATCTTTGGTCCGTCCATTTTCAATTCCAGAACTCCACCTCCAGCTTCTGGATTTCAGCCCTAGAACAGTATTTCTTCTCCATCATTTCTTTGAGCTCATCCCAGCTCAGTGCATTAGCAGCATCTTGTACCAAGGGTCTGAACCTGGAGGTTCCATTATGAGAGTGTGCCATCTAGAAATAACCCCGAGATATAGGTAACACTCTGTTGGGGTGAACAGTTACTCATTCTTAGGATGGAGTCAGTCTTTTTGGACCAACGAACAAATGCCACGGGGCCTCCCGTTTCGTCAAAGTTCAAAGGCTTGCAGTTCAGGAACTGCTTATAGGTGCAGCCAGTTGGGGGGGGGGTTGTTCCCAGTAGTGCCATCGCTGTGCTTAGAGCGGAGGGCTTCATGTCGTGCAATTGCCTGTGAGATGCGTTCTTGCAGCTCGGCTTCTGTTCTTGGCAACGTACTGGTGTTTGTGTCACCTCTGGGTGACATTCTCTTCTGTCGAAGTGGTATGAAACGGGTTAGACAACGTTTCAATTGTCTATGAGATATATAGCACCATAAGCCATCATGTAATCACCCAATTTCACACGTAAATATACTCAATGTATGAGTGAGGAAATAATTTCTGAGCCTTCACATAGGCTTGCCAATTTGGCTTGTTGCTTGTAATAGAATGAACTCGAGGCTACATCGCCTTGGTCATTCGTGTTTTAGTTATTTCCTGCTACATTGGTTTTCATTAGCTTGACCCGCAGAGTCCACCAGGATTTCTGTGCACTACAAGTCGTTATTACGTGGGCCCCCGTAATAATAAATTGTCTTGCACAGTTACCCCAAATTTTCTCTCGTCCAAGCAGATGATCAATCAAGGAGCAACAGCAGGTGCATCGACATGAACAGGGTCATGCTCCAATGCGGGCTCAGGAGCAACGCCTGGCTCAGGGGCCACGGCTGGCTCCGGATCAACAAACTCCATCCCAAAATCAGCTGGATCAACAAACACCGGGGCTATAGGATCCTCCAAGGGCCGGTCTAAGTGTATGAACTCAATGTCATGGTCTGGATCAAAACCAGGTGGAAAAACAGAATCATCATCAATGTCATGATCGATCGCGAAACTCGGGGCAGGGGCAGGTGCAGCAGATGACGCCCTATCGGGGTCTGAGTCATGCGAGTAGTGTTGCGCGCCCTGCGCGTGTGATGGTGCGGATGCCACAGACTCGAAAGAGTCTGGAACAGGTGAATGGGCGGGTGCCTCCTCAGCAGGAGCATCTGCGAGTAGCAGGAGATCGCCAGCAGCTATGTGGGCCTCGCCCTCAACGTCGTCCTCTAGTGGATCCTCGTCAAACAAGTCGACGTCGTCGTCAGCGACTACGTAAAGAGGCATGTCGATAACAGGATACATGGCAAGGGGTACAGGGGCAGGGATCACCGCAAGCGGCAAATCCCCAGCGATAGGGCCATCAGCGGCTCAGCAACGACATCGGGCAGCGTGAATGGCTGAAAATCGTCCTCATCCGTGCTGGTGGTGTCTGACGTGTACACCTCACGCTCTGATGACACCATGTCGTCCGATACTATAGGCATGGGGTCTGTGGTGTCCGACCCTCCGGTATCTGAAGAGGAAGCCATGTCGTCTGTAATACAAACACACATATGCACAAATAATCAATCATATAGTCAGATAAACATATTAGTCACCAATAAGCAAACAAATAGTTCTCCTAGTCCCACTAGCCTCCCAGACTGAATCTCCTAGTCTCTCAAACTATTCTTCCTAGTCCCACTAGCCTACTTCCTCAGCCTTTCAGACTGAGCCTCAGCCTCCCAGACCGAGCCTCAGCCTCCCAGACTGAGCCATAACTAAAAAAAATGTGCTCAACTTTTGTTTGTAACAACGTTTTGGATCTGGACTTAAGTGGTATGCAGTGTAAAAATGTTTTCGTGAGAGCCCTAGTGATCATAGTCTAGACTCGAGAAGGAATCCTAGTTCGCTATGATCAGAGCTCTGATACCAAGCTGTCACACCCTGGCTTTGCGGAAGCGTGGGTTTATTTGGTGTGACTTCTTAATACCATAGCTTAATCACAACAAAGCTATATGAAAATGAAACCATGAAGATCATCCATTGATTCAAGTTTTAAAAGTAAAATACCACAACATTGTTTTAAAGCGTTGACACATGCAACGAGTTACAACCCATAAAAACATTCTTCATACGACATAACCATAAACATAAAATAGACACCGTTTAAGACTTGCGACTCGTCCAGGTAAAAGTCACAATCCATAAACGTGGATGACCTCATAACTCTTACGCAGCGTGAAAACGTAGCATACCGTGCCAGATCCGTTAGTTTCCTGAAATACATGTAGTTTGAAAAGTCAACATAAAGTTGAGCGAGTTCATGTGAAAGTGAGTATGTAAAACCTTTGTAGTATAAAATCCATGGTATGTAGCAAATAAGGAAAAAGAGATCGATTAATGTGTAGCTAATACATTAATAAGTGACATGGCCTAGGAAGCACTCAAACCTGTAACGCGAATTTCATACCGGTCCTTCCGGCGGAACGACATAGTCACCACATGCAGCCACACGCTGGCCCATGTGTGGGGCTCGCAACACCCGATAGATCTATCACTCATGCCTCTCGGTCCTTATACAAGGATTAATGGTCTTACGATAATAGCCTATCCAGTCACGTGATCTAGAAGTAAATTCCTTAGCTAATCATACCATGTAAAAGTATTCGTAATCAAAGTGACATGTATTTCACCCCCGCAGTTTATAAACTGAAAACCGTTAAGAGAAAAGGGGGACATGAACTCACCGAAGTGCGTCTCTAAAAAGTAAACTCCTGGTCAATCTGCTGTGCGACGACCTACACATACTAACTTCTATTAGACGGACGGTCGTGCCTTAGTTTAAGGTTTAATGTCTTTGGGAAATAGTTAGGCAACTATTTCGTGTTTACACTTCGTAATTATTTGATAAATATATTCCTTCCCAAGGATGGGGGATTTAATACATGTGTGTTCGTATAACTTCAAAATATACTATTAAGTCTCACTTAATGTAATATATTTTATTTCATTTGTCTAAAATACTTTACTTCCAAAATATAAATACTTTTCCCAAAAATATTATATTTTATTCCATATAATTTTCCAAAATAATATCCTTGTCAAAATACGCACTTATGAGGATTTTCTGAAAATATGTAAGTTACGGATAAAGATCGGGTGGTAATAATAATACCGTTGTAACTTAATATTTATTGTGAAGGCGTTAGAATTATTTTGGAGTTGTTATTATTCAGTAATATTATTTTTACCCTAAAAATAATATTTACGTAGTTCACAAAATAGTCATAAAAATTTACACATGTGTTGTTATGAAAATATATATTCTAAATATATATTTTAGCAAGTTTTATTTGTGAAAATCCCACCTCTGACACTTGGTAGTTTTGTAATAAAAATCGTGGCGAAATTTATTTTGGGAAACAAGTTAAAAATTATGTTCATAACACTTGTGATAAAAATATTTACAAGTGTTAGATTTTTGGAAAATTTCGCCAGAGTTTCCCCTATAACTGGAGGTGGCCACGCTTTCAAGCGTATCATTTTCTTTTAAAATTCAAATCAACAATGTTCCCAACATTAATCAACAAAGTTTCATCATCAAAATAGTCAAAATAAATATGAATCGCAAAACACATGAACTTGTGGTTTGTGTAAGATATGTAGTAACTTCCCCATATTTTTAGTAGATCTTTCTATAAATAAAAATTGGTTTCTTGCGGATCTTGTTTTTAAAGAAGATACGTCTTTACAACTTCTTGTCCAAAAATTATAAAAATAATTCTTTGTTAAAACTTTTTGTTACACAAGTGTCTACACACTTGTGTGTTCACAAAAATCACTTTTGTTTAGGGAAAGATCCGGCTTTAAAAATATGATTTCACTTGACACTTGGTTCTTCGAAAATACCACTTGTAGATCTTTAGATCTACTAGTTTAGAACTCCATTTCATAAGAAAAATTGTTTTTACACAAGTTCATGGTTATAAGTAGTAGTGTTCTTCATCTAACCACTTTTCACACTTTAACATACACTAGGTCATGTTCCATGAACATGACTTAGTCGGGTTAGATGACAATCCGAACTAACACTAGCATAAAACAACACAAGATAATCATAACAAAACTAGTTTTATGAGTTTTACACCTATGTTCATCCATTATCCACTTTGTTCATCAATCTTACTAGACTTTAAGTTTTGATTTTATATGTTCATGATTTTTTTTATCCGACAAATCTCTTATTAACCACTTTAAATAAGATCAAGAGAGTGTTTAGAGACACTTACTACTAGCTCGAGGCTAGGGAAGAAACTAGACGAAAAATGGGTGGTTAATAGCGACGTAGTGAGGTCCTTGCGATTCCGTAAGCACCGAGCCTCCTCGTATGCGACCCTTCACCTTTGTATGTAATTGGAATGGCAAGATCAAAAATTGAAAATGGTTGGATGCATGTGGATGCTCTCGGCCGTAAGTAAAGCAAGAGGGAAAGAGAGTGACCTTTTTGTTTAAGTGTTTAAGAATGAAAGTGTGATAATGGTGAACCTTAGGATATATTTATAATCTACTTTAGAGTATTATCCAATAAATATTATGTCTTGAAGATATTAAGCAACAAGGAATATAATAATCAAAAGTTTGATGGAGTGTGTACCACATGGGAACCGTTCGGTTCTTAAGAGGGTGGTAATCGGTTGGATTCTAACCAACTAGCTAGTGATTAGTTTGATTAATTAAGAATTTAATTTAGTTATTATGTGTGTTGTGAATTATAACGGGTGTTAGGGTATCCGGGGACCCTAACTGGCTCAGAAAAAGAAAAATAATGTTGTTGTCAATATTTTTATGTCCCGGGTTAAGTCCGGTTGTACGGTTGAATATTACTCCGTTAAAGTGTTTAATAAATAATTAAAGTGTCGTTAATATTATTTTTAGTGACACAATTTATTCCCGACACTTTGGAAAGTGTCTAGTAATATTTTTCTCATGTTTTTGCACTTTACTAGTTAGCTAAAAAAACCTGAATTTTTGTATTAAAGTGCAGGATTTTGTACTCAAAGTACGTTTTAGGCACATCCGGTCACTATAACTATCACCTAGTGACGCAGTTCTACAAACCTCAACTCCCTACACTCCCTATTAGTGTAGTAAATTATTCCCGGCTCGTACTGGCCTTAGAGACAGTAACTGTCTGATGCTGGCTATGTCAGCATGTTTACTGGGTTATCCGTATAGTGTGCTACTGTGCTTTTGTGCATCAAGTTTGTCACTGTTGCTTGTGTGTAAATAATAGAGTGACAGCAATAAAGCATGATGCATGTACGTGTATGTATCAGAATTCAAGAAGCAGTTTAACCACAATTGTAAGTAAGCACAGTAATTAGGCAGTAATTAAATATTAATTAATTCGTACGGATACCTGGTTTGGTGAGGGTTGTCACAGTTTACCAATCGTATGCAATGAAAACCTTTCATGATCACACCTCGTGCTTCCGCCGCAGAAAGGGGTGTGACAGATTGGTATCAGAGCTGCGATTGTAGTGAACCAGGATTCCTTCTCGAGTCTAGTCTACAATCTCTAGGATCCTTTCACGAAAACAATTTTTCAAAACTTTTCATTGCATAAACCTTTTCGCGACATCCACTACCTGAAACTATTTACAAGAGTCAAGAAAAGACACTACGAGACTTAGGGTGCACTAGAGTAGCACTCGTCTGTGATTGAGAATTACTTGCAATTATGTGTGATAATTGATATATACATATACTAGAAGTAGAATGTCACAGGTATACGTGACTTTGCCTGAAAGCAGCAGCCTATCTGAAGGAAGAAATACGAGGATGAAACGAACTGTGCGAACTGTGCAAGGAGTTACGTAATTATGGATGCATACATAATTATGGAACTGTGCACAGGAACCACAGCAAGTCTTGTCACGTATAGATCCCCTCAAGAAAAGGTCAAACGTGAACACCAGCCTATTAAATACTCTGCTGGAGTAATAGTTGTTTGATATCACTTATGTAGTATATGCTTGTGTATATATATACTACTACTGTCTAGTATGACGATATCAAACAAATGCCTAAACCTATTGTGTGGTGTTCTTTCAGAACATGGCACCAAGAAGAGCTGTGAACGCTCATGATCAACCTCCTCCTCCCCCACTGCCAAGAACTGCTAAAGAGCTGAACGCTCTACTGGAGGAAAGGATCTCCGCAGCTATCGCCCAGTACGAGGCAAACCGAACTCAAGACAGTGGTGGACCAAGCAACGCTAGACGTAATGGTAATGGAGATTCATCTGGAGGCAACGCAGCTCAAGGCTGCACTTTCAAGCAGTTTCTCGACAGCAAACCAATGAACTACGACGGCACAGGAGGTGCAGTAGCGTTTTTGCGCTGGACGGAGAAGACAGAGGCCACTATCCGTATGAGCAAGTGTACCGCGGATCAGCAAGTCACTTTTACTACTTGGTTATTTGTCGATGAAGCTTTGACTTGGTGGAACTTGCAAGTCCAAACCTTGCGTGATGATGCCGCTTATGGCCTGACTTGGGATGAACTAAAGGAAAGAATGAGAGAGAAGTATTGCTCACGTGCTGAACTCCAAAGGTTGGAGACTGAGTTCTGGTACTTGACCATGGAAGGTGCTGACATTAATGGTTATACTCGAAGGTTCCACGATCTGTCTAGAGTGCTTCCCTACATGGTGACTCCCGAATTTAAGCGCGTTGAACGCTACATTTGGGGACTGGCCCCAGAGTTTCGCGGCATGGTAACTTCGGCCAAACCTCAAACAATCACTGAGGCTGTAACTCTGGCTGTCAGCCTTACTGAAGATTGTGTTCGTATGAAGAAGTTAACATTGAACCCCACTGAAAAGACCGAGACGCATGCCGAGTCGTCCGGTGACAAGAAGAGAAAGCATCCGAATCTAAATCAAGCAACCCGCAGCAACAACAAAGGTTCATACCACAAGAAGCGTGACACTAACCCACCCAAGGAGGCAAGAACCTTTGCAGCGGCAAATGATACTACAGCCAAAGGATACCAAGGCACCCTGCCTAAATGCCAAAAATGTAAGTATCATCATGAAGGAGCTTGTCGCGTCCTAAGGTGCGACAAATGTGGTAGGTTGGGTCATCAAACAGAAGACTGTTGGGGAAAAGGAAGGAACGGAAATGGAAATCGCAATGGTACTGGTAATGCGAATGGTGGGAATGGAAATGGTAATGGCAACCGGATTGGGAATGGAGCTGGGCGAAATCAAGGATGCTTCAGTTGTGGAAGCAATGATCATTTTATGAAAGACTGCCCAAAGGGAAACAATGCTCAGGCTCGAGCATTTGTGATTGGAGCAAAGAACGCACGCGAGGACCCTAATGTGGTCACCGGTACGTTTCTCATTAACAATCACTTTGCATCCATATTATTTGACACTGGTGCCGACTATAGCTTCATGTCTGTGGAATTTAAACGCATGCTTGGGATAAAATCTAGTATATTAGATATTCCTTATTCCATAGAACTAGCCAATGGTAAACTCGTTGAATCGGGCGAAGTTGTTAGAGGCTGCACACTAGAACTTGGTGAACGAAGATTTAGCATCGACCTCTTACCAATTCAATTAGGTAGCTTCGACGTAGTGGTCGGAATGGACTGGTTGTCCAAAAACAAAGCTGAAGTTATTTGTCACGAGAAAATCATTCGTATCCCTCTGGCGAATGACGAAACTCTCATTGTACATGGAGAAAAACGAGACGCGCCTCTACGAATCATCAGCTGCATGAAGGCACAGAAGTGCTTAAGGAAAGGATGTGTCGCTTTCCTAGCGCACGTTGTAGATAAGAAGGCTGAGGAGCCGAAACACAAAGACATTCCTGTGGTAAAGGAATTCCCTGATGTTTTTTCCGAAGATCTGCCAGGACTACCTCCGCAACGACAAGTCGAATTCCGTATAGACTTGGTTCCAGGAGCCGCTCCTGTAGCCAAGGCACCCTATCGGCTTGCACCATCCGAAATGCAAGAATTATCTACACAACTCCAGGAGTTGTTGGATAAAGGATTCATTAGGCCAAGCTTCTCACCCTGGGGAGCTCCAGTATTGTTCGTAAAGAAAAAGGATGGAACTCTGCAGATGTATCGATTACAGAGAACTGAACAAGCTCACAATCAAGAATCGGTACCCGCTACCGAGGATTGATGACTTATTTGATCAGTTGCAAGGATCAAGCTACTATTCCAAGATCGACCTTCGATCTGGATACCATCAATTGAGGATACATGAGGAAAGCGTACCAAAGACTGCATTAAGAACACGCTATGGGCATTATGAGTTTCTTGTGATGCCATTCGGACTGACGAACGCACCAGCGGTCTTCATGGATCTGATGAACCGCGTTTGCAAACCATATCTCGATAAATTCGTGATTGTATTTATCGATGATATCCTAATTTACTCGCAAACGAAAGAAGAACACGAGCAACATCTCAGAACCATTTTGGAGCTACTGAGGAAAGAAAAACTTTATGCAAAGTTCTCGAAATGCGAATTCTGGATTCGCGAAGTACAATTTCTTGGTGACGTTGTGAATCAGAAGGGCATTCATGTAGACCCATCCAAGATTGAAGCCATAAAGATTTGGGAAGCCCCCAAAACACCAACTGAAGTTCGACAATTCTTGGGCTTAGCGGGCTATTACCGACGTTTCATCGAGAACTTCTCAAAGATAGCCCAACCATTGACGACCCTCACACAGAAAGACAAGAAATACGACTGGGGTGACAAGCAGGAAGAAGCCTTCCAACTACTCAAGAATAAGCTATGCGATGCACCGATACTATCTTTACCCGAAGGTACTGAAGACTTCGTGGTATACTGCGACGCTTCATGACAAGGTTTGGGTTGCGTGCTCATGCAACGCCAAAAAGTCATCGCTTATGCTTCAAGACAATTAAAGTTACATGAAAAGAACTATACCACGCACGACTTGGAACTCGGCGCGGTGGTATTCGCCTTGAAGATTTGGCGACACTATTTATATGGTACTCGATGTACAATCTTCACAGATCACAAAAGCCTACAACACATATTTGATCAAAAGGAATTAAACATGCACCAGCGACGATGGGTCGAGTTGCTAAATGATTACGACTGTGAGATTAAGTACCATCCTGGAAAGGCAAACGTTGTAGCAGACGCATTAAGCCGAAAAGAAAGGGTTAAGACCCTAAGGGTTCGAGCACTGGAAATGACGATTCAAACGAATCTCACTACACGCATTCGTGATGCACAACAAGAAGCCCTCAAGATGGAAAACCGTAAAGCTGAATACCTCCGGGGTATGTTGAAATATATGGTGCCAAATGAAGAGGGAGCCTTATACTTTAAGAAGCGTATTTGGGTTCCGCTCTATGACGGTATACGAGAAGTCATCCTTGATGAAGCACACAAATCGAGATACTCGATCCATCCAGGATCGGACAAATGTATCAAGACTTAAAAGAATACCATTGGTGGCGGAGACTCAAGAGCGATGTTGCTGTTTATGTTGGAAAATGCCTAACCTGTGCTAAGGTCAAGGCTGAATATCAGAAACCGTCCGGCCTACTACAACAACAACCAGAGATACCCATGTGGAAGTGGGAGCAAATCTCGATGGACTTCATAACGAAATTACCCAGGACCCCGAGAGGGCACGATATGATATGGGTGATAGTTGATCGATTGATGAAATCTGCCCATTTCCTACCGATCCGAGAGAAGGATAGCACTGGAAAGCTTGCTGAAATATACCTAAAGGAAATTGTGGCACGTCATGGAGTGCCAATCTCAATCATTTCTGACAGAGATGGACGCTTTGTCTCAAGAATCTGGCAATCCTTTCAGGAAGCCTTTGGATCTTAGCTAGATCTAAGCACGGCATTCCATCCACAAACAGACGGCCAGAGCGAACGGACTATACAAACGATGGAAGATATGCTTCGTGCATGTGTCATGGACCTAGGCGGCAACTGGGATACTCATCTACCTTTAGTTGAGTTATCCTATAATAACAGTTATCATACATGCATAAAAGCCGCACCGTTCGAAGCTCTGTATGGCCGCAAGTGCCGATCGCCCTTATGTTGGGCAGGCGCTGGAGACAAAAGAATGGTTGGTCCTGAACTTGTACAAGAGACAACCGACAAGATTATGCAGATCCGAGAGCGCATTAAGGAGGCTCGAGATCGACAAAAGAGCTACGCTGATCGACGATGAAAACCATTAGAATTCGAGGTGGGAGACAAAGTTCTGTTGAAAGTCTCACCTTGGAAGGGCGTAGTAAGATTCGGAAAACGTGGGAAGCTGAATCCCCGATACATCGGACCATTCAAGATTTTGGACAGAATTGGTACCATGGCATATAAGTTGGAATTACCGGAAGAACTTAATGGAGTACATGACACGTTTCATGTATCCAACCTCAAAAACAGTCCAACACAAGAAAACGTGATCATCCCTGCGGATGAAGTACATATTGATGACACCCTCCAATTTACAGAACAACCCGTTGAGGTTACAGACTGGAAAGTCAACAAGACCAGGACGAGCACTGTCAAACTTGTCAAAGTACGTTGGAACTGTAAGCACGAACCCGAGTACACGTGGGAACGTGAAGACCAGTTCAAAGAAAAGTACCCCCACCTGTTCAAGAAGACTCCTGCGAGAGTTGGTTCAGCCTGAATTTCGGGACGAAATTCTTTTAACAGGGAGAGACTGTGACAACTGGCACCAAACCGGTAATTTCCATACACTTTAATTATTATTTAATGACTGCAATTATGTGCTTAAATGTCAACATTGTCTAATTACATACTATACAAGTGAATTCATGCACGTTTTATACTATAAAATATTGCTTTATGCATTAATGAGAGTGTTGCGTCAGAAATACAAGTAAACTCACCGGTAAGACACGATATGCCAACAACTCTGCAGAAAGCAGTCAGACAATAAAAATTGGAGCCTAGGTGTAGGTCCAATGACAAGAATACATTAAAACCCAAGAGTACATACAAGGGTTCACATATAGGCTTTCCGGAGACTAAAATACGCAATAAAAAGCACCCGAAACGCACTTTAAGTGCAGAATTTTTCTAAATTCAGCTATAACCAGCTTTTAAACTTATAAATATCATGCAGAATTTACGTTTTATCATCCAGAATATTTCCCTAAGTGACGGGAATTGAAAGGGTTACAAAAGGGTGCATAAAAGACACTAAACGGTGCAATTTAACACTTAACGAACCGGTATTTAACCGAACAATCGGACATTACCCGGGACACCAAATTTTTGCCAAACACGTTGTTTATTTATTTCTTGGCTAGTCGTGATCCCCGAACACCCTAACGCCCACTAAATATCAAATAAATACCATATATAAGCTTATACTTGGAAATCTAACTATCCATTACAATTTAGTTGCAAAAGTTACAACCAACCCCCCCCCCCTAACCGATTCAGACACAAGGACCATCACAACCATGCCTCAATCTTGTGCAAGATTTTATCACATTATTTTATTTGATTAGTTACTTGTAGAATTTGCCATAATATATGAACAATCCTTTATAAGTATGGCTCATGATCTTCTACCATACTTCACATTATTACACTCTCTCCTTCACTCTCTTCTCTCCCTCTCTCGGCTCACTTCAACCGCCACCATCACCACCACTAAACCACCATATTCATTCACTTTTCAAGCTTCATTCAAGGGTAGAAGGCTATTCAAAGTAGCTTGCAACTTGTGGAACCTCAAGAAGCTTCATACATAGTTTTTCACCATCATTCTTCATCATCTTCTTCACTAGAATCACCCCTAGCCTTTGTGCTAGTAGTAAGTCCTTGTTACACCTTGTTCATCTTGTTTTTTATGATCAAAAGATGTAGTATGATAAGTATGTTCAAAACACTAAAGAACAAGAAACTAAGAAGATGAACATGAAGCTACATAAAGTTTACTTATGAATGAAACATGAAGATGAAATATTGTAGTAGGATGATGTAGTAAACATATTGTTGATTTTATGTTGAATCTTGGTTGTGTGATATTAATCACCATATGAATCTTGTTAAATAATATTTAGAACCATGATTTAACAAGATTAAAAAGTGGTTATGTGTTACATAAAATAACCACCTCCTAGTTGATTATGAACTTGATAAAAATGATTTTCTTGAAAGATAATTAAACTAGTGAGTTGATGATTTTGTAAATCCAAGAGTTACAAAAGATTTTTGTAAATTAACCAAGTTAGAGAAGCGGGTTTTTTGAAAATCATGACTATTACAAGCACTTACACCATTTTTAGAAATAAGACAAGTATGAGAATATTTTATTTACAAGAAGAGTTCAAAGGGGTTAAATTTTGTAAAAATTGTTTACAAGTTGTAAACACTAAACTTTTGCAAGAAGGTAACTAAGCCCACTAAGAGCTTTACCAAGTTACTACGCGTTTTCGGGATATAACAAGTTCATGATATAGCGTGATTTACATGATTTTGGCTTGTAGTAAGACTTGAATGAGTTGTTGATGCTTGTTGATGATTTAAAAGAAAATAAACACATGTTTTGAAAACATGGGAAACCTCCATTTTTAGGGGAAACTCTGTCAAAATTTCTATAAATTTTGACACTTATAAAAATATAAGTTTTTGAGAAACTTATTCCCTAAAAATGTATCTAAAAACATTTGCCAAGGTTTCCCTAATTTTTGTAAACTTCAAGTAAAGAAATGATGATTTCTTCAAGAATAAAATTGATATTAAGTATGTATATTTTTGGAGAAAATATATATATTTATTGATCACAAAATTTTGTGCTAAGTGTATGTAGTATGTAGTATGTATTATACGTGATAGTGTATTAGGACTTGAAAATACACTAAATAAGTGAGAACACAAAAATACACATACAACATACAAGATACACAATTCGGGTGCAAAATACAAGAAACTTATATTTATTTTTGAGAAAATAATATAAGTAAGACACTTAGTTAAAAAAATGAATTATTTTTAACACAAGAACAAATACACAAAAGATAGTGACATGTACTTGTGCGATACAAGTCTAGTGACTAACGTTAAGAAAACACGTATAGGTCACGACGTTAATTAAGCAAATCCAGTGAAGTTTACGACACAAGGAACGCAAAGTTGTGAGTTCATGCTCCCCCTTTTCTTTTAACTGTTTTCAGTTTTATAACTTCGGGGGTGAAATACATGTTACAAATATTACGATGTTTATAAATGGTATGATACAAGAACAAGAAGCACTCTTGGTGAGAACGAGTACCAAGTATGATGCGTTTTGAGAAATGATACGAGAAATGATACAAGAAATGATACATGATACGAGAAATCGTGTCACGAATAGGGTACCATAAGCACCATTAATCAACAATATACCTAGACCGCAGAACAAAAGGTTAGATCTAACGGGTGTCGGGCAGCCACACTCTTGGTGAGAACGAGTACCAAGCAGTGCTTTTGTGTCTCAGAATATGCCAACTGGAAAAATGCCTAAGGTTTGGTTGCTTCCTATGTCGTGTCACATGTTAATGGCTTTGCAACCCATTAACAACCTTAATAAATACATGATTACTTGATTTATACAAGAATTCTTGAGTTGTATAAGATACATATATACTTGATTTACATGAGATACAGAAATACTTGATTTATATGAGATATATACCATGTTTTCATACAAAGTATACCAACGTTCTTTACAAAAACCGCATGAATTCACACCAACATTATGTTGACGTTTTTCCAAAACTCACATGTATTTCAGGTAACTAGAGTGGATGTGCGCGCGGTCTTACTCATGCTCGTGGATGTCGTTTATGTTTATCGTTGAATAAAGTTGTAACTTTTCAGACAAAATGTTGTCTTGTGATGTAAACACTAAAACTATGATTTTAGTTATGTAATGCATGGCGTTTGAAGTTTATTTTTATGAGCATGTAGTATGTTTACCAATCGTATGCAATGAAAACCTTTCATGATCACACCTCGTGCTTCCGCCGCAGAAAGGGGTGTGACAACAATGAGAACATCATCCTTAGGTGGGAGGTCAGCAGGGTCCTCAAGTGGAATGTCAGCGTGGTCAGGCTCGGGAAGAGCGAATGGCTGAAAATCGATGTCCAACCACTCGTCGTCAGATGACTCATCATCGGAAATAACAAAAACAGGTGGAATAGGGTCATCTAATGGTATGTAGTCTGCATCTGGAATAGAACCCGCAGAGTCGGCATCTGAACTCGAAGACATGTCCTGGCAAAATTATTCTAGTACAACTTATGTTTAAATAAATATTACTAATAGTAAATTTTTGAGCAATTGTACTTTTGGTTTCATTGTAAGTTATCTCAACTTATTGTTTGTGGTCAACTTATTGTTATCGTGTCTAATCCTTGACTAATTCGTATTATGTCCTCGCATTATTTGTTTTGAATTTATCGTTTGGTATTAGCGGACTCTTTGTAAATGAAAAACACTTATTATAAAAGACATCGTTTTAAAATTGTAGACTAAACTCAAAAGAATCTTAGTTCACTACAATTGAAGCTCTGATACCAGGTCTGTCACACCTCGATTTTTCGTTTATGCGGAAGCGTCGCGAGGTGTGGCCAAAGCGGTAATCGTTACATTCAATCAAGTAAACAACATATATAACCCATAAAAAGATGTTCATCCATACATTTATTTAGAAACCATAATTTACAATACAACAACTTGTTCGAAGTAAAACAAACTACAACTTAAACAACATTGTTTGAAGTTTAACACAAGTTTACAAAAACATGACAATCGAAAAGAGGATGACATCTAAAAGCTGGAGATCTTGACAACAACACGGACATGTTTTCCAAAGCCGTCCACTAATTACCTGTAATACATGTTAGCTTTGAAAAAATCAAACAAAGTTGGTGAATTCATGTATTAAGTTTGTGTCAAATAATTCTTCAAAATATTTGGTAGTTTTAAATTGGCATAATGAAACTTGTAAGATCATTAATGTTTTGCAAGGACGCTAATCTGTATGCCAAATAGGAGGCAACCAAACCTTGATGATAAATTATGTTCGAGACACTTGTTTTAGACACAAAAGCACTCTTAACGATCTGTTATTGTCGCCGTTAAGAGTGGGGCTCGCCAAAAACCAATAGATCTATCACTTTCGTTCCTCTGTACTTGTTTATACATTAATGGACCCTTAGTTTAATCCTCGTCCGCATATGATCTAAATATTCTCATTTTTATAATCATACCAATTGTAACATGTATACATCCCCGAAAGTTTAAAAAACTGTAAACATTTAAATTAAAAGGGGAAACATGAACTCACAAATTTGCGTTCCATGCAAATCTCTATTAGATTTCAGATTCTTCGTTTGTTTCTCAACCTACAAGTGTTCTAATCTCATTAGACACTTAGGTTTATATTTGTTCATCGTACAAGTATCTCATCTTGAATCCGTTATTATACTTGTATTCGTTTGCTTTCTTTGTTTATGTTTACATATATATATCTTCCAAATATATATTCTATTTAGTTTATGTTTGAATGGACCTAACCCATGTGTTAGGTTTTAAGTCCAAATTGCATGTTTAGTGTATATGGGCCTAGCCCAATTGACTTTGTATAAGTGGGCCTAGCCTAGTTGTTTTAGTTAAGTGGACCTAGCCCAAATGATTTTGTTTAAAGTGGATCAAGCCTAAATTGATGTGTAAGAGTGGTTTTGTTCATATTGATTTACAAAAGTAGATTTTAGCCCAATTTAACTAAAAAGTGGGTTTTAGTCCAAATATTTTTGTAAAAGTGGGCCTAGCCCAATTTCATTTAAGAAAAATGGACTTATTAAATTTTTGGATACTTTTTAGTCTACAATATATGGGCTTGGTCCATAAATAATAATATTTGTTTTTTTATAAAAATCTAGTTGTTATAAAAATTGTTACTTATGTCATATAATTAATTTTTCTAGTGCATAAGACTTTTAAAGTGTTTGTGTGACGACTCGTATTCTTGTTATGACTATTTCCTATGTGTCGCTTTGGTTTATTTTTGTCGTCCGATCCGTTCGTGTTGTCCGTCTCGTTTATGTCGTTTATTTCGTCCGTGACATATATATTATATTTTGTCAAAATTATCAAAAGTGTCCGAATTGTCAAAAGTGTCCAGATTGTCCGATCTGTTTGTTTATGTCCAAGGATGGACACTTCTATTTTTATAGTTTTTCGTCCTTCAAGTATTAACATATATTTTTGTACTTTTTGTGTAAGTGTATATTTTTGTATTTATTCCTACATGAACTAAATACATAATATACATAAAAAAATATAAGCTTAACACTTGATGAACTTTTAAAGTATATATTTTTATCTAAAATATATACTTTCCATTTGGAAATCTTTATAAAATGTGAACTTATAACTTCTTGTCTGAAAATCCGTTTAATCATGTTTAAAGATCCCAAGTTGTTTTCTAGTCACAAAATCCTTCGTTTAACACCTTTTTATCGTAACTGATTTTATAAAAATTTTGTCATAGTTTCCCCTAAACTATGGACTTTTCCTAAGTTTAAACAAACTTGTTTTTAAATCATTTTCAACTCAAAACATCATCAAGTATCAAGAATCATCATATCTTGACAACAAAAGTGTGATGAACATGTTGTAGTCTCTATCTTTCCCAAAAGGGAAACTTTATTTATGATTTTTGCCAAAAATTTGTAGATCATAATTATATTTAAAAACCCATATTTTAGGTGACATATGAAGTAATTTCAAGTATAAACATGTGTTCAAAACTCTTCTATTAACAAGTTTCATGTCCATAATTTCTTCAAAAATAGAAACTTTATTCATTCATTTCAACAAAAATTCAAGTTCTAGGGTTTTAAATATTTATTCATGTCTCCTAACATGCATGTAACTTTTTAAGAATAAAAATCCATGTTCATAATATTTTGTTGGTGAATCTTGTTAGATCTAAACATGCATGTGTTTAGATCATATTTTTGTACATGAACATATAAGATTCATAATCTCCACCATAAACTACTTCAAGTTCATCCAAAATCACCAAGAAATTATAAGATCATAATAATGGTTTTAGTTTTTCTTATTGTTTTTCAAGTGGGTTTGTTATGTATGATTCAAGATGAACTTGTATATTAATAATGGTTTTAGTTTTTCTTATTGTTTTTCAAGTGGGTTCGTTATGTATGATTCTAACAAGTTTGCTAGTAAAAACAAGATGAAGATATGAGGATGGTGATGATCCAAGAACTCCAAGACTTGCTAAAATGCTTCAAATGTATTCCCAAGCTTCACCAAGGTATTGAATCATCCAAGCTATCTTGATTTTCTATTGTTTGAGTTTTAAAAAGATGAAGATGGTGGTGTGATGTTCTTGGCCGAAAATATGAGAGAGAAGAAGAGGAGATGAAGGGTTTTGAGTTTTGTTGGAAATGAGAAAGGAGGTGGAGTGTTTAGGGACTTGTTTTGAAAAAGGATCTTCCACCTCACACACCACTAATCACATTCAAGTTCTTCCAACACAACCAATGAGTGATGAGTGGCATGGGGGACCCACCCATTGCCGTGAGTAAGAAGAGGGGGGGGGGGGTATTTTGTTTATTTTTTTAAACTTGTTATAATATATAAACTTCAATAACTTTGGTATTATATATATAAATTTCTATAAAGTTTCAAGGTTCAACATTTTAAATTTTATTATTTCTGACACAGTTCCTGTACCGGCTTGGTTGTTAGGCAGTTTACTGAACTAGCTGTGCAGCTTAACACAATAATATGTAAGTGCGGGTTTTGTATCATTTTTAATAAACGTTATATTATTTATGATAAATAATATTTATTTTTGGGTTTTCGGACAGTTACTGTTTCATTCTGCGGAATGTTGTACACTTCCGGAGGATTACTGTACTTTTCTAAATGGAATTTTCTAAATAATATAAGGCACATGTTATTTTTAAATGAAGTTTTTATGGAATATTTGTGGATACATATCTTTATGTCTCGTTCTTGTCGTTTCAGACTGTACCATGACTAGTTTGACATGTATTGCCTGTTCCGTCTCTGCCGTCAATCTAGGATATAGTTTCTAACCGTAACGGATTTGTTATCATAATAAGCTATGATTTTTATAATTCCTAGAATTTTAAGACTTAATCAAATAAAATCAAGTCAAATATGCGAAAATAAATAATGTAATAGTTGTTCGGGTTGTACGAAATTACCGGGATTTTGCCGAGTGTCACACCTGCCATGTGTCCTAGGTAGGTTTGACACGTGTCAGGTCGCGATGACACGTGTCCTCGACCACCTTTTTTGTCCAGTCGTGTGTTTTCTCGATTTTTATGTCGATACTTATCGCGTATGCTTGAGTCTTGATCCCAAATAGTTCGGTTTTTAATTGTGAGTTTAGAAAGGGTATTTTTGTGCGGGTTGGTTCATCAACCGCCAAGTTTTCTGTTTTAGTGTTACATGTTTCGTCGCACGCACTTGGGATTTTGATTACGGGTTTATTCAGGATATATTTTTGGAGGGTTGTTACAATATCGGTGTTGGTTTTATTTGTTATATTATCGTTATGGTATCGACACTTTGTCATAACTTGACACGTCTGGCAATACTCTCTGGCTATGGTTTATATACACATATATGTATATGTGAGCATATATAGACACATGCATATATCATGTATGATGTATGTTTGTGAGTTTCGACGGGACGGGAACGCAATCGGAGTAACATTATTATACAGCTAAATATTTTACATTTAGTAAGATGTTTTCATGTTAAACTAAAATAAAATCTTCTCGCTTTTAAAAAAATGTGGGTGTCAAAATACTTATTTTTTAAGTTTTAGAAAATGAGCAAATTAGAATTCAATCACGTCCCAGTTTCCATAAACTTATGGTTTTCTTTCATTTTAAATATAAGATAGTGAAATTATTTTGCAATAATCAAAATTGTTTTTATAAAGTGAAAATAATAAAAATAAATACTTTACCTGTCTTTAATTAATTTCAATTCAAGGTAAAATATCTTCGTGTAAAATGAGAGATGGTAGTAGTTTTGTTTGCGCAAAGAAGCACACGTGAAGTGTAAACATCATTCAACTTGTACAATCATATACATCCAAAAGTAATTCAGTGGTAAACATTGAAAACACACAAATATTACTATTGCAACGACATTTATGAATTAACTAGTGGGATTCTCCCGCGCTACGCGGCGGGAACACGGTTAGTATCAATTCGATTCGATTCATTACGATATCGGCACTCGTTATAGCGACCGAAGAGAAAACAAAAAAAATTAAAATTGTGATATGCACTAATGAAATATCCATATGTTTTTGCGTACCGGTACTCAATATAGTTTACGATACTAAAAACATTTCGTTTTGAATACAACACAGTTTTCAAAATACATTCTATACTTTGTTTTGAATATAACACCTTTTTCAAGTTAAATAAATACTTTCAAGATTTTGACATAAAAAGTTAAACATAACTGCAAAAATAGTGACTAAATAAATTAAACATAACTACGTATTTCATTTTTCCAAAGACCTACAAATTATATTGCAAATGCAAATTATTGTTACTGTTAATTCATGTTGTTATGGAATGAAGGGCAGTGTAAGAAACCAAAGCAAGCAAATCCCATGTCAACACTCACGTTAAGAGGAAATGAACAATAATACAATATAGATGGCAGTTTTGTAAATAACATTCTAGATATGTCCCTTTATCATACTATTCACAGGAAGCTACATGAATTGTTAATATAGATAAACCCTCACATTCCCTCACAACAGGGCTGGCCCATGGGCCAGTATAGTCAAGCTAAGGCCTTGGGCCTCCAAACTTGATAGGGCTACCAACAAAAAAATGTTTATATATTGTTGTTTGCAATTTTGGGCTTAAAAATAAGGAAGTGGGCTGCCTTTAAGAAATAATCGGGCCTCCGCCACCCCTATGGCTGTAACTTACAAGAACGCTGTATTAAATGCCATTAAAAAAGTAAATTAGATGGTGCAACTAAAGCGAAGATTATGCATTTTTCAATGAATTTTTGTTTCCATTATTTTGAATGGAACCCAGAAAAGCTCGATGGAAAATGATTAGATCTCTGTAGGTAACCAATTCATTGATTTTTTATTGTTGCTCTTTAATATCTTACTGGCCCCAAAAGACTTCATTCTATTCGATTTTTACTAGGTCATGGCGAGATGCTAAGAACATTAGTTTGTTGATATGCTTATGAAGAATGATGCACAGGTTTGATCTGAATCTACAATCATGCATACTTGTATTTAACATTTATAAAGTTACCTCTTCAATTGCGAATTCTGTTTCTATTTCTAAGTAAATGATTCTTATTAGTAAAGGTATTTAGAGAGAACATATATTGAAGCAAAAATGGAATTAACTCTAGCAAAAGGTTAAGGTTTTCTTAAGGAGTGATTAAACAACCTCTAGCAAATACAATTTCTTGCAGAGGATCTTGGATGCCAAAAGATTAGTTGATAATTAGTATGTTCTACTTGTTTTTAGAATTTATTATAGGTTTAAGAGTAAAATACCTTATTAGAGTTTTTTGGGTGTCTCTTTGAAAAAACATGAAGAACGAGGCATTATCATATGTTTTATCATTGGACTACAATGAAATTCGTAAAGGCCCTAAATTTTAGTTTGCTTTAGGCCTCCGAAAAGGTTGAGCTGGCCCTTCCTCACAATATTCCATTCTTCACACGTGATATTCTCCACGCATTATAAAATGCACGATTGATATAAAACAGTGGGGGTGGTGTGTTCCATTCTTCCACGCGTGATAAACATATATCATGGCTCCACCCCGCCTGATCTAACACTATATAGTTTTGATAAAAATACAACTGAATTCTATTCTATCCTAGAATAAAAGAAAAATTGAACCGTACGTGTCCTCATGCATGTGTATACATGTGTACCATCCGCTCCTTATATATGCCTAATAGTCTACCGCGCTACATATATAATGCAGCTGGCCACCGGAAAATTCTTCCGTGATGAAAGATTACCTGAGCAAAAATTTTCTGTCAACGGCGTTTACTTTCGGATGGTGTTGTCCCCAGCTACTACCACTAATATTACTGCCTTTGAAGAGGCTATTAGAGCTGAGATGCAATGGCTGGAGTCTCTTCTTAAGAAAAGTGGCGCTATTCTCTTCTGAGGTTTTCCGGTTTCTTCTCCGTCCGACTTTAACGACGTCGTTGAAGCTATTGGGTTCCCTGAAGCGCTCTACGTCGGCGGCCGAGCCCATCGAACCAGGGTGGTTGGCCGGATTTACACCGCCAATGAAAGCCCTATGGATAAACGAATTCCTTTCCATCATGAGATGAATTATGTATGTCCTTTCGGTACATATACATTCGTTTAACTATTTTCCTAATTTCGGTTACTTATTAGATTACTAGTATTAGTTGTTAATTTTTCGGTTTCGATTCTAAAATTTTGAATTCGGTTTAAACAGAATAAACCGGATACCAAATAACGTTTTGTTACTCTTTTTATATCAACTCATATCCAATCCAATTACAATGTTAGTCAAATAAGCCCAACTGAATCCAACAACAAAAATTAATAAAAAATTAAAACATAAAAAAAGGTTAAAAAATATTTATTCAGTCAAAACTAAAAACCGAACTCAATTCAAAGTTTCAAAAATATGAATACGGTTCAAACTTAATAACAAGTGATGATTATTTACAATTTTTTTTATTTAACTCAATCGAATTACAACTTTTATCCAATCTTATTTAGCATCATATAATCTAATTAAAGATACAGACAAAGAAAACTAATTAAAAGAAATTTAAGAAAAATAAAAATATTCGGTTTATTCAGACGAAACCTTCAAACCAAGAATCGAACCGAATGATTTGTCAAATTTATCTACTTAACCATTGCAATTATACAATTTGTCAAACAGGTTCCAGATTTCCCATCGAAATTAGTTTTCTTTTGTGAGGAAGAACCGGGAGAAGGGGGAGAAACTCGAATTGTTTTAAGTAATGTGATATATGAAAAGATGAAAGAGAAGCAACCGGAATTTGTTGGGAAACTAGAGAAGCATGGAGTAAAATATACAACAGTAGCCGGTGATGAGGACCATCCGTCGGCCATCGCCTCTACATACATGACCCATGATAAGAAAGTTGCTGAGGAAAGGTTTTAGTTCCTTCTCTATATTAGTTAAAACAAAAATCATGATTAAATCAAGTTTTATCAACCACTAAAGAGCTTCAACAATAAGGGTGGTAAAAACCAAAGTTGGAGAACTCGTGAGTCGCTAGTCGGCCGGTGAGGTGGGGACTAGCGACTACCCGGGATTACTATTAATCGGATCGGAAATTTTATATGTATATTTTATTATTTTTATAAATATGTATATATATATACTCACACATCCATATCAATATAATACTTAAAAAGTTAAAAGTAGTTCAAAATTCTAACTAAACTTACATATAAGTCATAACATAACAACTCTAAGTACTTAAAATTCAAACATTAACAAATAGTTCAAATGTAATCGTCATCCTCGTAGTGTTCAATGCCTTCAACACCATCCGACTCATATTCAATCTCCTCGTCTACTTCATCCTCTTTCTCCGACTCAAATTCTTCGTCATAAAGTTATCTCACCTTAGCAGGTTTCCGAGCACTTGTTCAGTTAGACGATACTTCATCAACACCCGCGGCTTCATTAACCCCCGACTCAACTTCCTCTTCCTCTCCATCATCTTCAATCAACTCTTTAGCCTCACTAGCATCTTCCGCTTTAAGTACCTCACGATTTCTGTCCCTTCTATTATTGTTTTTCACCAACAAATTTGCATTATATTGAACAAAAACAAGATCATTCAATCTGCTTGACTCTAGTCTATTTCTTTTTTTAGTATGTACCTAAGGAGTTTAAAATAAACATTAAATTCAACAATAGGTTCAAATTCAATATATTTAAACTTTAAACATTTATATTCACTAACCCCTTCAAAGATGCTCCAATTTCTTTCACATCCCGACGAACTTGTAGTCAAAGAAGGGATCCTCATGGCATTCTTTTTCAAATTTGGTGTTGAGTTACCATACGTTTCCCACCAATTTGCTACAAACAAACATATAATATATTTATATGACAAATATGAAATTCTAAAACAAAAATAATGTTAATCATTAAATTACCCGGATCAAAGTTCTCGTTGTTGAGCTCACATGCTTTAAGTGCAATATGACGGTCAAATTTTTCTTGCTTCCTCTTGTAGATTGGCAACTCGACCGACAAGATTTGGGATTGCATATCATAATTTTTAAGAAATAAAACACCAACACATTCAACCACAGCATCATTGGCTTCTAAATCATCTCGTACCTCCGAATTATTATAAAAATAATATGGATTTAAAATGTAGGCCGTCATATGTAGACAAGTATCAAGACTTTTGGATGATTTTTTTGAGATAATATCTAGAATAGGCTCATATGCATTTTTATTATCATTCAAAGCTTTGATAATTTCTTTTTTTTTTTTTCCCATTAAAGCTCACCATATATAAAACCCATTGAAGGCTTCCAATCCGTATCAACCATTCGGAGGACTTTAACTAATGGTGCAAATACTTTCAAGCATGTGCCCCAAAATGATGGTGATACAATCGTTTCGTAAGCGGCCATTCCTTTTTCCGTTTTTGCAAACTTACATTTTTCCCATTCTCCACTTGAAAACATATGCCTAAGTTTACACTTTTTTCCGACAAACTTTGTAAAGTAAGAAAGGTGGATGCAAATCTTGTGACTCCCGGTCTCACAATGTTCCTTTTTTTGTATACTTTCTCATCATAGCCAATGTTTTGTGGTGAGCATTAATAAAGATCGTTAGTTTCTTTGTAGTTATGTATATATGTTCAACCTTGAATCATCATCCAGCAAAAATGAGCTGCTGACAGCATGGTTTGAATCTTCAGTCATCAGCACCCTCATGTTGGAAATTACCTGTCAGAAATGAGATTTAGAAATGGGTGTGCTTTTATTTTAAAAAATATATATACATAAAAGATAAATACATCTGGAGAAAGACTATGTGTGCCGTGTTTGTCATCCCAATACATGGTACTGATTCTGTAGAGCTGTTGTATGCTAAGAATCTGCAGGTGAAACGGATTTACCATCAGTGGAGGAACATACACAAATGAGTACTCTTCTAATGATCGTTTTGAAATAAACTAATAGAGTCGTCTCAAAACCTTTGGTCGATAATATTAATATATTATGCATTAATCAACAGTCTTTATTAATAAACTAAATTGGTAATTTACCTGGTCCATAACATATGCCATAGCGACAGAGCGGGAGATGTTTATCACGTTTAATCTCTGTTCAGACTTCAGCGGAAAAATTGTGCAATTCTGGTGTTCTATCTACAAAATTTTGAATTTCCCATGATTTTGAGATTGCATACGTGTATACCATATAACTTTCCTCGGGTGATGCGCCTTGTTTTATATCATCTTTGTGACAACTGTGTTCTGTAATCATCGCATAATGTAAAACAATGTGAATTATCAATAAAACAATATGCTTTGGTGTTATTATATGTGTAATTGTGTTTATTAATTTTTCAATTTGATTCGATTCCGATTTCGAGCTTTAAATCACTTTCTGGAAGGTTATACGCAAACTGGTGCGTAAACGCAATCAGTTTAACGCAACGTACACTCCGGAACTGTGACGTAAGCCAAACGTACCCTAAATATCCTTTACATAACTTAGAAATAAGTTTCGAAGGATTCGGTATGGCAAAAACATGTTTATTTGAACTAAAGAGCTATTACGACAAAACTGCGAAACGAACGTTAGTGACCGCCCGGATAATTTCTGAATCCTGAAAATATTCTATTATGATTAAAATTTATTTTTAATCAGGTCCGTGTCGAAAAATAAATTAAAACGCTTAAAAATGTTATTTTTCCAAGTTTAAGCGCGTACCGCGTGTTTCTGCGCGATACAGTGCTTCTACTGCAAAACGCGGACAACACAGCCAGTCTTGGCAACTGAAATTTATTTTCAGTAATATTTTGGCGAGTTTATTTTTATAGATTAATAAAAATAATTTAGAACGCCATAAACCGGGATTTAAACGCTAGATAAAATACCCGGTACCCAGTTAAACACCTACTTTTATCTAGTATACCATCAAAGTTACACTTCACCCCTTCCCCCTTTCAAATTTCAGTCATATCCACGAGGGACCCACCATATTTTTTTTAAGATCTTGCAAATATTTCTTTTGATCTTTCTTGATACACTTGGATTTAATTAGATATTGTGTGATCATGGAGATTTGTTGGAGATCATGGCCTATATATTTTCACTTTACTTACACTTCACAACATCTCTCTCTATCCTCCCTCATGAACCGTCCCCCATCTCCCTCTCTCTCTCCATCTCCATCTTCATCAATTACAAGTTCCATTCTAAGCTTTGAAGTTCATCCATGGAAGTTGCAAGTTGAAGGGTTTCCAAAGGAGCTTTGTTCAAGTCTTCTTCATCATCTTTTTCTCATCATCTTTGCACTTGAATTCTACCCTAGCCTAGTGCTAGTAGTAAGCTCTTGTTTAACCTTTCATTATCTCATTTATGGCTAAAATTTGTAGTATGATGGTTATGTTAAACACCAAAGAACAAGAACTTAAAGTTTAAACCTAAAAGCTTTACATCAAGATCATGAGATGAAAGATGATGATACATGATGAATTTGATTTAAAACCTGCTGTAAATAACTTATGACCTGTTGTTAATCGTTGTTCGAAAGTTATGGTGATCGTATGTATGCGTTTTAGTAACATTTAAGCTGGAAACAGCCTGCTGATTTACATTTCCAGCCGACTTCAACTGGCTGTAACCGGACCATAACAGATCGAAAAACTGATTTTCTGAAGCCTAAATTGTGTATTTTCGAAAAACTGATCAAATGGCACTGGAATCGTAATTTTTCGAGGTCGTTTACTATTTTAAAGACCCATTTTGTACCAGCAGCTAGAGCTGTGTTTTTACTGCAGTAAATAGGTGAAATGTTTTCAGTCATAACTTGAAACCTGAGTAGAACCAGCCCCTGAAATTTATACCATAGATGATCACTGATGTATTTGTGACCCCCCAATTGGAATTTCGTAAATTGGACTTACGATGAATTTTAAACGAATTATTCCGTAGGCTGCGGTCAGAAAATAACAAATCTGATCACAGTTCGATAAATGATTTTCTATAAAATACTGTTAATGAACTGGACCCCGATATTTTTACACAATAATATTTGGTTCATGTGAGACGTTCTGTAGAAATTTGGGAATTTTTGAATAAGTTAATCATTTTATTTAAATGTCCGAAAACAGTCCAGTTTCATGTATATTAAAACAGAAATGACATAAGTAGTATCTTGCATGTCAAAGTGTGGGTTTTTGATTATTAAAATCATTCTTATTTAATTTAGGGCGGATAAACAATTTGAGGGATTGTGTTAACATTTAAAAACGCACCCGAAGGTGAGTACATAGATCCCCTCTTTTTACTATTTTCGATTGTTTTGGGGTGATTCATATGTATCAAAACGATTTCGATATTTTAACGATGGTTTCAAAACGATTGAGATGGTTTATACTAAACTAATAACGATTTCGATAATGTGAACGAGCTTGTTGGTTGTAATTACATAACGAATGACATTCATTAATTTCGGCCAAACCGACCAGTATTAGGTTATGGTACCATAGGATCCGACAAATCCCGTTATCAGACTGGACCCATGGTTATGTGTGGGTTAGGTGGATAACGACTGAATCTGATGATTGTTAACTTACCCTTTGGTGGTTTGTTAATACGAGTTGAACGAGTGGAACGATGAACGAGTCACAAAGGTTTGAACGTTATTAACGAGACGACCAAAAGTAGTTTTCACAATTAAAACGAGAACGATTTGTACGAGAACGAGTTGTACGAGAACGATTTCTAACGATTATGAACGATTTAAACAAATGAACGATGATCTATAACGAGAACGAGTTAAACGATGTCACACAACGATGTTTACGAAACTATATAAACCATACGAGTTTTATTACAAGAACGATTTACGATTTGGTTTACGAAAAACAAATGTTTTGGGTCAAGATTCATGGCATCGAGATTTATAAATTATAACCAAATCTGTTTTGACTTGATTATTCATTTTACAATACAAACATTTTACAAAATAAGGTTTCTAATATCGATTAACGAAGTTGTACGAGTTATTTCGACATGTAAACGAGCCATGAATCTGACACTCTCACAAAACCTATGTACTCGCCAGCATTTCTTTGCTGACTTTGTTTTTACATATGTTTCAGGTGATGTTGCTTAACGTTGATTGCGAATAGGATGCATGCTCACTTAGGACCGGACGAGGCCTTAGTGATTTAATAACGATAATAGTCTATGTTGATTTGCTTGTTTAACTCTAAGACAATGTTTAATATTTAATAAAACGAAACTCTTTGTATCCATGGTTTGAAACAATAATTCTGTTACAACACTCCCCGACGTTTCCGCAATGATTTGTTGTTTTACGTGGTCGGGGTGTGACAATCTTCTTCTTTCTGTATTTCTAGTTTCGGAATTTCAGCAACCAAAAAACCGACAACAAATGGGTGCTTCACCATCGGGAAATCCAAAGCCCGGGACTCGGGAATAAATTCTGCCTACAATCACATTAATATGTATCCTAAATTGAACAAAGAACAATCAGAAACAAAAAAAAGTATATCCTATTCCTACATTTAGTAACATAAAAGTGTACCTGCTGTTTCAAGAGAGGAGCTTTTGCTGCTCTTAATCCTGTTGGGATGCTAAAATCACCTCCTAACAAACCTACATCATAAATTCATCAAAAATTTAATAACAAACATTATCAAAATAACAAAGTTTGCTAAAAAACACAGAGAATGGCAAGTCTTTAACCTTACTATGACAATAAAAATTATCGAAGGTGGCCTAAACCCTAGCTTGGCCGCTAAATAACACAAAGTTAGAATCGGATCTTAATAGGTATTGATTTATTGAGAAAATCGAATGAAGGTATAAATTTTAACCTGATTCATCGAACCTGAAACATTGTCATCGGATCTTGATTGCCATAAAGTTGGTTTTACAGCTAGAACCTTAACCGCCGTCGTCACCATTGATGTTCAAAGGTTCCACCATCACCGATCTCTCTCTCTCCTCTTGTCGCTCATATTTTCTCTCTCTAGCTCCAGAGTGTCTCCATCTGTATAGAGACGGGGTAATGGGAAGGGGATTATGAGAAACCCTACTTCATACATGGATTTGGGCAGGATTTCCCAGTTTTGTGTTTGGAAAGGTTCACCGGATCAAAGAGAAACTTCCACATACTGGATCTGTTGGCTCCATTGTCATTGGTTTTTAGGGCTTGAAAAAGATGAGGGAGAGAAGATGGTTATGCTCAGATGTAAAAATGGCAGGAGCTTTTGAAATTTGAAATCCCGCCGGTGGATGCGAAGCTGGCTGCAGATCTGATCTTCTGCCAAAGGAGAGAGTAAATGGAGGCAAACATGAAATGAGATACCCTGAAACCCGAATGTGGTATCCGTGTTTTCTTCTATTTGTGAGTGAGGGTATAATTGGGATTGTAAATTATATTGTGTTTTAGAGGGTTGTACAACATGCTTTAAGGGTGTTTTAAGGGAATTCATATGACCTTAAGAAGTCGTTCTAATATGCTTTTATATATAGTATAGATATAGATAATAGAATAATAATATAGGCTAGTGGCATTAGTGTAAATAACACTTTAAATTTTGTGAATTTATACACTGTTCCTAAGACATTTCATTGTTATTATATATAGAATTAATTAATTTCAACTCAAGGTAAAATATCATTCAACTTGTACACGTGGAGTGTTAGGTGTAGGCACAAGTATACATCATTCAACTTGTACCATATTTGACCAACTATTCTAACAATATTTTTTTCTTAAAAATACAACTGAATTCTATCCTAAAATAAAAGAAAATTCAACCATACGTGTGCTAATGCATGTGTATACATGTGTGCCATCCGCTCCTTATATATGCCTGAAAAAAATAGTCTACCTCACTACATACATAATGCAGCTGTCCACCGGAAAATTCTTCCGTGATGAAAGATTACCTGAGCAAAAATTTTCCGTCGACGGCGTTCACTTTCCGATGGTGTTGTCCCCAGCTACTACCACTAATATTACTGCCTTTGAAGAGGCTATTAGAGCTGAGATGCAATGGCTGGAGTCTCTTCTTAAGAAAAGTGGCGCTATTCTCTTCCGAGGTTTTCCGGTTTCTTCTCCGTCCGACTTTAACGATGTCGTTGAAGCTTTCGGGTTCCCTGAAGCGCTCTACGTCGGCGGCCGAGCCCCTCGAACCAAGGTGGTTGGCCGGATTTACACCGCCAATGAAAGCCCTATGGATAAACGAATTCCTTTCCATCATGAGATGAATTATGTATGTCCTTTCGGTACATATACATTCGTTTTACTATTTTCCTAATTCCGGTTACGTATTAGATTACTAGTATTAGTTGTTAATTTTTCGGTTTTCGATTCTAAAATTTTGAATTCGGTTTAAAAAGAATAAACCGGATACCAAATAACGTTTTGTTACACTTTTTATTTCAACTCATATCCAATCCAATTACAATGTTAGTCAAATAAGCCCAACCAATCCAACAACAAAAATTAATAAAAAATTAACACATAAAAAAAAGTTTAAAAAAATATTTATTCAGTCGAAAACAAAAACAGAACTCAATTCAAAGGTTAAAAAAATATGAATACGGTTCAAACTGAATAACAAGTGATGATGATTTACAATTTTTTTTTCATTTAACACAATCGAATTACAACTTTTATCCAATCTTATTTAGCATGATATAATCTAATTAAAGATACAGACAAAGAAAACTAATTAAAAGAAATTTAAGAAAAACAAAAATATTCGGTTTATTCAGACGAAACCTTCAAACCAAGAATCGAACCGAATGATTTGTCAAATTTATCTACTTAACCATTGCAATTACACAATTTGTCAAACAGGTTCCAGATTTCCCATCGAAATTATTTTTCTTTTGTGAGGAAGAACCGGGAGAAGGGGGAGAAACTCCAATTGTTTTAAGTAATGTGATATATGAAAAGATGAAAGAGAAGCAACCGGAATTTGTTGCGAAACTGGAGAAGCATGGAGTAAAATATACAACAGTAGCCAGTGATGAGGACCATCCGTCGGCCATTGCCGGTAGAGGTTGGAAGTCTACATACATGACCCATGATAAGAAAGTTGCTGAGGAAAGGTTTTAGTTCTTTCTCTATGTTAGTTAAAACCAAAATCATGATTAAATCATGTTTTATCAACCATTAAAGAGCTTCAACAATAACCGTGGTAAAAACACCACATCATCACCTGCCCAATTCCTCTCTCTCTTGCCCTCATTACCCTACTCGCACACTTTCTCTCTCCCTAAAAACAACATTTTCTCTCATCTCTCTTCCATTGTACTCGCATCATCTTCCATATTATCACCTCACTTTCTCTCTCTTCAAAAACACATAAAATACCCTTATTGGGGTGCTTTTAGAGGGGTAGGGGCGCTTCACTAGTGATGAAATTTCATCACTCACAACATCCAATCATGTTCTGTCATGTCATCCAGCATTATTCCATCATTCACAACCTTGCCGGCTCGCCAAGATTAGCTCGAACATTCGGTCGTACGTGTTTTTTCTTTGAACCCGAACCTCGTTTGCTTGAACCTTCCATATTTGATTGAATTGATTTTTTTTGAACTTTAAAAGTTTGTAGTTTTTGTGTTGGAATATTGTGGGGAGAATGTTAGGTATTTTAAAAAATTATATTGTGTGTGTATATATAATCTTTCTTCAAACGGTAATTTCTAACGGTCATAAATCAACCAACGTTCAACTTTTTGATTTTCAAAACGCGTGATCACGAGCACACTTCATAAAGTCCACGTGTTAAAAACAACACCGGCGGCGGTGTTCAACGTCCATCTACGAATGATGGAAATGGTATCACGGGGCGTACCGTCCCCTCTTAGTAGAGTACTAAATTTCACACTACTAAAATAACTGAACAAAATTTATTACCTACCAATGATAGATACACACGTGTAACACATTTGCACCACCTAGTGGATGGATTTAACTCTCCCATGTGCATTTTAAAAGGATAATAATAAATACAGACTTGTAGAATGCTATGCTTATTATTTATTATATCATTTTAAGAATATATAAAATTAGGACACTATGATCCATCTTTTCTTCTTCTTCATACATAAAACATACAACTGTGTTATAGACATAAGATATATAGTAGTTAAGCGAGTTTTATTCATTTTTAATACTTGTGTTATTTGCGTTGTGATAGACCTGTTAAACCCGATAAGACACGAATTTTCAGCCCTACTTTTTGTGATTTTATTAATTAAACGTTGTTAGTAGCAAAATTTAACCAACTATATGTTAATCCATAATAAAATCTAAACACTGATCATCAAAATGTTTTATTGGTAGGGCGGCAAAGCTAGGAACAAAGTTAGAATGGATGGGAAATGTAGTGAAAATGATAATTGGTCCAATGCCAGCCATCAAATATGACGAGGAAAGACGAATCAAAACTTGGTTCAATAATTTGACTGGTCCTGTAAATGGTGATGATAAAGTCTTTGATCAGGCTACCTGTGTTGAGCTTGGAAATGGCGAGCTTGTGCCTAACGACGCCATGGAAGACTGTGTACGATTCTTAGAAGAAGAATGTGTTGTGATACCTTGGAAGAAAGGAGATATTATGCTTGTGGATAATCTTAAAGTCCTTCATAGTCGGCAACCACTATTAAAACCGCCTCGTCGCATACTCGTGGCTCTTTGTAAGTGAGGATCAATCTGATTTGAACCACCACATTATACCAACTTCTTGCAAACTAACGATCATTCTAGTAAATGTTTATGATTTAACCCTAGATGAAGGTAACTACCATATCTTTCATTTATGTTGTAGCCAATGGGGGGTATCCCACTTGGTACTTTGATGTGTGTGAGGGTGTGTATGATTTTTATTATATATTTAAGCACTTCTTTTACTCTTTTATCAAGTTTTAAATTTATAAAAAGACGATATAACATTATCACTCTCTATAACACGTTAGGGCAAGTGCACCCAATGTTGGCGTAGTATAGTGATGGTAAGATACCGAGATTGTCCAAGGACATAAGAGCTTTTAATACTGGATTATCGTCAACGTCTAATTGACCCAAATTTTAAGAAAAGGTTTTTTCAACAAGTAAAAGTAAAGAAAGAACCTAAAGTAATAAAAGAAACAAATAAACAAGAGAGAATCACTTGGTTCTGACTTATCTTTTATGTATCCTTTGCTGATCTCTGCACTTTAGGTTTTTAAGAGATTATCTTAGTTATAATGGCATGTCCCTCTTTTGGAGGCAACGCTACCCTCAGCCATATTGGTTTGAGTCAGCAGGGATACAGTCCCGCAATGCCGGAATATTGGAAGAAATAATTTATATGTTGCATTTGGTGCATATCAAATACCCCCACACTTGAATCTTTGCTTGTCCTCAAGCAAAACTCTTTTATATTGGTTACACGCCCAAATGGATTTCGTAGAAGAGATGTTTTGGGGTATTGTTGTAGAGGGTCGAGAATCCAAGTTCTTTTTATTTTTTTTACAATCCTATTAGACATGATTTATTTAGAACTCTTTTTAAGAAAAATAAATCGGCCGAAGTTGTATAAGTGAAACACTCAATCCCGGTATGGAACTTACTCCTACCATATGCTTGAAAAGTAATCAAATCTCCTCTTTTTTTAACATAATATTTGTAAATATCAAGAGACCTTTAAAAGGGTAGGTTTTTGGTTAAGGGTAGGGTACTTTTATTTGAAAAGTGGCTAAAGGCGTAAAATGTCAGTTTTCTTTTGAAAATTTATTTGTGACTTAGGTACCAACTAAATGCTTATAAACAATAAGTTTGCTTATTTTATTTCAAGTAACTGTTTTTTTGATAGAATATTCACAATAAAATTAAGTCACATACTTTTGCTGTAACATCCCGAAAATACACATTTTTAAATTTGTATTTAGTTGCAAATAAAATTAGTAAAAATAAACTAACTAGGAATGGCATTAACCTAGTTAGATGACAACTTATAAGTAGTTAAAAATGTTAAAACTAAGAGAAACTAGAGGGACCAAAAGTGTTTAACTTGAAACTAGTTTAATGAAAACATTTTATTAAAATGTTACACAAACACCCTCTTGTGAGAATCCTGGAAATCGACCAAAGCAGGGGAGGGGCGACCAAGCTTTTCAAAACCCTAAATTCCACAAAACACCCAAATTGAAGGTTCAAATCTGATCCAAAACGAAATCCGAGCTGAGATTTGTGATCCTCATTGCAAGAGGGTTATAAGGTATGTAAAATCTGATGAGAATTCTCGACTTGAAATTCTCATGAGTTTGGGAAATCTGAGATTTGATGATGCATGTTTGTTATTTGGGTAGAATAGGAATAATATAGTGTCTAGGAGTAAAACCTAGACAACAATATGTGAAATCATGCCTAAATTCTGAAAATTTCATGAACACATTGAAGGTGATTCATGGGTTTTGTGAGAAAATGATGAACACTAGAGTTTAGAAGGTTATTCTAGTGTAAATTGATCCATAGAAACTGATTTATGAAAATTTCATGCTTAATTCTATATGTGGTAGCTCAATTAATGTTAATCGAGGCCAAGAGACAAGCCATGAACTAGAATATAAATGATATAATATTCTGCCCTATAAGTGTTTGTAGAAATGCCTCAAAGAAGGCTCGAAACTGAAAATTTAGTTAAAAACGCGTATTGTGATGTTTGGGCGGATTATGTAATGTATAATTGAAAAGGAGTTCTAAACATGCTATGGTTGAACTCTATAGGGAAAGATACCAGAGCGTTGAGCGGACAAGCCGGTGGTGACTTGCGTTTGAAAGGCGTGCATTGAAGGTATGTAACTTGATTCGTTACATTGGGTAAATTTTGATAATTAGCACATGTGTCGTTGAGTCGTAGAATAAAGGTTGTGTTGATTTAAAGCGATAATGTTCGTTACTTAAATCAATAGGCTAAGATTCGGTTAAAATCCGTTTGGTAGTCATCATAGTGGAGAATTCCGTAGATGAGCCAAATGGGTCGAATAATAAATTAATGCGTGGCTAATGCTTCGTAATATGGTTATTTGGTCTTTGCTATTGTTAATAAATGACACATTAGAATACGAGAATTTAGCGTGTTGGTTGAAAATGAGAAATCCGAGGATTTGGATTTGGGTGAAATGTATAAATGGGACAAATAGCAAAATTACAGAGTCCACCGTAAGTTACGGTCTCCACCGTAACTTACGGTAGAGAACAAAACGTTACGGTAGTTCTATACTGCCTTACGGCAGACCAAAGTGATCCAGCGTCTACCGTAACTTACGGTGGCTACCGTAAGTTACGGTGGAGCCCTGATCCTTATGTTAAATTTTGTATATCCTTGTTAAATCAAATCCGTTTTGAGCGTAGTTTCGATTATGTAATATTCTTAAGAACTCTAACACTAATTTTTGTTAATAATCTCTAGTTTTCAGGTTTTGCAAGTATGTGGACGATGATCAAGCATGTTTTGAAGAACCGAACACGAACTTTTGAAGCTTCCGCGTTAAATTAACTTTGTTTAGACAATGTTCACGATGTAAACGAACTACTAATCATGTTTTGAATGTTAAAACTAGTTAGTAGTTAACTAGTATGTGATCACTTTAAACTTCGATTTTGTACTTGTTTGAAGTAAAGTACCTTTTATATAAAATCATGTATACTTTTTATTAAATTCGAATAGAAATTAGACGGTTGTTACACGTTGGTAATCAGAGCTTAAGGTTGTCAACAAAGTGTTCGGTTCAAGCTTGATTGATCGTCCGGTAAGAATTAACTTATTATTTTAATAGATTATATCTTATGTAAGAAATGAGAAGTGAATTGATGTGCATGGGAAGAGTGTGTTAATTCACTCAAACCCGGAAAGTGCACCAAATGTGAACGGTTAAAGCAAGTTAGGAACTTGGCTAAACCGAAACAAATGAAGCAATGTTATAAATGAAATGTTTAACGTTTAATGTAAACATTTCAGTTTCAAGATGTCGGAAAGAAACAATGATGATCCGGTGCAGACAAGCACCGAACAAATGAAAGAAATAATTTCCGAAGAAGTGGGGAAGGCAATTGAAAGTAGTCTATCCGGGTTTATAGACAAAATTCAAAACACGGTGTTGTCACTTGTCGAAGAACGAGTCAAAAGGTTGGAGGATAGTGTCAACCTTATGAAGGAGAAATCGGGAGAACGTAAAGGGTGTTCATACAAAGAATTTATGGCGTGTAAACCGCCAATCTACAATGGGGAGGTTGACCCGATAATTTGCCAAAGATGGTTGGGCGACCTTGAAGGGGTGTTTGAAAGGACCCATTGCGATGAAAGTGACTTTGTTGCTTACGGAACGGGTCAGTTGAGAGGACAAGCCAAAGATTGGTGGGACAATAAAAAGAATGAAATAGGGGCCGAAGCGGCAAGGGCCATGACATGGGAGGAGTTTAAGACGCCATTTCTTAAACATCATAGTCCCAAGGCGGTCATTAATAAAATCAACGAAGAGTTCATACAACTTAGGCACAAGGGCGAGACCATAGACACGATTACGGCGACGTTTATGGATAAGATGAAGTTTTACAGTGAATTGGTGACGAATGAGGAACAAAAGATATACTACTACTATAACATGTTGAGCGCCGAGTATAGGGAGTTCATGACTCCTTCAAAATACGAGACCCTTACCGAGATCATAAACGTTGCTCGAGAACGGGAAATTGAGTTGAAGAAACAAGTTGAAAGGGGCGAGCGAAGGGCACAGGATGTGAATCCAAGCCCTACAAAGAAAGCTCGAACTGGAGAATCAGGAAAGAAGGTTGATGATAAAGGTGAGTCGCCAAGTTGCAAGGTGTATGGAAAGGGGCACAAGGGTGAGTGCCGCTTCAAAGACAAGCCGTGTCCGGTATGTGGGAAGACGGGACACACCGCATCGTTATGTCCCGGAAAGGTTTCCATTTGCTATAAATGTTATCAGCCCAGCCACAAAAAGTCTGAATGCCCAGAATTGGTTGGAAAGAGAGACACTAAAGAATCTCCAACGGAAGCTCCAAAGGCGAAAGCTAGGTCCTTCCAACTTACAGCAGTTGAAGCAAAGACAGAACCCGATGTGGTCTCAGGTATATTCGCAATAAACTCGATCCCCGCACGTGTATTATTTGATACGGGTGCGAATAAATCCTTTATTTCACATGGATTTATTCGACATCCTTCATTTGTATTGACAAAATTATCTGTGCCCTTAGAAGTTGAAATAGGGGACAACAACAGTTTTATAGTTTGTGATGTTTGTCGAGGCTGCAAATTAAGCATCGACGATGAAGAATACTTGATAGAACTAATCCCGATGTCAATGGGGGAATTTCAAGTAGTCGTTGGGATGGATTGGCTATCTCAGCACCACGCAAAGGTCGTGTGTTTTCGTAAGGAGATAAAGCTAACATCTCCGAGCGGGAAACACGTCACTATCTATGGCGAAAAAGGAGGTAACCCCATAATATGCTCGATGTTGAAAGCTCACAAGCTTATGAAGCAAGGGTGCAAGGCATTTATGATATACGCGAATGAGCCCGAGAAGGAATCACTGAAGATTGAAGATGTACCAGTAGTACAGAACTACGGAGATGTGTTTCCTGAAGATTTACCGGGGATACCGCCCGAACGGGAAATAGAGTTCGGAATCGAATTGATTCTGGGCGCAAAACCCGTAGCTAGAGCACCGTACCGACTCGCGCCGTCGGAATTACAAGAGTTGATGTCCCAGATTCAAGACCTGCTTGACAAAGGATTCATAAGGCTGAGTGTGTCTCCTTGGGGCGCACCGGTACTGTTCGTGAAAAAGAAAGACGGAAGCATGCGCATGTGTATCGATTACCGGGAGTTAAACAAACTCACGGTAAAGAACCGATACCCGCTTCCAAGGATAGATGATCTATTCGACCAATTACAAGGTGCGAACTGGTTTTCAAAGATTGACCTTAGGTCGGGGTATCACCAACTAAAGGTTAAGGAGGAAGATGTGCCGAAGACGGCTTTCCGCACGCGATACGGACATTACGAGTTCCTCGTGATGTCATTTGGGCTAACAAATGCACCCACGGCTTTCATGGACCTCATGAACCGGGTTTGTAAGCCAATGCTGGATAAATCGGTCATCGTGTTCATCGATGATATTTTGGTGTATTCGAAAAGTGAAGCTGAGCATGCACACCACTTACAAGAGGTTTTAGAGACACTTAGACGAGAAAGGTTGTATGCGAAGTTCTCTAAGTGTGCCTTTTAGTTACGAGAGGTGCAATTTCTCGGCCACGTCATAAGTGCCGATGGAGTATTGGTAGATCCGTCAAAGATAGAGGCCGTGTTGAAGTGGAATCCCCCGAAGAACCCTTCGGAAACTAGAAGCTTCTTAGGGCTTGCGGGATACTATAGGAGATTCATTCAAGATTTCTCCAAGAATGCGTCGCCACTAACAAAATTAACCCGGAAGGAGGAGAAGTTCATTTGGGGTGTTGCACAAGAAAGGGCGTTTCAAACGCTAAAAGAGAAGATAACTCAAGCTCCGGTATTAACATTGCCGGACGGAGTCGAGGACTTGGTGGTTTACTCAGATGCCTCATTATCGGGTCTTGGATGTGTTTTGATGCAACGGGGCAAGATTATAGCTTATACCTCGAGGCAATTGAAGATACATGAGAAGAAATACCCCACGCACGATCTTGAATTTGCTGCGGTGGTATTTGCATTAAAAATATGGAGGCACTATTTATATGGAGTAAAGTGCACCATATTCACCGATCACAAAGCTTAAAATACTTCTTCGATCAGAAGGAGTTAAATATGCGCCAGAGACGATGGTTGGAAACGGTGAAGGATTTCGACTGCGAAATACACTACCACCCCGGAAAGGCAAATGTGGTGGCGGATGCTCTGAGCAGAAAAGCGGACTATGTCCCAATACGAGTAAGGTCAATGCAACTTGTGGTGACCTCGGGTATACTTGAACGTATCCGAGAGGCGCAAGTAGAAGCAGTAAAAGAGGAGAGCTGGAAGAAGGAAAGAATAATCGGCCAGTTAAAAGACTTGTCGGATGGAAAGAACGGGTTGAAGACTCGATCCGGAAGAATATGGGTTCCAAATACTTGTGGAGTGAAGGCGCTACTACTTGATGAAGCCCATAAATCCCGATATTCTATTCATCTGGGTGCGACCAAGATGTATAATGATATAAAACAAAATTACTGGTGGCCCGGAATGAAGAGGGATGTGGTAAAATATGTAGAGAAGTGCTTGACTTGTTTACAAGTCAAGGTGGAACACCAGAAACCTTATGGGAAACTGCAACCTTTGGAGATCCCGGTTTGGAAATAGGAACATATCACTATGGACCTATTGACCAAACTACCTAAAACGATTCGGGGATTCGACGCCATATGGGTGATTGTGGATAGATTGACGAAGAGTGCACACTTTATTCCTATACGCAGAACTTATACGTCGGAAAAGATGTCCGAGGTGTACACAAATGAAATAGTGGCACGTCACAGAGTACCGGCATCTATTGTGTCGGATAGAGATACCCGGTTTACTTCAAATTTTTGGCGAGATTTCCAAGAACAGACGGGAACAAAACTCTTCATTAGCACTGCCTACCATCCTCAGACAGACGGGCAAAGTGAAAGAACAATACAGACGCTAGAGGATATGTTACGGGCATGTATCATCGACTTCGGTGGAAGTTAGGATGTTTATCTACCCTTGGCCGAATTTTCATATAATAATAGTTACCATTCGAGTATCGGCATGGCACCTTATGAGATGCTATATGGTAGAAAGTGTAGAACCCCGGTGTGTTGGGGTGAATTGGGACCACGTGAATTGGCACATAAAGACGTAATCCAAGCTACTAATGAGAAAGTTGAAGTGGTGCGGGCCCATTTGAAAGCAGTCCAAGATAGACAAAAGTCTTATGCCGACAAAAGACGAAGATCGATTGAATTTCAGATAGGCGATATGGTGATGCTAAAAGTTTCCCCATGGAAGGGCATTATCAGATTCAGAAAAAGGGGGAAACTAAGCCCGAGGTTTATCGAGCCATTTAAAATCATCGAACGGGTTGGCAAGGTGGCTTATCGCCTTGAGCTACCGGAAAAGTTGAGTGGGATACATGGCACGTTTCATGTGTCGCAATTGCGGAAATGTCTAGCGGAGGAAACAACTTATATCCATTACGATGATATCGAAGTGGATGAGAGCCTGAACTATGCGGTAAGGCCATTGGAGATTTTAGATCGAAAGGTCAAGCACTTGCGAAAAAAACAAATCAATCAAGTCAAGATCAAGTGGGAGCATAGGAAGGGTTCGGACACTACGTGGGAGTCCGAAGAGGAGATGCGACGTCTCTACCCTACACTATTCGGTACGTACTCTGGTTTCGGGGACGAAACCCTTTTAAGGGGGACGGACTTGTAACATCCCGAAAATACACATTTTTAAATATGTATTTAGTTGCAAATAAAATTACTAAAAATAAACTAACTAGGAATGGCATTAAACTAGTTAGATGACAACTTATAAGTAGTTAAAAATGTTAAAACTAAGAGAAACTAGAGGGACCAAAAGTGTTTAACTTGAAACTAGTTTAATGAAAACATTTTATTAAAATGTTACACAAACACCCTCATGTGAGAATCCTGGAAATCGACCAAAGCAGGGGAGGGGCGACCAAGCTTTTCAAAACCCTAAATTCTACAAAACACCCAAATTGAAGGTTCAAATCTGATCCAAAACGAAATCCGAGCTGAGATTTGTGATCCTCATTGCAAGAGGGTTATAAGGTATGTAAAATTTGATGAGAATTCTCTACTTGAAATTCTCATGAGTTTGGGAAATCTGAGATTTGATGATGCATGTTTGTTATTTGTGTAGAATATGAATAATATAGTGTCTAGGAGTAAAACCTAGACAACAATATGTGAAATCATGCCTAAATTCTGAAAATTTCATGAACACATTGAAGGTGATTCATGGGTTTTGTGAGAAAATGATGAACACTAGAGTTTAGAAGGTTATTCTAGTGTAAATTGATCCATAGAAACTGATTTATGAAAATTTCATGCTTAATTCTATATGTGGTAGCTCAATTAATGTTAATCGAGGCCAAGAGACAAGCCATGAACTAGAATATAAATGATATAATATTCTGCCCTATAAGTGTTTGTAGAAATGCCTCAAAGAAGGCTCGAAACTGAAAATTTAGTTAAAAACGCGTATTGTGATGTTTGGGCGGATTATGTAATGTATAATTGAAAAGGAGTTCTAAACATGCTATGGTTGAACTCTATAGGGAAAGATACCGGAGCGTCGAGCGGACAAGCCGGTGGTGACTTGCGTTTGAAAGGCGTGCATTGAAGGTATGTAACTTGATTCGTTACATTGGGTAAATTTTGATAATTAGCACATGTGTAGTTGAGTCGTAGAATAAAGGTTGTGTTGATTTAAAGCGATAATGGTCGTTACTTAAATCAATAGGCTAAGATTCGGTTAAAAGCCGTTTGGTAGTCATCATAGTGGAGAATTCCGTAGATGAGCCAAACGGGTCGAATAATCAATTAATGCGTGGCTAATGCTTCGTAATATGGTTATTTGGTCTTTGCTATTGTTAGTAAATGACAAATTAGAATACGAAAATTTAGCGTGTTGGTTGAAAATGAGAAATCCGAGGATTTGGATTTGGGTGAAATGTATAAATGGGACAAATAGCAAAATTACAGAGTCCACCGTAAGTTACGGTCTCCACCGTAACTTACGGTAGAGAACAAAACGTTATGACAGTTCTATACTGCCTTACGACAGACCAAAGTGATCCAGTGTCTACCGTAACTTACGGTCTACCGTAAGTTACGGTAAAGCACTGATCCTTATGTTAAATTTTGTATATCCTTGTTAAATCGAATCCGTTTTGAGCGTAGTTTCGATTATGTTATATTCCTAAGAACTCTAACACTAATTTTTGTTAATAATCTCTAGTTTTCAGGTTTTGCAAGTATGTGGACGATGATCAAGCATGTTTTGAAGAACCGAACACGAACTTTTGAAGCTACCGCGTTAAATTAACTTTGTTTAGACAATGTTCACGATGTAAACGAACTACTAATCATGTTTTGAATGTTAAAACTAGTTAGTAGTTAACTAGTATGTGATCACTTTAAACTTCGATTTTGTACTTGTTTAAAGTAAAGTACCTTTTATATAAAATCATGTATACTTTTTATTAAATTCGAATAGAAATTAGACGGTTGTTACATTTGCGTATTTCAAAAGAACCGATTTTTACTAAAATAAAGGGGTGTAAAAGTAAAAGATGGTTTTGGGTGATGGGTGATTTATGCAAAATGGTGTTTTGCGGGTTTTGAAATGAAAGGTATAGGCTCAAAATGGTTGACTAAGGGAAAATATTGTGGGAGATAAATAGGAAATAAGGTTGAAAAAGAAAAAATGGTTTATATTCTTAATGCCTCAATCATTTACTTACTTGGATCAGTCGGTAAGTATCGGGAATGTATTATCTTGTCAAGTTCTAGATTCATAAGAACCGTACATGCTATTCACACAAGAAATGAAAAGTGAACATTTAGTAAAGATATGATATTGAATGCTTGGTAAAAGCTCAAAATTCACAATTTGTGGGAAAATGGTAAAAGTGTGAATATATATATACAATCAAATTTTAAAAAGATTGTCATGCCTTTTTATAAATTTTTCTTATATGGTTCTTTATCACGTTGTTGTTGGTTGTAAACTTGTAAAAGCTAGAATTTTTAGAACTTGGTTTTCTAACTTAAACCATAAATAAGACAAAACAAACTAAAAAAATATTTTTGAAAAAGATTTGGGGTGTTTTACCGGTTCCAAGTAGAGTTTTGTGTAATGCTTGTTTTAGGACAAACAAATTCAACCCCCCCCCCCCCACTTAAATTACACATTATTCTCAATGTGTCCAAAATAAGTTAGAATTGATTAAATGTGTAAATGTGGGTTTAAAACAACAAATTTTTAAAAAATCAGATAATGGACACGGGGGCGTGCTTGGGGGGGGGGGGGGGGGGCACGGCCCGTGCAAAGAGTGCTAGTAACATGAATTTTGTGAAAATTTTCAGAAGGCAGACATGGGGACGTGCCAGGTAGGCACGACCCTGTGTAAAAAGTGCTAGTAATGAAAATTTTCCAAAGAACGGCCACGACGACGTGCCTATGTGACACGACCCCGTGTAACAGTTCCAGAAACAAATTTGTTTTTGCAAACTTGAGGCATGGGGGCGTGCTTACCTTACTCGGCCCCATGTTGCACTTGCTGTTTTGAAGATTTTGAGTCACTGGACTTCTCTTTACGTGCATGGGGTTCTATTTCAACGTCCTTTGGCCATCTCCAACCTTCTTTTGAGTGTATCTTATTCCTATAACTAGAAAACTCGGAAAAAAAGCATTAACTAAGAGCTAAACTAAATTTTAAACATAATTATTCTTTTCTGAAAGGAAGCCACACTTTTTTGAAATTGAAAAACTTATCTTTTAGTAAACTACTTTACTAATGGATAGTCCATATAATGCCTCCATGGTGCGCCACGTTTATAAGGGTCCATGGCTAGACCCACCGTATCGGGTGGTTCTGGTTCATCTTCCAACAAGGGGTCGCCATTGCTTATTGGATATTTCATATCGAGATTAAAGCTTCGTTTGTTGGCCCCAAGTTTAATGGGAAGATTATGGTGTTTATGTTTGAGCAAAGCTTGATGGGTTTTCATGAATGGTTATCCCAACACGAGTGGAGTATCATCTAGGTGATAAAGTTGGTTGGTACAATCGTTTGGTGTGTTTGAATGAGAACGTCCTCAACCACTCCCGTAGTATGTTTAATTTTTTGATTCGCCAAGAGTATAGGAATTTTGATCAGACGGAAATCACCAATACCTAATCTTTCAAATACATAGCTAGGCATTATATTAACACAAAGATCTTTATCTATTGAAATATTACTAATTTAGATGTTTTGAACAAAACATGTTACCGGTTTTATGTTTAATTCAATTTATTCATCTTGTATTACTGAAGTTTGATCTTTAGTTAAATTAACACTTGCCATTTCTTTGATGTTAGGATTAGTGTTTAACTCTTTTAAGAACTTAGCATGAGATGGAACCAAACTATGATTTTCAAGAGAAGGTTGTAAAATATGTATTTCTTGGAGGTTTTGTTGTTCCTTTTTAAAATTTACCTTTGTGGACTTACCTTCCTTATGACTTGGTTTGGTTTTTCACCTTCATGTGTTGAGTTTTCTTTGAGTGGTTCCCCTTTCTTCGGCTCTTGAGTTTCTACCTCTTTGATACAATTAGCCTCTTCGTTTGCACAAGATTTCTTGATTAATAGTTCTAAGTTCTTGAGACTTCGTATGAGGCTTTCGGCTTCGGGGATGATGGTGGGTGGTGTCTCGTACGTTTCAAACGCTGTAGGGTCCCAATCAAAGCTTGACTTTGAGAGCTCAAACCTTGGTTCCTCAAATGTTGTGTATGAGGTCGATGGTTAAAAGAGGTAACAATTTTATACCGAATGGGATTCACCGCATATGGTACAAGATGGTTCCTCATAATCATCGTAATAATATTAGTCATAGTCTCTCGTGTAGTAATCCATTGTTTAGATAAATTACGGCTCTCGGGATTTTTTTTTAAAACAGAAGGTTAACACGACCCCGTGTTGATTAAGCACGGCCCCGTGTTCAGGACTACGATTTATCTGATACTTGGCATTTTTAACATGGGCCCGTGTCAGATGTGGCACGGCCCCGTGTGAGCCTTATGTGAAGAAGTTTCTGTTGATTTTCAGCTACTGTAAGTTAGACACGACCCCGTGTGTGATCAGGCACGGCCCCGTGCTGAACCTGCAGAAAATAGAGAAAATGCAGAAAAAGAAGAAAAAAACCTAAAAAGAAAAAAATAAATAAAGATGATTAAAAATGATTAGGCTGTTGATTTTAAACTTTCTTAAAATCCATGTGTCCCCGTTAATGGAGCCAAAAACTTGACGTGCGTGAGGGTGTGTATGGTTTTTATTATATTTTTAAGCACTTCTTTTACTCTTTTCTCGCGTCGGTGTTATATCGCTCAACAACAAGCACCTTCCCCGTTGGTGGGACTTCTATTGCACATGTCTCGCACAACAACTAGCATCTGCCCATGTCACACACATGACCAACAAGAAGCCTAACTTCCCCGACCTCGTGGTCTCGACTATTCAAAATTTTGTCCATTTCACCGATACGCAGGTCGTACCATCGAATAGGGTCATACTTTGCATGATGTCATCTAGATGAAAATCTTCTCAATTGGAACAAAGTTAAGGCATAACTTAAAGCCGCCAATGTCACTGAAGCTACTAGGGATCTATACTAATTCAATGCCACAACATCAAGGGGGACACGTCAACACTCAGGGACCTACACAGGTACAAACTAATCTAGGACTTTCTGCCAGCACTAACACCATCCGATAGGCAAAGGCCTGTCCACAAGACAACTTGCCTTATTGAACTGACCTTTGTCCCCTCCTTCTGGTTTTCACGCTCACTTAAAGTCCATTCCTTGCTCCTATCTTCGTAGAGGAACAGTATAATCTTGGACTGGCCCCCTTCGCATGTCCTAGAAAGAAAAAGAAGTCCGTGCTACTACAAGGTCTTTAAACTCCTCCCTCGAAACACTGTTGCATTGCCCATGGGGACGGTAACCTCCCCTGAAGGTATACAGCGTTATCAAGTTTTAAATTTATAAAGGGTTATTGGATTTTATCACCCCCAACTATTAGCTATTGTCCGCTGTCACCATCAACTATCACTTTGACGTTCAGCACCCCCATCTTAACACTGAGTATGTGCTGTCACCACGTCATTAACTGATCACTAACTTTTGATCATGTTACTATACTTTTGGGGGTGTCATAAGGATCTTAGGAAGGTTTTAAGGAACTTAGGACACCCCCAAAATTATAGTAGCATGATCAAAAGTTAGTGATCAGTTAACGACAAGGTGATAGAACACATTAAGTGTTAAGTTGGGGGTGGCGGGCATCAAAGTGATAGTCTGTCACACCCTGTCTTTTGCGGAAGGGTGTGCGTGTGACTTGATCGGTTTTCATTGAATTCGATTATAATAAACAACTATATGAATAAAATGATGTTCATCCATTCATAAGTTTAAAACATTACAAACACAAATTGTTTAAGTTCAGGTTACAATCCATCAAAAGATAAGTAGATCCATAAAAAGGGGCTTCTTTACAAAAGATTAGTTTCACGAGGCTTTGCATCCTATATCTCATCAAGGATGAGATATAAGGATCAAACCCTTCAATAATGGATGACATCCTAACTTGAAATTTACAGCTTGAAAACAACACCAGCGCCAACGATCCATCTAGTTTCCTGAAATACATGTAATTTGAAAAAATCAACAAAAGTTGAGCGAGTTCATGTGTTTTTGTATGAGTTCCAAATAAACTTGTAAACATTTGAGAGAATTCTTTTGATAACTGGTATGTAAAGCATCTATGAACAGTTCAATAAATGTTTTGCAAGGACATTAATATGTGTGCAATGGCGTAGGAAGGCTCAAACCTAGCAGATTTTGTATCGGTCCACCCGGCTGGAACGACATAGTCACTACATGCGGCCACTTCTGGACCCATGAGTGGGGCTCGCTACACCTGATAGATCTACCACTCATGCCCCTCGGTCTTAAAGAAGATTAATGGTCTTAAGTGTGCGCCTACCCATCCACATGATCTATCAGTCCATTCCTTAGCTAAACCATACCATTTGAAACATGTATTCCACCCGCGGAAGTTATAAATCCGAAAAACAGTTAAGAGAAAAGGGGGATATGAACTCACAAATTTGCGTCTGCAGCCTTGTGTACTCAAAGTCTCTATCCACAGGTCGTATCACTACCTACACACGTGCTATGTTTTATTAGACACTTAGGTCGTGTGACGACTCTTAGCCTTAGTTATTTATTAAGACTTATTTTTGGAATTTTGGTTTACTTTGAGTTACACGCTTGGTGTATGTTGTATATGTAATTATATAATTCCAAATTATATAAATATTAGTTAAAATAATGATATTTTAACTTAATTCATTTCCATGCAATCATTCGGAATATTGTTAAGAATAATATATTTTTAACTTCTTTCGTCATATGGTTCTCACATATATATTTTCAAGTATAGGTATACTTGTATTGTATGTATGTTATTTTGTATTCTCATACTTGTGTATAATACTTGTTTGTGGGTATTTTACCAAGTGTTGGTAGTGTATGTCGGTATGTACTTATACGTATAGGAATACATATTTTCTTGTATTTATTAAGTATTGTATACTTAATTTATGTATGATTTTCTGGATTATTGTTTTTGTACAATTAAAAATTACCAACTTTATATTCTTAAAATATATATATTTTAAGAGGATTTTATCGAAAAATATCTATAAATCTATTTGGTAAAAATATGTACACATCCACATATATCTTAAAAATAATATATATTTTTAAGATTAAGATTAGAAAAATATGTATTTTTAGTTTTCACCAAAATAATATATTTTTGAGTTGTTTATGAACGTATATATTTTCCTCTACTTCAAAAATAATATATTTTCAATGTTGACAAAATATGATATATTTTATATTAATTGTAAAAATCCATACTTCGCCGTTTCTTCGGTTTCGAAAATACCGTTTACCATATTTGTCAAGATACGAATTTATTTCAGGAATATATATATATATATATAGTCCATAGTGTCCATAGTCCGATTCGTCCAATATTTTGGGTATAAGTTATATATTTATTTTCTTGTGATTTTGGTAATATTTCATATAACAATTTTTTTAGTATTTTGGTCTGATATATTATTTTCAAGGTTCCAAATTTTTATTATAACTAATACAAGCAATATACATGTAGCACATAATTTCTGTAACTTCTAAATATATATTTTCCTAAATATATATTAGTCATTTTTATTATTAAAAATCAACCTCCAATACTTGTAATTTTTATAACAAAAATTATGGCAAATTTTATATTAAAAACCAAGATTAAAAATGACTTGTAAACACTTGTTTAAAAATATTTTTCTAAGTGTTGGATTTTTATAAAATTTTTGCCTTAGTTTCCCTTGAAAATGGAGGTTTCCATGCTTATTAGCATATCATTTTCTTTTAAAAAAAACTCATCATCAATCATCAACGATTATCCTACAACTTACCATAAGCCATAATATGTACTTCTACAAGATGGAATGAACTTGAAGTTTTATAAAATCTTGTAGTATTTTAACATGATGTTTAACATGTTTAACTAACACTAAAACCATGGTTTTTATTTCATAAAACTCATTCTTACAAATTTTCAATCTTTACAACTTATAACTCACTTTTACAAAAATTCATGTTCATGGATTTTTCATGTTTTCCATACTTTACTAGCTCCATTTTAATACATAAAATATGTTTATTTCTTGTAAAAACCAAGTCTTGTAAATCATGAAGTAAACTTTATTTTTTTCTTGAACTTTTATGTTTCAAATCCTTTACTTTTACAACCTACATCTTGTAAGAATCAACATTCTTCACAAAATCAAGTTTATATTCAAGTTCATACTTAACATAAAAGATGATCAACATAGATATTTCAAGATTCATCCTCATTCTTGCTAGATCATGTTTTAAATCATCATCTAGCAATTTTTTATGTGGTGATCTACACCATACAAGCAAGAAATCATCAAACAAGTTCATCATACACATTAAACAACTTAGATCTTCATGATTTTGAGCTTTATGTTTATGTTCATCTTCTTGTTTTGGTATGATCTTTAGATTATTTTGTTACTACATACTTTAACTACTAAAATTAAGTGTAAAAACAAGATCAAGAGAGCTTACTATTAGCACAAGGGCTAGGGAAGAACAAGTTAGAAGATGAAGAAGAAAATAGGTGGTTAATAGCTCCTCAAAGTGGTTCTTCAAGTTCCCTTGCTTGCAACCTTCCTAAGTGTGCTTGATTCTCCTTAGTGTATTCCTAGATTATGTAGAAAGGGATTGAAAAATGGTGATGATGAGAAGGAGGTGTTGGCCGTGAGCTTATGGAGAAAGGAAGGAGAAGTTTTTGTTGTTTAAACTTTGAGAATGAATGTAATGAAGTCTAGTGCCTTATGTCCTTTTATCCACCAACAATTACTTATACAATGGTTATTATGTCCAAAATCTACTTAACACTCCAAATAAATTTATCAAGAAATTAGGGGTATGGTGGGGCCCCTTGTAACCGTCCATGAAGGGGGGGGGGTCTTGGTTTGGTTTTAACTACTAGTTAGCTAATCTAGTTACATTTCAAGTGTGAAGTTAGGTGTTAAGTGTGTTTAGGAATTTTAAGGTGTAATGTGGTGTTTAGTGTTAATAACTAGCTTTATGATGTCAAAACAATGCTTCTAGTTCAATTTTGGTGTTTCGGGTAGTGTCCGGTTGTTCGTTAGGTTACCGGTTCGTTAAGGTGTTAAATTGCGCAGTTTAGTGTGCTATGAGATACGTTTTATGACAGTTTTCTTTCCCGACACTTTAAAAGTTATTCTAGTCAATTAAACCTTCTTTCTGCACAATATTTTGATGTTAAATTGCTGAATTTTGCTGATTTATGCAGAATTCTGCATTTAGAATGTGTTTCGGGTACTTTTTAGTGCTTAAATCGTCACTTGGAAGGAAGTTTTATAACCCATACTTCTCTACATAGTAATCTAGTTAAACTTTGGTTCCAGGACTCAATCTGTGTCCTAACATGATGTCTGTCTGAGTACTGAATGTCACACCCCGACCACGTAAAACAACAAAACGTGGCGGAAACGTCAGGGAGTGTTGTAACAGAATCATTGTTTCACAACCATGGATTAAATAATTTCGTTTTATTGAATTATTGAACTCATTGTTTATTACAAATCAAATAAATACAATTATTATCTTTCAAGTTTTAAAGTCGCTAAGGCACGAGTCCATCCTATGTATAGCATGTATCAACAATCATCACAAAGCAGTACCTGAAACATGTGTAAAAATAGGTACGTCAGCATAAAAATGCCTGTGAGATACATAGGTTTTGTTTATGCAGGATTCATGACTTGTTAGTTTAAAAGAATGTTTTAACAAAATGGTCATGAATCCTTAATAAATGTTTTCTTTTATAAACAAGTGATAAGAAATCAGATTATAAAAGAAAGATGTATAAATAAATACTTAAGTAAAATAAGTTTGTAATATAATGTTTTGATAAAAAGGTTTGTAGTATATATAAAAATATACTTTGGTTTTTAAGAAAGTCGATTAGGCAATATATCAAAATATATTTCGGTTCCAAAATCGTTAAACAGATAGTATATTAAATATACTTTGGTTGTCAAAATAATCGTTTTTGATAGTATATCAAAAGTATAATTTGGATTTATGAATAACATATTAAACTATGTTTTGGTTGAATAAATAACATATTTAAAATATGTTTTGGTAGTTAACAAAATATATGTTGTTTTGTACAATATCACACATGAGAGTATATCAAACTATACTTTTGGGAGTATAATAAAATATACAATAAAAATGTGATTTAAGAATTCAATCAGACCTAGTGCATCAAAATACACCTTTGAGACTATAGGGATACCACAAAGGCAATCCCTATTTGGATGGAGAAACAAATTGGTTTCAGACATTCCATGACAACAGGAATGGGGTGTCAAATCCTATAGCGCTATATCATACTACCAATCGGTCTGGTGAACAAAATATGTACTATCCAACAATTAATTTTATAATCTTTGAAAAATCAGTGTTTAGATCATAAATAATCATTTGGTTTGTCAAAAGATAGGTACTAATATATATAATCAATTATACTTTGAAATCGTGAACATAACAAAAAGGTACACATGCTTCACCCCAAAACATTGAAAAACAGTAAAAGAGGGGACTATGTACTCACTTGAGGGTGCTTAGAAGTCTTGAGTAACAACCAAGCAAAGCTAGAGGGAGTACGGAATCAAACGACACCTAATATAGGTAACTATGTTAATAATCAGATCCTAAATCGGGAGATAGGATAGAATGATGTTCTATAAATCAAATGAGTAATTGAACTCATATGGTATGATTTAATAGAGCTAACATTCTGATTTGGAAGTCTACCTAAGTGCTCTTGACCCGTTTCGACCCATTATGGTAGCATAAGCTACTATAACGCGTCGGTTGCGCAAAACTATGTTCGGATGGTTATCTATGAGTTATATCAAGTCTTACATGCCCCAATTATACCCTAACATGTTACTAATTCAGATTAAATGTCAAAAATATGTTCACATATGCACATTACAGATTTATGCTACAAAAGGGCATTTTGGTCATTTCCTATGGGCATGTAAACCAATTAACGAATAGCTAACCAATCCTATGTTTAACCTACTTAGAAAACTGATTTGGTATCAAAACAATGGGTTTTGATACCCGAAAATAGTTCCGTTGCAAAATGCGTGCTTAAACGCATTTTGACCGAAACTTTGACTCGTCACTACACCTAGTTAACGTGGTAATCAGTAGGCATAATCACTAAGGGTTATAACTATCGTGATTACAATCACGTTACAAAGTTCAATTGAACTTTGACTTAACCAATTGATGGTCAAAACCGAAAGTCAAACTGTTGGCCAAACTATTTGACTTTCTGCACTAACATAAATAAAAGAATGAAAGAATGCTCACTAAAGGTCCTTGCTATCTTTTCTACAAAGAACAAGTTCCTTATCAGATGAGAGAGCTCCCAATTCAGATTGTAGAGTAGAAATGAGAGGAATGAGCAAATGAAACAAGTGAATGTGATGGCTATTTATACTTGTTGTGGATTAACAAGACCAATCCATGTGTTTGTGTGGCCATCAAGGATTAAATCATTGCCATACATATGTTAGAAACTGATTAGAGACCTTGGAGAACACTTAAACTTGCTCAACACACCAAGAAATTGCACAAACAGCCCCTGAATTAACAAACTGTTGCTGAAAACACATTTTTGGTTGCTGGGCTAGTCAGGCGGCCTGCGTAAGTACGTGGGGTGGGCTTACGCGGCCCGTATGGGTTCCCCAGTTCAGCAAAGTTTGATATAATTACAGTTTAGGTCCCTGCACTTGGTTTAAGCTCATTTCAGGCCCTTTTGACCCCCGTTAAGCCATTTTCAAGGCTCTACAAGGTCAATAAAGTTTAGAGTACTCAAAATGTGCTAGGAGAACTCTCGGATGTCGGCTCGTTTGGTCGTACGGTCGCGTTATTCGTTAAATTACGACGAAACTCAAACGGACGCGAAAACGAACCAAATTAAGCGACAAATGGTATTTTTGCATGCCGATCACTAAAATAAAAATATTTTAGTGTGTACAAAAATTTTGGATGTCCAGATGTGGTCAGAACGTAAGATATGCGTGAAAATGCAAACTTACGCTGTTTTTGACACTTTTAGTCCCTGTAAGATCATATAAGCATATTTTCGCACACCGAACCTATCAAAGCTTATTTCTAAGCTATGTTTAGGTTATTTATGGTATTTTTAGCTTATGATAAAGTTCATTGCCTTACGAAACGGTAGACTTTTGCAGTTTGACGCAAATAGTCCCTGTGAGTGATTAAACTTGATTTCGGCATACCGAACCTTCCAAAACTTATTTCTAAGTTATGTAAAGGTTATTTAAGGTATGTTAAGCCCATGTCACTATTCCGGAGTGTTTGTTGTGTTAAACTGGTTATATTTACGCATCAGATCGCGTTTAACCTTCTAGAAAACGATTTAGAGCTCGAAATCGAACAAGAGTTGATATGTGCAAACGATGCACATATTTATACAAATACCAAGTATGAAATACAATATTTCATTGGTTCGGTATTTGTATGATGGTTGAAGTGACACAGGTGTCACACTGAACTCCCGTCAGTACTTCTAGTTCATCTGATTATTGTGCTAGTTTCGTTCTGTGCACTAATTTAACTGTTCCAGGTTGCATTTAACAATGATAAGTAACATGCAACATGTAATGTATTTGTATGTCTTTAAAAGCAAATAGGAAATCATTCATATCATAAGTTCAATCGTGCACAGTCATAAAGTACAAATTATTGTTCATATTGTACGAAAATTACATGAAAAAGTGCCAGTTGTCACATTCTCCCCCTGTTAAAAGAATTTCGTCCCGAAATTCAAGCTATGTTATCGGTTGCAGGGGAGTTATGAAACAAATGCGGATACTTAAACTTGATTTGGTCTTCACGTTCCCATGTAAACTCTGGGCCATGACTTGAATTCCAATGGACTTTGACAAGTTTAATACAACTTCTCTGTGTTTTGTGGACCTTCCAGTCCGTAAACTCAACAGGTTCTTCGGTAATTGGAGTTGTCGTTGATGTGAATCTCATCGGCGGGAATGACGATTGTTTCTGTAGTAGGAATCTTCTTGAGATTAGACACATGAAACGTGTTGTGAACACTGCTAAGTTCTTTTGGAAGTTTCAGCTTGTATGCAACGGTTCCGCTCCTTTCCAGGATCTCGAAAGGTCCAATGTAACGCGGGTTTAACTTTCAACATTTACCAAACCATACTACGCCTTTCCAGGGCGAGACTTTCATTAAGACCCTATCTCCAACCTCAGATTCCAATGGTTTACGCCACTCGTCGGCGTAGCTTTTCTGTCTATCGCGAGTTGACTTGATACGATCATGTATCAGAGCAATCTTGTCTGTGATTTCCTGAACTAACTCTGGACCGATAAGCTATTTATCTCTGGTCTTCGCCCAACACAACGGGGACCGACACTTTCGTCCATATAAAGCTTCAAACGGGGCGGCCTGAATGCTGGTGTGATAACTATTATTGTAGAAAAACTCCACTAAAGGCAAGTGAGTATCCCAAATCCCACGATAGTCCATCACACAAGCTCGTAACATGTCCTCCAAAGTCTGTATCGTTCGTTCAATTTGGCCGTCCGTCTGAGGGTGAAAGGCAGTGCTAAGTTTCAAATGTGATCCAAAAGCCTTATGAGACATTTGCCAAATCCCTGACACAAAACGACCATCTCGGTCGGATATGATGGAAACAGACAGTCCATGACGTGCCACAATCACCCTGAGATATATTTCTGCCAACTTCTTGGTGCTATCTCTCTCGCTGATCGGTAGGAATGCGCGGACTTCGTGAGTCGATCAACAATTACCCAAATCATATCATGACCTCTTTGGGTTCTCGGTAGCTTGGTAATGAAATCCATCGATATCTGTTCCCACTTCCATACGAGAATCTCGGGTTGTCGCAGCAACCCTGATGGTTTCTGGTACTCTGCCTTAACTTTGGCACAAGTAAGGCAGTTACTCACATATGTAGTGATATCGACTTTCATCTTGGGCCACCAATAAAAATCCTTCAAGTCTTGGTACATCTTGTCGGATCCAGGATTGATAGAGTACCTTGACTTATGCGCTTCATCCAAAATAAGTGCGTAGATCGCCGAAGAATGGAACCCAAACTCGCTTCTTGAAGTACAATGTTCCATCTTCCTTAGGCAACAATTGCGCTTCCATTCCATGTAATGATTCAGCCCGTAAGTTATCCGGTTCAAGTGCTTCTTGCTGAGCTTCACGAATCCGAGTAGTGAGATCAGTTTGTATGGTCATTTCTAAGGCTCGCACCCTTAGAGGTTTTGCGCGCTCCTTGCAGCTCAAGGTGTCTGCTACAACGTTCGCCTTGCCCGGGTGATACTTAATCTCACAATCGTAATCATTCAACAGCTCGACCCATCTTCGCTGTCTCATGTTTAAATCCTTCTGATCGAAAGTGTGTTGCAAACTTTTATGGTCAGTAAAGATCGTACAACGAGTACCATACAAGTAATGACACCAAATCTTCAACGCGAAAATCACAGCTCCTAACTCAAGGTCGTGCGTCATATAGTTCTTCTCATGCACCTTCAATTGACGTGACGCGTATGCGGTGAATTTGTCCCGTTGTATCAACACGCAACCAAGACCTTGTTGAGACGCATCACAGAAGACCACGAGACCGTCAGTACCGTCAGGTAATGACAAGATAGGTGCATCGCAGAGTTTATCCTTCAACGTTTGAAAAGCTGTTTCCTGTCCTTCGCCCCAATCAAACCTCTTATCCTTCTGGATTAAGGTCGTTAACGGTTGAGCAATCTTTGAAAATTTCTCTATGAATCGTCTGTAGTAGCCCGCTAATCCCAAGAAATTATCGTATTTCGGCTGGCGTCTTTGGGGCTTCCCAATTCTTGATCGCTTCAATCTTGGTGGGGTCGACATGAATTCCATTCTCATTCCCACGTGACCTAGGAATTGCACCTCGCGAATCCAAAATTCGCACTTTGACAACTTTGCATACAATTGTTTTTCTTTAACAATTCTACGATAGCTCGCAGGTGTTGCTCATGTTCTTCCTTGGTTCGCGAGTATATAAGGATGTCATCAATGAACATAATCACAAACTTATCAAGATACGGCTTACACACCCGATTCATGAGGTCCATGAATACTACAAGTGCGTTCGTTAAGCCAAACGACATAACAAGGAACTCGTAATTGTTGGTGCATACGTCTGTCGACTTCGTCTTGTATCGAGTCTTGTATTTGTATAGATAGATCAGGGCATGAAAAACGAGAGAATATGTGTTTATAGGTAATTTCGCTTGAAATGACACATGTGTCATTTCAAACGAAATCATAATGCTAATTCCGCTTGAAATTACATGTTGATTTCGTTTGAGTTAATTCCACGCGGAATTAGATTATGTTTGAGCGTGTTCAAGCGGAATTAACCAGCCTATAAATACCTGATGTGCCTATTCATTTGTAACGATTCTGATTCCGGTAGCGAAGCTCTGCCGAAGTGTCTAAAGCATTGTAATCGATCTAATATCAATCAAAAGATAGTTTAAAGTGATTTCTAGTGCATTACAGCTGAAATAATACCGATACATCTGTTTCCGCCTTTTGTATTGGTGAAGACCTCTTCTGATCGACTCGTTTGGGTCTGAAAACGATCCTACAAGTGGTATCAGAGCTCAGGAGGAAGAGTTCTAACCATTTCAGCTGCAAAATCTGTTTTCTACACGTTCTTTTTACAATTAAACAAAATTTCACGGTTAAAATGGCTTGATTTTCAAATATGTTGTGCGCAACAGTGTTTTAATAAACCCTAGAAAGAATCAGACTCTTATTCGAAGTAAAACATGATCAATTTTTGAAAAAAAACTGTTCGAAATTTTAATTCCGTTTGAAAGATTGATATAATTTCGCTTGAACAGAGCTGTATTTCACACGAAATTAGTAATTCCGCTTCAAAGGTGATTCCGCTTGAGAGTGAGCATTAGTTGATTTCACACGAAATTAGATATTTCGTTTGAAGGTGATTCCGCTCCAAAGGGTTATTTCGTATGAAAGTTAATTCCGCTTGAAGAACATACTAATTTCACTTGAAAAGCTAATTCCGCTTGAAAAAGGATTGATTCCGTGTGAAACTTGATTCCGTGTGAAAGGTTGATTCCGTTTGAAGAAGAGTATTCCGTTTGAAACTGACAGTTTGTGAACTTTTGAAATTTAATCATGGAGAACGAGTTTTATAATGCATTTGCTAGTCCAATAACTATTGCTCAGAGTACATTGCTTGAAAATGAGACAGGGACAACACAAAAACCACCGAAGCTTATGGATATTGATGATTTTAGTGGATGGTCGGAACGTTTTGGTAATTGGGTGGAAGCTTATCACTTAGATGCATGGGAATATACTGAAGTTCAATATACTAGACCAGTCGGAAACAACAATGTGAAAACACCAATTAGAGAGTTGAGTGATGTGGAGAAAAAAAAGTACAAAGATGAGAAGTTGATGGTTAGTTTGTTGCAGCAAGCTGTTAAAGAAGACATCTTGATCTTACTTCAACATAATGGAAGTGCATATTCGATTTGGACAGAGTTAGAAGCTAAGTTTCTTGGTAGTGATGATATGCTCAAGAACAAAAAGTCGCTTGTGAAGAAGGAATTTGATTTGTTCCGAGGTTTAAGAAATGAAAGCACCAAGCAGATCATTGAGAGATATTGCAATTTATTGAAAAATATGAAAAGATTGGGCATCAACAAAGATAAAGATGAGCTGATTGAGAAGCTGGCTGATGCGTTGCCACATGATGAGTGGGGCACATATCTGATGATGTTGAAGAATAAAACAGATTTTAACAAGATTACGCTGAGCGAGTTTATTAAACATCTTGAAGCTCAAGAAATGGAACAAAGAAAGATTACTAGAATGAAGAACTACGATGGAGAACAAGACATTGGGTTGTATTTCAAAGGTGGTGTTAGTGACAAAACAAATTTTTCTCCAAAAGTTGAAACTGCTTTCAATGCGAAAAGTTCTTCTGAAAGTTCATCTCAGGGTTCAAGCAGCAAAACAGGATTTACTTCATTTCCAACATTTGATCCACATTTTTCAACAACAAAGAGTGGCAAAGTACTTCAATGCAACATTGCATTAAATCTCGAAAATGATCAAAATTATTCAGAGGAAGTAGCTAAAAGTCATATGTCTTTGTTGGTAACAGTGCTTGAATCTTATGGTAGTTTGGTTGTAGGAAGGATCAGGAATCCAATGCTTACAAAAGAGGATTACGATCAAGTTGATGCTGAGGAGATGGAATTGATGGATATAAAGTGGTGTTTGGCGAGCGTGTTGAGAAGAGAAGAAAAGTTTAAACAAATTACGGGAAGAGATGATTTTCGTGATGCGAATGTTTCTACTTTAGGATTTGATAAATCTAAAGTCACTTGTTTTCGTTGCTGGGAAAAGGGGCATTTCAAGAGAGAGTGCACAAATCGCGAAGCAAGTGGAGCTCAAAATCCATTCGGAAACAATGACTACTATCGAAAGGCGATTTATCATCAAGTTGCTCAACAGCCGTATCAACAAGAACAACCACAAACTGCACATGCTAGGAAGGTGATTGAAGATTCAAAGAAAGCATGTCTGGTCAATCAAAATGATGGAAGTGCATCAAAAGATTTCAGTTGGGATAAATATATTCCAGCTGATAATAAAGCATGTCTAATAAACCAAGATGATGAAAGATTACCAGAAGGATTTAGCTGGGAAAACTTTAGCTGGGATAATTATTGTCCAGACAAAGAGATCTTAAAATCTAAAGGTTTTGTTGCTCAGGTTATTAATGATTATACTGATGAATATTGGGCAGAAAAAATCAGAAAACGTTTAAGTGGTGAAGCTGAGAAAAAGAAGGAAGTTGAAGAAGAAATTCAAGTGAGAGTAGTCAAAGAAATTCCAGAATATGAAATTAAAACAGATGCTGATGCAGTCAAGATTTCTGAGAAGTGTATGAATTGTGATTCTCTGATAAAGCAGAACAATGAATTGCTACACAACATAAAAAGGCTGAAAGAATCATATGATGTCTTGAACAAAGCCATGAATAAATACAATGAGTCGAGCAGTGAACAAACTATAGCAATGAATACACTCAAAGGAGCATACATGAGACAACTTGATAATGTCATTTATTACACTGAGAAGTGTGCTGAGCTTGAGTTGAAACTAGAAACACAGAGAATCGAAACCAAGAGAGTAAATGATTTATTAAAAAGTTACTCATGTTCTACTTTTGTGGTTGACAGGATTTACCCCATAGTAGAAGAAATGAAGATGTTTAAAGAAGAGAAGACTTCGGAAGAAAAGAAGTCTGAATCAAAAGAAGATGATGAAGTGAAGATTTCTGGTAAGAAACCAAGTGTTGTCTATAACAAATGTCCACCTCCGGTCGAAAATGGATATTCTCCTCGAAATCCAAATTCAGAAAGAGTAAAAAAGTCAACAAACTTACAGTGGGAGTCTGAGTCTTCAGATAACTTGTAAGAAAATATTGATGTCACATTCACATCATCTGACACTGATCATGAGTCCGAGTTAATAAAGAAAGTGGTCGATCAGGTGTTAGATAAGGATGAAACAGAAGAGTTCAAATCAGAGTCAAAGTCTGAGTTCGACGAGTCAAAGTCAACAGTCAAAAAGGACAAACGGGTTTATGACCAAGAATTTTTATTATCAAAATCTAATTTGAATGACGAACCGATCAAAGTAGCATATACTTTGAAAGATTCTGACAAATTATATTTTGATGAGATTTTTCCAATAAGAGGTGTTAAAACTGAAATGATAAAAAGGTTTTCAAACTAATAGAAATTAATATTTCTAAAATAAAAGATGAAAATCTTTCTGAAAAACCTAAACCTTACACCTCAAGAGTTCAACAACGTTTAAACAAGAAAAAGGGTTACAGTTCTGGTACAGGTTATCGAAAGAAACCAAACCATAACGGTAATTACAAAAAGAAGGGATTGGGTTTTATTCCACCAAAAAATCATAAAAATGAGAAAATTTATAAACTAAAAACTGTTTTTGTTACAGGAAAAACAACTGAAGAAGAAAAAGAGCAAGTATTCAGAAAGCAATCCAACAAAGAATTCCTTGCTAAGAAGCAAGAAGAAATGGAGAAAAGTGTTGCTCGGAAGAAGATAGAGACGAGAACCTGTTTTCAATGTAAAACAGTTGGTCACATTGCCAGGAATTGTCCAAAGGCAATACAAACAAAACAGGGAGTCTCTGGTAAACTGAAAGAAAAGATTGTTGAGAAAACCGAACCACCAACAAACAGATTTAAAGTTTTTGAAAATTCAATTTTTGAGGTTGGTGAATGTTCGAAAGGTGTTTACAAAACAAAGGAGAAACTTAATAATCAAAAATGGGTTGTTAAGAATTCAAGTGAAAGTTCTGGTGATGAATCTGATTCCACAAAATCAGAGGAGCCAAAAGTTGTTTTGAAAGAAGAGAAGTCAGTTCCGCCTTTGGATGATGCAATTTTTCCACCATTGCGGGCTGAAAATTTTAAATCTAAAATTGGTAAAATGGAAATTTCAAAACAATTTTTTCCTGAAAAGAAAGAATTTGATGTTGAAAAGGCTTTTAACCCCACAGTGCAAAACATTTTTGGTAAAATGATTGATGGGAAGGTAAAGGGGGTTAAAGAATTATATGAGAAAAAGATGGAAGGTAAGCAACCGAGTGTTGGTAACTCAGAATCTCCCAAGGACCGTCAGGCTTGGGAGAATTTCTCTAACTGAAAAACCTGACTTGCCGGAGCTCCCAAGTTGGTAATCGCGGAGCATGAATCGACATCTTTCATGAAAAATTGTTTTTTTGAAAATTGAAATTTTTTACTAGTATGACTTGCCAGAACTCCCAGGTTGGTAAGTGTGGAGTAGGAATCGACATCTTGAGATTTCAACCTACAAGTGGTAATGGTTGGTATGCAAACCAACAAGTGGTTGAAAAAGAGTTTTATCTACGAAGGTTTAATCAGGGTCATTAAGTTGAACTTGATTTAACTTTTATTCAAACGATTGGAAAACAATGTGATGAGTTTATCCCCTAGTTTACAAGTGATTTTATGAAATCAACAAAATTTATTTTCCGGAAAAACCATATTTGATTAGTAAAAACTTAAGTGTTTTGCAATCATAATGGGAAAATATTTTGTTGTGAGGGGGAGTTCTGATTGTTTATGACAGGTGGATGGCGAATTGAAGTGATTTGATATCAGTTGTCATTTTATTTGTACAATTTATTTTCAAATTTCCTTTAAATGATTTTGAATTTTAGGGGGAGTAAGAAATTTCAGAAAATCCAAAAACATTTGAAAATTTGAAATAGTAAAAAACATGATAAAATTAAAAATGAGTTTTGTTGTAATAAAGAGGAAATGATAGTACATCAGTGGACGATCACAGCATGCTAAAGAATTGGAAAGTAAAAATGTGATAAACGGTCTCACTGATGATGTGCCAGTAGGTTTTTACACATTTAGTAGATTGTGACGAGGTATAAACCTAAATTTCAAACTTACTTAATTCGTGGGGAACATCTCTCGGATATATGGGTAACCCCTGAAATCTTGTTTGAAAGGTCTCTCTTTCTGAGATACTAGGTCTTTATGCTTAGTGATATCTGGGGTATTATCCCGTGACTTCTGATTTTGCGGAAGCAATGGCCTAGTCCCCGGAGAATACTTTACGCTTGCTTGAAATAAAAGCCTGCCCTCAACATAAAAATGATGAAACATTGAAAAATGCTAATCATGTGCTGTTGTAAAAAAGATCCTCTAAAGGGGACCCACCAAAAGTCGAAGCCGTCATCTCTCTGCTGAACGGAAGTTCTGACCTGAGCTCTCACGACCCTCGCATTTAACCCCTTACAGATATCATCTAGGTATACTCACCTGTAAGACTGAATATTGGGATCTGGATACGGGAGTATATTCTGAGGTGGGACACGCGAATAAGTTTAAGTGCTTAAAACATTAATCTCGTATCTCAAAACAGTTGAAATTTGTGTGAAAATTTAAGTGGATCAGTATACTGACAATCTAAGTGAATCGTTTAGAACTTAAAATGTTTAAAGCTTAACGGTGTTGGTGATTTGTCTCATAAACTGATATGATCCTCTTACACAAACTCACAAAAATATTGTCTGTAAATATTTCTTTACTGCCTTTTTGTTAAAATCAAAATACCAAAAAGATTTTAGTGTGTTTTAGTATAAATTTTGAAAAATTCAAAAAGATTTTCGACAACTGATGTTGAAGAACTGATTTTCAAAATTCCAAAGTGCTAAACATGATGAACAACAGGTTTGGGAGAAAGTGTTTTTTGAAATAAAGAATGTTTGCGTATAAGTGATCATCAGAAGCTGTTAAATGATAAATCATTCTGTAAAATTACCTGCAAATGATATGATTTTATCAAATATTTTAAATTTGTGAACCTTATGTTTGTGGTAGAGAATGTGCAGGTTAGCAAGGTTCCAATACCTGAGTTGGATAAGTGCCAGACTACGATCTTAGAACCTGTGAGAAGTGAATTCCAGACTGCGATCCCAGCTTAGCGAAAGGGGGAGTCTATGACATCAAGAGAGAAGTTTGAAGATGTTAGCTGCTGATGCTGATGATCTTAAGGAATCAAGAGACCTGATCAAGAAGAGTATAGAGCCAGGATGAGATTCTAGGAAGAAAAAAAAAGATTGATTGAGGATGCTTACAATGGAGAATCTTTGGAGAGATCGAGAAGACTGATAAAGGCTGAAGGTTTGACAACCGAAGACTCGACACTAAAGACTCGTCAACATCCGAGGGGGAGTCTGTTGGTGCATACGTCTGTCGACTTCGTCTTGTATCGAGTCTTGTATTTGTATAGATAGACCAGGGCACGAAAAACGAGAGAATATGTGTTTATAGGTAATTTCTCTTGAAATGACACATGTGTCATTTCAAACGAAATCATAATGCTAATTTCGCATGAAATCACATGTTAGATTCCGTTTGAGCATGTTCAAGCGGAATTAACCAGCCTATAAATACCTGATGTGCCTATTCATTTGTAACGATTCTGATTCCGGTAGCGAAGCTCTGCCGAAGTGTCTAAAGCATTGTAATCGATCTAATATCAATCAAAAGACAGTTTAAAGTGATTTCTAGTGCATTACAGCTGAAATAACACCGATACATCTGTTTCCGCCTTTTGTATTGGTGAAGACCTCTTCTGATCGACTCGTTTGGGTCTGAAAACGATCCTACAGTAATGTCCATAGCGAGTCCTAAAGGCCGTTTTAGGGATACTTTCTTCTTGTATTCACAGTTGATGATATCCCGATCTCAAGTCGATCTTGGAGTTATAGCTAGAGCCTTGCAATTGGTCGAACAAGTCATCAATCCTCGGAAAGGGATACCGATTCTTGATGGTTAGTTTGTTTAACTCCCTATAGTCTATGCACAATACTTTTTTCTCATCAGTTCTTTGAGTTCCTCCTAGGTCAGGCCGTATGCACATACAAAAACTGCCGTCCTTCTTCCTAGCATATAACACCGGGGCTCCCCAGGGTGAGAAGCTCGGACTGATAAATTCCCTTATCTAGCAGCTCTTACAGCTGCGTCGAAAGCTCCTGTATTTCAGACGGAGCTAGCCGGTATGGTGCCTTTGCCACTTGCGTCCCTCCTGGAACTAGATCTATACGAAACTCCACTCGTCGTTGTGGAGGTAACCCAGGCAAGTCTTCGGGAAAGACTTCTGGAAATTCCTTCACAACTTGTAACTCACTTTTACAAAAAATATATATTTTTTTCCTGAATATATACTTAGTCATTTTTATTATTAAAAATCAACCTCCAATACTTGTAATTTTTATAACATAAATTATGGCAAATTTATATTCAAAACCAAGATCAAAATTTACTTGTAAACACTTGTTTAAAAATATTTTTCTAAGTGTTGGATTTTTATAAAATTTTTGCCATAGTTTCCCTTGAAAATGGAGGTTTCCATTCTTATTAGCATATCATTTTCTTTTAAAAAAAACTCATCATCAGTCATCAACAATTATCCTGCAACTTACCATAAGCCATAACATGTAATTCTACAAGATGGTATGAACTTGAAGTTTTATAAAATCTTGTAGTATTTTAACATGATGTTTAACATGTTTAACTAACACTAAAACCATGGTTTTTATTTCATAAAACTCATTCTTACAAATTTTCAATCTTTACAACTTGTAACTCACTTTTACAAAAATTCATCTTCACGGATTTTTCATGTTTTCCATACTTTACTAGCTCCATTTTAACACATAAAATATGTTTATTTCTTTTAAAAACCAAGTCTTGTAAATCATGAAGTAAACTTTATTTTTTTCTTGAACTTTTATGTTTCAAATCCTTTACTTTTACAACCTACATCTTGTAAGAATCATCATTCTTCACAAAATCAAGTTTATATTCAAGTTCATACTTAACATAAAGGATGATCAACATAGATCTTTCAAGATTCATCCTCATTCTTGCTAGATCATGTTTTAAATCATCATCTAGGAAGCTTTTATGTGGTGATCTACACCATAGAAGCAAGAAATCATCAAACAAGTTCATCATACACATTAAACAACTTAGATCTTCATGATTTTGAGCTTTATGTTTATGTTCATCTTCTTGTTTTGGTATGATCTTTAGATTATTTTGTTACTACATACTTTAACTACTAAAATTAAGTGTAAAAACATGATCAACGAGCTTACTACTAGCAAAAGGGCTAGGGAAGAACAAGTTAGAAGATGAAGAAGAAAATAGGTGGTTAATAGCTCCTCAAAGTGGTTCTTCAAGTTCCCTTGCTTGCAACCTTCCTGAGTGTGCTTGATTCTCCATAGTGTATTCTTAGATTATGTAGAAAGGGATTGAAAAATGGTGATGATGAGAAGGGGATGTTGGCCGTGAGCTTATGGAGAAAGGAAGGAGAAGTTTTTGTTGTTTGAACTTTAAGAATGAATGTAATGAAGTCTAGTGCCTTATGTCCTTTTATCCACCAACAATTACTTATACAATGGTTATTATATACAAAATCTACTTAACACTCGAAATAAAATAATCAAGAAATTAGGGGAATGGTGGGGCCCCTTGTAACTGTCCATGAGGGGGGGGGGTCTTGGTTTGGTTTTAACTACTAGTTAGCTAATCTAGTTACATTTCAAGTGTGAAGTTAGGTGTTAAGTGTGTTTAGGGATTTTAAGGTGTAATGTGGTGTTTAGTGTTAATAACTAGCTTTATGATGTTAAAACAATGCTTTTAGTTCAATTTTGGTGTATCGGGTAGTGTCCGGTTGTTCGTTAGGTTACCGGTTCGTTAAGGTGTTAAATTGCACAGTTTAGTGTGCTATGAGATACCCTTTATAACAGTTTCATTCCCGACACTTTACAAGTCATTCTGGATAATTAAACCTTGTTTCTTCACAATATTTTGATGTTAAATTGCTGAATTTTGCTGATTTCTGCAGAATTCTGCATTTAGAATGTGTTTCGGGTACTTTTTAGTGCTTAAATCGTCACTTGGAAGGAAGTTTTACAACCCATACTTCCCTACATAGTATTCTAGTGTAAAATTTGGTTCCGGGACTCAGTCTGTGTCCTAACATGATGTCTGTCTGGGTACTGAACTCCCGTCAGTACTTCTAGTTCATCTGATTATTGTGCTAGTTTCGTTCTGTGCACTAATTTAACTATTCCGGGTTGCATTTAACAATGATAAGTAACATGCAACATGTAATGTATTTGTATGTCTTTGAAAGTAAACAGGAAATCATTCATATCATAAGTTCAATCGTGCACAGTCATATAGTACAAATTACTGTTCATATTGTACGGAAATTACATGAAAAAGTGCCAGTTGTCACATTCTCCCCCTGTTAAAATAATTTCGTCCCGAAATTCAAGCTGCGTTATCGGTTGCAGGGGAGTTATGAAACAAATGCGGATACTTAGACTTGATTTGGTCTTCACGTTCCCATGTAAACTCTGGGCCATGATGTGAATTCCAATGGACTTTGACAAGTTTAATACGACTTCTCCGTGTTTTGTGGACCTTCCAGTCCGTAACCTCAACAGGTTCTTCAGTAAATTGGAGTTTGTCGTTGATGTGAATCTTGTCGGCGGGAATGACGAATGTTTCTTGAGTAGGACTCTTCTTGAGATTAGACACGTGAAACGTGTCGTGAACACTGCTAAGTACTTCTGGAAGTTTCAACTTGTATGCAACGGTTCCGATCCTTTCCAGGATCTCGAAAGGTCCAATGTAACGCGGGTTCAACTTTCCACGTTTACCAAACCATGCTATGCCTTTCCAGGGCGAGACTTTCATTAAGACCTTGTCTCCAACCTCAGATTACAATGGTTTACGCCGCTCGTCGGTGTAGCTTTTCTGTCTATCGCGAGTTGACTTGATACGATCATGTATCGGAGCAATCTTGTCTGTGATTTCCTAAACTAACTCTGGACCGATAAGCTGTTTATCTCTGGTCTCCGCCCAACACAACGGGGACCGACAGTTTCGTCCATACAAATCATCAAACGGGGCGGCCTGAATGCTGGTGTGATAACTATTATTGTAGGAAAACTCCACTAAAGGCAAGTGAGTATCCCAACTCCCACCAAAGTCCATCACACAAGCTCGTAACATGTCCTCCAAAGTCTGTATCGTTCGTTCACTTTGGCCGTCCGTCTGAGGGTGAAAGGAAGTGCTAAGTTTCAACTGTGATCCAAAAGCCTTCTGAGACGTTTGCCAAATCCCTGACACAAAATGACCATCTTGGTCGGAAATGATGGAAATAGGCATTCCAGACGTGCCACAATCTCCCTGAGATATATTTCTGCCAACTTCTTGGTGCTATCTCTCTCACTGATCGGTAGGAATGCGCGGACTTCGTGATGTGACAACTGTGCTCTGTAATCGATGTATAATATAAAACAATGTCAATTATCAATAAAACAATGTGCTTTGGTGTTATTATATGTTTTTTGGTGTTATTATGTATGTATTTGTGTTTGATGATTTTACGATTTAATTCGATTCCGATTTCAAGCTTTAAATCGCTTTCTGGAAGGTTATACGCAAACTGGTGCGTAAACGCTGTCAGTTTAATGCAACAAACACTCCAGAATAGTGACATAGGCTTAACATACCTTAAATAACCTCCACATAACTTAGAAATAAGTTTTGGATGGTTTGGTGTGTTGAAATCAAGTTTGTTCGATCGCAGGGACTAGTTGTGTCAAACTACGAAACTATACCGATTTGTATAGTAACAAACATTCCGGAACTTGATCATAAGTTAAACATACCCTAAATATCCTTTACATAGCTTAGAAATAGGATTTGATGGGTTCGGTATGCTAAAATAAACTTTATTGATCAATAGGGACTAAAAGCGTCAAAAAGTGCATAAGTTTGCATTTTCGCGCATGTCTTACGTTCTGAATATATCCGGACATCCAAAAATTTATGTAATCATTAAAATATTTTATTTTAGTGATTGGCATGATAAAATTCCATTCGTCGCTTAATTTGGATCATTTTTGCGTCCGTTACGACTTCCGTCGGAATTAACCGAATAACGCAACCGTACGACCAAACGAACCGACATCCGAGATGTTTTTGAGCATGTTTCATGTTCCCTATAATTTAAATTCATTGTGGAGCCTTTAAATGGGGTTAACGGGGTTTAAACGCATCGAAAATGGCTTAAACGGGCTGCAGGGGTTAACGAGACTTTTCTGGATCTGGCACCTGGTGGCGCTGCGCCACCAGCAACTGTCTATGCCGTGGCGCGACGCGAGCACCCTATCTGGGTAGAAAACTTGATTTTCAACATTTTTCAGCAATGGGATTGAACTTGGGGGTCTTTTTTGTAAGTTTTGCAAAACCTTGAGCTGGTTTTCGACCCCCATTGTATTCTAATACCATGTACCCACATGTATGGCCAAGATTACACCCTGTAAACACATGGAATGATCCTATTGATCGCAACTTCCTATAAATAGCAAGCTTCCTCATTTGGGGTTTTTCACACCTTGATTCAACTTCTGCTCTAAGTTGAGGTTTTAACACCTCATACCTGAGTAACTTTGAATCAAAACACCTTCTTAGACCCTTTGTACGTCCTCTTCTTGCTTGTTCTTGTATTTCAAGCATGAAAGTCAAACAGAGTTTGACTTTCAGCTATTGACCAGTCAATGGTCAACACAAAGTTCCGTTGAACTTTGCAACGTGAGCGTAATCACGATGGTTATAGTCCCTTGTTACTATACCTACTGATTACCACGTTGACTAGGCGTAGTGACGAGGCGTAGTTTCGGCCAAAATGCGTATTTATGCGTATTTTGTAACCAAACTCCTCTTGGGTATCAAAACACTTTGTTTTGATATCAAAACCTGTGTTCTAACTTAACTAAACATGTTTTAGCATGTTTAGCTTGTCACTTTTAGTTTAGTGCTTGTGTAGAGTCGTAAGTCAAGCGGACTAAACACCCGCTTAGACTTTCGAACTCGACTCGTTTGGTCGATCATTGGGATCCGACCAAACATTTTTAGTGACCATAGTTTCATAGGGAATAACCTTCTGAGGTTATACCTTATGGTCACTTAGGTTTAATTAGTTGTATGATAGGTAGTTTATATGCCTTAGGTAAATGACCAAAATGCCCTTTTCATGCATAATTGGTAATTAAGCATATGTAACATAAACTTTTGTCACATAACTGATTATGCAACATATTTAAACATGTTTAGGCATATAATACTTTTCATAGGACTAGTTAGACGTCTCGAACGCGCATTTGCGCGGATGACGCATTAAAGTAGCGTAAGCTACCTTAATGGGCCGTGACGGGTCGAAAGCACTTAGGATAGGTTCCGATTTAGGATGTAGGCTTTGTTAAACCATATCACATGAGTTCCAACACTCATTTGGTTTACAAGACCTCATTCTGTCCAATCTTCCGATTTAGGCGTCTATTGTTTGACTAGTGGTTCAATTACTAGGTGCTGCTTGATTTCTCTGGTTTACTTGAGTTTGTTGAAGTTCTATTGATTGAGGATACTTTGCACTTCATGTGAGTACATAGTTCCCCTATTTTACTGTTTCCAATTGTTTTGGGGTGATTCATATGTTAAACGATTTTTGAGGTTTAAACGATGGTTTCAAAAGCGATTAAAATGGTTTATACTAAATTAATAACGATTTCGATAAAGTGAACAAACTCGTTGGTTGTAGTTACATAACGAATGACATTCATTAGCATTGATCAAGCCGACCAGTATTAGGTTATGGTACCATAGGATCTGACAAATCCCGTTATCGAACTTCACCCATGGTTATGTGTGGGTTAGGTGGGTAATGACTGAATCTGATTGTTAACTTACCCTTTGGTGGTTTGTTAATGCGAGAAGCGAGATTGTCGAGTCACGAAGGTTTGAATGTTATTAGCGAGACGACCAAAAGTAGTTTTCACAATTAAAATGAGTTAAACGATTTTGGGGCGAATTAAACGATTTGAAACGACTTAAACGAGATAAACGATTTGATTAAACGATTGGTTTTGGGTTGTGATTAGATAATGGGACGGGTGTAGCATGATAAAAGCATGGTAGATACGCCGCTGGTACATCTTATATATAAGTGCTCATATCATACTACATTTTGTGTCATTATTTAGTTCACTGGGGAAACGATTTTGAAACGATGTCACATAACGATGTTTTTGAGAAGTTATAAACCATACGAGTTTTATTAACGAGTTATTACGAGATGTTTTACAATTTGGTTTACTAAAACAAATGTTTTTGGGTTAAGAATCATGGCTATGAGGTTTTATAAATTATAACCCGCTTGATTTGAGTTGGTTAATTACATTGCAATATTATACACTTTTCAAAACAAGGCTTTTAATAAGATATTGCAACATGTAAACTAGCCATGAATCCGACACTCTTATAAAACCTATGTGCTCACCAGCATTTCTTTGCTGACTTTGTTTTTACATATGTTTCAGGTGATGTTGCTTGATGTTGATTACTAGGATGCATGAGTCACATAGGATCTGGACGAGGCCTTAGTGACTTAATAACAGTGATAGTCGATATATAACTCGTTTGTTTTGTGTTAAAACAATGTAAATTACTTATCGAATAAATAAAATGAAACTCTTTTTGTATCCATGGTTGTGAAACAATAATTCTGTTACAACACTCCCCGACGTTTCCGCCATGATTTGTTGTTTTACGTGGTCAGGGTGTGACAGAAGAGTTGGTATTAGAGCCAATGGTTATAGGGAATTAGGTTATTAGTAATGCTTTGACCTAGACTATAACTTTCTATGACCCCAACGAAAGTTTTCTGCCTCAAGATTTTTAAAAACCAAACCGTCACCTACCCTTATGTGATAACCACAACGAGAACACAAATTTCGAATCTGCTTCAAAAATTAACCATCCGTTCTAGGATGATTGATTACTAGGTTTTGAACCCTTCCAGTTTGACTCATAATTGGCTTGGTGCCTTTTGAGTTTTCAAAATCTCGTCAAAGTTTGGGTCTAAATAATGTGAACACGTGCAAACTGGAAGAGTGAATGCCTGTACCCTGAGTTTTCTGTCTAAGGCTAGAGTGTTCGTACAAATCTACATAATCGGACCAGTCACTCTTACCTGGGAACTCTTGGGGTGAGTGTTCACTTATAGGCGAGCATGTCTTCGCGATACGTTATTTTGACCCATTTACTTTGATTAGTCACTGCGTGTCGTTTGTTTGTTCGAGGTAATGAACAAATGATCGCCTTCCTTGTATATTTGTCGATGTTTTCAATACCTCTTTTGTTTTTTTCCAATTGTCGATCCCGCTCGTGGACGAGCATTCAATCTTAATGCAAACAAGGCTCGAGCTGATAACCTCGTTGTCAATGGTACGTTTCTTGTTAACAATCGACCTGCATCTATTCTTTTTTATTCTGGTGCCGATAGAAGTTTTGTTTCGTTATCCTTTGAGCCTTTACTTGCGATACCTAGAACTAAACTGAGGAAACCCTTATCTGTCGAAGTTGCTATTGGTAAACCTCTTGCTCTCGATTCTGTTATTCGTGACTGTCAGTTGAACCTTGATGACCATCTTTTTCCTATTGACCTCACACCGATGCAGCTTGGTAGTTTCGATATTATCGTTGGGATGGATTGGTTAACCAAACATCATGCAGAGGTGATTTGTTTCGATAAGATCATTCGTATTCCTCTTTAGTCTAGCGATGTTCTGGAAGTTCGTGGCGAGAAACCATCTGGTGGATTGAAACTCATGTCGTGTACGAAAGCCCAAAGTTATTTACGAAAAGGATATGTTGCTTTTCTGGCACATGTCACCGAGGAGAAAAGCAAGAGCAAGAATATTTAGGATATTCCGATTGTTCGAGATTATCCAGAGGTGTTTCCTGATGAACTGCCTGGTTTGCCCCCTGTAACACCTGTGTCTCCACGGCCATCAAACAAATACCAAGCCAATGAAATATTGTATTTCATAATTTGGACTTGTATAAATATGTGTATCTTTTGCACATATCAACTCTTGTTCGATTTCAAGCTCTAAATCGCTTTCTGGAAGGTTATACACGCTCTGATGCGTAAATATAACCAGTTTAATCCAACGAACACTCTGGAATAGTGAAATAGGCTTAACATACCTTAAATAACCTTTACATAACTTAGAAATAAGTTTTGAAGGCTTTGGTATGGCAAAAACAAGTTAATTCGCTTACAAGGACTAAATATGACAAACTGTGAAAGTATGTCAATTGGAACTGTAACGAACTTTCCGGAACATAACCATAAGTTAAACACACCTTAAATATCCTTTACATAGCTTAGAAATAGGCTTTGAGGGGTTCGGTGTGCTAAAATAAACTTTTGGGTCATTCAGGGACTAAAAGTGTCAAAAAGTGCACAAGTTTGCATTTTCGTGCATAACTTACGTTCTGAATACATCCGGACATCCAAAAATTTATGTAAGCATGACTACATTATATTTTAGTGTTCGCCTTAAGAAAAATCCATTCGTCGCGTCATTTGGATCGTTTTTCGCGCTTATGCGCATTCCGTCGTAATTAAGCGAACATCGCGTTCGTACGACCAAACGAACCATCACCCGGCATATTTTTGAACATGTTTCATGTCCACAATGTTTAGGCAACATTTTAGGGCCTTAAAGTTGGCTTTACGGGCCTTAGAAGTGTCGGAAAAGGCCTTAAACACGTGCAGGGACTGAAACTGTCATTTCTGAAACAAGTTTGCTGATCAGACAGGCCAAAGCGGCCCGCATTGTGTTTGGAACATCCTGAAGCGGGCCGCATCCGAGTATCAGACCAGATTAAATGGTTTTAACAGCTGGTTGCAGCTGTTTTGCACTTCCAAAACCCCTCCCACATGTCAAATCCCTATGGTGTGTACATTTTGAGGCACCATAACATCCCGACAAGTGTACGGCCTTGATCGTTTCCCCTTTTCCAAGAAACGATCTTAACGGTTCTCCGAATACTATAAATACCCCACCCCCCATTGTTCATAATCACTAGAAATTCACTTTGAGAAACTCTAAGTTGAAACATTGTTTCATACCTGAGATTTTCGAATTGAGTTTAGCATTCGGGGACCCTGGGTTAGTATTCTTTCGTTCTTTTCCTTATTTTTACTGCTTTTCGAGTCAGAAAGTCAAACTTTGTTTGACTTTCAGCGTTGACCAGTAATGGTCAATGCGAAGTTCGTTTGAACTTCGCAACGTGAGTGTAATCACGTTGGTCATAGTCCCTTGGGACTATGCCCACTGATTACCACGTTGTCTAGGGTCGTAGGGTAGGCGATCTAATAAATCGCCTATACCTTCGAACCCGACCCAGTTTGGTCGATCATTAGGATCCGACCAAATACATTAGGTGACCATAGTGTAGGGAATAACCTTCCGAGGTTATACCTTATGGTCACGACGTTTAAGTAGTTGTATGATAGGTAGTTTATATGCCTTAGGTAAATTACCAGAATACCCTTTTCATACATAATTTGTAATTTAGCATATGTAACCTAAAATTTTGTCATATAACTGATTATTTAACATGTTTAGGCATATAATACTTGTCATAGGACTAGTTAGGCGGTCCGAACGCGTTTCACGCGCATGATACGTTAAAGTAGCATAAGCTACCTAAACGGATCATAATGGGTCAATAAGACTTAGGTTAAGTTTCATTTAGCATGTAGGCTTTGTTAAACCATATCACGTGAGTTCCTACACTCATTTGGTTTACAAACCCTAATGCTACCCAGTCTTCCGAGATAGGTCCGGTTTATTAACATAGTTACCTATACTAGGTGCCGTTTGATTCCGAGATCTCTAGCATTTCTTGGTGATTATCTTTAGACATCTGAGCAATCACAAGTGAGTACATAGACCCCTCTTTTACTGTTTTCCAAACTGTTTTGGGGTGGAACACATGTGCCTACTTGTTACTTTCATGCTTTCCTGTTTTCACATCATATACCTGCTATGTTCGTTAGTACATTATAGTACATGATTTCATTACATTTTATGCTATGTATGTCCATTGTGTGCATACTTAGTACATTGTTTTACATTACATTTTGTTGCATATGCTCATCCAGTATATGAACACTTTGACATATTACCCAATGCATTTGACAATTGATTTGACATAGACATTTCGGCATAGACATTTTAACATGATTGACATTTGATCATGCATTTCCCACAAAACATAACTTTGATTTAAACCAAGTTTTACTTCAATACTTTGTTTTTGTGCATATGGTTTAGTTGAGACCTTTCACTTGCCATACATGACATATTTGACATAGACATTTGACATGGATATTTGACATAGACATTTGACATGGATATTTGACATAGACATTTGACATGGATATTTGACATAGACATTTTGACATGATTTACATCTTGACATGAACATTTTACATTGTTTGGTTTGGTTTGATTAAGTGATTGAGTAACGATGCGTATGTAATATGATACAAGCATGGTGGATACGCCGCTGGTACTTCCTATATATAAGTGTTTGTATGGTATTACATGTCGTAACGTTATTTGAATCATTTCAGTTTGAGACATAGAACATTTTATACAAATAACATATTTTTCACAAGACATTGATTTACAAACAACTTATCTAATACAAACTCATTTTACATGGTTATTCATTTAACCATACATTATTTATACATATCATCTGATCTTATCGATTTTCAAATGATTTACAAAACAAAGCAAATAACAAGGTTCATGACTAAACATTTTCTCAAACATAAGTCATGAAACCTATTTTCACAAAACCTATGTATCTCACCGGCATTTTTATGCTGACGTACCTATTTTCACATGTGTTTTTCAGGAACTGTTGCATAAGATGATCAAGATACATATAGGCAGACTTGGGCTTTAGTGACAATAAAAGATGCAGACTAGTTAATTATGTTGTATTTCCATGTTTGTTTAGACATTGTAACACTTTTAATCAATAAAACGAAACTTTAATTTCCATGGTTGTGAAACATTAATTCTGTTACAACACTCCCCGATGTTTCCGCCACGTTTTGTATGTTCTACGTGGTCGGGGTGTGACAGAAAAGATGGTATCAGAGCTAATGGTTATAGGGAATTAGGTTATTAGTAATGCTTTGACCTAGTCTATAACCTTCTTAGGACCCTAACGCGAGTTTACTTGCGTTTAGTCATAAAACAATACCGTCACCTATCCTTAGACGACTACCACAACAAGAACATAAATTTCAAAACCGCTTTGAAAACTAATCATCTGTTCTAGGATGATTTATTACAAGGTTTTGAACCCTCTGTTATATGGTTTTGAACCCCTTTGAATTTTCAAAAATCTCGTCAAGGTTTTGGGTTTTAAATAATGTGAACACGTGCAAACTGGAAGGGTGAATGCCTGTATTCTGGGTTTTCTGTCTAGGCAAGCACTTCGTATACATCTCATCAGACGCGAGACCAGTTGTGCTTACCTGGGAATTCTTGGGATGAGTGTTCACTTATAGGCGAGCATGTCTTCGCGATACATTATTTTTGACCTATTTACTTTGATTGGTCACTGTGTGTCGTTTGTTGCTTTGTAGTAACAAACAAATGACCACTATCCTTGCTTTCTTCAGATTTGTTTCATCTCATTCTTTTCGTCTAGTTCTCTCACTCGTTTCTTTTCATGTTTCCTCTTTTAGAATGCCTCCTCGACGCGAGAACCAGATAGCGACTGCCGAACTGGCAGAAATTATTGCGCAGCAAATGGCTGCTCAATTCCCAAACCTCTTTGCTCAATGGAATCAAGCCAACAACAACAATGTTACATGCAAATACAAGGATTTTAACCAGGCTAAACCACTCAAGTTTAGTGGTTCTGAAGGGGCGACTGGGCTTCTTCAATGGTTCGAGAGCATCGAGAATACTTTCCGCCACGTGCAGTGTCCTGACAATCGCAAGGTCGAGTTTGCTTCGAGTGTGTTCCAGAAGAGAGCCCTTACGTGGTGGAACGGGGTTATGAGGGATCGTGGTGCAGAGGTTGCTCTAGCACAGACATGGGCCGAACTTAGGGCTCTCATGATGAAGGAGTTTTGTCCTCGTCACGAGATCAGGGCTTTGGAAAGGGAATTTGATGATCTTAAGCAAGATAGCGGTGAGCATCGAGCCTACACGGACCGTTATGAGGAGTTAAGTCTGTTATGCCCAAACATGGTCACGCCTTTGGATAAGGCAATCGAAAAGTACATTGATGGCCTTCCCGACTCAATACAAGACATTTTGACTGGTAGCAACCCTACTACTGTTAGGCAGGCCATTGAGCTATCTGCAACCTTGACTGAATCGCAGATCAGGAAACGTAAGCTTTTCCGTAAGGGTGACAAGAAACTGGTTGAGGAATCGAAACCAATCGAGGAATCAAAGACCATGGATGAACAGACTGGATCCTCTAAGAAGTCAAAGACGCGAAAGGCTTCTCAGAACTTCGCCGTGGTCGCTCACAATGATCAAGCCGTCCCCAACCAACTAGCTCAACCCCTTGCCAGGAAACCTTACAACGGAACTGCACCCTTGTGCAACCAATGTGGCCTACATCATCATGCTGGTGTAAAGTGCCGCATATGCCAAGTTTGCGGACTTATAGGTCATGCAGCGAGGGTTTGCCCAACAGCAGCAGCACCAAATCAGATTAACAACAATCCTGCTCAAGCTCGTTTTCCACCGGGGTCTTGCTACAACTGTGGCGAGATGGGCCATTTTAGTAGGAATTGCCCCAAGACTTGCTAATGCAAATCCAGCGCAGGGATGAGCATATGATCAACTAGAAGACAACATCGTTTAGAAATAATCACGTCTTATGTATTATTTTCTTTTGTTGTCACGATCCATGAAACGGTTGTTGTTATCATTGTTTATAAATAAATCTTTTATTTACATCGCAATGTATTTATGTGATTGTATGTATAAACAACATATCCTCTACAATACCGACAATCAAGGAACCATATTCCTTGAAGAACAGACTACTTCCAAATTTCTTCCCTTGTACGATCTCTTGCGTTTTCCATGAAAATCATAAGTACCCGTTTCTTCCAAGAGAAACGATGTACGAGGCGCCAAGTTAATAGCAATCAATAACAAGATGGTAACAATTAAACAATTATGTGGTTATGTGCTTATGTGTTATCTTTTATGTGTCAAGTGATTCAAATTATGTTATCCAAATCCTCGTAGAATCTTACATATCCTTGTGCAAGAGATTCATAGTAGGATACCCAAAAGGTACTACCTAAAATCCTTAATGGACTTCTACGCTGTAGTTAAAGTCCCTTGGATTATAAGGTACTACTTCGTAATTAGGCCTCTTTAATGGTCTAGTTAAACAGATTGATCCAAAAATCTGGTTAGGGATATCATGTGATGATATAGCTGAAAGGACCCTATGGTAGTCTAGTCACCGTCATCACTAGTTCGACATCCTTCCCCACAACATTATAAAACAAACTGTGCGGACTGTGCAAGGAATTACGTAATTATGGATGCATACATAATTATGAAATTTAGTGCACGGAAATCACAGCAAGTTCTATCATGTATCTAGAGTTAACCCTATTCATTTCCAATTCTGATGAAGCATCCGTTGAGGAAAAATGAATTAGCTATTCATTTTTCACTTCTGAAGAATATCCGTTGAGGAAATGAATATCCGTTGTTTATCTTTTCATTTCCATTCTAAAGAATAACCGTTGAGAAAAATGAATTATCCATTCATTTTCATTCTGAAGAATATCCGTTGAGGAAATGAATATCCGTTGTTTATCTTTTCATTTCCATTCTAAAGAATAACCGTTGAGAAAAATGAATTATCCATTCATTTTCATTCTGAAGAATATCCGTTGAGGAAATGAATATCCGTTGTTTATCTTTTCATTTCCATTCTAAAGAATAACCGTTGAGAAAAATGAATTATCCATTCATTTTCATTCTGAAGAATATCCGTTGAGGAAATGAATACCCGTTGATTTATCTTTTCATTTCCATTCTGAAGAATAACCGTTGAGGAAAATGAATTATCCATTCATTTTCGTTCTGAAGAATATCCGTTGAGGAAATGAATATCCGTTGTGTAGTCCTTCATTTCCAACTCTGAGGAAATAACCGTTGAAAATGACTCCGTTAGTTCATTTTCGTTTCTGAAGATTTATCCGTTGGGGAAATGAATATCCGTTCGTCTGTCCTTCATTTCCGTACCTGAGGAAACAACCGTTGAAAATGACTCCGTTATTTCATTTTCGTTTCTGAAGATTATCCGTTGAGGAAATGAATATCCGTTGATTTTTCTTTCATTTCAAATTCTGAAGAACAAACCGTAGAGAAAATGACCCCGTTTGTTCATTTTCGTTCTGAAGAATATCCGTTGAGGGAAATGAATATCCGTGGATTTTCCTTCATTCCCAATTCTGACGAAGAAACCGTTGAGAAAGAATGAATCATCCATTCATTCTCACTTCTGAAGAATATCCGTTGAGGGAAATGTATATCCGTTTAATTAACTCCTTTATTTTCCATTTCCGAAGAAACCATTGAAGAAAATGACTCTGTTTGTTCATTTTCGCTTCTGAAAATTATCCGTTGAGGAAAATAATCAGATTATGCTTTACATATCTTTGATGACTATTTGACACAAAGTCATAGACAGACTCCTACGAATAAATTTCGGGACGAAATTTCCTAAAGTAGGGGAGACTGTAACACCTGTGTCTCCACGACCATCAAACAAATACCAAGCCAATGAAATATTGTATTTCATAATTTGGACTTGTATAAATATGTGTATCTTTTGCACATATCAACTCTTGTTCGATTTCAAGCTCTAAATCGCTTTCTGGAAGGTTATACACGCTCTGATGCGTAAATATAACCAGTTTAATCCAACGAACACTCTGGAATAGTGAAATAGGCTTAACATACCTTAAATAACCTTTACATAACTTAGAAATAAGTTTTGAAGGCTTTGGTATGGCAAAAACAAGTTAATTCGCTTACAAGGACTAAATATGACAAACTGTGAAAGTATGTCAATTGGAACTGTAACGAACTTTCCGGAACATAACCATAAGTTAAACACACCTTAAATATCCTTTACATAGCTTAGAAATAGGCTTTGAGGGGTTCGGTGTGCTAAAATAAACTTTTGGGTCATTCAGGGACTAAAAGTGTCAAAAAGTGCACAAGTTTGCATTTTCGTGCATAACTTACGTTCTGAATACATCCGGACATCCAAAAATTTATGTAAGCATGACTACATTATATTTTAGTGTTCGCCTTAAGAAAAATCCATTCGTCGCGTCATTTGGATCGTTTTTCGCGCTTATGCGCATTCCGTCGTAATTAAGCGAACATCGCGTTCGTACGACCAAACGAACCATCACCCGGCATATTTTTGAACATGTTTCATGTCCACAATGTTTAGGCAACATTTTAGGGCCTTAAAGTTGGCTTTACGGGCCTTAGAAGTGTCGGAAAAGGCCTTAAACACGTGCAGGGACTGAAACTGTCATTTCTGAAACAAGTTTGCTGATCAGACAGGCCAAAGCGGCCCGCATTGTGTTTGGAACATCCTGAAGCGGGCCGCATCCGAGTATCAGACCAGATTAAATGGTTTTAACAGCTGGTTGCAGCTGTTTTGCACTTCCAAAACCCCTCCCACATGTCAAATCCCTATGGTGTGTACATTTTGAGGCACCATAACATCCCGACAAGTGTACGGCCTTGATCGTTTCCCCTTTTCCAAGAAACGATCTTAACGGTTCTCCGAATACTATAAATACCCCACCCCCCATTGTTCATAATCACTAGAAATTCACTTTGAGAAACTCTAAGTTGAAACATTGTTTCATACCTGAGATTTTCGAATTGAGTTTAGCATTCGGGGACCCTGGGTTAGTATTCTTTCGTTCTTTTCCTTATTTTTACTGCTTTTCGAGTCAGAAAGTCAAACTTTGTTTGACTTTCAGCGTTGACCAGTAATGGTCAATGCGAAGTTCGTTTGAACTTCGCAACGTGAGTGTAATCACGTTGGTCATAGTCCCTTGGGACTATGCCCACTGATTACCACGTTGTCTAGGGTCGTAGGGTAGGCGATCTAATAAATCGCCTATACCTTCGAACCCGACCCAGTTTGGTCGATCATTAGGATCCGACCAAATACATTAGGTGACCATAGTGTAGGGAATAACCTTCCGAGGTTATACCTTATGGTCACGACGTTTAAGTAGTTGTATGATAGGTAGTTTATATGCCTTAGGTAAATTACCAGAATACCCTTTTCATACATAATTTGTAATTTAGCATATGTAACCTAAACTTTTGTCATATAACTGATTATTTAACATGTTTTGGCATATAATACTTGTCATAGGACTAGTTAGGCGGTCCGAACGCGTTTCACGCGCACGATACGTTAAAGTAGCATAAGCTACCTAAACGGATCATAATGGGTCAATAAGACTTAGGTTAAGTTTCATTTAGCATGTAGGCTTTGTTAAACCATATCACGTGAGTTCCTACACTCATTTGGTTTACAAACCCTAATGCTACCCAGTCTTCCGAGATAGGTCCGGTTTATTAACATAGTTACCTATACTAGGTGCCGTTTGATTCCGAGATCTCTAGCATTTCTTGGTGATTATCTTTAGACATCTGAGCAATCACAAGTGAGTACATAGACCCCTCTTTTACTGTTTTCCAAACTGTTTTGGGGTGGAACACATGTGCCTACTTGTTACTTTCATGCTTTCCTGTTTTCACATCATATACCTGCTATGTTCGTTAGTACATTATAGTACATGATTTCATTACATTTTATGCTATGTATGTCCATTGTGTGCATACTTAGTACATTGTTTTACATTACATTTTGTTGCATATGCTCATCCAGTATATGAACACTTTGACATATTACCCAATGCATTTGACAATTGATTTGACATAGACATTTCGGCATAGACATTTTAACATGATTGACATTTGATCATGCATTTCCCACAAAACATAACTTTGATTTAAACCAAGTTTTACTTCAATACTTTGTTTTTGTGCATATGGTTTAGTTGAGACCTTTCACTTGCCATACATGACATATTTGACATAGACATTTGACATGGATATTTGACATAGACATTTGACATGGATATTTGACATAGACATTTGACATGGATATTTGACATAGACATTTTGACATGATTTACATCTTGACATGAACATTTTACATTGTTTGGTTTGGTTTGATTAAGTGATTGAGTAACGATGCGTATGTAATATGATACAAGCATGGTGGATACGCCGCTGGTACTTCCTATATATAAGTGTTTGTATGGTATTACATGTCGTAACGTTATTTGAATCATTTCAGTTTGAGACATAGAACATTTTATACAAATAACATATTTTTCACAAGACATTGATTTACAAACAACTTATCTAATACAAACTCATTTTACATGGTTATTCATTTAACCATACATTATTTATACATATCATCTGATCTTATCGATTTTCAAATGATTTACAAAACAAAGCAAATAACAAGGTTCATGACTAAACATTTTCTCAAACATAAGTCATGAAACCTATTTTCACAAAACCTATGTATCTCACCGGCATTTTTATGCTGACGTACCTATTTTCACATGTGTTTTTCAGGAACTGTTGCATAAGATGATCAAGATACATATAGGCAGACTTGGGCTTTAGTGACAATAAAAGATGCAGACTAGTTAATTATGTTGTATTTCCATGTTTGTTTAGACATTGTAACACTTTTAATCAATAAAACGAAACTTTAATTTCCATGGTTGTGAAACATTAATTCTGTTACAACACTCCCCGATGTTTCCGCCACGTTTTGTATGTTCTACGTGGTCGGGGTGTGACACCCCCAGTTCGTCAAGTCGAGTTTCATATTGACCTTGTACCCAATGCCAACCCGATTGCAAAAGCACCTTATCGTCTTGCATCGTCTGAGATGCAAGAGTTATCGAAACAGCTTCAAGAGTTATCTGATAAAGGATTCATCCGTCTGAGATTTTCTCCTTGGGGAGCTCCTGTCCTCTTTGTGAAAAAGAAAGATGGATCTTTTCGATTGTGTTTCGATTATCGTGAGCTTAATAAGCTTACCATCAAGAATCGATATCCCCTACCTCGAATTGATGATCTCTTCGACCAGCTGCAAGGTGCTTCATGCTTTTCCAAGATCGATCTACGTTCTGGGTATCATCAAATTCGTGTTATCGAAGAAGATATTCCCAAAACTGCCTTCCACACAAGATATGGGCATTACGAGTTCACTGTCATGCCTTTTGGTTTGATGAATACCCCAACTATCTTTATGGACTTAATGAATAGGGTCTGTAAACCTTATTTAGACAAGTTCATCATTGTGTTCATCGACGATATTCTCATTTATTCGAAGTCTCGAGCCGATCACGAGCAACACCTTCGTTTGACCTTGGAACTTCTGAAGAAGGAACAACTTTTTGCTAAATTCTCCAAGTGTGAATTTTAGCTTAGAGAAGTTCAGTTTTTAGGTCACATTGTCAACGAGCAGGGTATTCATGTAGATCCATCCAAGATAGCTGCTATTAAGGACTGGAATACACCAACGACACCTACAGAGATTCGATCATTTCTTGGTCTTGCTGGTTATTATCGTCGATTCATTTATAATTTCTCAAAGATCGCGGTTCCACTCACTGCTTTGACTCAGAAGAATAAGCCTTTTGAGTGGGGACCTAAGCAAGAAGAAGCATTCCAAACGCTGAAACAGAAGCTCTGTGATGCTCCTGTTTTATCTCTACCTGAGGGAAACGATGATTTTGTTGTCTATTGTGACGCGTCGAATCTAGGACTTGGTTGCGTTCTTATGCAACGAGGTAAAGTCATAGCTTATGCGTCTAGACAGCTGAAAATTCACGAGAAGAACTATAAGACTCATGATCTTGAGTTAGTTGTTGTGGTTTTCGCTCTTAAAATTTGGAGACACTATCTTTATGGCACGAAGTGTGTGGTTTTCACAGACCACAAAAGTCTCCAGCATATTCTAAATCAGAAGGAGCTGAACATGAGGCAACGACGTTGGGTTGAGCTCTTAAGTGATTATGATTGCGAGATTCGCTACCATCCTGGTAAGGCGAATGTCGTAGCTGATGCGCTTAGTCGAAAATAGCGAGTCAAGCTTCATTCTGTTCGCACTCTATCTGATCTTCAAACTCGTGTCCAACAAGCTCAACAATTTTGAGTTACACAAAATTTGATAGGTAATGAATTACCACATTAGCTTGAGCTTAAGCTCGAAAGGAAAGACGATGGTTTGCTTTATTTCAAGGATCGTTTGTGGATTCCGAAACAAGACGATCTTCGCACCTTGGTAATGGACGAATCTCATAAGTCTCGATATTCTATCCATCCTGGTGCTGATAAAATGTACAAGGATCTTCGTACTCAGTATTGGTGGCCTGGTATGAAGAAGGATGTTGCCTTGTATCTATCAAAATGCCTGACTTGTCTTAAAGTCAAGGCTGAACATCAACGACCTCCTGGTTTGCTTGTACAACCAGAGATACCGGTTTGGAAGTGGGAGAACATTACGATGGATCTCATCACTAAATTACCACGTACATCTAAAGGTCACGATGCGATTTGGGTTGTTATCGATCGTTTAACGAAATCAGCTCATTTTATTCCGATTTGCGAGGATCTATCTGCTGATAAACTTGCAAAGATTTATGTTGATGAGATAGTATCTCGACATGGTGTTCCTTTGGATATCATTTCTGATCGTGATGCTCGATTTTCATCTCATTTTTGGAAGACCATGCAATCTGCTTTGGGGACCCAACTAAATCTAAGCACTGCTTATCATCCCCAAACAGATGGACAATCTGAGAGAACGATTCAAACTTTGGAGGATATGCTTAGAGCATGCATAATAGACTTTGGTGGTAATTGGGATTCTCATCTTCCATTGATCGAGTTCTCTTACAACAATAGTCATCATGCTAGTATTAATATGGCACCATTCGAAGCTCTCTACGGTCGAAAATGTCGTTCACCTGTCTGTTGGAATGAGATCGGTGAAGCTCAGCTTACTGTACCTGAGCTCATTCTAGAAACAACAGACAAAATCAAGAAAATTCGCCATAATCTTGTGACAGCTCGAAGCCGTCAAAAGAGTTACGCGGATATGCGACGCAAGCCCTTAGAATTTCAAGTCGGAGATCGTGTCCTACTCAAGGTGTCACCTTGGAAGGGAGTGGTGAGATTTGGAAAGAAAGGAAAACTTTCACCCCGATATGTTGGACCATTTAAGATTGTTGAAAGAATTGGAAAGGTTTCCTATCGACCAGAGCTACCTCAAGAGCTTGGAAATATTCATTCGAATTTTCACGTGTCCAATTTGAGAAAGTGTTTAGCTGATGCTGATCTTCACATTCCTCTCGACGAGATTCAAATTGATGAAACGATGCACTTTGTCGAGAAACTTGTGGAGATAGTGGACCGTACATTCAAACAGTTGAAGAACAAACGGATTCGATTGGTCAAGGTTCACTGGGATTCCAAACGTGGCCCAGAATTTACTTGGGAATGTGAGGACCAAATGAAGGCGAAATATCCGCAATTGTTCTCACAAGCTTCCTCTAGTTAAAATTTCGGGACGAAATTTCCTGAAGTAGGGGAGACTGTGACAACTGTGCTCTGTAATCGATGTATAATATAAAACAATGTCAATTATCAATAAAACCATGTGATTTGGTGTTATTATATGTGTTTTGGTGTTATTATGTGTGTATTTGTGTTTGATGATTTTACGATTCGATTCCGATTTCAAGCTTTAAATCGCTTTCTGGAAGGTTATACGCAAACTGGTGCGTAAACGCAGTCAGTTTAATGCAACAAACACTCCAGAATAATGACATAGGCTTAACATACCTTAAATAAACTCCACATAACTTAGAAATAAGTTTTGGATGGTTTGGTGTGTTGAAATCAAGTTTGTTCGATTGCAGGGACTAGTTGTGTCAAACAACGAAACTATACCGATTTGTATAGTAACGAACATTTCGGAACATGATCATAAGTTAAACATACCCTAAATATCCTTTACATAGCTTAGAAATAGGCTTTGAGGGGTTCGGTATGCTAAAATAAACTTTATTGATCAATAGGGACTAAAAGCGTCAAAAAGTGCATAAGTTTGCATTTTCGCGCATATCTTACGTTCTGAATATATCCAGACATCCAAAAATTTATGTAATCATTAAAATATTTTATTTTAGTGATTGGCATGATAAAATTCCATTCGTCGCTTAATTTGGATCATTTTTGCGTCCGTTACGACTTTCGTCGTAATTAACCGAATAACACAACCGTACGACCAAATGAACCGACAAGCAAGATATTTTTGAGCATGTTTCATGTTCCCTATAATTTAACTTCATTGTGGATCCTTGAAATGGGGTTAACGGGGTTTAAACGCATAGAAAATGGCTTAAACGGGCTGCAGGGACCATTTCTGCCATTTTTCAAACTTTTATGGATCTGGCACCTGGTGGCGCTGCGCCACCAGCAACTGTCTCTGCCGTGGCGTGATGCGAGCACCCTATCTGGGCAGAAAACTTGATTTTCAGCAATGGGATTGAACTTGGGGCTCTTTTTTGTAACTTTTGCAAAACCTTGAGCTGGTTTTCGACCCCCATTGTATTCTAATACCATGTACCCACATGTATGGCCAAGATTACATCCTCTAAACACATGGAATGATCCTATTGATCTCAACTTCCTATAAATAGCAAGCTTCCTCATTTGGGTTTTTCACACCTTGATTCAACTTCTGCTCTAAGTTGAGGTTTTAACACCTCATACCTGAGTAACTTTGAATCAAAACACCTTCTTGGACCCTTTGTAAGTCCTCTTCTTGCTTGTTCTTGTATTTCAAGCATGAAAGTCAAACAGAGTTTGACTTTCAGCTTTGACCAGTCAATGGTCAACACAAAGTTCCGTTGAACTTTGCAACGTGAGCGTAATCACGATGGTTATAGTCCCTTGTGACTATACCTACTGATTACCACGTTGACTAGGCGTAGTGACGAGGCGTAGTTTTGGCCAAAATGCGTATTTATGCGTATTTTGTAACCAAACTACTCTTGGGTATCAAAACACTTTGTTTTGATTTCAAAACCTATTTTCTAACTTAACTAAACATGTTTTAGCATGTTTAGCTCATCACTTTTAGTTTAGTGCTTGTGTAGAGTCGTAAGTCAAGCAGACTAAACACCCGCTTAGACTTTCGAACTCGACTCGTTGGGTCGATCATTGGGATCCGACCAAACATGTTTATTGACCATAGTTGCATAGGGAATAACTTTCCGAGGTTATATGCCTTAGGTAAATGACCAAAATGCCCTTTTCATGCATAATTGGTAATTAAGCATATGTAACATAAACTTTTGTCACATAACTGATTATGCAACATATTTAAACATGTTTAGGCATATAATACTTTTCATAGGACTAGTTAGACGTCTCGAACGCCCATTTGCGCGGACGACGTGTTAAAGTAGCGTAAGCTACCTTAATGGGTCGTGACGGGTCGAAAGCACTTAGGATAGGTTCCGATTTAGGATGTAGGCTTTGTTAAGCCATATCACATGATTTCCAACACTCATTTGGTTTACAAGACCTCATTCTGTCCGATCTTCCGATTTAGGCGTCTATTGTTTGACTAGTGGTTCAATTTCTAGGTGCTGCTTGATTTATCTGGTTTACTTGAGTTTGTTGAAGTTCTATTGATTGAGGATACTTTGCACTTCATGTGAGTACATAGTTCCCCTATTTTACTGTTTTCAATTGTTTTGGGGTGATTCATATGTTAAACGATTTTCGAGGTTTAAACGATGGTTTCAAAAGCGATTAAAATGGTTTATACTAAATTAATAACGATTTTGATAACTTGAACAAACTCATTGGTTGTAGTTACATAACGAATGACATTCATTAGCATTGATCAAGCCGACCATTATTAGGTTATGGTACCATAGGATCTGACAAATCCCGTTATCGTACTTCACCCATGGTTATGTGTGGGTTAGGTGGGTAATGACTGAATCTGATTGTTAACTTACCCTTTGGTGGTTTGTTAATGCGAGAAGCGAGATAGTCGAGTCACGAAGGTTTGAATATTATTAGCGAGACGACCAAAATTAGTTTTCACAATTAAAACGAGTTAAACGATTTTGGGGCGAGTTAAACGATTTGAAACGACTTAAACGAGATAAACGATTTGATTAAACGATTAGTTTTGGGTTGTGATTAGATAATGGGATGGGTGTAGCATGATAAAAGCATGGTAGATACGCCGCTGGTACATCTTATATATAAGTGCTCTTATCATACTACATTTTGTGTCATTATTTAGTTCACTGGGGAAACGATTTTGAAACGATGTTTTTGAGAAGTTATAAACCATACGAGTTTTATTAACGAGTTATTACGAGATGTTTTACAATTTGGTTTACTAAAACAAATGTTTTTGGGTTAAGAATCATGGCTATGAGGTTTTATAAATTTTAACCCGCTTGATTTGAGTTGGTTAATTACGTTGCAATATTATACACTTTTCAAAACAAGGCTTTTAATAAGATATTGCAACATGTAAACTAGCCATGAATCCGACACTCTTATAAAACCTATGTGCTCCCTAACATTTCTTTGCTGACTTTGTTTTTACATATGTTTCAGGTGATGTTGCTTGATGTTGATTACTAGGATGCATGAGTCACATAGGATCTGGACGAGGCCTTAGTGACATAATAACAGTGATAGTCGATATATAACTCGTTTGTTTTGTGTTAAAACAATGTAAATTACTTATCGAATAAATAAAACGAAACTCTTTTTGTATCCATGGTTGTGAAACAATAATTCTGTTACAACACTCCCCGACGTTTCCGCCACGATTTGTTGTTTTACGTGGTCGGGGTGTGACACGTGAGTCGATCAACAATTACCCAAATCATATCATGACCTCTTTGGGTTCTCGGTAGCTTGGTAATGAAATCCATCGATATATGTTCCCACTTCCATACGGGAATCTCGGGTTGTCGCAGCAACCCTGATGGTTTCTGGTATTTTGCCTTAACTTTGGCACAAGTTAGGCAGTTACTCACATATGTAGCGATATCGGCTTTCATCTTGGGCCACCAATAAAAATCCTTCAAGTCTTGGTACATCTTGTCGGATCCAGGATGGATAGAGTAACTTGACTTATGCGCTTCATCCGAAATAAGTGCGCGTAGATCGCCGAAGAATGGAACCCAAACTCGCTCCTTGAAGTACAATGTTCCATCTTCCTTAGGCAACAATTGCACTTCCATTCCACGTAATGATTCAGCCCGTAAGTTATCCAGTTCAAGCGCTTCTTGCTGAGCTTCACGAATCCAAGTAGTGAGATCAGTTTGTATGGTCATTTCTAGGGCTCGCACCCTTAGAGGTTTTGCACGCTCCTTGCGGCTCAAGGCGTCTGCTACAACATTCTCCTTGCCCGGGTGATACTTAATATCACAATCGTAATCATTCAACAGCTCGACCCATCTTCGCTGTCTCATGTTTAAATCCTTCTGATCGAAAGTGTGTTGCAAACTCTTATGGTCAGTAAAGATCGTGCAACGAGTATCATACAAGTAATGACGCCAAATCTTCAATGCGAAAATCACATCTCCTAACTCAAGGTCATGCGTCGTATAGTTCTTCTCATGCACCTTTAATTGACGTGACGCATATGCGGTGACTTTGTCCCGTTGCATCAACACGCAACCAAGACCTTGTCGAGATGCATTACAGTAGACCACGAGACCGTCAGTACCGTCAGGTAAAGAGAAGATAGGTGCGTCGCAGAGTTTATCCTTCAGCATTTGAAAAGCTTTTTCCTATCCTTCGCCCCAATCAAACCTCTTATCCTTCTGGGTTAAGGTCGTTAACGGTTGAGCAATCTTTGAAAAGTTCTCTATGAGTCGTCTGTACTAGCCCGCTAATCCCTAGAAATTGTCGTATTTCGGTTGGCGTCTTTGGGGCTTCCCAATTCTTGATCGCCTCAATCTTGGTGTGGTCGATATGAATTCTATTCTCATTCCCCATGTGACCTAGGAATTGCACCTCACAAATCCAAAATTCGCACTTTGATAACTTTGCATACAATTGTTCTTTCTTTAACAATTCCAAGATAGCTCGCAGGTGTTGCTCATGTTCTTCCTTGGTTCGCGAATATATAAGGATGTCATCAATGAACACAATCACGAACGCATCCAGATACGGCTTACACACCCGATTCATGAGGTCCATGAATACTGTAGGTGCGTTCGTTAAGCCAAACGGCATAACAAGGAACTCCTAATGTCCATAGCGAGTCCTAAAGGCCATTTTAGGGATACTTTCTTCTTGTATTCGCAGTTGATGATATCCCGATCTCAACTCGATCTTGGAGTAGTAGCTAGAGCCTTGCAATTGGTCGAACAAGTCATCAATCCTCATCAAGGGATACCAATTCTTGATGGTTAGTTTGTTTAACTCCCTGTAGCCTATGCACAATACTTTTTCCTCATAAGTTCTTTGAGTTCCTCCCAGGTCAGGCCGTATACACATACAAAAACTGTCGTCCTTCTTCCTAGCAGATAACACTGGGGCTCCCCAGGGTGAGAAGCTTGGACTGATAAATTCTCTTGTCTAGCAGCTCTTGCAGTTGTGTCGAAAGCTCATGTATTTCGGACGGAGCTAGCCGGTATGGTGCCTTTGCCACTGGTGTCTCTCCTAGCACTAGATCTATACGAAATTCCACTCGTCACTGTGGAGGTAACCCAGGCAAGTCTTCGGGAAAGACTTCTGGAAATTCCTTCACAACGGTGATGTCTTCTAGCTTTGGCTCCTTGGTCTCCTTGTCAACAACATGAGCGAGGGAGGCTATGCAGCCTTTTCGGAGTCACTTCTGTGCCTTCTTGACCAATGTGGGATGTCACAATCTACCGCCTTGTGGGGCCCAGTGTTGTCGCATCATATACACGTAGGCCGTGTAGCATAAGTGTTTCATCATTCGCAAGAGGGATGCGAATTATTTTCTCATGATAAACCACTTCGGCTCTAATCTTGGATAGCCATTCCATTTCGTCAACTATGTCAATACTTCCCAAACCAACTGGTAGAAAGTCGATAGAAAACTTTCGTTCCCCAAGTCCAAGTGTACCACCCTTAATAACTTTATCCACTTCGACGAATTTCCCATTTGCCAACTCTATAGAATATCGGGTGTCTAGTTTACTCGTTTCTAAGCCAAGTATATCCTTAAGTTCCATTGATTTAAAACTAACGTAGGCACCGGCACCAAACAGAACATGTGCAAAGTGTTGGTTTATGGAGAACGTATCCGTACTACGTTCGGGTCCTGGCGTGCCTTGCGTGCCCCTTTCGTGAAAATGCTCCAACGAGTTGAATTTTTCTTCGGGTAGCCCTTCCGATAATGTCATTTGTCGCCACATCCGTGGCAACCTTTGCCCTTGCCGTTTCTATTACTGTCATGAATTCCATTCCCATGCCCCATACCAGACCAGCATGCCTCCTTGCTATGCTCGGTCTTGCCACAATAACCCAACTATGAGTCCTGCACGGACCCGTGTGGTGATAACCATATCTATCACACTTTGGTAGTTCTCCTTGGTGTTTCTTATCACCTATTTTAGTCATGGAAACGAATGCCTTGACTTTCTTAGTCGCAGCGGTTCCCTTATGTTTGTTGCTTGATTTAAAGCCTTGCTTGGAATGCGTATACTTCCTCCTATTTCTATCCGAAGAAGACTCCACATGCGTCTTCTCTTTCACTGGATGTTTATTCCATTTCTCCATCATTAATCTGCCCTTGGTAGAACCTAGGGCAAGAGTTGTTGCCTGAGCGATTCCCAATATGGTTCCTCTTATTCCGCCGTTGTTTGAAGTATTGCTTACTTCGTATTGGACGATTGATTTAGCGACTTGCTAGTTCGTTAGAGCTTCAAGCTCAGCTCTTGTTGCAGGTAAAGGTTCTGATTGGACTTGTCCAGCGTTTCCTTCGCTGTGGTTCCATGAGCTTCGCGTGTATAAAACTTTATCTCTGAAATTAGACGTTTATTTTAGAATAAACATTGTCATCGATAGGTGAAAGAAGAGCTCATTCGTCGTGCACTATAAGCATAAGGGTAAGGTAATTCGTAATGATGCTTATACAAATCCTTCCATCATAATCATTTCTTCATTGTAGGGAGGTAAATTGAGTTATAACCAAGTCCTGCTAAGGATATATCGACTTTTATATACCATATTAACTTGTTACAATTAGTTTTGTGAAGAAAACCTCATCAGAGTCATCTCACTTCGGTTGATGCAAGTCATCTAGTGCTACAAAAAATACGGTGAGGTCTTCCCTTCACCTTTTTCCTTGTTTATTTTTCAAGTCTCTGACTTTTCCATAGCCTTTAGTTTTACAAAAATGGGCATTCTTCCCAAAAGATGGGGGTTGTGCATTGCTACCACGTATTGGGGGGGGGGGGGAAATGATAGTGAAAACGTAGAAAAAATCTCGTGAGGGTACGTGACTTCTTCCTCGGGACCGAATTGTGCCTTGTAGCAATCGTAGAGCGGTTTCCAGGGCGCAAATTCACTACCCAAACTATGGGGTGCACTACGGGGTAGAGAGGGTGGAGGTACTGATAGGGGTGTTGGTGGTGGTGATATGGGTAGTGGGTGATAGGGTGCGGGTGAGGTGAAGGACGACAAGAATCTTTTTGAATGTGCCATCCATGTGCCCAAATGGTACAGCTATCTGTTGAGGAGGGGAGAATCAAGTGGCCGTTTCCGTCCTTATAAGATGTACTCCATACTCCATGGGCCTCGATTGTCCGATGTAGGGAGGACCCCTTTGCCGCACTGAACTGTGCGACGCATACATCGACTTTGCTTGGGCTCCATGAGTCCCAGTATGGTTGGTATGGTCTCCATGAATGCCGAATAGAGTGCGATAAATGGGTTACACTACAGTTCGTGCCATGCTACCTCCTTGGGGTAAAACGGATGTCAAATGTTTGGGTCTATCATAGCAAGTACAATGGATAAGTTTGGTGTGTTGTAGGCTCCATATAAATTCAAACACAAGAATCCTAAAGTGTTGAGGAACATCTTTCCTGAGTGTTAACCATCTTCACTTGCTTAGATACCGGGTCCCAAACGACTCGTACTACAAGTAGAAGTGTTATGTGTGAAGTAGGCAAAGACAACCTTCCTACTTTGTAGAGTGTTATAGTAACTATCTCGGTTAGTGTTCTACCAGATAGGGATTTGAACGACTTAGGAATTTCAAATAGATTGTGATCATCTGCTTGACCCACAGAGCCCACCTGGATTCCCATGTACTACAAGTCGTTATTACGTGGGCCCCCATAATAATAAATTGTCTTGCATGGTCACCTAAATTTTCTCTCGTTCAAAGCAGCCATTCAGTCAGAGTGGGGACACTACTGTCTTCATACCTTCAACATAGAAGGGACCTTTATGATGGTCCACGCGCCAACGTCCGTTCGTTACGCGCGAAGGAGCACAATGCTAGTCAAAGTAGGAATAAAGAGAATTTCCTAGCAATGGTAGTTGGAGGGGCACCTTTAAGATGAGTATCTCATCTTCCTTGTCTGGACAAGAGTGTCGTCAATCATGTTTCGTAAAAGCCACAAGGACCTCGTCCCACTGATAAGGTTGTTGTCCAAGGTTACCTCTTCCGCCTCGCTGTCACTACCGTAGTCAGGCACCTTCGCATTCGAGGGGAAAGAACATCTATCTTCTACGGAATCAAGCTTAGGGTCTCGTTTGGTAACTACATCAGCCATAAGCTCCTCAATTAACGCGAGGTCGATAGTCTCATTGTGCGAGTCAAGAATAATAATAGGATTCGAAGTCGAAGGTATCTCGTTCCCGTCAATAATTATTCCGTACACATGTATGCATATATACTAATGAATAATAATGTTACCTAGTATATACAGGAAATAAATGCAACATGTCACATATAACTCTCGTTTGTTCTTTCATGGGTCATTTCGTCTTCGACAAGTCTATCTCACATAAGCTATACCTCAATTGGCACATTAGTCGGGGTATTCTCCCTCCCTACTAATGTCCTTGCTTTGTCTTTCCTTTGAAAAATGTTTGATTCATGGATCTTGGCGCTTTCGTAAATGCAATGAAAAACCTTTTTGTTTGTTGTAAAAATGTTTTCGTGAGAGAATCCTAGTGATTGTAGTCTAGACTCGAGAAGGAGTCCTAGTTCACTACAATCGAAGCTCTGATACCAACCTGTCACACCCTGTCTTTTGCGGAAGCGTGTGCGTGTGCGTGTGACTTGTTCGGTTTTCATTGCATTCGATTATAATAAACAACTATATGACTAAAATGATGTTCATCCATTCATAAGTTTAAAAATTATTGTGACATTTGTGCCTCTACGACCATCATAAAATTACGAATCCAATGAAATCTTGTATTTCATTCTTGGGATTTGTACATTTACATGTGACAAGTACACATATCAAATTTCGTATGATTCCGAACTTTCGAGAAGCTTTTCTAGAAGTTATACGCAAACTGTAACGTAAACGTAATCAGTTTAACACGACATACACTCTGGAATAGTGACATAAGCTTAACATACCTTAAATAACCTTTACATAACTTAGAAATAAGCTTTGAAGGGGTTGGTATGGCAAAAACAAGTTTGTTCGATCACAAGGACTACTTGCGTCAAACTCCAAAAGTGTGCCAATTCGTATAGCAACGAACACTCCGGAACAATATCATAAGCTAAACATACCCTAAATACCCTTATCATAAGCTTAGAAATAAGCTTTTAGGGGTTCGGTGTGATAAAATATGCTTATTTGATCAACAGGGAATAAAAGCGTAAAAACTGCGAAAGTTTGCATTTACGCGCATATCTCGCGTTCTGACCATATCCGGGCATCCAAAAACTTTTGTAATCACTAAAATATTTTATTTTAGTGATAGAAATGCAAAAATACTATTTTTCGCGCAATTTGGATCGTTTTCGCGTCCGTTCGAGCTTCGTCATAATTAACCGACCAACACGACCGTACGACCAAACGAGCCGACATCCATGATATTTACAAGCATATTCCAAGTCTCCTATGCTTTAACATCCTTGTAGAGCCTTGAAATGGGTTAAAGGGGGGTTATACGCGTCAAAAACAGACTTTTGAGCTGCAGGGACCTGTTTTGACAGTTTTGAAAAGTTTGATCTGCAGACTAGGTGGCGTGGCGCGATAGCCAGACCTTAATAGGTCGCGGGGCGCAACAGACCATGCTGGGCAGAAACTAGTTTTTAACCAAAACAGCTGAATTCCATGGTTTTTGTTGCTTGTTTCTTTGTTTGAGGACCAAGTTAATTGCTATCCAAGTCCTCTAATCAGGTTCCAACAAGTGTAGGGTGTAGATTATTGCTTGATCAAGACACAAAACACTTGGCATGATCAAATTAATCCAAGAATACTACAAATAAGCAAGGTCCTCTTGCTTCATTCCTTGCTCCTTTCCTTCATTTCTCATCTTTGCTTTGATTGAGGTTACCACATTAAGTTGGTGGCTTCATACTTGAGCATTCTAGTTCATTTTTCCAAGCATAGGACTCTTGTAAGTGTTCTTTCATGCTTATTCATTCATTTCAAGCAAGAAAGTTAAACAGTGTTTGACTTTCAGCTTTGACCATGATTTGGTCAAGACAAAGTTCGTTTGAACTTTGCAACGTGAGCGTAATCACGATGTTTATAGTCCCTTGTGACTATACCTACTGATTACCACGTTAACTAGTCGAAGTGACAAGTCAAAGTTTCGGTCAAAATGCATGATTATGTGCATTTTACGACAAAACTATTTTCGGGCTTTGTTTTGATACCAAATCAGTTTTCTAACTTAGTTAAACATGTTTTAACATGTTTAACTCATCACTTTTAGTTTAGTGCTTATTTAGGGTCGTAAGTCAAGCGGTCTCGACAACCGCTTAGACTTTCGAACACGACCCGTTTGGTCGATCATTAGGATCTGACCAAACATATTTTGTGACCATAGTTGTATGGTGAATAACCTTCCGAGGTTATACCTTATGGTCGCTTAGTTTAATTAGTTGTATGATAGGTAGTTTATATGCCTTATGAAAATGACCAAAATGCCCTTTTTACGCATAATTTCAATTTAAGCATATGTAACCAAACTTTTGACACTTAAACTGATTATGCAACATTATTAAACATGTTTAGGCATATAATACTTGTCATAGGACTAGTTAGGCCATCCGAACGCGCATTTGCGCAATTGACGCGCTAAAGTAGCGTAAACTACCTTAACAGGTTATAAGCACTTAGGATAGGCTTCAAATCAGAATGTAGACTTTGTTAAACCATATTATATGAGTTCCAACACTCATTTGGTTTACAAGACCTCATTCTATCCGATCTCCGGATTTAGGTCCCGATTATTAACATAGTGATCCGATACTAGGTGCCACTTGATTCCTTGATTTCCCGAGCTTTGTTAGAACACTTAATCAAGGATACTTGCAATCTCAAGTGAGTACATAGCTCCCCTCTTTTACTGCTTTCAATTCTTTTGGGGTGATTCATATGTGCTAAATGCTTTTCTTGTTTTCATAAATAAATGTTATGGTTTATATAAATACAATGATTTCAATAATGTGAACGAACTTGTTGGGGCGTTAGTCGAAAGACATTTGAATGACATTCATTAACTATGATCAAGCCGACCAGTAGTATGTTATGGTACCATAGGATCTGACAAATCCCGTTATCGGACTATCCCTTTGGTGGGTAATGTGGGTAACGACAAAAACTGTTATCTGATTAACAAATCATATGTTGGTTTGTTAATCTTTTTAAAGAGGTCTTTCAGGGCCTAGTTAAAGATACCCCATGGGTGGTATATCGAGTCACACAGGTTTAAATTTATTCTTTAAAGAACGACCAAAAGTTGTATTCCACAATTAAAACACGGACGATTTATACGATTGAACGGTTTGAACGATTGAAACGATTGAAACGATTTGAATGATTTTGGACGGATGTTTTAAAACGATAACACACAGCGAGGTTTACTTAAAGATATAAACCATACAATGTTTACTTTCAAAGACGATTTACGACTTGGTTTTACAAAGACAAATGTTTTCAGTCAAGATTCATGGCTACAATGGTTTTGGTTTTACTTATATCAACTTGTAAAGTTGATAAAACATATTGCAATATCAAACACTTTTGATTTCAAGGTACATACTCTACAACTCCAGTAGTTGGTCGAGGTATTGCAATATGAATTCAAAGCCATGAATTTGACATACAAAACCTATGTACTCGCCGACATTTTTATGCTGACTGTTTTCACATATGTTTCAGGTTCTACTATGTGATGATTGTTGATTGCTTGCTACACATAGGATGGACGCGGGCTTTAGTGACTTAAAACTTGAAAGAAAATTGTTGTAATTATTTGGTTTGTATAAAAAAATGAGACAATTAATGAAATAAAACAAAACTTCAATTATCATGTGTTGTGAAATAATGATTCTGTTACGACACTCCCCGACGTTTCCGCCACAGTTTGTTGCATTACGCGGTCTGGGTGTGACAGAAGAGTTGGTATCAGAGCTCATGGTTATAGGTAATTAGTTTATTAGTAATGCTCTTGACCTAGTCTATAACCTTCCTAGGACCCTAACGCAGGAAATTTGCGTTTAGATTCTTAATACAATACCAATCACCTATCCTTAGGTGATTAACAAAAACAAAACACAATTCATTCTCTCGAGTCAAAATTTTTCAAAATATCACAAGAAATCATCTTTCCTTAAATGATTTGTTTTAGGCTTTTAAGCCTTTGGTGTTTTCAAAATCTCGTCAAAGTTTAGGTCTTTATAATGTGAACACATGCAACCCTGAAGGGTGGGTGCCCGTACCTCGAGTTTTCTGTCTAAGCCTAGAGTGTTCGTACAAATCCCCAGTATCGGACCAGTCACTCTTGTCACACCCCGACCGCGTTAAAACAACAAACCGTGGCGGAAACATCGGGGAGTGTCGTAACAGAATCATTGTTTCACAACACATGGATAAAAGTTATGTTTTCTTGAATTAAATTTATTATATTGTATTGAAATTAGAAACAAAACAAGAACAAATTAACTTCCATTGTTATTAAGTCACTAAGGCCTTGTCCATTCCTATGTGAGCATGCACCAATAACATCATCAAACATCATCAACTATGGTACCTGAAACACATGTGAAAATACGTCAGCATAAAAATGCCAGCGAGTACATAGGTTTTATGTGAGTGTCAGATTCATGGCTCGTTTATATGTTGAAAATAACTTGAACAACTTTCTTAATTGATAATTAGAAAACCAAGTTTTGTAAAAATGTTTGTAATGTAAATTGAAATAACCAAGTCAAAACATATTTGTTTTATAAAACCTTGATGCTATGAATCTTAACTCAAAACATTTGTTTAAGTAAACCCAGATCGTAAATTGTTCTTGAAATAAAACTCGAGCGGTTCATATTATTAGAAAAACCTTGTAATATAACTTTATTTTGTTAACCTTTGCCCAAGTGACCTAGATAACACAACGATATATAATGTGTTAAAAGCACTTATATATAGGAAGTACCAGCGGCGTATCCACCATGCTTTTAACACATTACACCCGCCGCGTTACCTAATCACTTCCTTAACCCAATGGTTCAAACAGTTTCAAACGGTTCACATCAATCAATCATTTTCAAATGGTTCACATAAATCAAACAACTTCAAACGGTTCCAACAGTCCAAATAATTCACATAGATCAGACAGCTTCAAACGGTTCAAACAGTAAAACAATGTGTCCATATGCAACAAAATGTAATATATAAAAATCAATGTGCTAGCATGCTAAGTGAACATACATAGCAAAACATAATGAAATCATGTACTATATACGTACTAATGAACATAGCAATTATATGATATAAAAGCATGAAAAGCACGAAAATAACAAGTAGGCACATGTGTTTCACCCCAAAACAGTTAAAAACAGTAAAAGAAGGGACTATGTACTCACTTTAGGATGCTTAGAAGTCTTGAATAACATCCAAGCAAAGCTAGAGGGATCACGAAAATCAAACGGCACCTAATATAGGTAACTACATTAATAACCGGACCTAAATTGGAAGATCGGATAGAATGAGGTCTCGTAAACCAAATGAGTGTTGGAACTCATATGATATGGTTTAACAAAGCCTACATACTAAATCGAAACCTATCCTAAGTGCTTACGACCCATTACGACCCGTTTAGGTAGCTTACGCTACTTTAACGCGTTGTTCTCGTAAAACATGTTCGGACCGCCTAATTAGTCCTATGACAAGTATTATATGCCTTAACACATCTAATAATGTTGCCTAATCAGTTTAGATGTCAAAATTTAGGTTACATATGCTTAAAATGAATTTATGCGTAAAAAGGGCATTTTGGTCATTTTCCTAAGGCATATAAATTTCCTATCATACAACTACTTAAACGAAGTGACCATATGGTATAAACTCGGAAGGTTATTCCCTACACATTTATGGTCACTAAATATGCTTGGTCGGATCCTAATGATCGACCAAACGGGTCGGGTTTGAAAGTCTAAGCGGTTGTTTAGACCGTTTATCTTACGACCCTATATAAGCACTAAACTAAAAGTGACGAGTTAAACATGCTAAAGCATGTTTAACGATGTTAGAAAACAAGTTTGATATCAAAACAAAGGGTTTTGACACCCAAAAATAGTTTGGTTGCAAAATACGCATTTTGACCGAAACTATGACTCGTCACTATACCTAAATAACGTGGTCACCAGTAGGTATAGTCACAAGGGACTATAACCATCGTGATTACGCTCACGTTGCGAAGTTCAAATGAACTTCATGTTGACCATTGACTATTCAAAGCAGAAAGTCAAACATTTTTTGACTTTCACCCTTAAAAATGCATAAAAGCATGAAAGAAACTTACAAGAGGTCCAAGCAAGGAAGAACTTGATCTAAAAATTCTCAGGTATGAAGGTTTTGAGCTTCAACTTAGAGAAAATTCAGATCAAGGTGTGAGAAATGAAAGAAAACAAGTGGGTTTATATAGATTTCGGAGAACCGTTAGGATCGTTTCTCGTAAATCGTGCTTCAATCTTGGCCCTCCATGTGTACCCACTGATTTGGAATACTGTGGGTGTCCAAAACCAGCTCATGGTATTGAGAATTTCGCATAAATAACCCCGGAAATTCGATCCAGTTGCTGAATTAACTAATCTGCCCAAATCAGTCTCTGGCGCCCCGCGAGAGGCCTGTCGCGCCCCGCCAGATACCAAAATGGCAGAAAGTCAAAATTGGCCCCTACAAGTGTAGAACTTGATTTTTGATGCATTTTTGGTACGTTTAAGCCCCGTTAACCCAATTTCAAGGTTCTATAATGAAGTTAAAGTATAGGAAACTTAAAATATGCTCAAAAATATCTCGGATGTCGGTTCGTTTGGTCGTACGGTTGCGTTATTTGGTTAATTACGACGGAAGTCGTAATGGATGCAAAAGCGATCCAAATTACGCGACGAATGGAATTTATCATGCCAATCACTAAAATAAAATATTTTAATGATTACATAAATTTTTGGATGTCCGGATATATTCAGAACATAAGATATGCGCGAAAATGCAAACTTATGCACTTTTTGACGCTTTTAGTCCCTATTGATAAAAAAGTTTATTTTTGCGCACCAAACACCTCAAAGCCTATTTCTAAGCTATGTAAAGGATATTTAGGGCATATTTAACTTATGATCAAGTTCCAGAATGTTCGTCACAGTACGAATCGGCATACTTTCGTAGTTTGTCGAAAATAGTCCCTGTGATCGAATAAACTTGATTTCGCCACACCAAACCTTCCAAAACTTATTTCTAAGTTATGTAAAGGTTATTTAAGGTATGTTAAGCCTATTTCACTATTCCGGAGTGTTTTTTCGCATTAAACTGATTACGTTTACGCATCAGTTCGCGTATAACCTTTCAGAAAACGATTTAAAGCTCGAAATCGAACAAGAATTGATATGTGCCAATGATACACATATTTTTACAAATCCCAAGTATGAAACACAATATTTCATTAATTTGGTATTAGTTTGGTAGTCGAAGAGACACAGGTGTCACAGTGTTCCCTACTTTAGGAAATTTCGTCCCGAAATTTATTCGTAGGAGTCTGTCTGTGACGTTGTGTTAAATGATTGTCTTGCATGGAATCTAGGGCGTTATCTACTTGCGTAGAGTAACCCAACAACGATATGCAAGGCATAATCCTATCATTTTCCATCAACGGATATTCTTCAGAAGCGAAAATGAACGGACGGAGTCATTTTCCTCAACGGGTATTCTTCAGAAATGGAAATGAAGGAATAATCAAAAGGATATTCATTTCCCTTAACGGATATTCTTCCGAAATGAAAAAGAATGGATAATCATTTTCCTCAATGGGTATTCTTCAGAAATGGAAATGAAAGAATAATCAAAAGGATATTCATTGCCCTTAACAGATATTTTTCAGAAATGAAAATGAACGGATAATCATTTTCATCAACGGGTATTCTTCAGAAATGGAAATGAAAGAATAATCAAAAGGATATTCATTTCCCTTAACGGATATTCTTTAGAAATGAAAATGAACAGACGGAGTCATTTTCCTCAACGGGTATTCTTTAGAAATGGAAATGAAGGGATAACAAAAGGATATTCATTTCCCTCAACGGATATTATTCAGAAACGAAAATGAACAGACAGAGTCATTTTCCTCAACGGGTATTCTTCAGAAATGGAAATGAAGGGTAAAGAAAAGGATATTCATTTCCCTCAACGGATATTCTTCAGAAATGAAAATGAACAGACGGAGTCATTTTCCTCAACGGGTATTCTTCAGAAATGGAAATGAAGGGTAAATAAAAGGATATTCATTTCCCTCAACGGATATTCTTTCAGAAGTGAAAAATGAATAGCTAGTTCATTTTTCCTCAACGGGTGCTTCATCAGAAATGGAACTGAATAGAGTTTACTCAAGACACATGACAAAACTTGCTGTGGTTTCTGCACACTAAATTCCATAATTATGTATGCATCCATAATTACGTAATTCCTTGCATAGAAATCACAGTTTGTTTTATAATGTTAAAGGGATAGAATTTGAACAAGCTTGAGACAACTTTGATTAGGTCAACACATAAAAACATAAGCAAATAATTGTTTTCTTAGTTATTAATTTGTTATTAATTGTTATTATTATTGATTTGAACATGGGTATTCAAGGTATACCAGGAACCCAGTCGATGGACTTCAACGTCCTCAAGGATCTATCTGAAAAGATAGGATGATCTTCCAAAAATTCGATTTCGTTTACAAGGAAACGTAATATTCGAATTAAGGTAGTCAACAATTAAGGACTTACGGAAGTACCCTTAGGTATCCTATTAAGGATTTATAGTGGTACTTTGGGTATTCGTCCAGAGTTGTAACTTGCGTCTTGTACTCCGTTTTCCTTGGAAGAAACGGGCACTTAGGATTTTTGTGGAAAACGCAAGTGATCATAAAATGGAGGAGTTTTGGGAGTAGTCTGTTCTACAAGGAATACGGTTCCTTGATTGTCGGTATTGTAGGGGATATGTTTTTTATACATGTAACCACACAAGCACATTGCAATGTAAATAAATGATTTATTTATAAACAACAACAACAACTGTTTCTAGACCTTGACAACAAAAGAAAATAATACATAAGGCTTGATTATTTCTAAACAACGTCGTCTTCTAATCGGTCAGATGCTCATCCCTGCGTTGGATTCGCATTAGCATGCTTTGGGCAATTTCTTCGGAAATGGCCCATCTCGCCATAGTTGAAGCAAGAACCTGGTGGAAAACAAGCTTGAGTAGGATTGTTGCCAGCTTGATTTGGTGCAGCTGCAGCTGGGCTGTCACACCCCTTTCTGCGGCGGAAGCACGAGGTGTGATCATGAAAGGTTCTCATTGCATACGAAAGGTAAACATACTACATGCTCATAAAAATAACATCAAATACCAAACATTCCATAATTTGAAAACACAGGTTTAGCGTTTACATCGCGAGATAGCATAAAACATTGTCTTAAAAAGTTTACAACTTTAATTATAGATAAACATAAGCGACATCCACAAGCAGGAGTAAGGCCGCGCGCACATCCACTTCTAGTTACCTGAAATACATGTGAGTTTTGGAAAAACGTCAACATAATGTTGGTGTGAATTCATGCATTTTTTGTATTTCACGTTTGTATACTTTGTATGAAAACATAGTTTTGTGTCATGTATAAATCAAGTTTTCATATTTAAATGAAGTATTCATGTGTACACCACGTACTCATGTATAATTCAAGTTTACTTGTGTACCCCATGTACTCAAGTATAAATCAAGTTTTAGTATGGTATGAATCTTATGTAAATAAAGTATTCCTGTAAGTATCAGGATTATTAATGGGTTGCAAGGCCATTAACATGTGACACGACATAGGAAGTCACCAAACCTTAGGCATTTTTCTAGTTGGCATATTCTGAGACACAAAAGTACTACTCGGTACTCGTCCTCACCAAGAGTGTGGCTGCCCGACACCCGTTAGATCTAACCTTTTGTTCTGCGGTCTAGGTATATTGTTGATTAATGGTGCTTATGGTATCCTATTCGTGACACGATTTCTCGTATCATTTATCAAAACGCATCATACTCGGTACTCGCTCTCACCAAGTGTGCTTCTTGTATTTGTATCATACCATTTATAAACATTGTAACATTTGTACATGTATTTCACCCCCGAAGTTATAAAACTGAAAACAGTTAAAAGAAAAGGGGGAGCATGAACTCACAAATTTGCGTTCCTTGCGTCGTAAACTTCGCCGGATTTGCTTAATTAACGTCGTGACCTATACGTGTTTTCTTAACGTTAGTCACTAGACTTGTATCGCACAAGTACAAGTCACTATCTTTTATGTATATATTCTTGTGTTAAAAATATTTTATATTTTTAACTAAGTGTCTTACTTATATTATTTTCTCAAAAATAAATATAAGCTTTTTGTATTTTGCATTTTTCACCCGAATTATGTATCTTGTATGTCGTATGTGTATTTTTGTGTTTTTATTTCTCATGAGTATTTAGTGTATTTTCAAGTCCTAATACACTATCAAGTATAATACATTCTACATACACTTAGCACAAAATTTAGTGTTCCGTAAATATATATATTTTCTCAAAAATATACATACTTAATATAACTTTTAAGTCTTGAAGAAATGATCATTTCTTGTCATCAAAAATTAGGGAAACCATGGTAATATTTTTAGGTACATTTTAGGGAATAAGTTTCTCGAAAACTTATATTTCCTAAGTGTCAAAATTTATAGAAATTTTGACAGAGTTTCCCCTAAAAATGGAGGTTTCCCATGTTTTCAAAACATGTGTTTATTTTCTTTTAAAATCATCAACAACATCAACAACACAATCTTTATTTACCAAACTTGTCAAGACAAGCATAAACCACAAACTTATGAACTTGAAAGTTTGTAAAAATACGTAGTAACTTACTATCACATTTAGTAAGTCTTGTTACCTTTAAAAATATGATTAGTTTATTAAAAACTTTATTTTTAAAGAGTTAGTATTTTCACAACTTCTAGTCCTGATTTCCAAAAATATTTCTTCGTGAAATTTTCTTGTTACACAAGTGTTTATACACTTGTTTACTTGCTAAAAATGTATTTAGTTCATGCAAGATCCGGGTTTTAACAAGACTAGTATCCTTCACTTGGTTATTTCGAAAAACCATTTGTAGATCTTTAGATCCATATGTTTATAACCTTATTTTTTCAAGAAAAATTATATTTATTCAAGCTCAAAGTTCATGAATGGATGGTTTCATCATCCTTCATAACTCTATCATTTATATCTTGCTAGTTCATGTTCTTAAACATGATCTAGCAAGTCTTGATGATGAACCATCTCACTTCTACTAACAACAACATCCAATAATCATAACAACACAAGATCTACATGATTTAACCATACATTTACTCTTTATCCACTCTTTACCCCTTTATGTTTCAAGTCTTGGAATATGTTCATTAGTGTTCTTAACATTTAATCATTATATCATCTATTAACCACTAAAAATAAGAACAAGATGAAGTTTTTAAGCACTTACTACTAGCACAAGGCTAGGGGAGTTCAAGAGTCAAATGAGGTGGATAAAAGCAAATGAAGGAGGTCCTTCAAGATCCGTTTCTTGCAACCTTCCTAATTAGGCTCCATACACCTTAGGATATGCTTATAATTCTTGAGAATGGATTGAAGAATGATGATGATCTGTGGGGGTGTTGGGCCGTAGCCTTGAGTGAAGAAGGAGAGGTGTTTGGGTGAGTTTGAGGTGATGAATGATTTAGAGGATGTCTTGTGGTTAAATAGAATGCATTCTTGTCATTGGACCTACACCTAGGCCTCAATTCTAATGTCTGACTGCTTTCTGCAGTTTTGTTGACACAAGGTGTCTTACCGGTGAGTTTACTAGTATTTCTGACGCAACGCTCTTGTTTATGCATAAAGCAATATTTTGTAGTATAAAACGTGCATGAATTCACTTGTTTAGTATGTGTTCAGACATTACTGACATTTAAGCACATAATTGTAGTCATTAAATAGTAATTAAAGTGTACGGAAATTACCGGTTTGTGCCAGTTGTCACAGTCTCCCCCCGTTAAAAGAATTTTGTCCCGAAATTCAGGCTGAACTAACTCTCGCAGGAGTCTTCTTGAATAGGTGGGGATACTTTTCTTTGAACTGGTCTTCACGTTCCCATGTGTACTCGGGTCCGTGCTTAGAGTTCCAACGTACTTTGACAAGTTTAACAGTGCTCCTCCTGGTCTTGTTGACTTTCCAGTCTGTAACCTCAATGGGTTGCTCTGTAAATCAGAGGGCGTCATCAATCTGCACTTCATCCGCAGGGATGATCATGTCTTCTTGTGTTGGACTCCTCTTTAGGTTGGATACATGGAACATATCATGTACTCCATTAAGTTCTTCCGGTAATTCCAACTTGTATACCACCGTACCAATTCTTTCTAAGATTCTGAATGGTCCGATGTATCGTGGATTCAGCTTTCCACACTTTCCAAATCTTACTACGCCCTTCCAAGGTGAGACCTTCAAAAAAACTTTGTCTCCAACCTCGAACTGTAACTGTTTTCGTTTTTTTATCAGCGTAGCTCTTTTGTCGATCTCGAGCCGCCTTAATGCGCTCTCGGATCTGTACGATCTTGTCGGTTGTCTCTTGTACAAGTTCAGGACCAACCATACGTTTATCTCCAGCGTCTGCCCAACATAAGGGCGATAGGCACTTGCGGCCATACAGAGCTTCGAACGGTGCGGCTTTTATGCTTGTATGATAACTGTTATTGTAGGAGAACTCAACTAACGGTAAGTGAGTATCCCAGCTGCCGCGTAGGTCCATGACACATACACGGAGCATATCTTCCAGCGTCTGTATAGTCCGTTCGCTCTGGCCGTCTGTTTGTGGATGGAAGGCCATGCTTAGATCTAATTGAGATCCAAAGGCTTCCTGAAAGGATTGCCAGATTCTTGAGACAAAGCGTCCATCTCTGTCTGAAATGATCAAGATAGGCACTTCATGTCGTACCACAATTTCTTTTAAGTATATCTCAGCAAGTTTTCCAGTGCTGTCTTTTTCTCGAATCGGTAAGAAGTGCGCAGACATCGTTAACCAATCTACTATTAGCTATATCATATCGTGCCCTCTAGGGGTCCTGGGTAACTTTGTTATGAAGTCCATCGAGATTTGCTCCCACTTCCACATGGGTATCGCTGGTTGTTGTAGTAGGCCAGACGGTTTCTGATATTCGGCCTTAACCTTAGCACAGGTTAAGCATTTTCCAACATAAACAACAACATCGCTTTTAAGTCTTGGCCACCAGTAGTATTCTTTCAAGTCTTGATACATCTTGTCCGATCCTGGATGGATCGAGTATCTCGATTTGTGCGCTTCATCAAGGACGACTTCTCGTATGCCACCATAGAGCAGAACCCAAATACGCTTCTTAAAGTATAAGGCTCCCTCTTCATTTGGCATTATATATTTCAACATACCCAGAGGTATTCAGCTTTACGGTTTTCCATCTTAAGGGCATCTTGTTGGGCGTCACGAATACGTGCAGTGAGGTTCGTTCGAATCGTCATTTCCAATGCTCGAACCCTTAGGGTCTTAACCCTTTCCTTTCGGCTTAAGGCGTCTGCCACAACGTTTGCCTTTCCAGGATGGTACTTAATCTCATAGTCGTAATCATTTAGCAGCTCGACCCATCGCCGCTGGCGCATGTTCAATTCCTTCTGATCAAATATGAGTTGTAAGCTTTTGTGATCTGTGAAGATTGTACATCGAGTACCATATAGATAGTGTCGCCAGATCTTCAAGGCGAATACCACTATGCCTAGCTCCAGGTCATGAGTGGTATAGTTTCTTTCATGCACCTTCAATTGTCTTGAAGCGTAAACGATGACCTTCTGGCGTTGCATGAGCACGCAACCCAAACCTTTTCGTGAAGCGTCACAGTATACCACGAAGTCTTCAGTGCCTTCGGGTAAAGATAGTATCGGTGCATCGCATAGCTTGTTTTTAAGTATCTGGAAGGCTTCTTCCTGCTTGTCACCCCAGTCGTATTTCTTGTCTTTCTGCGTAAGGGTGGTTAGCGGTTGAGCTATCTTGGAGAAATTCTCGATGAATCGCCGATAATAGCCTGCTAAGCCCAAAAATTGCCAAACTTCAGTTGGGGTTTTGGGGGCCTCCCAATTCTTTATTGCTTTGATCTTGGATGGGTCCACATGAATGCCCTTCTCATTCACAATGTGACCAAGAAATTTTACTTCGCGAATCCAGAATTCGCATTTTGAGAACTTTGCATAAAGTTTCTCTTTCTTCAGTAGCTCCAAAATGATTCTGAGGTGTTGCTCATGTTCTTCTTTACTTTGCGAGTAAATCAGGATATCATCGATAAATACAATCACGAATTTATCGAGATATGGTTTGCATACGCGGTTCATCAGATCCATAAAGACCGCTGGCGCGTTCGTCAGTCCGAATGGCATCACAAGAAACTCGTAGTGCCCATAACGCGTTCAGAATGCAGTCTTTGGTACACTTTCCTCTTGGATTCTTAGCTGATGGTATCCAGATCGAAGGTCGATCTTGGAATAGTAGCTTGATCCTTGCAACTGATCAAATAAGTCATCAATCCTGGGTAGTGGATACCGATTCTTGATTGTGAGCTTGTTCAGTTCTCTGTAATCGATACACATCCGCAGTGTTCCATCCTTTCTCTTCACGAACAATACTGGAGCTCCCCAAGGCGAGAAGCTTGGCCTTATGAATCCTTTATCCAACAACTCCTGGAGTTGTGTAGATAATTGTTGCATCTCGGATGGTGCAAGTTGATAGGGAGCCTTGGCTACAGGAGCGGCTCCTGGAACCAAGTCTATACGGAATTCGACTTGTCGTTGCGGAGGTAGTCCTGGCAGATCTTCAGGAAAAACATCAGGGAATTCCTTTACCACAGGAATGTCTTCGAGTTTCGACTCCTCAGCCTTCTTATCTACAATGTGTGCTAGGAAGGCGACACATCCTTTCCTTAAGCACTTTTGTGCCTTCATCCAACTGATGATTCGTAGGGGTGCGTCTAGTCTTTCGCCATGTACGATGAGAGTTTCATCATTTGCCAAAGGGATGCGAATGATTTTCTCATGACAAATAACTTCAGCTTTGTTCTTGGTCAACCAGTCCATTCCAACCACTACATCGAAGCTACCCAATTGAATAGGTACGAGATTGATGCTAAATCTCCGGTCACCACGTTCTAGTGTGCAGCCTCTAACAACTTTGCCCGATTCTACAAGTTTACCATTGGCTAGTTCTATGGAGTAAGGAATATCCAATCTACTAGACTCTATCCTAAGCATACGTTTAAATTCCACAGTCATGAAACTATAATCGGCACCAGTGTCAAATAATATGGATGCAAAGCGATTGTTAATGAGAAACGTACCGGTGACCACGTTAGGGTCCTCGCGTGCGTCCCTTGCTCCAATCACAAATGCTCGAGCTTGGATGTTGTTTCCCCCTGGGCAATCTTTCACAAAATGATCCTTGCTTCCACAACTAAAGCATCCTTGGTTCCGCCCCTTCCCGTTACCATTCTTGTTACCAACACCATTTCCATTCCGGTTCTTTCCTTTTCCCCAACAGTCTTCTGTTTGATGACCCAACCTACCACATTTTTCGCACCTTGGAATGCGACAAGCTCCTTCATATTGATACTTACATTTTTGGCATTTAGGCATGGTGCCTTGGTATCCTTTGGTTGCAAGGGTTTTCGTCTCCTGAGGCGGGTTAGTGTCGCGCTTCTTGCTGAAACCCTTGTTGTTGCGAGTTGCTTGGTTCAGGTTTGCATGTTTTCTTTTCTTGTCACCGGACAACTCGGCATGCGTCTCGGTCTTTTCTGTTGGGTTTAGTGATAGCTTCTTCATACGAACACAATCTTCAGTAAGGCTGACAGCCAGAGTTATAGCCTCGGTGATTGTTTGAGGTTTGGCCGAAGTTACCATGCCACGGAATTCTGAGGCCAATCCCCAAATGTAGCGTTCAACACGCTTGAATTCGAGAGTCACCATGTAGGGAAGCACTCTAGACAGATCGTGGAACCTTCGAGTATAACTAGTAATATCAGCGCCTTCCATGGTCAAGTGCCAGAACTCTGTTTCCAGTCTTTGGAGTTCAGCACGAGAGCAATACTTCTCTCTCATTCTTTCCTTCAGTTCCTCCCAAGTTAGGCCATAAGCGGCATCATCGCCCAAAGTTTGGACTTGCAAGTTCCACCAAGTCAGAGCTTCATCAACAAACAACCCAATAGGACAAGTGACTTGCTGATCCGCGGTACACTTGCTCATGCGGATAGTAGCTTCAGTCTTCTCTGTCCAGCGTGCAAATGCTACTGCACCTCCTGTGCCGTCGTAGTTCATCGGCTTGCAGTCAAGAAACTGCTTGAAAGTGCAGCCTTTAGCTGCATTGCCTCCAGATGAATCTACGTTCCCATTACGTCTAGCGTTGCTTGGTCCTTCACTGTCTTGAGTTCGGTTCACCTCGTACTGGGTGATAGCAGCGGAGATCCTTTCTTCCAGTAGAGCGTTCAGCTCTTCAGCAGTTCTTGGCAGTGGGGGAGGAGGAGGTTGATCATCATTGCGAGCATTCACAGCTTTCCTGGGTGCCATGTTCTGACAGAACATAACACAACAGGGTTAAACATTTGTTTGATATCGTCATACTAGAAAGTAGTAGTATATATATTCACAGGTATATACCACATAAGTAACATCAAACAATTATTACTCTAGCAGAGTACTTAGTAGGCTTGCACTGAGGGAATCTATACGTGACAAGACTTGCTGTGGTTTCTGTGCACTGAATTCCATAATTATGTATGCATCCATAATTACGTAACTCCTTGCGCAGTCCGCACAGTTCGTTTCATCTGCGTATTTCTTCCTTCAGATAGGCCATTGCTTTCAGGTAAAGTCACGTATACTAGTGGTATTCTACTTCTAGTATATGTATATGCTAATTATCATACATAATTGCAAGTAATTTCTCAGTTAAAGACAAGTGCTACTTCTGTGCACCCTAAGTCTCGTAGTGTCTTTTCTAGACTCATGTAGATAGTTTCAGGTAGTGGATGTCCCGGGACGTTTTATGCAATGAAAACTCTTTGAAAAATTGTTTTTGTGAAAGGATCCTAGAGATTGTAGACTAGACTCGAGAAGGAATCTTGGTTCACTACAATCGCAGCTCTGATACCAATCTGTCACACCCCTTTCTGCGGTGGAAGAACGAGGTGTGATCATGAAAGGTTCTCATTGCATACGAAAGGTAAACATACTACATGCTCGTAAAAATAACATCAAATACCAAACATTCCATAATTTGAAAACATAGGTTTAGCGTTTACATCGCGAGATAGCATAAAACATTGTCTTAAAAAGTTTACAACTTTAACTATAGATAAACATAAGTGACATCCACAAGCAGGAGTAAGGCCGCGCGCACATCCACTTCTAGTTACCTGAAATACATGTGAGTTTTGGAAAAACGTCAACATAATGTTGGTGTGAATTCATGCAGTTTTTGTATCTCACGTTTGTATACTTTGTATGAAAACATAGTTTTGTGTCATGTATAAATTAAGTTTTCATATTTAAATCAAGTATTCATGTGTACACCACGTACTCATGTATAATTCAAGTTTACTTGTGTACCCCACGTACTCAAGTATAAATCAAGTTTTAGTATGGTATGAATCTTATGTAAATAAAGTATTCCTGTAAGTATCAGGATTGTTAATGGGTTGCAAGGCCATTAACATGTGACACGACATAGGAAGTCACCAAACCTTAGGCATTTTTCTAGTTGGCATATTCTGAGACACAAAAGCACTACTCGGTACTCGTCCTCACCAAGAGTGTGGCTGCCCGGCACCCGTTAGATCTAACCTTTTGTTCTGCGGTCTAGGTATATTGTTGATTAATGGTGCTTACGGTACCCTATTCGTGACACGATTTCTCGTATCATTTCTCAAAACGCATCATACTCGGTACTCGCTCTCACCAAGTGTGCTTCTTGTATTTGTATCATACCATTTATAAACATTGTAACATTTGTACATGTATTTCACCCCCGAAGTTATAAAACTGAAAACAGTTAAAAGAAAAGGTGGAGCATGAACTCACAAATTTGCGTTCCTTGCGTCGTAAACTTCACCGGATTTTCTTAATTAACGTCGTGACCTATACGTGTTTTCTTAACGTTAGTCACTAGACTTGTATCGCACAAGTACAAGTCACTATCTTTTATGTATATATTCTTGTGTTAAAAATATTTTATATTTTTAACTAAGTGTCTTACTTTTATTATTTTCTCAAAAATAAATATAAGCTTTTTGTATTTTGCATTTTTCACCCGAATTATGTATCTTGTATGTCGTATGTGTATTTTTGTGTTTTTATTTCTCATGAGTATTTAGTGAATTTTCAAGTCCTGATACACTATCAAGTATAATACATACTACATACACTTAGCACAAAATTTAGTGTTCAGTAAATATATATATTTTCTCAAAAATATACATACTTAATATAACTTTTAAGTCTTGAAGAAATCATCATTTCTTGTCATCAAAAATTAGGGAAACCTTGGTAATATTTTTAGGTACATTTTTAGGGAATAAGTTTCTCGAAAACTTATATTTCCTAAGTGTCAAAATTTATAGAAATTTTGACAGAGTTTCCCCTAAAAATGGAGGTTTCCCATGTTTTCAAAACATGTGTTTATTTTCTTTTAAAATCATCAACAACATCAACAACACAATCTTTATTTACCAAACTTGTCAAGACAAGCTGATGTGCGATAAAGTGTTACTTATTTTAGGTGTATATTTTAAGCCCTTTTTAACACTTATTTTAGCCAAGTTTTAAATTTATAAAACACGATATTTCACTAACACTAAACACACATATGGGCAAGTGCACCCATCGTTGAGTGTAGTATAGCGTTGGTAAGATACCGAGGTCGTCCAAGGACACAAGAGCTTTTAATACCGGTTTATCCTCAACGTCTAACCAAAATAAAAAGTTTAGAAAAATGTTTTAAACTAAGAAAAATAAAATTAACTAAAATGCTGAAAATAAAAATAAAAGAAAAACAGATAGACAAGATGAATCACTTGGTTCCGACTCGTATCTAGTATAACCTTTGATTATTTCCGCACTTTTGCACATAATTAAGAGATTATCTTAGTTATTGTAGTAGGCCCCTCTTTTGAAGGTGACGTTACCCTCACCCCAGTAGTTTGAGTCAGCAGGGATACAATCCTAAAAGGGTGGATTATTGGAAGATAATGAATTAAGTTATTAATGCAGTATTATGGTAGGCCCCGCTTTTGGCGGTGACGTTACCCTCGGCTAAGTAGTCTGAGTCAGCAGGGATACAGTCCTAAATAGCCGGGTTATAGTATTAATAGTAGTTAACTTATGAGGGGATCAAAGAGTTTGGACCCCCGCCATCCAATACCGTGAAGTATTGAAGGAGGTCCTACTAAATTTGACCCAGGTCCATTGCAGGACCTCTAAACGCTGAACAATGGCAAGACCTTTACCAAACCGTTCCCTTAACCCCCTACCAGGTAGCCAACGTATCTCCATATAGACCGTGGAGATATGAATGGTGAAAATCCTTTATTTTATATAGACAGTAAAATAATGCCAAGACACCACGGACAAACGATAAGGAAAGATCACCTTCAACATAAGTAACTAGTTATTAAAGTCATTAATACAAAACCAAATAAAAAGTGCAAAAGATTAGAAATAAAAAGTATTATACTAGACACTTTGTCTTCACCAAGTGATGTAAGAGACTTAGGCAAACATGGCCTTGATTGTCAAGAACTCTTACGATCAATCTTGGATCCCGAGACGACTCACACACTCTACGATGGACAATGGATGATGGTGGTGGATGATGGTGTTGTGATGGTGGTGGGTGGTGGATGAAGTGTAAGAGAGGTGGTGTGCCAAGGGATGAGATGAAATGAATCCAAGCACTCCTATTTATAGGCTGAACAGAGAGCTGGACACGGCCCCGTGTCCGCTGGACACGGCCCCGTGTCCGTCTGACACTCTCTCTCCTCATTAATTGTAATTCGCAATTACAATAAATGCGCCTGCTGTACTTTCGACACGGCCCCGTGTCCGCTGAGCACGGCCCCGTGATGGGCAATAGAAGCTTCTATGGATTTGTCTTTTCTGCTGCTTCTTGGGCACGGCCCCGTGCTGGCTGAGCACGGGGCGTGTTCAGCCTTCTGTTTTCTCCTTTTTGCTTTGGAAGGTGCCGTTGAGGGGTCGGGCAGTCCACTAATGTTCCTTTCCTTGTATTTATGTTGGATTTAGCTGTCTTTTTGCTTCTTTTGCGTTTTTGAGCTCATTTAATCCTGAAAATACAAAAGGAAGACAAAAACACTCTTTTTCCAATATTAGTACTTAAAAAGGGTTAGTTTTATGCCTCATTTGATGTAATTTATATGTTGCATTTTACACACATCAAATACCCCCACACTTGAACTTTTGCTTGTCCTCAAGCAAAACTCTTTAATATGTGGCTTACACTCCCAAATGGAATAGGTAGAAGAGAAGGTTTTGGGCTTGTCGTAGAGTGTCGGGATTTCCAAGATCTTTTTGGGGTTTTATTTTTATTTATTTACACTCCTATTCGTAATGATTTATTTAGAACTTTTCATAAAAGAAATTACTTATTTGGGCAAAACATGCCTTTTTAAAATTCTATTTATATACAAGTTCACATACCTCACGGGGAAATCACTCACACTCGGCCGAAGGTGTATTTTTAGTGAATCACTCGAGAGTGGCATGGAACTTATTCCTACCATAGGCTTGCCAAGAAATCAATCCTCCTCCTTTTTAACTTTTATACCTTTGTAGATATCAAGAGGACTTTGTGGGTTAAGGGTTAGGCTAGGGTTAAAGGTAGGTGGTTGGGTTAGTGGTTAGTAGAAAAAGGGCTAAAAGCGTAACAAGTGTCGGTTTTCGTATTTTTTTTTTTTTTTTAGATGAAGCTTTTATTCAAACTAAGTTATTTTTGATTAACTTGTTTGTTTATTTTCTTTTTGCTTCATCATTATCACTTTTTTTTTTTTTTTTTTTTTTTTTACGAAGAACCGAACTTGTTACTAAAATAAAGGGTTAAAAATGAAAAAAGTTTTGGTGGGTAAAAGGGTTTTTTTGTTTGGGTGATGAAACGAAAATGTTTAGGCTCAAAGGGGCTAACTAGGGGGATTTTTGGGTAGGTGGTAAAAGAAAAAGAAAAATAATGGTGTAGAAATAAAAAGGGTTAGTCCTAATGCCTCCATCATTTACTTACTCGGGTTTAAGTTGATAAGGACCGGGAATGTATTGTCATGGCAAGTTCTAGAGTCGTAAGAACCAAGCGGCTATTCACACAAGAAACGAAAAATGAGCATTTAGTCAAATGATATGTAATTGTGTGCTCAATAAAGGCTCAAAACTCACTTTTGTGGGAATGGGTTTTATATGATCAAGTATATATAATTAAATTTTAAATAAGTTTGCTATGCCTTTTCATAATTTTCTTATGTTGGTTCTTTTTATCACTACGCTATCGGTTGTAAATTTGTAAAAATATAACCTTTTTGAGAACTTGAATTTCCCGAGTTAAACCTAGACAAGTAAAAAAAATGAAATTTTTGAAAAAATTTGGGGTGATTAGCGGTTCCAATAGAGTTTTGTGTAAGGCTTGTATTTAGGACTTGCAAAATTCAAGGTTTTAGCATCCCCCCCACACTTAAATTACACATTGTCCTCAATGTGTCCCAAAAATAAATTTTTAGGTTGATTAGATGTGTAAAATAGTGTTTAAAAAGCAAAAATCTGTGTTACTGGGCACTGAACACGGCCCCGTGTTATCCGGGCACGGCCCCGTGTTCAAGTGCCAGTAACAGAATTAAAATAAAAGAAACAGAAGCCTGGACACGGGGGCGTGTTGGGTGAACACGGCCCGTGTCCAGTTACCTGAACTGGGCGTTTTACTGCAGGTGGTTCAGCACGGGGCCGTGTTGGTTGGGCACGGCCCGTGTTGAACCTTCTGGAATGGTGAGAATTGTCGGGTTGCCTTGTTCTTTGTGCATGGGTTCATTTTTCTCGTTCCCCTTTTCATCCTTTACCACCATGAGTGTGTTTTATTCATTACAAACCATCCAAACCTTAAAACCATCATTTCATTTCATCATAGAGAGAACTTACATAGTCCTAAATTAAGCTAGATAAAACAAAGGAATAACAAACCATGGAGTCCTAGCCTTTTCTTTATTTTAATTAGCAAAATTTCCAAGTAATTAATCTTGGTTAGCCAAGGCCTTTTTTTGAACTCCTTTTTCCGCGTGCGGTTCTCCTCAAATGTCGGCGAGCCATTCTTCCACCTCCCTAGGAAGGAGAAAAGAAGGTTCATTGGCATTAGTTTGAGGAGTTTCAACTTCCACCGGGATCTCTTGTTGGTGTTCCACTGGAGGTTCCGCCGGAAAGTCTTCCCACCCGGTAGGGTTGTTGATTCCGAGTGCCAGGTTCCAATCCTGTTGAGGAAGGACTGGTTCCATTGGAGGTGCTACAAGAATATTTAACCTCTGGTGCAAGAGGTTAATTTCTTGGAAGCTGCTTTCAAGTCCCATCGTAAGATCGTTAATACGGTCGATTAGGACCTCCTCTACTGAAGTCATCTCGTCAAGAGCCTCCCTTAATGCTATCACATAATGCACAAGTGTAGCTTCAATGGAGGGTCTTCTTCCTCTTCGGCTGTTTGACGAATGCACAGAAGATGTTTCACTGTTTTCACTTGACATCCTACGAAAAATAAACTAAAAAATAGTTTATTTAAAGAAACAATGACCGGACACGGCCCCGTGCTCACTGAGCACGGCCCCGTGTTCATCTTTCTGCAGAGTTTCGGAACAAGGAAACTTGGATTTTTTAAGTTATTTTCTGAACTTTTGGGGCATTTTTAGCTACTAATAACTTAAAACAATGTTTCATAACATGTTTTTACCAAGATTCTTTGAACAAAACTCATTTATCCCTACCATAGAGTTGGAGGAGTTCCAAACTTTCCATGGTAGCTCTTGGAGAAAGATGGAGAAGAAGGAAATGGCTAAAAGAGGAAAGGACAAGATGGGTTGTTGGAACCTTCTTTTAGACTTACCTAGGATAGTTTGAGAGAAGATTCCTGCAAATCTTTGTCCCAAGTTGGTCCAAATGTGCAGAATTCTTGGCTGCATTTATAGAAAACGACAGCCTCCTGGACACGGCCCGTGTTCAGCGGACACGGCCCCGTGTGCAGGTGGAGTTCTGACACAGTTTGTCCGTATTCTGACGTACTGATCAGAATGGAATCTTTCGATGGACACGGGGGCGTGTTGGCTGGGCACGGCCCCGTGTCTAGGGACTGTTTTATGAAGTTGTCTAGTTTTTTAAGGAACTTGCTAGTATCGGGTGGCTCCTGACTGATTGGAACAACCCCAAAGTGCCTAAGATACCTTAATTGTCCCAGACTAAGGCGAGAACGCAAGAGGTTGTCGGTAAGGGTAATTCCTATTTTCATTCTAGGTGGACAAGTCCAACCCTTTCCCGGGCTCTCGTTAAAGAAGGTGTATGCCGAATCGCTCAGGTCTATGTATGCACCGAACGAAGTCGATGGGGAGTCCTTCACGGCACAATCGACACAGGGACGACTATCGTCCAAGTCTTTGCTAGGAACGAAGGTATTTTTGGGAGCAACGAGGTTGTCGGAATGCGGTTCCAACGTTTCTTCATGGTTATCGTCTTGGGGAGGATCAATGAAATCCTTCCTAAGCTCTTTTAACCAATTCAGAATTAGTTTTTCTAGTTGAAATAACTCATCAAGGAGCATTTCCCCTAGAATCTCTGGCTGGGCGCATTCGAGGGAGAAATAGTGCTTATTTTTACTTTCGCCCCTCTTAAGGTTGTGAGAAGTCGGTGGGTCCATGTAGTGGGGCCTATAATTTAGAAAGTAGCATTTTACTTCTTCATGTTTGCCACCACATAATTGACACCACGTACCATAAGAGTGCCGAAAGTAAAAACAATTACTATCACTCATGTTTGTGTCAGAAATTACCAACCGCCGGGATCTAACGGTTCTGTTTTCAGTAACTGAAACTTGGTTACGGGGGCGTGTTCAGCGGGCACGGCCCGTGCTGAGCTCTGCAAAAGCTGAAAAACTAAGAAAATCCTAAAAAATTAAAAAGAAAAATAAAAAAAATGATTAGGCCGTTGATTTTAAGCTTTCTTAAAATCCTTGTGTCCCCGGCAACGGCGCCAAAAACTTGATGTGCGATAAAGTGTTACTTATTTTAGGTGTATATTTTAAGCCCTTTTTAACACTTATTTTAGCCAAGTTTTAAATTTATAAAACACGATATTTCACTAACACTAAACACACATATGGGCAAGTGCACCCATCGTTGAGTGTAGTATAGCGTTGGTAAGATACCGAGGTCGTCCAAGGACACAAGAGCTTTTAATACCGGTTTATCCTCAACGTCTAACCAAAATAAAAAGTTTAGAAAAATGTTTTAAACTAAGAAAAATAAAATTAACTAAAATGCTGAAAATAAAAATAAAAGAAAAACAGATAGACAAGATGAATCACTTGGTTCCGACTCGTATCTAGTATAACCTTTGATTATTTCCGCACTTTTGCACATAATTAAGAGATTATCTTAGTTATTGTAGTAGGCCCCTCTTTTGAAGGTGACGTTACCCTCACCCCAGTAGTTTGAGTCAGCAGGGATACAATCCTAAAAGGGTGGATTATTGGAAGATAATGAATTAAGTTATTAATGCAGTATTATGGTAGGCCCCGCTTTTGGCGGTGACGTTACCCTCGGCTAAGTAGTCTGAGTCAGCAGGGATACAGTCCTAAATAGCCGGGTTATAGTATTAATAGTAGTTAACTTATGAGGGGATCAAAGAGTTTGGACCCCCGCCATCCAATACCGTGAAGTATTGAAGGAGGTCCTACTAAATTTGACCCAGGTCCATTGCAGGACCTCTAAACGCTGAACAATGGCAAGACCTTTACCAAACCGTTCCCTTAACCCCCTACCAGGTAGCCAACGTATCTCCATATAGACCGTGGAGATATGAATGGTGAAAATCCTTTATTTTATATAGACAGTAAAATAATGCCAAGACACCACGGACAAACGATAAGGAAAGATCACCTTCAACATAAGTAACTAGTTATTAAAGTCATTAATACAAAACCAAATAAAAAGTGCAAAAGATTAGAAATAAAAAGTATTATACTAGACACTTTGTCTTCACCAAGTGATGTAAGAGACTTAGGCAAACATGGCCTTGATTGTCAAGAACTCTTACGATCAATCTTGGATCCCGAGACGACTCACACACTCTACGATGGACAATGGATGATGGTGGTGGATGATGGTGTTGTGATGGTGGTGGGTGGTAGATGAAGTGTGAGAGAGGTGGTGTGCCAAGGGATGAGATGAAATGAATCCAAGCACTCCTATTTATAGGCTGAACAGAGAGCTGGACACGGCCCCGTGTCCGCTGGACACGGCCCCGTGTCCGTCTGACACTCTCTCTCCTCATTAATTGTAATTCGCAATTACAATAAATGCGCCTGCTGTACTTTCGACACGGCCCCGTGTCCGCTGAGCACGGCCCCGTGATGGGCAATAGAAGCTTCTATGGATTTGTCTTTTCTGCTGCTTCTTGGGCACGGCCCCGTGCTGGCTGAGCACGGGGCGTGTTCAGCCTTCTGTCTTCTCCTTTTTGCTTTGGAAGGTGCCGTTGAGGGGTCGGGCAGTCCACTAATGTTCCTTTCCTTGTATTTATGTTGGATTTAGCTGTCTTTTTGCTTCTTTTGCGTTTTTGAGCTCATTTAATCCTGAAAATACAAAAGGAAGACAAAAACACTCTTTTTCCAATATTAGTACTTAAAAAGGGTTAGTTTTATGCCTCATTTGATGTAATTTATATGTTGCATTTTACACACATCACAAGCATAAACCACAAACTTATGAACTTGAAAGTTTGTAAAAATATGTAGTAACTTACTATCACATTTAGTAAGTCTTGTTACCTTTAAAATATGATTAGTTTATTAAAAACTTTATTTTTAAAGAGTTTGTATTTTCACAACTTCTAGTCATGATTTCCAAAAATATTTCTTCGTGAAATTTTCTTGTTACACAAGTGTTTAGACACTTGTTTACTTGCTAAAAATGTATTTAGTTCATGCAAGATCCGGGTTTTAACAAGACTAGTATCCTTCACTTGGTTCTTTCGAAAAACCACTTGTAGATCTTTAGATCCATATGTTTATAACCTTATTTTTCAAGAAAAATTATATTTATTCAAGCTCAAAGTTCATGAATGGATGGTGTCATCATCCTTCATAACTCTATCATTTATATCTTGCTAGTTCATGTTCTTAAACATGATCTAGCAAGTCTTGATGATGAACCATCTCACTTCTACTAACAACAACATCCGATAATCATAACCACATAAGATCTACATGATTTAACCATACATTTACTCTTTTTCCACTCTTTACCCCTTTATGTTTCAAGTCTTGGATTATGTTCATTAGTGTTCTTAACATTTAATCATTCTATCATCTATTAACAACTAAAAATAAGAACAAGATGAAGTTTTTAAGCACTTACTACTAGCACAAGGCTAGGGGAGTTCAAGAGTGCAAATGAGGTGGACAAAAGCAAATGAAGGAGGTCCTTCAAGATCCGTTGCTTCCAACCTTCCTAATTAGGCTCCATACACCTTAGGATATGCTTAGAATTCTTGAGAATGGATTGAAGAATGATGATGATATGTGGGGGTGTTGGGCCGTAGCCTTGAGAGAAGAAGGAGAGGTGTTTGGGTGAGTTTGAGGTGATGAATGATTTAGAGGATGTCTTGTGGTTAAATAGAATGTTTCTCCAACAACTTATAATCCAAGGTGCAATATGTCCATGGCTCACCCAACATAATCCCATAAAATATTAGAAAGAAATCCCCCTTATGGGGCCCTTGTCCATACGGTTATGGTGGGGGGGGGGGGGATCTAGTTTGGTTTCAATTGCTAGTTACATAAACTAGTTAGCTATCAAGTGTTATATTTAGGGATTTATGTGTTATAGTGTTTTTGGGTGTATTATGGTGTTTGGTGATCATAACTAGCTTAGAAAAATAAAAAGAATGCTTCTAGCATTATTTTGGTGTTCCGGGTAATATCCGGTTGTTCGGTTGGATACCGGTTCGTTAAAGTGCTAATTTGCACCGTTTAGTGTCCTTTAAGTATGCTTTTGTAACCCTTTCAATTCCCAACACTTGGGAAAGTATTCTGGATGATAAATCATAATTTCTGCATAATATTTTAGTGTCTTAAAGCTGATTAGAGCTGAATTTATTAAAATTCTGCACTTAAAGTGCGTTTTGGGTGCTTTTTAGTGCTTATTTTAGCTTTCGGAGTGCCTATATGTTAACCCTTGTATGTACTCTTGGGTTTTAATGCATTCTTGTCATTGGACCTACACCTAGGCCTCAATTCTAATGTCTGACTGCTTTCTGCAGTTTTGTTGACACAAGGTGTCTTACCGGTGAGTTTACTAGTATTTCTGATGCAACGCTCTTGTTTATGCATAAAGCAATATTTTGTAGTATAAAACGTGCGTGAATTCACTTGTTTAGTATGTGTTCAGACATTACTGACATTTAAGCATATAATTGCAGTCATTAAATAATAATTAAAGTGTACGGAAATTACCGGTTTGTGCCAGTTGTCACAGTCTCCCCCCGTTAAAAAAATTTCGTCCTGAAATTCAGGCTGAACTAACTATCGCAGGAGTCTTCTTGAATAGGTGGGGATACTTTTCTTTGAACTGGTCTTCACGTTCCCATGTGTACTCGGGTCCGTGCTTAGAGTTCCAACGTACTTTAACAAGTTTAACAGTGCTCCTCCTGGTCTTGTTGACTTTCCAGTCTGTAACCTCAATGGGTTGTTCTGTAATTCGGAGGGCGTCATCAATCTGCACTTCATCCGCAGGGATGATCACGTCTTCTTGTGTTGGACTCCTCTTGAGGTTGGATACATGGAACGTATCATGTACTCCATTAAGTTCTTCCGGTAATTCCAACTTGTATGCCACGGTACCAATTCTTTCTAAGATTCTGAATGGTCCGATGTATCGTGGATTCAGCTTTCCACGCTTTCCAAATCTTACTTCGCCCTTCCAAGGTGAGACCTTCAACAAAACTTTGTCTCCAACCTCGAACTGTAACTGTTTTCGTTTTTGATCAGCGTAGCTCTTTTGTCGATCTCGAGCCGCCTTAATGTGCTCTCGGATCTGTACGATCTTGTCGGTTGTCTCTTGTACAAGTTCAGGACCAACCATACGTTTATCTCCAGCGTCTGCCCAACATAAGGGCGATTGGCACTTGCGGCCATACAGAGCTTCGAACGGTGCGGCTTTTATGCTTGTATGATAACTGTTATTGTAGGAGAACTCAACTAACGGTAAGTGAGTATCCCAGCTGCCGCCTAGGTCCATGACACATGCACGGAGCATATCTTCCAGCGTCTGTATAGTTTGTTCGCTCTGGCTGTCTGTTTGTGGATGGAAGGCCGTGCTTAGATCTAATTGAGATCCAAAGGCTTCCTGAAAGGATTGCCAGATTCTTGAGACAAAGCGTCCATCTCTGTCTGAAATGATCGAGATAGGCACTCCATGTCGTGCCACAATTTCTTTTAAGTATATCTCAGCAAGTTTTCAAGTGCTGTCTTTTTCTCAAATCGGTAAGAAGTGCGCAGACATCGTTAACCGATCTACTATTACCCATATCATATCATGCCCTCTAGGTGTCCTGGGTAACTTTGTTATGAAGTCCATCGAGATTTGCTCCCACTTCCACATGGGTATCGCTGGTTGTTGTAGTAGGCTAGACGGTTTCTGATATTCGGCCTTAACCTTAGCACAGGTTAAGCATTTTCCAACATAAACAGCAACATCGCTTTTAAGTCTTGGCCACCAGTAGTATTATTTCAAGTCTTGATACGTCTTGTCCGATCCTGGATGGATCGAATATCTCGATTTGTGCGCTTCATCAAGGATGACTTCTCGTATGCCACCATAGAGCGGAACCCAAATACGCTTCTTAAAGTATAAGGCTCCCTCTTCATTTGGCATCATATATTTCAACATACCCTGGAGGTATTCAGCTTTACGGTTTTCCATCTTAAGGGCTTCTTGTTGGGCGTCACGAATACGTGCAGTGAGGTTCGTTCGAATCGTCATTTCCAATGCTCGAACCCTTAGGGTCTTAACCCTTTCCTTTCGGCTTAAGGCGTCCACCACAACGTTTGCCTTTCCAGGATGGTACTTAATCTCACAGTCGTAATCATTTAGCAGCTCGACCCATCACCGCTGGCGCATGTTCAATTCCTTCTGATCAAATATGTGTTGTAAGCTTTTGTGATCTGTGAAGATTGTACATCGAGTACCATATAGATAGTGTCGCCAGATCTTTAAGGAGAATACCACTGCGCCTAGCTCCAGGTCATGAGTGGTATAGTTTCTTTCATGCACCTTCAATTGTCTTGAAGCGTAAGCGATAACCTTCTGGCGTTGCATGAGCACGCAACCCAAACCTTGTCGTGAAACGTCACAGTATACCACAAAGTCTTCAGTGCCTTCGGGTAAAGATAGTATCGGTGCATCGCATAGCTTGTTTTTAAGTAGCTGGAAGGCTTCTTCCTGCTTGTCACCCCAGTCGTATTTCTTGTCTTTCTGCGTAAGGGTGGTTAGCGGTTGAGCTATCTTGGAGAAATTCTCGATGAATCGCCGATAATAGCCTGCTAAGCCCAAAAATTGCCAAACTTCAGTTGGGGTTTTAGGGGCCTCCCAATTCTTTATTGCTTCGATCTTGGATGGGTCCACATGAATGCCCTTCTCATTCACAACGTGAACAAGAAATTGTACTTCGCGAATCCAGAATTCGCATTTTGAGAACTTTGCATAAAGTTTCTCTTTCTTCAGTAGCTCCAAAATGATTATGAGGTGTTGCTCATGTTCTTCTTTAGTTCACGAGTAAATCAGGATATCATCGATAAATACAATCATGAATTTATCGAGTTATGGTTTGCATACGCGGTTCATCAGATCCATAAAGACCGCTGGCGCGTTCATCAGTCCGAATGGCATCACAAGAAACTCGTAGTGCCCATAACACGTTCGGAATGCAGTCTTTGGTACACTTTCCTCTTGGATTCTTAGCTGATGGTATCCAGATCGAAGGTCGATCTTGGAATAGTAGCTTGATCCTTGCAACTGATCAAATAAGTCATCAATCCTTGGTAGTGGATACCGATTCTTGATTGTGAGCTTGTCAGTTCTCTGTAATCGATACACATCCGCAGTGTTCCATCCTTTTTCTTCACGAACAATACTGGAGCTCCCCAAGGCGAGAAGCTTGGCCTTATGAATCCTTTATCCAACAACTCCTGGAGTTGTGTAGATAATTCTTGCATCTCGGATGGTGCAAGTCGATAGGGAGCCTTGGCTACAGGAGCGGCTCCTGGAACCAAGTCTATACGGAATTCGACTTGTCATTGCGGAGGTAGTCCTGGCAGATCTTCGGGAAAAACATCAGGGAATTCCTTTACTACAGGAATGTCTTCGAGTTTCAACTCCTCAGCCTTCTTATCTACAATGTGTGCTAGGAAGGCGACACATCCTTTCCTTAAGCACTTTTGTGCCTTCATGCAACTGATGATTCGTAGGGGTGCGTCTCGTCTTTCGCCATGTACGATGAGAGTTTCATCATTTGCCAAAGGGATGCGAATGATTTTCTCATCACAAATAACTTCAGCTTTGTTCTTGGACAACCAGTCCATTCCAACCACTACATCGAAGCTACCCAATTGAATAGGTAAGAGATCGATGCTAAATCTCCGTTCACCAAGTTCTAGTGTGCAGCCTCTAACAACTTTGCCCGATTCTACAAGTTTACCATTGGCTAGTTCTATGGAGTAAGGAATATCCAATCTACTAGACTCTATCCCAAGCATACGTTTAAATTCCACAGACATGAAACTATAATCGGCACCAGTGTCAAATAATATGGATGCAAAGCGATTGTTAACGAGAAACGTACCAGTGACCATGTTAGGGTCCTCGCATGCGTCCCTTGCTCCATTCACAAATGCTCGAGCCTGGACGTTGTTTCCCCCTGGGCAATCTTTCACAAAATGATCCTTGCTTCCACAACTGAAGCATCCTTGGTTCCGCCCCTTCCCGTTACCATTCTTGTTACCAGCACCATTTCCATCTACGTTCCCGTTACGTCTAGCGTTGCTTGGTCCTTCACTGTCTTGAGTTCGGTTCACCTCGTACTGGGTGATAGCAGCGGAGATCCTTTCTTCCAGTAGAGCGTTCAGCTCTTCAGCAGTTCTTGGCAGTGGGGGAGGAGGAGGTTGATCATCATTGCGAGCATTCACAGCTTTCCTGGGTGCCATGTTCTGACAGAACATAACACAACAGGGTTAAACATTTGTTTGATATCGTCATACTAGAAAGTAGTAGTATATATATTCACAGGTATATACCACATAAGTAACATCAAACAATTATTACTCTAGCAGAGTACTTAGTAGGCTTGCACTGAGGGAATCTATACGTGACAAGACTTGCTGTGGTTTCTGTGCACTGAATTCCATAATTATGTATGCATCCATAATTACGTAACTCCTTGCGCAGTCCGCACAGTTCGTTTCATCTGCGTATTTCTTCCTTCAGATAGGCCATTGCTTTCAGGTAAAGTCACGTATACTAGTGGTATTCTACTTCTAGTATATGTATATGCTAATTATCATACATAATTGCAAGTAATTTCTCAGTTAAAGACAAGTGCTACTTCTGTGCACCCAAAGTCTCGTAGTGTCTTTTCTAGACTCATGTAGATAGTTTCAGGTAGTGGATGTCCCGGGACGTTTTATGCAATGAAAACTCTTTGAAAAATTGTTTTTGTGAAAGGATCCTAGAGATTGTAGACTAGACTCGAGAAGGAATCTTGGTTCACTACAATCGCAGCTCTGATACCAATCTGTCACACCCCTTTCTGCGGTGGAAGAACGAGGTGTGATCATGAAAGGTTCTCATTGCATACGAAAGGTAAACATACTACATGCTCGTAAAAATAACATCAAATACCAAACATTCCATAATTTGAAAACATAGGTTTAGCGTTTACATCGCGAGATAGCATAAAACATTGTCTTAAAAAGTTTACAACTTTAACTATAGATAAACATAAGCGACATCCACAAGAAGGAGTAAGGCCGCGCGCACATCCACTTCTAGTTACCTGAAATACATGTGAGTTTTGGAAAAACGTCAACATAATGTTGGTGTGAATTCATGCAGTTTTTGTATCTCACGTTTGTATACTTTGTATGAAAACATAGTTTTGTGTCATGTATAAATTAAGTTTTCATATTTAAATCAAGTATTCATGTGTACACCACGTACTCATGTATAATTCAAGTTTACTTGTGTACCCCACGTACTCAAGTATAAATCAAGTTTTAGTATGGTATGAATCTTATGTAAATAAAGTATTCCTGTAAGTATCAGGATTGTTAATGGGTTGCAAGGCCATTAACATGTGACACGACATAGGAAGTCACCAAACCTTAGGCATTTTTCTAGTTGGCATATTCTGAGACACAAAAGCACTACTCGGTACTCGTCCTCACCAAGAGTGTGGCTGCCCGGCACCCGTTAGATCTAACCTTTTGTTCTGCGGTCTAGGTATATTGTTGATTAATGGTGCTTACGGTACCCTATTCGTGACACGATTTCTCGTATCATTTCTCAAAACGCATCATACTCGGTACTCGCTCTCACCAAGTGTGCTTCTTGTATTTGTATCATACCATTTATAAACATTGTAACATTTGTACATGTATTTCACCCCCGAAGTTATAAAACTGAAAACAGTTAAAAGAAAAGGTGGAGCATGAACTCACAAATTTGCGTTCCTTGCGTCGTAAACTTCACCGGATTTTCTTAATTAACGTCGTGACCTATACGTGTTTTCTTAACGTTAGTCACTAGACTTGTATCGCACAAGTACAAGTCACTATCTTTTATGTATATATTCTTGTGTTAAAAATATTTTATATTTTTAACTAAGTGTCTTACTTTTATTATTTTCTCAAAAATAAATATAAGCTTTTTGTATTTTGCATTTTTCACCCGAATTATGTATCTTGTATGTCGTATGTGTATTTTTGTGTTTTTATTTCTCATGAGTATTTAGTGTATTTTCAAGTCCTGATACACTATCAAGTATAATACATACTACATACACTTAGCACAAAATTTAGTGTTCAGTAAATATATATATTTTCTCAAAAATATACATACTTAATATAACTTTTAAGTCTTGAAGAAATCATCATTTCTTGTCATAAAAAATTAGGGAAACCTTTGTAATATTTTTAGGTACATTTTTAGGGAATAAGTTTCTCGAAAACTTATATTTCCTAAGTGTCAAAATTTATAGAAATTTTGACAGAGTTTCCCCTAAAAATGGAGGTTTCCCATGTTTTCAAAACATGTGTTTATTTTCTTTTAAAATCATCAAAAACATCAACAACACAATCTTTATTTACCAAACTTGTCAAGACAAGCTGATGTGCGATAAAGTGTTACTTATTTTAGGTGTATATTTTAAGCCCTTTTTAACACTTATTTTAGCCAAGTTTTAAATTTATAAAACACGATATTTCACTAACACTAAACACACATATGGGCAAGTGCACCCATCGTTGAGTGTAGTATAGCGTTGGTAAGATACCGAGGTCGTCCAAGGACACAAGAGCTTTTAATACCGGTTTATCCTCAACGTCTAACCAAAATAAAAAGTTTAGAAAAATGTTTTAAACTAAGAAAAATAAAATTAACTAAAATGCTGAAAATAAAAATAAAAGAAAAACAGATAGACAAGATGAATCACTTGGTTCCGACTCGTATCTAGTATAACCTTTGATTATTTCCGCACTTTTGCACATAATTAAGAGATTATCTTAGTTATTGTAGTAGGCCCCTCTTTTGAAGGTGACGTTACCCTCACCCTAGTAGTTTGAGTCAGCAGGGATACAATCCTAAAAGGGTGGATTATTGGAAGATAATGAATTAAGTTATTAATGCAGTATTATGGTAGGCCCCGCTTTTGGCGGTGACGTTACCCTCGGCTAAGTAGTCTGAGTCAGCAGGGATACAGTCCTAAATAGCCGGGTTATAGTATTAATAGTAGTTAACTTATGAGGGGATCAAAGAGTTTGGACCCCCGCCATCCAATACCGTGAAGTATTGAAGGAGGTCCTACTAAATTTGACCCAGGTCCATTGCAGGACCTCTAAACGCTGAACAATGGCAAGACCTTTACCAAACCGTTCCCTTAACCCCCTACCAGGTAGCCAACGTATCTCCATATAGACCGTGGAGATATGAATGGTGAAAATCCTTTATTTTATATAGACAGTAAAATAATGCCAAGACACCACGGACAAACGATAAGGAAAGATCACCTTCAACATAAGTAACTAGTTATTAAAGTCATTAATACAAAACCAAATAAAAAGTGCAAAAGATTAGAAATAAAAAGTATTATACTAGACACTTTGTCTTCACCAAGTGATGTAAGAGACTTAGGCAAACATGGCCTTGATTGTCAAGAACTCTTACGATCAATCTTGGATCCCGAGACGACTCACACACTCTACGATGGACAATGGATGATGGTGGTGGATGATGGTGTTGTGATGGTGGTGGGTGGTGGATGAAGTGTGAGAGAGGTGGTGTGCCAAGGGATGAGATGAAATGAATCCAAGCACTCCTATTTATAGGCTGAACAGAGAGCTGGACACGGCCCCGTGTCCGTCTGACACTCTCTCTCCTCATTAATTGTAATTCGCAATTACAATAAATGCGCCTGCTGTACTTTCGACACGGCCCCGTGTCCGCTGAGCACGGCCCCGTGATGGGCAATAGAAGCTTCTATGGATTTGTCTTTTCTGCTGCTTCTTGGGCACGGCCCCGTGCTGGCTGAGCACGGGGCGTGTTCAGCCTTCTGTCTTCTCCTTTTTGCTTTGGAAGGTGCCGTTGAGGGGTCGGGCAGTCCACTAATGTTCCTTTCCTTGTATTTATGTTGGATTTAGCTGTCTTTTTGCTTCTTTTGCGTTTTTGAGCTCATTTAATCCTGAAAATACAAAAGGAAGACAAAAACACTCTTTTTCCAATATTAGTACTTAAAAAGGGTTAGTTTTATGCCTCATTTGATGTAATTTATATGTTGCATTTTACACACATCAAATACCCCCACACTTGAACTTTTGCTTGTCCTCAAGCAAAACTCTTTAATATGTGGCTTACACTCCCAAATGGAATAGGTAGAAGAGAAGGTTTTGGGCTTGTCGTAGAGTGTCGGGATTTCCAAGATCTTTTTGGGGTTTTATTTTTATTTATTTACACTCCTATTCGTAATGATTTATTTAGAACTTTTCATAAAAGAAATTACTTATTTGGGCATAACATGCCTTTTTAAAATTCTATTTATATACAAGTTCACATACCTCACGGGGAAATCACTCACACTCGGCCGAAGGTGTATTTTTAGTGAATCACTCGAGAGCGGCATGGAACTTATTCCTACCATAGGCTTGCCAAGAAATCAATCCTCCTCCTTTTTAACTTTTATACCTTTGTAGATATCAAGAGGACTTTGTGGGTTAAGGGTTAGGCTAGGGTTAAAGGTAGGTGGTTGGGTTAGTGGTTAGTAGAAAAAGGGCTAAAAGCGTAACAAGTGTCGGTTTTCGTATTTTTTTTTTTTTTAGATGAAGCTTTTATTCAAACTAAGTTATTTTTGATTAACTTGTTTGTTTATTTTCTTTTTGCTTCATCATTATCACTTTTTTTTTTTTTTTTTTTACGAAGAACCGAACTTGTTACTAAAATAAAGGGTTAAAAATGAAAAAGGTTTTGGTGGGTAAAAGGGTTTTTTTGTTTGGGTGATGAAACGAAAAGGTTTAGGCTCAAAGGGGCTAACTAGGGGGATTTTTGGGTAGGTGGTAAAAGAAAAAGAAAAATAATGGTGTAGAAATAAAAAGGGTTAGTCCTAATGCCTCCATCATTTACTTACTCGGGTTTAAGTTGATAAGGACCAGGAATGTATTGTCATGGCAAGTTCTAGAGTCGTAAGAACCAAGCGGCTATTCACACAAGAAACTAAAAATGAGCATTTAGTCAAATGATATGTAATTGTGTGCTCAATAAAGGCTCAAAACTCACTTTTGTGGGAATGGGTTTTATATGATCAAGTATATATAATTAAATTTTAAATAAGTTTGCTATGCCTTTTCATAATTTTCTTATGTTGGTTCTTTTTATCACTACGCTATCGGTTGTAAATTTGTAAAAATATAACCTTTTTGAGAACTTGAATTTCCCGAGTTAAACCTAGACAAGTAAAAAAAATGAAATTTTTGAAAAAATTTGGGGTGATTAGCGGTTCCAATAGAGTTTTGTGTAAGGCTTGTATTTAGGACTTGCAAAATTCAAGGTTTTAGCATCCCCCCCACACTTAAATTACACATTGTCCTCAATGTGTCCCAAAAATAAATTTTTAGGTTGATTAGATGTGTAAAATAGTGTTTAAAAAGCAAAAATCTGTGTTACTGGGCACTGAAGACGGCCCCGTGTTATCCGGGCACGGCCCCGTGTTCAAGTGCCAGTAACAGAATTAAAATAAAAGAAACAGAAGCCTGGACACGGGGGCGTGTTGGGTGAACACGGCCCGTGTCCAGTTACCTGAACTGGGCGTTTTACTGCAGGTGGTTCAGCACGGGGCCGTGTTGGTTGGGCACGGCCCGTGTTGAACCTTCTGGAATGGTGATAATTGTCGGGTTGCCTTGTTCTTTGTGCATGGGTTCATTTTTCTCGTTCCCCTTTTCATCCTTTACCACCATGAGTGTGTTTTATTCATTACAAACCATCCAAACCTTAAAACCATCATTTCATTTCATCATAGAGAGAACTTACATAGTCCTAAATTAAGCTAGATAAAACAAAGGAATAACAAACCATGGAGTCCTAGCCTTTTCTTTATTTTAATTAGCAAAATTTCCAAGTAATTAATCTTGGTTAGCCAAGGCCTTTTTTTGAACTCCTTTTTCCGCGTGCGGTTCTCCTCAAATGTCGGCGAGCCATTCTTCCACCTCCCTAGGAAGGAGAAAAGAAGGTTCATTGGCATTAGTTTGAGGAGTTTCAACTTCCACCGGGATCTCTTGTTGGTGTTCCACTGGAGGTTCCGCCGGAAAGTCTTCCCACCCGGTAGGGTTGTTGATTCCGAGTGCCAGGTTCCAATCCTGTTGAGGAAGGACTGGTTCCATTGGAGGTGCTACAAGAATATTTAACCTCTGGTGCAAGAGGTTAATTTCTTGGAAGCTGCTTTCAAGTCCCATCGTAAGATCGTTAATACGGTCGATTAGGACCTCCTCTACTGAAGTCATCTCGTCAAGAGCCTCCCTTAATGCTATCACATAATGCACAAGTGTAGCTTCAATGGAGGGTCTTCTTCCTCTTCGGCTGTTTGACGAATGCACAGAAGATGTTTCACTGTTTTCACTTGACATCCTACGAAAAATAAACTAAAAAATAGTTTATTTAAAGAAACAATGACCGGACACGGCCCCGTGCTCACTGAGCACGGCCCCGTGCTCACTGAGCACGGCCCCGTGTTCATCTTTCTGCAGAGTTTCGGAACAAGGAAACTTGGATTTTTTAAGTTATTTTCTGAACTTTTGGGGCATTTTTAGCTACTAATAACTTAAAACAATGTTTCATAACATGTTTTTACCAAGATTCTTTGAACAAAACTCATTTATCCCTACCATAGAGTTGGAGGAGTTCCAAACTTTCCATGGTAGCTCTTGGAGAAAGATGGAGAAGAAGGAAATGGCTAAAAGAGGAAAGGACAAGATGGGTTGTTGGAACCTTCTTTTAGACTTACCTAGGATAGTTTGAGAGAAGATTCCTGCAAATCTTTGTCCCAAGTTGGTCCAAATGTGCAGAATTCTTGGCTGCATTTATAGAAAACGACAGCCTCCTGGACACGGCCCGTGTTCAGCGGACACGGTCCCGTGTGCAGGTGGAGTTCTGACACAGTTTGTCCGTATTCTGACGTACTGATCAGAATGGAATCTTTCGATGGACACGGGGGCGTGTTGGCTGGGCACGGCCCCGTGTCTAGGGACTGTTTTATGAAGTTGTCTAGTTTTTTAAGGAACTTGCTAGTATCGGGTGGCTCCTGACTGATTGGAACAACCCCAAAGTGCCTAAGATACCTTAATTGTCCCAGACTAAGGCGAGAACGCAAGAGGTTGTCGGTAAGGGTAATTCCTATTTTCATTCTAGGTGGACAAGTCCAACCCTTTCCCGGGCTCTCGTTAAAGAAGGTGTATGCCGAATCGCTCAGGTCTATGTATGCACCGAACGAAGTCGATGGGGAGTCCTTCACGGCACAATCGACACAGGGACGACTATCGTCCAAGTCTTTGCTAGGAACGAAGGTATTTTTGGGAGCAACGAGGTTGTCGGAATGCGGTTCCAACGTTTCTTCATGGTTATCGTCTTGGGGAGGATCAATGAAATCCTTCCTAAGCTCTTTTAACCAATTCAGAATTAGTTTTTCTAGTTGAAATAACTCATCAAGGAGCATTTCCCCTAGAATCTCTGGCTGGGCGCATTCGAGGGAGAAATAGTGCTTATTTTTACTTTCGCCCCTCTTAAGGTTGTGAGAAGTCGGTGGGTCCATGTAGTGGGGCCTATAATTTAGAAAGTAGCATTTTACTTCTTCATGTTTGCCACCACATAATTGACACCACGTACCATAAGAGTGCCGAAAGTAAAAACAACTACTATCACTCATGTTTGTGTCAGAAATTACCAACCGCCGGGATCTAACGGTTCTGTTTTCAGCAACTGAAACTTGGGCACGGGGGCGTGTTCAGCGGGCACGGCCCGTGCTGAGCTCTGCAGAAGCTGAAAAACTAAGAAAATCCTAAAAAATTAACTAAGTGTCTTACTTTTATTATTTTCTCAAAAATAAATATAAGCTTTTTGTATTTTGCATTTTTCACCCGAATTATGTATCTTGTATGTCGTATGTGTATTTTTGTGTTTTCATTTCTCATGAGTATTTAGTGAATTTTCAAGTCCTGATACACTATCAAGTATAATACATACTACATACACTTAGCACAAAATTTAGTGTTCAGTAAATATATATATTTTCTCAAAAATATACATACTTAATATAACTTTTAAGTCTTGAAGAAATCATCATTTCTTGTCATCAAAAATTAGGGAAACCTTGGTAATATTTTTAGGTACATTTTTAGGGAATAAGTTTCTCGAAAACTTATATTTCCTAAGTGTCAAAATTTATAGAAATTTTGACAGAGTTTCCCCTAAAAATGGAGGTTTCCCATGTTTTCAAAACATGTGTTTATTTTCTTTTAAAATCATCAACAACATCAACAACACAATCTTTATTTACCAAACTTGTCAAGACAAGCTGATGTGCGATAAAGTGTTACTTATTTTAGGTGTATATTTTAAGCCCTTTTTAACACTTATTTTAGCCAAGTTTTAAATTTATAAAACACGATATTTCACTAACACTAAACACACATATGGGCAAGTGCACCCATCGTTGAGTGTAGTATAGCGTTGGTAAGATACCGAGGTCGTCCAAGGACACAAGAGCTTTTAATACCGGTTTATCCTCAACGTCTAACCAAAATAAAAAGTTTAGAAAAATGTTTTAAACTAAGAAAAATAAAATTAACTAAAATGCTGAAAATAAAAATAAAAGAAAAACAGATAGACAAGATGAATCACTTGGTTCCGACTCGTATCTAGTATAACCTTTGATTATTTCCGCACTTTTGCACATAATTAAGAGATTATCTTAGTTATTGTAGTAGGCCCCTCTTTTGAAGGTGACGTTACCCTCACCCCAGTAGTTTGAGTCAGCAGGGATACAATCCTAAAAGGGTGGATTATTGGAAGATAATGAATTAAGTTATTAATGCAGTATTATGGTAGGCCCCGCTTTTGGCGGTGACGTTACCCTCGGCTAAGTAGTCTGAGTCAGCAGGGATACAGTCCTAAATAGCCGGGTTATAGTATTAATAGTAGTTAACTTATGAGGGGATCAAAGAGTTTGGACCCCCGCCATCCAATACCGTGAAGTATTGAAGGAGGTCCTACTAAATTTGACCCAGGTCCATTGCAGGACCTCTAAACGCTGAACAATGGCAAGACCTTTACCAAACCGTTCCCTTAACCCCCTACCAGGTAGCCAACGTATCTCCATATAGACCGTGGAGATATGAATGGTGAAAATCCTTTATTTTATATAGACAGTAAAATAATGCCAAGACACCACGGACAAACGATAAGGAAAGATCACCTTCAACATAAGTAACTAGTTATTAAAGTCATTAATACAAAACCAAATAAAAAGTGCAAAAGATTAGAAATAAAAAGTATTATACTAGACACTTTGTCTTCACCAAGTGATGTAAGAGACTTAGGCAAACATGGCCTTGATTGTCAAGAACTCTTACGATCAATCTTGGATCCCGAGACGACTCACACACTCTACGATGGACAATGGATGATGGTGGTGGATGATGGTGTTGTGATGGTGGTGGGTGGTGGATGAAGTGTGAGAGAGGTGGTGTGCCAAGGGATGAGATGAAATGAATCCAAGCACTCCTATTTATAGGCTGAACAGAGAGCTGGACACGGCCCCGTGTCCGTCTGACACTCTCTCTCCTCATTAATTGTAATTCGCAATTACAATAAATGCGCCTGCTGTACTTTCGACACGGCCCCGTGTCCGCTGAGCACGGCCCCGTGATGGGCAATAGAAGCTTCTATGGATTTGTCTTTTCTGCTGCTTCTTGGGCACGGCCCCGTGCTGGCTGAGCACGGGGCGTGTTCAGCCTTCTGTCTTCTCCTTTTTGCTTTGGAAGGTGCCGTTGAGGGGTCGGGCAGTCCACTAATGTTCCTTTCCTTGTATTTATGTTGGATTTAGCTGTCTTTTTGCTTCTTTTGCGTTTTTGAGCTCATTTAATCCTGAAAATACAAAAGGAAGACAAAAACACTCTTTTTCCAATATTAGTACTTAAAAAGGGTTAGTTTTATGCCTCATTTGATGTAATTTATATGTTGCATTTTACACACATCACAAGCATAAACCACAAACTTATGAACTTGAAAGTTTGTAAAAATATGTAGTAACTTACTATCACATTTAGTAAGTCTTGTTACCTTTAAAATATGATTAGTTTATTAAAAACTTTATTTTTAAAGAGTTTGTATTTTCACAACTTCTAGTCATGATTTCCAAAAATATTTCTTCGTGAAATTTTCTTGTTACACAAGTGTTTATACACTTGTTTACTTGCTAAAAATGTATTTAGTTCATGCAAGATCCGGGTTTTAACAAGACTAGTATCCTTCACTTGGTTCTTTCGAAAAACCACTTGTAGATCTTTAGATCCATATGTTTATAACCTTATTTTTCAAGAAAAATTATATTTATTCAAGCTCAAAGTTCATGAATGGATGGTGTCATCATCCTTCATAACTCTATCATTTATATCTTGCTAGTTCATGTTCTTAAACATGATCTAGCAAGTCTTGATGATGAACCATCACACTTCTACTAACAACAACATCCGATAATCATAACCACACAAGATCTACATGATTTAACCATACATTTACTCTTTTTCCACTCTTTACCCCTTTATGTTTCAAGTCTTGGATTATGTTCATTAGTGTTCTTAACATTTAATCATTCTATCATCTATTAACAACTAAAAATAAGAACAAGATGAAGTTTTTAAGCACTTACTACTAGCACAAGGCTAGGGGAGTTCAAGAGTGCAAATGAGGTGGACAAAAGCAAATGAAGGAGGTCCTTCAAGATCCGTTGCTTCCAACCTTCCTAATTAGGCTCCATACACCTTAGGATATGCTTAGAATTCTTGAGAATGGATTGAAGAATGAGAGAAGAAGGAGAGGTGTTTGGGTGAGTTTGAGGTGATGAATGATTTAGAGGATGTCTTGTGGTTAAATAGAATGTTTCTCCAACAACTTATAATCCAAGGTGCAATATGTCCATGGCTCACCCAACATAATCCCATAAAATATTAGAAAGAAATCCCCCTTATGGGGCCCTTGTCCATACGGTTATGGTGGGGGGGGGGGGGGGATCTAGTTTGGTTTCAATTGCTAGTTACATAAACTAGTTAGCTATCAAGTGTTATATTTAGGGATTTATGTGTTATAGTGTTTTTGGGTGTATTATGGTGTTTGGTGATCATAACTAGCTTAGAAAAATAAAAAGAATGCTTCTAGCATTATTTTGGTGTTCCGGGTAATATCCGGTTGTTCGGTTGGATACCGGTTCGTTAAAGTGCTAATTTGCACCGTTTAGTGTCCTTTAAGTATGCTTTTGTAACCCTTTCAATTCCCAACACTTGGGAAAGTATTCTGGATGATAAATCATAATTTCTGCATAATATTTTAGTGTCTTAAAGCTGATTAGAGCTGAATTTATTAAAATTCTGCACTTAAAGTGCGTTTCGGGTGCTTTTTAGTGCTTATTTTAGCTTTCGGAGTGCCTATATGTTAACCCTTGTATGTACTCTTGGGTTTTAATGCATTCTTGTCATTGGACCTACACCTAGGCCTCAATTCTAATGTCTGACTGCTTTCTGCAGTTTTGTTGACACAAGGTGTCTTACCGGTGAGTTTACTAGTATTTCTGATGCAACGCTCTTGTTTATGCATAAAGCAATATTTTGTAGTATAAAACGTGCGTGAATTCACTTGTTTAGTATGTGTTCAGACATTACTGACATTTAAGCATATAATTGCAGTCATTAAATAATAATTAAAGTGTACGGAAATTACCGGTTTGTGCCAGTTGTCACAGTCTCCCCTCGTTAAAAAAATTTCGTCCTGAAATTCAGGCTGAACTAACTCTCGCAGGAGTCTTCTTGAATAGGTGGGGATACTTTTCTTTGAACTGGTCTTCACGTTCCCATGTGTACTCGGGTCCGTGCTTAGAGTTCCAACGTACTTTGACAAGTTTAACAGTGCTCCTCCTGGTCTTGTTGACTTTCCAGTCTGTAACCTCAATGGGTTGTTCTGTAATTCGGAGGGCGTCATCAATCTGCACTTCATCCGCAGGGATGATCACGTCTTCTTGTGTTGGACTCCTCTTGAGGTTGGATACATGGAACGTATCATGTACTCCATTAAGTTCTTCCGGTAATTCCAACTTGTATGCCACGGTACCAATTCTTTCTAAGATTCTGAATGGTCCGATGTATCGTGGATTCAGCTTTCCACGCTTTCCAAATCTTACTTCGCCCTTCCAAGGTGAGACCTTCAACAAAACTTTGTCTCCAACCTCGAACTGTAACTGTTTTCGTTTTTGATCAGCGTAGCTCTTTTGTCGATCTCGAGCCGCCTTAATGTGCTCTCAGATCTGTACGATCTTGTCGGTTGTCTCTTGTACAAGTTCAGGACCAACCATACGTTTATCTCCAGCGTCTGCCCAACATAAGGGCGATTGGCACTTGCGGCCATACAGAGCTTCGAACGGTGCGGCTTTTATGCTTGTATGATAACTGTTATTGTAGGAGAACTCAACTAACGGTAAGTGAGTATCCCAGCTGCCGCCTAGGTCCATGACACATGCACGGAGCATATCTTCCAGCGTCTGTATAGTTTGTTCGCTCTGGCTGTCTGTTTGTGGATGGAAGGCCGTGCTTAGATCTAATTGAGATCCAAAGGCTTCCTGAAAGGATTGCCAGATTCTTGAGACAAAGCGTCCATCTCTGTCTGAAATGATCGAGAAAGGCACTCCATGTCGTGCCACAATTTCTTTTAAGTATATCTCAGCAAGTTTTCAAGTGCTGTCTTTTTCTCAAATCGGTAAGAAGTGCGCAGACATCGTTAACCGATCTACTATTACCCATATCATATCATGCCCTCTAGGTGTCCTGGGTAACTTTGTTATGAAGTCCATCGAGATTTGCTCCCACTTCCACATGGGTATCGCTGGTTGTTGTAGTAGGCTAGACGGTTTCTGATATTCGGCCTTAACCTTAGCACAGGTTAAGCATTTTCCAACATAAACAGCAACATCGCTTTTAAGTCTTGGCCACCAGTAGTATTATTTCAAGTCTTGATACGTCTTGTCCGATCCTGGATGGATCGAATATCTCGATTTGTACGCTTCATCAAGGATGACTTCTCGTATGCCACCATAGAGCGGAACCCAAATACGCTTCTTAAAGTATAAGGCTCCCTCTTCATTTGGCATCATATATTTCAACATACCCTGGAGGTATTCAGCTTTACGGTTTTCCATCTTAAGGGCTTCTTGTTGGGCGTCACGAATACGTGCAGTGAGGTTCGTTCGAATCGTCATTTCCAATGCTCGAACCCTTAGGGTCTTAACCCTTTCCTTTCGGCTTAAGGCGTCCACCACAACGTTTGCCTTTCCAGGATGGTACTTAATCTCACAGTCGTAATCATTTAGCAGCTCGACCCATCACCGCTGGCGCATGTTCAATTCCTTCTGATCAAATATGTGTTGTAAGCTTTTGTGATCTGTGAAGATTGTACATCGAGTACCATATAGATAGTGTCGCCAGATCTTTAAGGAAAATACCACTGCGCCTAGCTCCAGGTCATGAGTGGTATAGTTTCTTTCATGCACCTTCAATTGTCTTGAAGCGTAAGCGATAACCTTCTGGCGTTGCATGAGCACGCAACCCAAACCTTGTCGTGAAACGTCACAGTATACCACAAAGTCTTCAGTGCCTTCGGGTAAAGATAGTATCGGTGCATCGCATAGCTTGTTTTTAAGTAGCTGGAAGGCTTCTTCCTGCTTGTCACCCCAGTCGTATTTCTTGTCTTTCTGCGTAAGGGTGGTTAGCGGTTGAGCTATCTTGGAGAAATTCTCGATGAATCGCCGATAATAGCCTGCTAAGCCCAAAAATTGCCAAACTTCAGTTGGGGTTTTGGGGGCCTCCCAATTCTTTATTGCTTCGATCTTGGATGGGTCCACATGAATGCCCTTCTCATTCACAACGTGAACAAGAAATTGTACTTCGCGAATCCAGAATTCGCATTTTGAGAACTTTGCATAAAGTTTCTCTTTCTTCAGTAGCTCCAAAATGATTATGAGGTGTTGCTCATGTTCTTCTTTAGTTCACGAGTAAATCAGGATATCATCGATAAATACAATCATGAATTTATCGAGTTATGGTTTGCATACGCGGTTCATCAGATCCATAAAGACCGCTGGCGCGTTCATCAGTCCGAATGGCATCACAAGAAACTCGTAGTGCCCATAACACGTTCGGAATGCAGTCTTTGGTACACTTTCCTCTTGGATTCTTAGCTGATGGTATCCAAATCGAAGGTCGATCTTGGAATAGTAGCTTGATCCTTGCAACTGATCAAATAAGTCATCAATCCTTGGTAGTGGATACCGATTCTTGATTGTGAGCTTGTCAGTTCTCTGTAATCGATACACATCCGCAGTGTTCCATCCTTTTTCTTCACGAACAATACTGGAGCTCCCCAAGGCGAGAAGCTTGGCCTTATGAATCCTTTATCCAACAACTCCTGGAGTTGTGTAGATAATTCTTGCATCTCGGATGGTGCAAGTCGATAGGGAGCCTTGGCTACAGGAGCGGCTCCTGGAACCAAGTCTATACGGAATTCGACTTGTCATTGCGGAGGTAGTCCTGGCAGATCTTCGGGAAAAACATCAGGGAATTCCTTTACTACAGGAATGTCTTCGAGTTTCAACTCCTCAGCCTTCTTATCTACAATGTGTGCTAGGAAGGCGACACATCCTTTCCTTAAGCACTTTTGTGCCTTCATGCAACTGATGATTCGTAGGGGTGCGTCTCGTCTTTCGCCATGTACGAGGAGAGTTTCATCATTTGCCATAGGGATGCGAATGATTTTCTCATCACAAATAACTTCAGCTTTGTTCTTGGACAACCAGTCCATTCCAACCACTACATCGAAGCTACCCAATTGAATAGGTAAGAGATCGATGCTAAATCTCCGTTCACCAAGTTCTAGTGTGCAGCCTCTAACAACTTTGCCCGATTCTACAAGTTTACCATTGGCTAGTTCTATGGAGTAAGGAATATCCAATCTACTAGACTCTATCCCAAGCATACGTTTAAATTCCACAGACATGAAACTATAATCGGCACCAGTGTCAAATAACATGGATGCAAAGCGATTGTTAACGAGAAACGTACCAGTGACCATGTTAGGGTCCTCGCGTGCGTCCCTTGCTCCATTCACAAATGCTCGAGCCTGGACGTTGTTTCCCCCTGGGCAATCTTTCACAAAATGATCCTTGCTTCCACAACTGAAGCATCCTTGGTTCCGCCCCTTCCCGTTACCATTCTTGTTACCAGCACCATTTCCATTCCGGTTCTTTCCTTTTCCCCAACAGTCTTATGTTTGATGACCCAACCTACCACATTTGTCGCACCTTTGAATGCGACAAGCTCCATCATGAAGATACTTACATTTTTGGCATTTACGCATGGTACCTTGGTATCATTTGGTTGCAAGGGTTTTCGTCTCCTGAGGCGGGTTAGTGTCGCGCTTCTTGCTGAAACCCTTGTTGTTGCGAGTTGCTTGGTTCAGGTTTGCATGTTTCCTTTTCTTGTCGCCGGACGACTCGGCATGCGTCTCGGTCTTTTCTGTTGGGTTTAGTGATAGCTTCTTCATACGAACACAATCTTCAGTAAGGCTGACAGCCAGAGTTACAGCCTCGGTGATTGTTTGAGGTTTGGTCGAAGTTACCATGCCACGGAATTCTGAGGCCAATCCCCAAATGTAGCGTTCAACGAGCTTGAATTCGGGAGTCACCATGTAAGGAATCACTCTAGACAGATCGTGGAACCTTCGAGTATAACCATTAATATCAGCGCCTTCCATGGTCAAGTGCCAGAACTCTGTTTCCAGTCTTTGGAGTTCAGCACGAGAGCAATACTTCTATCTCATTCTTTCCTTCAGTTCCTCCCAAGTTAGGCCATAAGCGGCATCATCGCCCAAAGTTTGGACTTGCAAGTTCTACCAAGTCAGAGCTTCATCAACAAACAACCCAGTAGCAAAAGTGACTTGCTGATCTGCGGTACACTTGCTCATGCGGATAGTAGCTTCAGTCTTCTCTGTCCAGCATACAAATGCTATTTCACCTCCTGTGCCATCGTAGTTCACCGGCTTGCAGTCGAGAAACTGCTTGAAAGTGCAGCCTTGAGCTGCATTGCCTCCAGATGAATCTTCGTTCCCATTACGTCTAGCGTTGCTTGGTCCTTCACAGTCTTGAGTTCGGTTCGCCTCGTACTGGGCGATAGTAGCGGAGATCCTTTTTTCCAGTAGAGCGTTCAGCTCTTCAGCAGTTCTTGGCAGTGGGGGAGGAGGAGGTTGATCATCATTGCGAGCATTCATAGCTTTCCTGGGTGCCATATTCTGACAGAACATAACACAACAGGGTTAAACATTTGGTTGATATCGTCATACTAGACAGTAGTAGTATATATATTCACAGGTATATACCACATAAGTAACATCAAACAATTATTACTCTAGCAGAGTACTTAGTAGGCTTGCACTGAGGGAATCTATACGTGACAAGACTTACTGTGGTTTCTGTGCACTGAATTCCATAATTATGTATGCATCCATAATTACGTAACTCCTTGCGCAGTCCGCACAGTTCGTTTCATCTGCGTAATTCTTCCTTCAGATAGGCCATTGCTTTCAGGTAAAGTCACGTATACTAGTGGTATTCTACTTCTAGTATATGTATATGCTAATTATCATACATAATTGCAAGTAATTTCTCAGTTAAAGACAAGTGCTACTTCTGTGCACCCTAAGTCTCGTAGTGTCTTTTCTAGACTCATGTAGACAGTTTCAGGTAGTGGATGTCGCGGGACATTTTATGCAATGAAAACTCTTTGAAAAATTGTTTTCGTGAAAGGATCCTAGAGATTGTAGACTAGACTCGAGAAGGAATCCTGGTTCACTACAATCGCAGCTCTGATACCAATCTGTCACACCCCTTTCTGCGGCGGAAGCACGAGGTGTGATCATGAAAGGTTCTCATTGCATACGAAAGGTAAACATACTACATGCTCGTAAAAATAACATCAAATACCAAACATTCCATAATTTGAAAACATAGGTTTAGCGTTTACATCGCGTGATAGCATAAAACATTGTCTTAAAAAGTTTACAACTTTAATTATAGATAAACATAAGCGACATCCACAAGCAGGAGTAAGGCCGTGCGCACATCCACTTCTAGTTACCTGAAATACATGTGAGTTTTGGAAAAACGTCAACATCATGTTGGTGTGAATTCATGCAGTTTTTGTATTTCACGTTTGTATACTTTGTATGAAAACATAGTTTTGTGTCATGTATAAATCAAGTTTTCATATTTAAATCAAGTATTCATGTGTACACCACGTACTCATGTATAATTCAAGTTTACTTGTGTACCCCACGTACTCAAGTATAAATCAAGTTTTAGTATGGTATGAATCTTATGTAAATAAAGTATTCCTGTAAGTATTAGGATTGTTAATGGGTTGCAAGGCCATTAACATGTGACACGACATAGGAAGTCACCAAACCTTAGGCATTTTTCTAGTTGGCATATTCTGAGACACAAAAGCACTACTCGGTACTCGTCCTCACCAAGAGTGTGGTTGCCCGACACCCGTTAGATCTAACCTTTTGTTCTGCGGTCTAGGTATATTGTTGATTAATGGTGCTTATGGTACCCTATTCGTGACACGGTTTCTCGTATCATTTCTCAAAACGCATCATACTCGGTACTCGCTCTCACCAAGTGTGCTTCTTGTATTTGTATCATACCATTTATAAACATTGTAACATTTGTACATGTATTTCACCCCCGAAGTTATAAAACTGAAAACAGTTTAAAGAAAAGGGGGAGCATGAACTCACAAATTTGCGTTCCTTGCGTTGTAAACTTCACCGGATTTGCTTAATTAACGTCGTGACCTATACGTGTTTTCTTAACGTTAGTCACTAGACTTGTATCTCACAAGTACAAGTCACTATCTTTTATGTATATATTCTTGTGTTAAAAATATTTTATATTTTTAACTAAGTATCTTACTTATACTATTTTCTCAAAAATAAATATAAGCTTTTTGTATTTTGCATTTTTCACCCGAATTATGTATCTTGTATGTCGTATGTGTATTTTTGTGTTTTTATTTCTCATGAGTATTTAGTGTATTTTCAAGTCCTAATACACTATCAAGTATAATACATACTACATACACTTAGCACAAAATTTAGTGTTCAGTAAATATATATATTTTCTCAAAAATATACATACTTAATATAACTTTTAAGTCTTGAAGAAATCATCATTTCTTGTCATCAAAAATTAGGGAAACCTTGGTAATATTTTTAGGTACATTTTTAGGGAATAAGTTTCTCGAAAACTTATATTTCCTAAGTGTCAAAATTTATAGAAATTTTGACAGAGTTTCCCCTAAAAATGGAGGTTTCCCATGTTTTCAAAACATGTGTTTATTTTCTTTTAAAATCATCAACAACACAATCTTTATTTACCAAACTTGTCAAGACAAGCATAAACCACAAACTTATGAACTTGAAAGTTTGTAAAAATATGTAGTAACTTACTAGCACATTTAGTAAGTCTTGTTACCTTTAAAAATATGATTAGTTTATTAAAAACTTTATTTTTAAAGAGTTTGTATTTTCACAACTTCTAGTCATGATTTCCAAAAATATTTCTTCGTGAAATTTTCTTGTTACATAGGTGTTTATACACTTGTTTACTTGCTAAAAATGTATTTAGTTCATGCAAGATCCGGGTTTTAACAAGACTAGTATCCTTCACTTGGTTCTTTCGAAAAACCACTTGTAGATCTTTAGATCCATATGTTTATAACCTTATTTTTCAAGAAAAATTATATTTATTCAAGCTCAAAGTTCATGAATGGATGGTTTCATCATCCTTCATAACTCTATCATTTATATCTTGCTAGTTCATGTTCTTAAACATGATCTAGCAAGTCTTGATGATGAACCATCACTTCTACTAACAACAACATCCAATAATCATAACAACACAAGATCTACAAGATTTAACCATACATTTACTCTTTATCCACTCTTTACCCCTTTATGTTTCAAGTCTTGGATTATGTTCATTAGTGTTCTTAACATTTAATCATTCTATCATCTATTAACCACTAAAAATAAGAACAAGATGAAGTTTTTAAGCACTTACTACTAGCACAAGGCTAGGGGAGTTCAAGAGTGCAAATGAGGTGGATAAAAGTAAATGAAGGAGGTCCTTCAAGATCCGTTGCTTGCAACCTTCCTAATTAGGCTCCATACACCTTAGGATATGCTTAGAATTCTTGAGAATGGATTGAAGAATGATGATGATATGTGGGGGTGTTGCGCCGTAGCCTTGAGAAAAGAAGGAGAGGTGTTTGGGTGAGTTTGAGGTGATGAATGATTTAGAGGATGTCTTGTGGTTAAATAGAATGTTTCTCCAACAACTTATAATCCAAGGTGCAATATGTCCATGGCTCACCCAACATAATCCCATAAAATATTAGAAAGAAACCCCCCTTATGGGGCCCTTGTCCATACGGTTATGGGGGGGGGGGGGGATCTAGTTTGGTTTCAATTGCTAGTTGCATAAACTAGTTAGTTATCAAGTGTTATATTTAGGGATTTATGTGTTATAGTATTTTTGGGTGTATTATGGTGTTTGGTGATCATAACTAGCTTAGAAAAATAAAAACAATGCTTCTAGCATTATTTTGGTGTTCCGGGTAATATCCGGTTGTTCGGTTGGATACCGGTTCGTTAAAGTTCTAATTTGCACCGTTTAGTGTCCTTTAAGTATGCTTTTGTAACCCTTTCAATTCCCAACACTTGGGGAAGTATTCTGGATGATAAATCATAATTTATGCATAATATTTCAGTGTCTTAAAGCTGATTAGAGCTAAATTTATTAAAATTCTGCACTTAAAGTGCGTTTCGGGTGCTTTTTAGTGCTTATTTTAGCTTTCGGAGTGTCTATATGTTAACCCTTGTATGTACTCTTGGGTTTTAATGCATTCTTGTCATTGGACCTACACCTTGGCCTCAATTCTAATGTCTGACTGCTTTCTGCAGTTTTGTTGACACAAGGTGTCTTACCGGTGAGTTTACTAGTATTTCTGACGCAACGCTCTTGTTTATGCATAAAGCAATATTTTGTAGTATAAAACGTGCATGAATTCACTTGTTTAGTATGTGTTCAGACATTACTGACATTTAAGCACATAATTGCAGTCATTAAATAATAATTAAAGTGTACGGAAATTACCGGTTTGTGCCAGTTGTCACATGGGCAAACTCTTGTTGTATGACCTAATCTGAGATTCCTTGATCGGTTTCTTATCACCCTTTCGAAAAAGTTTACCTTTCCTGATCTGAGATTCAGTCAAGGTAGCGGATAGCTCAATGGCCTGTCTAACTGTAGTGGGGTTGCTACCAGTAACAATGTCTTGTACTGAGTCAGGGAGGCCATCAATGTACTTTTCGATTGCCTTATCCAAGGGTGTAACCATGTTTGGGCATAACAGACTTAATTCCTCATAACGGTCCATGTAGGCTCGATGATCACCGCTATCTTGCTTAAGATCGTCGAATTCCCTTTCCAATGCCCTAATCTCATGACGAGGACATAATTCCCTCATCATTAGAGCTCGAAGCTCTTCCCATGTTTGAGCCAGTGCTACCTCGGCACCCCTATCTCTCATCACACCATTCCACCATGTTAAAGCTCGTTTCTCAAAAACACTATATGCGAACTCTACCTTTCACTCGTTTGGACATTGAACATGCCTGAAGGTGCTCTCTAGACTCTCGAACCATTGCAGAAGTGCAGTTGCTCCTTGAGACCCAGAAAATTTTGATGGCTTGGCAGAGTTGAATGTCTTGAAGTTACAGGGAGCATTATTTTTGTTATTAAAGGCTTGGTTACATTGAGGAATGATGTTTGGGATTGCAGTAGCCATTTGCTGCGTAATGATAGCTACCAGTTCTTCATTAGGTATCTGATTGTCGCGTCGTGGAGGCATTCTAAAAGAGGAAGCATGAGAGAAAACAAGTGAAACGACATTGGGTAAGAATAGGATGTTACAATTATCGGCCAAAAAGCGTGGGTGATGGTCATTTGTTCAAACCATGAAGCAAACAAACGACACACAAAAGCTGAATCAAAGTAAGTAGGTCCTCATAATGTATCGCGAAGACATGCTTTAGCCTATAAGTGGACACTCACCCCAAGAGTTCCCAGGTAAGAGTGACTGGTTCGATTATGTGGATTTGTACGAACACTCTAGCCTTAGACAGAAAACTCAGGATACAGGCATCCACCCTTCCAGATTGCACGTGTTCACATTAATAAGACCCAAACTTTGACGAGATTTTGAAAATTTTGAAGGTTCAAAACCATATAATAAATCATCCTAGAACAGATGATTAGTTTTCAAAGCGGATTCGAAATTTGTGTTCTTATTGTGGTTGTCACCTAAAGATAGGCGACGGTATTGTTTTATGACTAAACGCAAGTAAACTCGTGTTAGGGTCCTAGGATGGTTATAGACTAGGTCAAAGCATTACTAATAACCTAATTCCCTATAACCATGAGCTCTGATACCAACTTTTATGTCACACCCCGACCGCGTTAAAACAACAAACCTGGCGGAAACGTCAGGGAGTGTCGTAACAGAATCATTGTTTCACAACACATGGATAAAAGTTCTGTTTTATTGAATTAAATTTATTATAGTACTGAATTTAGAAACAAAACATGAACAAATTAACTTCCATTGTTATTAAGTCACTAAGGCCTTGTCCATTCCTATGTGGGCATGCACCAATAACATCATCAAACATCATCAACTATGGTACCTGAAACACATGTGAAAATACGTCAGCATAAAAATGCTGGCGAGTACATAGGTTTTATGTGAGTGTCAGATTCATGGCTCGTTTATATGTTGAAAATAACTTGAACAACTTTGTTAATTGATAATTAGAAAACCAAGTTTTCTAAAAATGTTTGTAATGTAAATTGAAATAACCAAGTCAAACAGATTTGTTTTATAAAACCTCGATGCCATGAATCTTAACTCAAAACATTTGTTTAAGTAAACCCAGATCGTAAATTGTTTTTGAAATAAAACTCGAACGGTTTATATTATTAGAAAAACCTTGTAATATAACTTTGTTTTGATAACCTTTGCCCAAGTGACCTAGATAACACAACGATATATAATGTGTTAAAAGCACTTATATATAGGAAGTACTAGCGGCGTATCCACCATGCTTTTAACACATTACACCCGCCCCGTTACCTAATCACTTCCTTAACCCAACGGTTCAAACATTTTCAAACGGTTCACATCAATCAATCAATTTCAAACGGTTCACATAAATCAAACAACTTCAAACGGTTCCAACAGTCCAAATAACTCACATAGATCAGACAGCTTCAAACGGTTCAAACGGTAAAACAATGTGCCCATATGTTGGATGAGCATATGCAACAAAATGTAATATATAAAAATCAATGTGCTAGCATGCTAAGTGAACATACATAGCAAAACATTATGAAATCATGTACTATATACGTACTAATGAACATAGCAATTATATGATATAAAAGCATGAAAAGCACAAAAATAACAAGTAGGCACATGTGTTTCACCCCAAAACAGTTGAAAACTTTAAAAGAGGGGACTATGTACTCACTTGATGATGCTTAGAAGTCTTGAATAACAACCAAGCAAAGCTAGAGGGATCACGAAAATCAAACGACACCTAATATAGGTAACTACGTTAATAACCGGACCTAAATCGGAAGATCGGATAGAATGAGGTTTCGTAAACCAAATGAGTGTTGGAACTCATATGATATGGTTTAACAAAGCCTACATACTAAATCAAAACCTATCCTAAGTGCTTACGACCCATTACGGCTCGTTTAGGTAGGTTACGCTACTTTAACGCGTTGTTCGCGTAAAACGCGTTCAGACCGCCTAATTAGTCCTATGGCAAGTATTATATGCCTTAACACATCTAATAATGTTGCCTAATCAGTTTAGATGTCAAAATTTAGGTTACATATGCTTAAAATGAATTTATGCGTAAAAAGGGCATTTTGGTCAATTTCCTAAGGTATATAAGTTTCCTATCATACAACTACTTAAACGAAGTGACCATAAGGTATAACCTTGGAAGGTTATTCCCTATACATTTGTGGTCACTAAACATGCTTGGTCGGATCCTAATGATCGACCAAACGGGTCGGGTTCGAAAGTCTAAGCGGTTGTTTATACCGCTTATCTTACGACTCTATATAAGCACTAAACTAAAAGTGACGAGTTAAACACGCTAAAACATGTTTAACAAAGTTAGAAAACAAGTTTGATATCAAAACAAAGGGTTTTGATACCCAAAAATAGTTTGGTTGCAAAATACGCATGAATACGCATTTTGACCGAAACTCTGACTCGTCACTATACCTAAATAACGTGGCAACCAGTAGGTATAGTCACAAGGTACTATAACCATCGTGATTACGCTCACGTTGCGAAGTTCAAACGAACTTCGTGTTGACCATTTACTGGTCAAAGCAGAAAGTCAAACATTGTTTGACTTTCACGCTTAAAAACGCATAATAGCATGAAAGAAACTTACAAGAGGTCCAAGCAAGGAAGAACTTGATCTAAAAATTCTCAGGTATGAAGGTTTTGAGCTTCAACTTAGAGAAAATTCAGATCAAGGTGTGAGAAATGAAAGAAAACAAGTGGGTTTATATAGATTTTGGAGAACCGTTATGTCACACCCCGACCGCGTAGAACAACAAATCACGGCGGAAACATCGGGGCGTGTTGCAACAGAATTAATGTTTCATAACCATGGATACCAAAAAGTGTTTTGTTTTATTTAACATTGAATAATTATATTGTCTGGAAATCTAAATACACAAATTAAACATAGTCTATCATTGTTAATTAGTCACTAAGGCCTTGTCCAATCCTATGTGAGCATGCATCTTATCAATCGATATCATTCAACAATACCTGAAACATATGTGAAAACGAGGTCAGCAAAGAAATGCTGGCGAGTACATAGGTTTTGTGAAAATAAGATTCATGACTTCTGTTTTAAGAAAATGTTTAGTCATGAACCTTGTAATTTGCTTTGTCTTTGTAAATCATTTGAAAAATAATATGTTTAGGTGATATGTATAATAAGAGAATAATGCATGATTAAATGAATAACCATGTAAAATGAGTTTGTATAAGATAAGTTGTTTGTAAATAAATGTCTTGTGAAAAGTATGTTGCTTGTATAAAATGTTCTATGTCTCGAGCTGAAATGATTCAAATAACGCTACAATATGTAATACCATACAAACACTTATATATAGGAAGTACCAGCGGCGTATCCACCATGCTTGTATCATATTCCACACGCATTGTTACTTAATCACTTAATCCAAACCAAACCACCCAAGTAATGTTCATGCCCAATGTAAATCATGTACAAATGTTTACCCAATCGTTAAAACATCGTGTGAAACCCAATCGTTACCCAATCGTTAAAACATCGTGTGAAACCCAATCGTTACCCAATCGTTAAAACATCGTGTGAAAACCAATCGTAAATCGTTTAATTCGTTTTAGGTCGTGAAACTACTTATATGGTCGTCTCGCTAATAACATTCAAACCTTCGTGACTCATCACTCGTCGCTTCTCGTTTTCGTCGCTTCTCGTTTTCGCATTAACAAACCTCCATAGGGTAAGTTAATAATTACAGATTCAGTCGCTACCTACCATACCCACACATAACCACGGGTGTAGTAAATAACGGGATTAGTCAGATCCTATGGTACCATAACCTAATACTGGTCGGCTTGATCATTGCTAATGAATGTCATTTGTTATGTAAACACAACCAACAAGTTTGTTCACTTTATGAAATCGTTATTAGTTTTGTATAAATCGTTTTAATCGTTTTTTTGATACCATCGTTATAACATCGAAAACATTTAGCACATATGAGTCACCCCAAAACAATTGAAAACAGTAAAAGAGGGGAATAATGTACTCGCCTGAGAATGCTTAGAGGTCTTGAACAACAACCAAACAAAGCTAGAGGGAGCACGGAATCAATCGGCAATCTAAAACTATATAAATAAACCGGACTTAAATCGGGAGATCGGATAGGATGAGGCTTGGTAAACCAAATGAGTATTGGAACTCATATGATATGGTTTAACAAGGCCTACATACTACAATGAAACCTAACCTAATTGCTTTCGACCCATCGCGACCCATTAAGGTAACATATGCTACTTTAACGCGTCGTGCGCGTGAAACGCGTTCAGACCGTCTAACTAGTCCTATGACAAGTGTTATATGCCTAAAAATGTTACATAATCAGTTATGTGACAAAAGTTTAGGTTACATATGCTTAATTACCAATTATACATGAAAAGGGTATTCTGGTAATTTACCTAAGGCATATAAACTACCTATCATACAACTACTTAAACGAAGCGACCATAGGGTATAACCTCGGAAGGTTATTCCCTACCTACTATGGTCACCTAATGTATTTGGTCGGATCCTAATGATCGACCAAATGGGTCGAGTTCGAAGGTATAGGCGATTTATTAGATCGCCTACCCTACGACCCTAGACAACGTGGTAATCAGTGGGCATAGTCCCAAGGGACTATAACCAACGTGATTACACTCACGTTGCGAAGTTCAAACGAACTTCGCATTGACCATTACTGGTCAACGCTGAAAGTCAAACAAAGTTTGACTTTCGGACTCGAAAAGCAATAAAATAAGGAAAAGAACGAAAGAATACTTACGAAGGGTCCCCGAATGCTAATCCCGATCCAAGAACTCAGGTATGAAACAATGGTTTCAACTTAGAGCTCTCAAAATCAGAATTCTTGTAAGTTTTGCATTGGGGTGATGGGGTATATATAGTATTCGGGTAACCGTTAGGATCGTTTCAAGGAAACCGTGCCTTGATCCAACCCGTACACTTGTTGAAAGGTTATGGAGGCCACATATGATCCTTATCTTAGTGACTAAGCAACTTAAAACATGTGGTGAAGGATCAATCAGCTGCAACTTGTGTTAGAAACACTTAATCTGGTCTGGTTATGCAGTCGCGTAGCGCGACGGGTAGGCCCTTAGGGCTCGAGCTACGCTACTGCCTCCCAGTTCCAGAATTGTTTCAAAGTTGGCAGAAATGGTCCCTGCACGTGTTTAAGGCCTTTTTCGGTGCGTTTGAACCCCGTTAACCTCATTTCAAGGCTCTAAAATGAAGTTAAAGTATAGGGAACTCAAAACATGCTCAAAAATATGCCAGAGGTTGGTTCGTTTGGCCGTACGAACGCGATGTTCGCTTAATTACGACGGAATGCGCATAAGCGCGAAAAACGATCCAAATGACGCGACGAATGGATTTTTCTTATGCCAAACACTAAAATAAAATATTATAGTGCTTACATAAATTTTTGGATGTCCGGATGTATTCAGAACGTAAGTTATGCTCGAAAATGCAAACTTGTGCACTTTTTGACACTTTTAGTCCCTGAATGACCCAAAAGTTTATTCTAGCACACCGAACCCCTCAAAGCCTATTTCTAAGCTATATAAAGGATATTTAAGGTGTGTTTAACTTATGGTCATGTTCTGGAAAGTCTGTTACAGTTCAAATTGGCATACTTTCGCAGTTTGTCAACTTTAGTCCCTGTAAGCGATTAAACTTTGATTTCACCATACCAAACCTTCCAAAACTTATATCTAAGTTATGTAAAGGTTATTTAAGGTATGTTAAGCCTATTTCACTATTCCGGAGTGTTCGTTGGATTAAACTGGTTATATTTACGCATCAGAGCGCGTATAACCCTCCAGAAAGCGATTTAAAGCTTAAAATCAAACAAGAGTTGATATGTGTAAAAGATACACATAATTTTACAAATCCCAAGTATGAAATATAATATTTCATTGGTTTGGTATTTGTTTGATGGCCGTGGAGGCACAGGTGTTACAGTCTCCCCTACTTTAGGAAATTTCGTCCCGAAATTTATTTAGAGGAAACTTGTGAGAGCTTGAAAATATGAAGTTGAAAAGATCAAACAACATTGGTTAGGGTTCTGAACTTTTAGTAACCTTTAATAACATCATGATTGCAATGTAAGAGGGACACTTATATACAAGTATATGAAGCGTCATTGGTGCGTCCACCGTACCTCCATTACATCGTTCTCATTTCGTTATTTTTGTCACTATCGGTTCTTACACATAATAAATCTTATTGGGTTCCTATGCACTAAATTTCATAATTATGTACGCGTCCATAATCAGACAATTCCTTGCACAGTACACACAGTCTATTTTATAGTGTGTAGGGGAAAACCAAATGAACAAACCTGTGATGAGTGTAACTAGACCGCCATAGAGTCCTTTTAATTAAATCAATAAATGATCTAAATAGACTATCAAGGAGTCTGTCCAGCTACATCACTAGATGTCGTTCTTTAACCAAATTGTGAATCAATCTTTTTGACTAGACTACTAAGAGGGTCTCTTATCGAATCATGGAATGGTACTATATAACCCAAGGGTCTTAACTACCAGGTAGAAGCCCATAAGGATTTAAGGTAGTACCTTTTGAATATCCTACTATGAATCTCTCATATGAAGATATGAAAGATTCTATGAGGATTTGGAAAATCGTAACACACAAAAACATAGAGGAGAACACATAAACACATATCATATAACCACAAAAATTGTTCGTTAATTTGTCTTGTAAATTGCGTACATGCATTTAAAGCACACCTGGAATCCATTCTGTGGATTTCATTTGGTACTTTAAACGTTATCAAGAATCCAACTATAAAGATAGAAAGATTCAAAAAGAAAATTCGATTTCGATTACTAGGAACCGAAGTGTTCGAATTAAGGTACATAAGGAATCCAATTAAGGACTCTGATTTGAATGATAATCATCCACAAGGATCTAATTGTAAAGATAAAAAGATCCCATATGAATTTTAGAAGTTGAAGATGTTTTGGAACCTTGCACTGGATGTGCTTAGGTCAAAACATGATGTAAAATGCTTATGAAGTTGAGATGCTTGATATGTCAAGGCGACACATGAAGCAGAATTTTGAAGGTTAAGTCAATGCATGAGGAAAATATTTTTGAAAACTATGCATGGGGTTCTTTTAAGAAAAATGTGTTTAACGTTTTTGAAACCTTATATATAATACTTTTTGAAATCATAAAGTAGGTGTATTAGGTAGATATATTTACAAAAATGTTTTAAAATCATGCGAGATGAATTTTGAAATTATGTATAAGGTTTTTGAAAGACATGAATGATGCTTTTCGAAATCATGCACTTGATCAGAAAATGTATTGTGTTAATATTGTCTTCAGACTATATGAAATATTTTGAAATTAGAAAGGTTGGTTTTGATAACATGGCCAATGTTTTTGAAATAACATAGACAATGCATCTAGAAAAATTGTTTTCAAACTATATGAAATGTTTTGAGATCATGAAGATTGTTTTGAAATACTGGTACTGTGTATGTTGAAAAATCAAAACGTAATGGGTATGAGATTTGAAAATACCCTTAGTTATCTAACCAAGGATTTAAAGGCACAGATGTGCGAAAAGCACGATTACTCATAATGTCACTTAATTTTTCCGTACTTTGTTTCTTAGAGTGAAACTAGTACTTAAAATTTTTGAGGGAATCATGAGCAATCATTTGAAAGAGAGAAATCACAAGAGTAGTTTGTAAGGTACATAGTTCCTTGATGTAGGTATCATAGGAAAAACCATATACACCTAGCAGGGGGTTGAGCTGGTTGGTTGGGGACGGCTTTACCATTGTGAGCGACCATGGCGAAGTTCTGAGAAGCCTTTCGCTTCTTTGACTTCTTAGGGAATCGTTCATCCATGGTCTTTGATTCCTCGATTGGTTTCTCGGCCGATGGTGGTGTCGCCTGACTAGGTCCTGCCTGTCTTGGTGACTCTTGAGTGGCTTCATCCTGGAGATGATACATGGCAGTAGCTAATTCAACAGTCTTCAGGACTACTTCGCCTATTCGTTGAGAGAATTTGACTGCTTGCTCAGATATCTGGGCGTCATCGTGATGAAGAGACATTCTTGAAGAAAAAGAAAGGCGTAGGGAGAAACAGGTGAAAGATTATTGGACAATCAAAACAGAATGATAACGCATGAAAATTTCGATCATTTGTTTGTTACCTAAGGCAAACAAATGAGACGGTGACTAATCAAAGTAAATGGGTCAAAAATAATGTATCGCGAAGACATGCTCGCCTATAAGTGAACACTCATCCCAAGAATTCCCAGGTAAGCACAACTGGTCTCGCGTCTGATGAGATGTATACGAAGTGCTTGCCTTGACAGAAAACCCAGAATACAGGCATTCACCCTTCCAGTTTGCACGTGTTCACATTATTTAAAACCCAAAACCTTGACGAAGTTTTGAAAACTCAAAGGGGTTCAAAACCATATACTAGAGAGTTCAAAACCTTACAATAGAGGGTTCAAAACCTAGTAATCAATCATCCTAGAACAGATGATTAGTTTTCAAAGCGGTTTTGAAATTTATGTTCTTGTTGTGGTTGTCACCGAAGGATAGGTGACAGTATTGTTTTATGACTAAACGCAAGTAAACTCGCGTTAGGGTCCTAGAAAGGTTATAGACTAGGTCAAAGCATTACTAATAACCTAATTCCCTATAACCATTGGCTCTGATACCATCTTTTCTGTCACACCCCGACCGCGTAGAACAACAAATCACGGCGGAAACATCGGGGCGTGTTGCAACAGAATTAATGTTTCATAACCATGGATACCAAAAAGTGTTTTGTTTTATTTAACATTGAATAATTATATTGTCTGGAAATCTAAATACACAAATTAAACATAGTCTATCATTGTTAATTAGTCACTAAGGCCTTGTCCAATCCTATGTGAGCATGCATCTTATCAATCGATATCATTCAACAATACCTGAAACATATGTGAAAACGAGGTCAGCAAAGAAATGCTGGCGAGTACATAGGTTTTGTGAAAATAAGATTCATGACTTCTGTTTTAAGAAAATGTTTAGTCATGAACCTTGTAATTTGCTTTGTCTTTGTAAATCATTTGAAAAATAATATGTTTAGGTGATATGTATAATAAGAGAATAATGCATGATTAAATGAATAACCATGTAAAATGAGTTTGTATAAGATAAGTTGTTTGTAAATAAATGTCTTGTGAAAAGTATGTTACTTGTATAAAATGTTCTATGTCTCGAGCTGAAATGATTCAAATAACGCTACAATATGTAATACCATACAAACACTTATATATAGGAAGTACCAGCGGCGTATCCACCATGCTTGTATCATATTCCACACGCATTGTTACTTAATCACTTAATCCAAACCAAACCACCCAAGTAATGTTCATGCCCAATGTAAATCATGTACAAATGTTTACCCAATCGTTAAAACATCGTGTGAAACCCAATCGTTACCCAATCGTTAAAACATCGTGTGAAAACCAATCGTAAATCGTTTAATTCGTTTTAGGTCGTGAAACTACTTATATGGTCGTCTCGCTAATAACATTCAAACCTTCGTGACTCATCACTCGTCGCTTCTCGTTTTCGTCGCTTCTCGTTTTCGCATTAACAAACCTCCATAGGGTAAGTTAATAATTACAGATTCAGTCGCTACCTACCATACCCACACATAACCACGGGTGTAGTAAATAACGAGATTAGTCAGATCCTATGGTACCATAACCTAATACTGGTCGGCTTGATCATTGCTAATGAATGTCATTTGTTATGTAAACACAACCAACAAGTTTGTTCACTTTATGAAATCGTTATTAGTTTTGTATAAATCGTTTTAATCGTTTTTTTGATACCATCGTTATAACATCGAAAACATTTAGCACATATGAGTCACCCCAAAACAATTGAAAACAGTAAAAGAGGGGAATAATGTACTCGCCTGAGAATGCTTAGAGGTCTTGAACAACAACCAAACAAAGCTAGAGGGAGCACGGAATCAATCGGCAATCTAAAACTATATAAATAAACCGGACTTAAATCGGGAGATCGGATAGGATGAGGCTTGGTAAACCAAATGAGTATTGGAACTCATATGATATGGTTTAACAAGGCCTACATACTACAATGAAACCTAACCTAATTGCTTTCGACCCATCGCGACCCATTAAGGTAACATATGCTACTTTAACGCGTCGTGCGCGTGAAACGCGTTCAGACCGTCTAACTAGTCCTATGACAAGTGTTATATGCCTAAAAATGTTACATAATCAGTTATGTGACAAAAGTTTAGGTTACATATGCTTAATTACCAATTATACATGAAAAGGGTATTCTGGTAATTTACCTAAGGCATATAAACTACCTATCATACAACTACTTAAACGAAGCGACCATAGGGTATAACCTCGGAAGGTTATTCCCTACCTACTATGGTCACCTAATGTATTTGGTCGGATCCTAATGATCGACCAAATGGGTCGAGTTCGAAGGTATAGGCGATTTATTAGATCGCCTACCCTACGACCCTAGACAACGTGGTAATCAGTGGGCATAGTCCCAAGGGACTATAACCAACGTGATTACACTCACGTTGCGAAGTTCAAACGAACTTCGCATTGACCATTACTGGTCAACGCTGAAAGTCAAACAAAGTTTGACTTTCGGACTCGAAAAGCAATAAAATAAGGAAAAGAACGAAAGAATACTTACGAAGGGTCCCCGAATGCTAATCCCGATCCAAGAACTCAGGTATGAAACAATGGTTTCAACTTAGAGCTCTCAAAATCAGAATTCTTGTAAGTTTTGCATTGGGGTGATGGGGTATATATAGTATTCGGGTAACCGTTAGGATCGTTTCAAGGAAACCGTGCCTTGATCCAACCCGTACACTTGTTGAAAGGTTATGGAGGCCACATATGATCCTTATCTTAGTGACTAAGCAACTTAAAACATGTGGTGAAGGATCAATCAGCTGCAACTTGTGTTAGAAACACTTAATCTGGTCTGGTTATGCAGTCGCGTAGCGCGACGGGTAGGCCCTTAGGGCTCGCGCTACGCTACTGCCTCCCAGTTCCAGAATTGTTTCAAAGTTGGCAGAAATGGTCCCTGCACGTGTTTAAGGCCTTTTTCGGTGCGTTTGAACCCCGTTAACCTCATTTCAAGGCTCTAAAATGAAGTTAAAGTATAGGGAACTCAAAACATGCTCAAAAATATGCCGGAGGTTGGTTCGTTTGGCCGTACGAACGCGGTGTTCGCTTAATTACGACGGAATGCGCATAAGCGCGAAAAACGATCCAAATGACGCGACGAATGGATTTTTCTTATGCCAAACACTAAAATAAAATATTATAGTGCTTAAATAAATTTTTGGATGTCCGGATGTATTCAGAACGTAAGTTATGCTCGAAAATGCAAACTTGTGCACTTTTTGACACTTTTAGTCCCTGAATGACCCAAAAGTTTATTCTAGCACACCGAACCCCTCAAAGCCTATTTCTAAGCTATATAAAGGATATTTAAGGTGTGTTTAACTTATGGTCATGTTCTGGAAAGTCTGTTACAGTTCAAATTGGCATACTTTCGCAGTTTGTCAACTTTAGTCCCTGTAAGCGATTAAACTTTGATTTCACCATACCAAACCTTCCAAAACTTATATCTAAGTTATGTAAAGGTTATTTAAGGTATGTTAAGCCTATTTCACTATTCCGGAGTGTTCGTTGGATTAAACTGGTTATATTTACGCATCAGAGCGCGTATAACCCTCCAGAAAGCGATTTAAAGCTTAAAATCGCTTTAAATGAAGTTAAAGTATAGGGAACTCAAAACATGCTCAAAAATATGCCAGAGGTTGGTTCGTTTGGCCGTACGAACGCGATGTTCGCTTAATTACGACGGAATGCGCATAAGCGCGAAAAACGATCCAAATGACGCGACGAATGGATTTTTCTTATGCCAAACACTAAAATAAAATATTATAGTGCTTACATAAATTTTTGGATGTCCGGATGTATTCAGAACGTAAGTTATGCTCGAAAATGCAAACTTGTGCACTTTTTGACACTTTTAGTCCCTGAATGACCCAAAAGTTTATTCTAGCACACCGAACCCCTCAAAGCCTATTTCTAAGCTATATAAAGGATATTTAAGGTGTGTTTAACTTATGGTCATGTTCTGGAAAGTCTGTTACAGTTCAAATTGGCATACTTTCGCAGTTTGTCAACTTTAGTCCCTGTAAGCGATTAAACTTTGATTTCACCATACCAAACCTTCCAAAACTTATATCTAAGTTATGTAAAGGTTATTTAAGGTATGTTAAGCCTATTTCACTATTCCGGAGTGTTCGTTGGATTAAACTGGTTATATTTACGCATCAGAGCGCGTATAACCCTCCAGAAAGCGATTTAAAGCTTAAAATCAAACAAGAGTTGATATGTGTAAAAGATACACATAATTTTACAAATCCCAAGTATGAAATATAATATTTCATTGGTTTGGTATTTGTTTGATGGCCGTGGAGGCACAGGTGTTACAGTCTCCCCTACTTTAGGAAATTTCGTCCCGAAATTTATTTAGAGGAAACTTGTGAGAGCTTGAAAATATGAAGTTGAAAAGATCAAACAACATTGGTTAGGGTTCTGAACTTTTAGTAACCTTTAATAACATCATGATTGCAATGTAAGAGGGACACTTATATACAAGTATATGAAGCGTCATTGGTGCGTCCACCGTACCTCCATTACATCGTTCTCATTTCGTTATTTTTGTCACTATCGGTTCTTACACATAATAAATCTTATTGGGTTCCTATGCACTAAATTTCATAATTATGTACGCGTCCATAATCAGACAATTCCTTGCACAGTACACACAGTCTATTTTATAGTGTGTAGGGGAAAACCAAATGAACAAACCTGTGATGAGTGTAACTAGACCGCCATAGAGTCCTTTTAATTAAATCAATAAATGATCTAAATAGACTATCAAGGAGTCTGTCCAGCTACATCACTAGATGTCGTTCTTTAACCAAATTGTGAATCAATCTTTTTGACTAGACTACTAAGAGGGTCTCTTATCGAATCATGGAATGGTACTATATAACCCAAGGGTCTTAACTACCAGGTAGAAGCCCATAAGGATTTAAGGTAGTACCTTTTGAATATCCTACTATGAATCTCTCATATGAAGATATGAAAGATTCTATGAGGATTTGGAAAATCGTAACACACAAAAACATAGAGGAGAACACATAAACACATATCATATAACCACAAAAATTGTTCGTTAATTTGTCTTGTAAATTGCGTACATGCATTTAAAGCACACCTGGAATCCATTCTGTGGATTTCATTTGGTACTTTAAACGTTATCAAGAATCCAACTATAAAGATAGAAAGATTCAAAAAGAAAATTCGATTTCGATTACTAGGAACCGAAGTGTTCGAATTAAGGTACATAAGGAATCCAATTAAGGACTCTGATTTGAATGATAATCATCCACAAGGATCTAATTGTAAAGATAAAAAGATCCCATATGAATTTTAGAAGTTGAAGATGTTTTGGAACCTTGCACTGGATGTGCTTAGGTCAAAACATGATGTAAAATGCTTATGAAGTTGAGATGCTTGATATGTCAAGGCGACACATGAAGCAGAATTTTGAAGGTTAAGTCAATGCATGAGGAAAATATTTTTGAAAACTATGCATGGGGTTCTTTTAAGAAAAATGTGTTTAACGTTTTTGAAACCTTATATATAATACTTTTTGAAATCATAAAGTAGGTGTATTAGGTAGATATATTTACAAAAATGTTTTAAAATCATGCGAGATGAATTTTGAAATTATGTATAAGGTTTTTGAAAGACATGAATGATGCTTTTCGAAATCATGCACTTGATCAGAAAATGTATTGTGTTAATATTGTCTTCAGACTATATGAAATATTTTGAAATTAGAAAGGTTGGTTTTGATAACATGGCCAATGTTTTTGAAATAACATAGACAATGCATCTAGAAAAATTGTTTTCAAACTATATGAAATGTTTTGAGATCATGAAGATTGTTTTGAAATACTGGTACTGTGTATGTTGAAAAATCAAAACGTAATGGGTATGAGATTTGAAAATACCCTTAGTTATCTAACCAAGGATTTAAAGGCACAGATGTGCGAAAAGCACGATTACTCATAATGTCACTTAATTTTTCCGTACTTTGTTTCTTAGAGTGAAACTAGTACTTAAAATTTTTGAGGGAATCATGAGCAATCATTTGAAAGAGAGAAATCACAAGAGTAGTTTGTAAGGTACATAGTTCCTTGATGTAGGTATCATAGGAAAAACCATATACACCTAGCAGGGGGTTGAGCTGGTTGGTTGGGGACGGCTTTACCATTGTGAGCGACCATGGCGAAGTTCTGAGAAGCCTTTCGCTTCTTTGACTTCTTAGGGAATCGTTCATCCATGGTCTTTGATTCCTCGATTGGTTTCTCGGCCGATGGTGGTGTCGCCTGACTAGGTCCTGCCTGTCTTGGTGACTCTTGAGTGGCTTCATCCTGGAGATGATACATGGCAGTAGCTAATTCAACAGTCTTCAGGACTACTTCGCCTATTCGTTGAGAGAATTTGACTGCTTGCTCAGATATCTGGGCGTCATCGTGATGAAGAGACATTCTTGAAGAAAAAGAAAGGCGTAGGGAGAAACAGGTGAAAGATTATTGGACAATCAAAACAGAATGATAACGCATGAAAATTTCGATCATTTGTTTGTTACCTAAGGCAAACAAATGAGACGGTGACTAATCAAAGTAAATGGGTCAAAAATAATGTATCGCGAAGACATGCTCGCCTATAAGTGAACACTCATCCCAAGAATTCCCAGGTAAGCACAACTGGTCTCGCGTCTGATGAGATGTATACGAAGTGCTTGCCTTGACAGAAAACCCAGAATACAGGCATTCACCCTTCCAGTTTGCACGTGTTCACATTATTTAAAACCCAAAACCTTGACGAAGTTTTGAAAACTCAAAGGGGTTCAAAACCATATACTAGAGAGTTCAAAACCTTACAATAGAGGGTTCAAAACCTAGTAATCAATCATCCTAGAACAGATGATTAGTTTTCAAAGCGGTTTTGAAATTTATGTTCTTGTTGTGGTTGTCACCGAAGGATAGGTGACAGTATTGTTTTATGACTAAACGCAAGTAAACTCGCGTTAGGGTCCTAGAAAGGTTATAGACTAGGTCAAAGCATTACTAATAACCTAATTCCCTATAACCATTGGCTCTGATACCATCTTTTCTGTCACACCCCGACCGCGTAGAACAACAAATCACGGCGGAAACATCGGGGCGTGTTGCAACAGAATTAATGTTTCATAACCATGGATACCAAAAAGTGTTTTGTTTTATTTAACATTGAATAATTATATTGTCTGGAAATCTAAATACACAAATTAAACATAGTCTATCATTGTTAATTAGTCACTAAGGCCTTGTCCAATCCTATGTGAGCATGCATCTTATCAATCGATATCATTCAACAATACCTGAAACATATGTGAAAACGAGGTCAGCAAAGAAATGCTGGCGAGTACATAGGTTTTGTGAAAATAAGATTCATGACTTCTGTTTTAAGAAAATGTTTAGTCATGAACCTTGTAATTTGCTTTGTCTTTGTAAATCATTTGAAAAATAATATGTTTAGGTGATATGTATAATAAGAGAATAATGCATGATTAAATGAATAACCATGTAAAATGAGTTTGTATAAGATAAGTTGTTTGTAAATAAATGTCTTGTGAAAAGTATGTTACTTGTATAAAATGTTCTATGTCTCGAGCTGAAATGATTCAAATAACGCTACAATATGTAATACCATACAAACACTTATATATAGGAAGTACCGGCGGCGTATCCACCATGCTTGTATCATATTCCACACGCATTGTTACTTAATCACTTAATCCAAACCAAACCACCCAAATAATGTTCATGCCCAATGTAAATCATGTACAAATGTTTACCCAATCGTTAAAACATCGTGTGAAACCCAATCGTTACCCAATCGTTAAAACATCGTGTGAAAACCAATCGTAAATCGTTTAATTCGTTTTAGGTCGTGAAACTACTTATATGGTCGTCTCGCTAATAACATTCAAACCTTCGTGACTCATCACTCGTCGCTTCTCGTTTTCGTCGCTTCTCGTTTTCGCATTAACAAACCTCCATAGGGTAAGTTAATAATTACAGATTCAGTCGCTACCTACCATACCCACACATAACCACGGGTGTAGTAAATAACGAGATTAGTCAGATCCTATGGTACCATAACCTAATACTGGTCGGCTTGATCATTGCTAATGAATGTCATTTGTTATGTAAACACAACCAACAAGTTTGTTCACTTTATGAAATCGTTATTAGTTTTGTATAAATCGTTTTAATCGTTTTTTTGATACCATCGTTATAACATCGAAAACATTTAGCACATATGAGTCACCCCAAAACAATTGAAAACAGTAAAAGAGGGGAATAATGTACTCGCCTGAGAATGCTTAGAGGTCTTGAACAACAACCAAACAAAGCTAGAGGGAGCACGGAATCAATCGGCAATCTAAAACTATATAAATAAACCGGACTTAAATCGGGAGATCGGATAGGATGAGGCTTGGTAAACCAAATGAGTATTGGAACTCATATGATATGGTTTAACAAGGCCTACATACTACAATGAAACCTAACCTAATTGCTTTCGACCCATCGCGACCCATTAAGGTAACATATGCTACTTTAACGCGTCGTGCGCGTGAAACGCGTTCAGACCGTCTAACTAGTCCTATGACAAGTGTTATATGCCTAAAAATGTTACATAATCAGTTATGTGACAAAAGTTTAGGTTACATATGCTTAATTACCAATTATACATGAAAAGGGTATTCTGGTAATTTACCTAAGGCATATAAACTACCTATCATACAACTACTTAAACGAAGCGACCATAGGGTATAACCTCGGAAGGTTATTCCCTACCTACTATGGTCACCTAATGTATTTGGTCGGATCCTAATGATCGACCAAATGGGTCGAGTTCGAAGGTATAGGCGATTTATTAGATCGCCTACCCTACGACCCTAGACAACGTGGTAATCAGTGGGCATAGTCCCAAGGGACTATAACCAACGTGATTACACTCACGTTGCGAAGTTCAAACGAACTTCGCATTGACCATTACTGGTCAACGCTGAAAGTCAAACAAAGTTTGACTTTCGGACTCGAAAAGCAATAAAATAAGGAAAAGAACGAAAGAATACTTACGAAGGGTCCCCGAATGCTAATCCCGATCCAAGAACTCAGGTATGAAACAATGGTTTCAACTTAGAGCTCTCAAAATCAGAATTCTTGTAAGTTTTGCATTGGGGTGATGGGGTATATATAGTATTCGGGTAACCGTTAGGATCGTTTCAAGGAAACCGTGCCTTGATCCAACCCGTACACTTGTTGAAAGGTTATGGAGGCCACATATGATCCTTATCTTAGTGACTAAGCAACTTAAAACATGTGGTGAAGGATCAATCAGCTGCAACTTGTGTTAGAAACACTTAATCTGGTCTGGTTATGCAGTCGCGTAGCGCGACGGGTAGGCCCTTAGGGCTCGCGCTACGCTACTGCCTCCCAGTTCCAGAATTGTTTCAAAGTTGGCAGAAATGGTCCCTGCACGTGTTTAAGGCCTTTTTCGGTGCGTTTGAACCCCGTTAACCTCATTTCAAGGCTCTAAAATGAAGTTAAAGTATAGGGAACTCAAAACATGCTCAAAAATATGCCGGAGGTTGGTTCGTTTGGCCGTACGAACGCGGTGTTCGCTTAATTACGACGGAATGCGCATAAGCGCGAAAAACGATCCAAATGACGCGACGAATGGATTTTTCTTATGCCAAACACTAAAATAAAATATTATAGTGCTTAAATAAATTTTTGGATGTCCGGATGTATTCAGAACGTAAGTTATGCTCGAAAATGCAAACTTGTGCACTTTTTGACACTTTTAGTCCCTGAATGACCCAAAAGTTTATTCTAGCACACCGAACCCCTCAAAGCCTATTTCTAAGCTATATAAAGGATATTTAAGGTGTGTTTAACTTATGGTCATGTTCTGGAAAGTCTGTTACAGTTCAAATTGGCATACTTTCGCAGTTTGTCAACTTTAGTCCCTGTAAGCGATTAAACTTTGATTTCACCATACCAAACCTTCCAAAACTTATATCTAAGTTATGTAAAGGTTATTTAAGGTATGTTAAGCCTATTTCACTATTCCGGAGTGTTCGTTGGATTAAACTGGTTATATTTACGCCTCAGAGCGCGTATAACCCTCCAGAAAGCGATTTAAAGCTTAAAATCAAACAAGAGTTTATATGTGTAAAAGATACACATAATTTTACAAATCCCAAGTATGAAATATAATATTTCATTGGTTTGGTATTTGTTTGATGGCCGTGGAGGCACAGGTGTTACACGTTAGGATCGTTTCTCGTAAATCGTGCTTCAATCTTGGCCCTCCATGTGTACCCATTGATTTGGAATACTATGGGTGTCCAAAACCAGCTCATGGTATTGAGAATTTCGCATAAATAACCCCTGAAATTCGATCCGGTTGCTGAATTAACTAATCTGCCCAGATCAGTCTCTGGCGCCCCGCGAGAGGCCTGTCGCGCCCCGCCAGATACCAAAATGGCAGAAAGTCAAAATTGGCCCCTACAAGTGCAGAACTTGATTTTTGATGCATTTTTGGTACGTTTAAGCCCCGTTAACCCCATTTCAAGGTTCTATAATGAAGTTAAAGTATAGGAAACTTAAAATATGCTCAAAAATATCTCAGATGTCGGTTCGTTTGGTCGTACGGTTGCGTTATTTGGTTAATTACGACGGAAGTCGTAATGGACGTAAAAACGATTCAAATTACGCGACGAATGGAATTTTATCATGCCAATCACTAAAATAAAATATTTTAATGATTACATAAATTTTTGGATGTCCGGATATATTCAGAACATAAGATATGCGCGAAAATGCAAACTTATGCACTTTTTGACGCTTTTAGTCCCTATTGATCAAAAAGTTTATTTTTACGCACCAAACACCTCAAAACCTATTTTTATGCTATGTAAAGGATATTTAGGGCATATTTAACTTATGATCAAGTTCCAGAATGTTCGTCACAGTACGAATCGGCATACTTTCACAGTTTGTCGAAAATAGTCCCTGTGATCGAATAAACTTGATTTCGCCACACCAAACCCTCCAAAACTTATTTCTAAGTTATGTAAAGGTTATTTAAGGTATGTTAAGACTATTTCACTATTCTGGAGTGTTTGTCGTGTTAAACTGATTACGTTTACGCATCAGTTCGCGTATAACCTTCTAGAAAGCGATTTAAAGCTCGAAATCGAACAAGAATTGATATGTGCCAATGATACACATATTTTTACAAATCCCAAGTATGAAACACAATATTTCATTGATTTGGTATTTGTTTGGTGGTCGAAGAGACATAGATTTCACAACTCTTACCTGGGAACTCTTGGGGTGAGTGACCACTTATAGGTTAAAGCATGTCTTTGCGATACATTATTATGACGCACTTACTTTGATTAGTAGTCACTATGTGTCGTTTGTTTGTTTGAAGTAATGATCGAATGGTCACAATCTTCATGTTTCGTCGATATTTTTAACATTCAAGTTTTGAATATCCAATAACATCTCACTTGCTTTCTCTTATATTTTCCACTATCCTTAGAATGCCTCCTCATCACAGCGATACTCAAAAGTCTGAACTGGCTGCTACTATCTCTCAACAACTAAGCATAGTAATCCGCGGGGCCATTGAGTTACTTGTCACCGTGTCTCATCTCAATGATGAAACTACTCAAGAGGCACCTAAGAAAGCAAAAGCCAAGCCTTCAAGAAAATCAAAGAAGCGTAAAGCTTCAAGGAACCTTTCAACGATTGCTCCAGTTCCGCTTAGCCAAGTGGGACCTAGACAGGTGGCAGCACCACCAGCTAAGAAACCATACAGAGGAAAAACTCCTCTGTGCAATCAGTGTAACCTTCATCACCATGCAAGTGTCCAATGCCGAAAATGTTTAAACTGTGGACGTTTTGGTCACACAACAAATGTCTGTCGTTTTGCCATTACGCCAAACGAAGCTATGGTAGTTCCTACTCAATTTATCGCGACTCCTCATGCGATACATGTTTGTCCTATCTACCCACATGGAACCTGCTTCAATTGTGGTTATCCTAACCATTTCAATTGACTTGGCTGGAAAATGACGACTCAACGAATGGGCATAAGATTAACACTGGCAATATCAAGTCTTGTGCTAATGTCTGCAAAAATACTTAAACTTTTGTGTTTTCGGTTTTCTTTCCAAAGATATTGAAACACTTTAGTTATTCTATAAATAAATTTGGTCGTTTCCATCTTATTTACCTAGTCAATGTGAACACGTGTATGTATGACATACCCCTACGATACCAACACCAAGGAACCGTGTTCCTTGCAAGAGAAACTATAGCTGTAGTTCTCCCATTTTTGTGATCGCTCGCGATCTCCACGAAAATCCTAAGTACTCGTTTCTTCTAACAAACAAAGTACAAGGTACAAGTTACAAACTCTGGAAGAATACTCATAGTACCACTTTAAATCCTTGCTTGGATATCTAAGGGTACTTTCCATAAGTCCTTAATTGGTCTTATGCGATATATCTATGTACATATCATTTCTTTCTGGTTTCAAGACAATATACATAGTATATGATTTCAAAACATCATTCATGATTTCAAAAACATTTCACATGGTTTAGAAACATTTAAACATAGTATATTTTCCAATATACCTAGTGCATGATTTCAAAAACATTATCCATGTTTTCAAAAAAAAAAAAAAAACCTCATACATGATTTCAAAATCATCTCACATGGTTTTAAAAACATTTTATAAACATATTTATCTAATATACCTAGTACATGATTTCAAAAACATTACATAAGGTTTTAAAAACATTAAACATATTTTCAAAGATGCCATGCATAGTTTTAAAAGTCATTCTACTCGTATGTTAACTTAACATATGTGGTACAAGATTTTCAAGAACACTCTGCTCGTATGTTGACTGAGCATACGTAGTACACGATTTCCAAGGACATTCTGCTTCGTATGTTGACTTAGCATGCCTAGCACATTAATTTCAAGGATCCTATTTGCTTCATATGTTAACTTAGCATATCTAGCACCTTGATTTCATAAACACTATACTTCGTATGTTGACTTAGCATACCTAGTACAAGGTTTCGAAACAATTTCTCGCTACACGAATTCCAAAATCCTTATAGGGTCTTCCTATCTTCATTGTTAGATCATTGTGGATGTTTAAAGCGCAAAATCAAAGTCCTTAATTGGATTCTTTATGTGCTTTGACACGTATGTTACGATTCAATGAGGACAAAACCGAATCCTTATGAGATCTTCCTATCTTCATAGTTAGATTCTTGAGGATGTTTAAAGTACTAATTGAAGTCCATGGATTGGATTCATGGTGTACTTTAAATGCGTGTGTACAAATCGATAACAAGTTGATAACAAGTTGATGACCAAGTTGACAATTATGTGATTATGTGATTATGTGTTTATGTGTGAATCCAAATGCTCGCTATCCAAATCCTTGTAGAATCTTCCATATCTTCATATGATGGATTCTTAGAAGGATATCCAAAAGTACTATCTTAAATCCTTAATGGGCTTCTATGCAATAGTTAAACCCTTGGATTGTAAAGTACTATTCCAAAGTTAAAGTGATCACGCGTTGATCTAGTTAAAGACATCATTCGTTGATGTAGTTAAAGAGACCCTTTGGTGGTCTAGTTAAAGAGATCATGCGTTGATCTAGTTAAAGACATCATTCGTTGATGTAGTTAAAGAGACCCTTTGGTGGTCTAGTTAAAGAGATCATGCGTTGATCTAGTTAAAGACATCATTCGTCGATGTATTTAAAGAGACCCTTTGGTGGTCTAGTTAAAGACATTGATTTGTCAATCTAGTTAAAGATATCATGTGTTGATATAGTTAAAGAGACCCTTTGGTGGTCTAGTTAAAGAGATTGATTCGTCAATCTAGTTAAAGAGATCATGTGTTGATCTAGTTAAAGAGACCCTTTGGTGGTCTAGTTAAAGAGATTGATTCGTCAATCTAGTTAAAGAGATCATGTGTTAATCTAGTTAAAGAGACCCTTTGGTGGTCTAGTTAAAGAGATTGATGTCACACCCCGACCGCGTAAAACAACAAACCGCGGCGGAAACGTCAGGGAGTGGAGCGACAGAATTATTGTTTCAAAACCATGGTATTTAAAGTTTTATTTTATTTGAAATAAAGTGATTACATTGTCTTAAAACAAAGATAACATAACATAAGTTAAACTATTCTTGCATCTTTTATGTCAGTAAGGCTCGAGTCCGCATAAGTGTGTCACGATCCATATCATGCATTAGCTCCTGAAAACACATGTGAAAATAGGTACGTCAGCATAAAAATGCCTGTGAGATACATAGGTTTTGTTGATGCAGGATTCATGAGTTGTAAGTTAAAAGAAATGTTTAACAAAACGTAGTCATGAACCTTATAAAAATGTTTTCTTTTATAAATCATACGAAAATCGATAAGAAAATCAGATGATATAAAAGAATAATGCATGGTTAAATAAATAACCAAGTAAAAATGAATTTATATAAATTATGTCGTTTGTAAAACAATGTCTTGTGAAAATATGTCATTTGTATAAAATGTAACATGTCTTTGTCGAAATGATTTAGATAACGCTACAATATGTAATATCATAAAAGCACTTATGTATAGGAAGTACCAGCGGTGTATCCACCATACTTTTATCATATTACACACGCCTCGTTATTTAAATCACTTACCAAATAACCACCAAAATGTGTTGTTAAACCAATGTCAAAATCTTTATGTGTAAACAATGTCTAATGTCAAATGTAAATCATGTCTAGTATAATCAAATATTATGTATGGCAAGCAAAAAGTATCTACTCAAACCATAGGTAAAATGTACAAAACAATGTATTTGAATAAATCATAGTTTAAGTCAAAAGTTATGTTTTGCAAAATCAATGCTTTACTGATACAAACATTTATGCGGTAATGTTTATCGCATACATTCAAGCCTTGAGACTGTCGAATAAACCCTTAAACAAATCAAAGGTTTATCAAAAATGTTTTTGGATTCTGTCATTCCGTACGTCCAAACAAATCTAGGATTCCAGGAATGGGAGTTGTCAATTCCTATGGTACCACTACATACTACCGAGCGACGTGATCAGTGTTAATGAACGTATTTTAGTTTCGTTAAACAAACCAAATATCATACCAAATGTAAGCATGTTATGTGAAAATAATGTACTAAGTATGCTAAGTAAACATACAAAGTTTAAATGTTTATGAAATTAATGTGCTAGTATGCTAAGTAAACATACATAGCAGAAATGTAATGTAAATCAATGTGCTAGCATGCTAAGTAAACATACATAGTAAAAATGCAATGTAAATCAATGTGCTAGCATGCTAAGTAAACATACATATCAAAGCATAATGGAAATCATGTACTATATGCGTACTAATGAACATAGCAAGTATATGTCAAGAAAGCACGAAAAGCACGAAAGTAACAAGTAGGTACATGTGTATCACCCCAAAATATTTGAAAGCGGTAAAAGAGGGGACTATGTACTCACTCTATATTGTTTAGTAGTCTTGATATAACAATCACACTGTTAATAAACCGGATCTAAATCGGAAGATCGGATAGAATGAGGTTTCGTAAACCATATGAGTGTTGGAACTAATGTGATATGGTTTAACAAAGCCTACATTTTAAGTCGGAACCTATCCTAAGTGCTTATGACCCGTTACGAATAGTTAAGGTAGTCTACGCTACTTTAACGCGTCGTTCATGCAAAAGCACGTTCGGACCGCCTAACTAGTTCTATGACAAGTAGTATATGCCTTAACATGTCTAATAACATTGCATAATCAGTTTAGATGTCAAAATTTAGGTTACATATGCTTAAAATGAAATTATGCGTAAAAAGGGCATTTTGGTCATTTTCCTAAGGCGTATAAACTACCTATCATACAACTAAATAAATGAAGTGACCATAAGGTATAACCTCGGAAGGTTATTCCCTATACAACTATGGTCACAAAATATGTTTGGTCAGATCCTAATGATCGACCAAACGGGTCGGGTTCGAAAGTCTAAGCGGTTGTTTAGACCGCTTAACTTACGACCCTATATAAGCACTAGACTAAAAGTGAGGAGTTAAACATGTCAAAACATGTTTAACTAAGTTAGAAAATAAGTTTGATATCAAAACAAAGTGTTTTGATACCCGAAATAGCTTCATTACAAAATATGCATAAATACGTATTTTGACCAAAACTTTGACTCGTCACTACGCCTAATCAACGTGGTAATCAGCAGGTATAGTCACAAGGGACTATAACCATCGTGATTACGCTCACTTTTCAAAGTTCAAACGAACATTGTGTTGACCAATCATGGTCAAAGCAGAAAGTCAAACACTGTTTGACTTTCTTGCTTAAAATACATGAACAAGCATGAAAGAAGCTTACAAGAGGTCCAAGCTTAGATCAAGAACAAGAATACTGAAGAATGGAGCCTTCAACAAAGAAGGGATAACTCCAATAAGCATATTAGAGAAGAAAATTGGAATGAGCAAGTTGAAATGTGACAAATTGATGGGTATTTATAGGAAATCAAGCCCCCTTTGATCTTTGACAAGTGTTTTTGAGAGGATCAACGCTTGATTCTAGCCCTACACATGTTTCCCATTGTTTAGAATACCAGGGGAGCTCAAAAACAAGCCCATAAAGTGTTAAAACAGTGTTTAGAAACCATGGCAGCTGATGAATTGAGTGAAAACAAGTTTTCTGCTCAGATAGGGGCTGACGCGCCCCACGTAAAACTCAGAAAGGTCTTACATGCCCCGCATAAGACTCAACAAGGTCTTACGCACCCCGCGACTGAGTCCAGTTCAGCAAACAGTTTCATAAATTACAGTTTTAGTCCCTGCATGCTTATTAGCTGATTTTTGACACGTTTAAGCCCCGTTAAGCCATTATCAAAGCTCAATAATGATGTTAAAGTATAGGTAATATGAAATATGCTTGAAAACATCTCGGATGTCGGTTCATTTGGTCGTACGACCACGTTATTCGGTTAATTACGATGAAACACGAACGGACGCGAAAAAAACGATCCAAATTACGTGACGAATGGTATTTTAGCATTCCAATCACTAAAATAAAATATTTTAATGATTACAAAAATTTTTGGATGTCCGGATATTTTCAGAACGTAAGTTATGCGCGTAAGTGCAAACTTATGCACTTTTTGACGCTTTTAGTCCCTGTTTGATCAAATAAGTTTATTTTCGCATACCGAACCCCTCAAAGCCTATTTCTAAGCTATGTAAAGGATATTTATGCTATTTTTAACTTATGGTCATGTTCCGGAGTGTACTGTTACTATACGAATCGGCAGACTTTCACAGTTTGTCGCAAATAGTCCCTGTAAGCGAATAAACTTGATTTTGCCATACCAAACCCTTTAAAACTTATTTATAAGTTATGTAAAGGTTATTTAAGGCATGTTAACCATATGTTGATGTTCCGGAGTGTGTTTCACGTTAAAATGATTATGTTTACGCATCAGTTTGCGTATAACTTTCCAGAAAGCGATTTAGAGTTTAAAATCGAACAAAATCAAAACGTGCAAAATGTTAAACATAAATAACAAATATTGGGATCAAATCACATTGTTTTATTGATAATTGAACTATTCAGACTTTATACAATGATTACAAGCACAGATGTCACAATCTCCCCTAGTTTAGGAAATTTCGTCCCGGAATATATTTAGAGGAAACTTGTGAGAATAGATGTGGATATTTCACCTTCATTTGATCTTCATGTTCCCAAGTAAATTCTGGTCCACGTTTAGATTCCTAGCAAACTTTGATGATAGGTATGCGCTTGCGTTTGAGTTTCTTGACTTCACGGTCCATTATTTCCACAGGCTTCTCAACAATGTGCATCGTGTCATCAACACGAATTTCATCAAGTGGTATGTGGAGGTTCTCATCAGCTAAGCACTTTTTGAGATTGGACACATGGAAGGTTGGATGAACGTTTCCAAGTTCAGGAGTTAACTCAAGCCTGTAGGCTACCTTTCCAATTCTTTCGACGATCTTGAATGGTCCAACATATCTAGGTGCAAGTTTTCCTTTCTTTCCAAACCTGATTACACCTTACCAAGGTGATACCTTGAGTAGGACGTGATCACTGACTTGAAATTCCAAGGCCTTGCGTCGTCTATCCGCGTAACTCTTTTGACGGCTTCGAGCTGTCTGAAGGTTATCGTAAAATTTCTTGACCTTATCAGTAGTCTCTAGAATAAGTTCAGGTCCAGTAAGCTGAGCTTCACCGATCTCATTCCAGCAGACTGGTGAACGACATTTTCGACCGTATAGAGCCCGAAAGGAGCCATGTTGATGCTGGAGTGATAACTATTGTTGTAGGAGAATTCAATCAACGGAAGATACGAATCCTAACTACCACCAAAATCGATCACACAAGCTCTAAACATATCCTCCAATGTCTGGATTGTTCTTTCAGATTGACCATCTGATTTCAGATGATAAGCAGTGCTCAAATTAAGTTGGGTTCCCATTATAGATTGCATGGTTCTCCAAAAGTGAGACGAAAATCGAGCATCTCTATCAGATATAATGTTCAAAGGAACACCATGTCGGGATACAATCTCATCCACATAGATTTTAGCAAGTTTGTCAGCAGATAGATCCTCACGGATCAGCAAGAAATGTGCTGACTTTGTAAGACGATCAACAACTACCCAAATGGGATCATGACCTTTCTTAGTGCGTGGCAACTTGGTAACGAGATCCATAGAAATGTTTTCCCATTTCCAAACTGGTATCTCTGGTTGCTCCAATAATCCAGAGGGATGTTGATGTTCAGCCTTAACCTTAAGACAAGTTAGGCATTTGGATACGTACAAGGCAATATCTTTCTTCATACCCGACCACCAGTACTGGGTTCGAAGATCCTTATACATTTTGTCTGCACCAGGATGAAAAGAATAACGAGACTTATGAGCTTCATCCATTAGCAAGGTGCGGAGATTTTCTTGACTTGGGACCCACAGACGGTCCATGAAATAATACAACCCGTTGTCTTTCAGTTCAAGCTCAGGCTTAATATGATATGGTAATTCCTTACCCATCAAGTCTTTTGTAACACAAGTATGTTGTGCCTGAGAAATGAGGGTTTGAATATCAGATCAAACCTGAACACAGTGAAGCTTGATACGTTCCTTACGACTCAATGCATCAGCCACAACATTCGCCTTACCAGGATGGTAGCGAATTTCGAAATCGTAGACGTTTAGAAGTTCAACCCAACATCGTTGCCTCATGTTAAGTTCTTTCTGATTGAAAATATGCTGAAGACTTTTGTGGTCAGTGAAAACCACGCATTTTGTACCATACAGGTAGTGTCTCCAGATTTTGAGAGCACAAACTACGACACCCAACTCAATATCATGAGTCATGTAGTTCTTCTCGTGTATCTTCAACTGTCTCAATGCGTAGGCTATGACCTTGTTCCTTTGCATGAGAACGCAACCAAGGCCTAAGTTGGATGCATCACAATATACAATAAAATCGTCATTGCCCTCAGGTAAAGATAGAATAGGTGCATCACAAAGTTTCTGTTTCAAGGTCTGAAATGCTTCTTCCTGTTTGGATCCCCACTCGAAAGGTTTATTCTTCTGAGTTAAAGCAGTGAGAGGAACTGCAATCTTGGAGAAGTTTTCGATAAAGCGGCGGTAATAACCCGCAAGACCAAGAAATGAACGAACCTCAGTAGGAGTAGTAGGTGTATCCCAATCCTTAATCGCACTGATTTTGGCGGGATCTACATGAATACCTTGTTCGTTAACGATGTGTCCCAAAAATTGAACTTCGTTAAGCCAAAATTCACACTTGGAGAATTTGGCGAAAAGTTTCTTTCTTCAGGAGTTCCATAGTAAGACGGAGATGTTGATCATGATCGGTTCGAGTCTTGGAATAGATCAAAATGTCATCAATGAAAACAATGATGAACTTGTCCAAATAAGGCTTACAAACCCCATTCATCAAGTCCATGAAAACAGCAGGAGCATTTGTTAAACCGAAGGGCATAACAGTGAACTCATAATGACCATATCTTGTGCGAAATGCAGTCTTGGGAATATCTTCCTCAAGTACATGAAGCTGATGATACCCAGAACGTAGATCAATCTTTGAAAAGCAAGTAGCACCCTGTAACTGATCAAAGAGATCATCAATGCGAGGTAGGGGATATCAATTCTTGTTTGTGAGTTTGTTGAGCTCATGATAATCGATACACATCCTGAAAGATCCATCTTTCTTCTTAACAAATAAAACAGGAGCACCCCACGGTGAGAAGCTAGGACGAATAAAACCTTTGTCAGAAAGCTCATGAAGCTGCTTAGATAATTCTTGCATCTCAGATGGTGCAAGGCGATACAGAGATTTAGCAATAGGATTAGCACCAGGTACAAGATCAATATGAAACTCAACTTGGCGTACAGGGGGTAAACCAGGTAACTCTTTAGGAAATACTTCAGGATAATCCCGAACAACAGGGATATCTTGAATAGACTTACCTTTGCCTTTCTCCTCTACGACATGTGCCAAGAAGGCAACGTAGTTCTTACGCAGGTACTTTTGAGCTTGAATACACGTCATGAGTTTAAGACTACTAGCAGGTTTCTCACCATGAACCTCTAAGATCTCACCAGTCGAAAGCGGCACACGAACAATCTTCTCAAAATAAACTACCTCAGCGTGATACTTGGCTAACCAATCCATTCCTACTATAATGTAGAAACTTCCAAGTTGCATCAGCGTGAGGTTGGTAGGAAAAAGATGGTTATTAAGGTTCAACTGGCAGTTTCGAAGAACAGAATCAAGAACTACGAGTTCACCACTAGCTACCTCTACTGTCAAGGGCTTTCCTAGTTTTGTTCTAGTCATGCAAAGCAAAGGCTCAAAAGATAATGACACAAAACTCTTATCGGCACCCGATTCAAAAAGAACAGAAATAGGCTGATTGTTAACAAAGAACGTACCATTGACCACCTCATTGTCTGCACGTGCCTTGTTTGCATTCATATTAAAGACTCGACCACGAGCCTGCACCTGATTTGCATTAGCCAACCTCGGACACTGATTTCTGTAGTGGGTCAAATCCCCACAATTGTAGCAAGAACCAGGCGGATAGTGAGGTCGTGCAGCTTGTGCTGGTTGTTGAGCAGGCTGTTGGGCAGGTTCCTGAGCAGGGTTTTGAGCTGCTTGGTTCTGGTTAGGAGCAAGACGACATGTGTTGGAAAGGTGACCAGATCTCCCACAGTTGGTACAATAACGACACTGAACGTGTGGTTGATGGTGGCTGTTACACCTTTTGCAGAAAAGGTGCATTGCCAATGTACTGTTTCTTGGCAGGTGGTTGTGCGGGCTGATTTGGAGCAGCTTGCTTTGCCTGCGCTGTCACAGCAAAGTTCTTGGATTCCTTACGCTTCCTTAACTTTTTCGACAACTCAGCCTTTTTACCCCTCTGTTTCTCACTCTTGTCAGACTGATTCTGTTTCTAGTCACCCTTCCTGTGGAGTTTACCTTTCCTGATTTGTGACTCTCTCAAGGTCGCAGCTTAATCGATGGCCTGGAGAACAGTGGTAGGATTGCTACCAGTGACAATATCTTGCACAGGGTCAGGCAGACCATCTACATACCTTTCAATGGCTTTATCCAGCGGGGTAACCATTGTGGGGCATAATAAGCTTAACTCCTCATATCTGTCAATATAAGCACGGTGTTCACCACTGTCTTGTTTAAAGTCATCAAACTCTCTTTCTAAAGCCCTGAGTTCATGACGAGGACAGAACTCCCTCATCCTTAGAGCCCTAAGCTCCTCCCAAGTCTGAGCCAAAGCAACATCAGCACTACGGTCTCTCATTACTCCATTCCACCAAGTAAGAGCCCTCTTTTGAAATACACTGGAAGCAAACTCAACATTACGATTATCAGGACACTAAACATGGTGAAAAGTACTCTCGAGACTCTTAAACCACTGTAGGAGCCTAGTTGCTCCTTCAGAACCACTAAACTTGAGCGGTTTATGTGACACCTGTGTCACTTCAACCATCATACAAATACCAAACCAATGAAATATTGTATTTCATACTTGGGATTTGTATAAATATGTTTATCGTTTGCACATATCAATTCTTGTTCGATTTTGAGCTCTAAATCGCTTTCTGGAAGGTTATACGCGAACTGATGCGTAAATATAACCAGTTTATTGCAAAAAACACTATGGAATAGTGACATAGGCTTAACATACCTTAAATAACCTCTACATAACTTAGAAGTAAGTTTTGGATGGTTTCGTGTGTTGAAATCAAGTTTATTCGATCGTAGGGACTATTTGTGTCAAACTGCGAAAGTATGCCGATTCGTGTGGTAACGCACATTGTGGAACTTGATCATAAGTTAAACATACCATAAATATCCTTTACATATCTTATAAATAGGCTTTGAGGTGTTCGGTATGCTAAAATAAACTTTTTGGTCATTCAGGGACTAAAAGCGTCAAAAAGTGCATAAGTTTGCATTTTCGCTCATATCTTACGTTCTGAATATATCCAGACATCCAAAAATTTATGTAATCAGTAAAATATTTTATTTTAGCGATTGGCATGATGAAATTCCATTCGTCGCGTAATTTGGATCGTTTTTGCGTTCGTTACGATTTCCGTCGTAATTAACCAAACAACGCAACCGTACCACCAAACGAACTGAAATCCAAGATATTTTTGAGCTCATTTCAAGTTCCCTATACTTTAACTTTATTTTAGATCCTTGAAATGGGGTTAACGGGGCTTAAAAGTGTCAAAAATCAAGTTTTACAAGTGCAGAGACCATTTTTGAAATTTCTTGCAGATACATTGAACTTGGTCCATTTTTGAGGTTTTAATAGTTTTAACCCAAGGTTTTGCACTCTATGGGCTGGAATTTGATGGTTTTAAGTATTCCCATGGTTTTGAATGTCACACCCTTGCTTTTGCAGAAGCGTTGGTTTAATTGGTGTGACTTCTTAATACCATAGCAACAATCATAACAATGCTATATGAAAATAAAACACATGATGATCATCCATTCATTAAGTTTAAAGATACCACAACATCTTTGTTCGAAAAAGTTGACACTTAAAACAAGTTACAACCATGACAAGATTAAAGTGTGTTCACATGACACAACAAAAGACATAAATAAAAGCGTGGTTTAAAGAGATGTAACACGTCCAGGTAAGGGTTACACCTCCTAAACCTGGATGACATCATTATTCACTACGCAACTTGACACAATTGCACACTTCGCCAGATCCATTAATTTCCTGAAATACATGTAGTTTGAAAAATCAACAAAAGTTGAGCGAGTTCATGTAAAAGTGAGTATGTATAAACCTTCAAAGTATGAATAAAAGTCCCTGGTATGTAGCAATAAGGAAAAAGAGATCCCCAATGGGTTGCAAAGCCATTGGTATGTGTGAAAAGGTGCAGGAAGACTCAAACCTAGCAAATTTGTTACCGGGCTTCGGCTGTAAGACACAGTCACCTCTATGGGCCGCCCCGGCCTCATGGGTGTGGGCTCGCTACACCCAAATAGATCTATCACTCATCTCCCTCAGTCCTAACAACGAGGATTGATGGCCTTAAACATTGTACCCACCCTTCACATGATCTAGTAGTAAAAACCCTCCCTAAGCTAACCATACCATGTAAATAAATGTCTGTAATAATTGTAGCATGTATTTCACCCCCGAAGTACAAAACTGAAAACAGTAAAGAGAAAAGGGGGACATGAACTCACAGTAGTGCGTCTCCTAAATAGAATCGTCAACCCAAACTTGGTCTGCTACACGACGACCTACACGTACTAATGTCTATTAGACGAATGGGCCGTGCCTTGGCTTTAGGGTTTAATATTTTTGAGTTAGCGACTCTTAAGTTTCCGAATATTACTCCAAGTTATAATTATTAGTTAAAATAATTATCTTAACTTTAAATTATAGTTTATTTTGGAATAATGTTAAACAATATTTCGTATTCATACTTCACAAGTATTTTATATGTGTATTTCCTTCCCAAGGATAGGGGTATTTATACATGTACATTTGTAATTCCAAAAAAAATATATTTTAAGTCCCACTTAGAAAAATATATTTAAATTATTCGTCTAAAACATCTTAATTCAATATATATATATTTTTCCCAAAAATATTATATTTTACTTCATAAATTTCCAAAGTAATATTTTACCAAAATGTACGCGTAAGAGTATTTTCTGGAAAATTACATAAGTTACGTTTTAGCGTTTCGTATTGCAATAACAAATGCGTAACTCAAATATTTATTTCGTGAGAGTTTTGGTATTATTTTAGCGTTGTAATCTTCATGGTATTCATAAGTTATATTATTTTACCTAAAAATAATATAACTAGTTCACAAAATAAACAAATAATCACACAAGAGTTTTTAGTATAAAATATATATTCTAAATATATATTTATCAAATTTTATTTACGAAAATCAACCTCCGACACTTGGTATTTTGTAATAAAAATCATGGCGAAGTTTATTTTGAAAACAAGGTTAAAAATATATTTGTAACACTTGTTAGAAAAATATTTCCTGAGTGTTGGATTTTAGAAAAATTTCGCCAGAGTTTCCTTTTTAACTGGAGGTATCCATGCTTACTAGCATATCATTTTCTTTTCAAAAATTCATTCAATCAATTCTCAATCAACAATATACAACCTCTACTTACCAAACTTGTCAAAAACAAACCTAAACTATAAACTCATGAATTTGAAAATTTATAAAAATATGTAGTATCTTACTAATGTCCTTAGTAAGTCTTGTTACCCTTTTGAAATGTGATTAGTTCTTTAAAACTTTATTTTTAAAGAGTTTGTGTGTTTACAACTTCCAATCTTACTTTCTAAAAATATTTCTTCATGAAATTTTCTTTCCATACACCAAATATGTGATTAGTTTATGTAAGATCCAAGTTTTAATGAAACTCATATTTTTCACTTGGTTCTTTTGAAAAACCACTCATGGATCTCTAGATCTACATGATATATCCTACTTTGATCTTTATTTTTCAAGAAAACATTCATTCATTCAAGTTCATAGTTTATGTGTGGATGATTCCATCATCCTACAACATTCTAACTTTCTCATCTTGCTAGATCATGTTTTTAATCATGATCTAGCAAGACCATATGATGATTCATATCACTTCTACTAGCAAACAATGATCAACATGCATAACAACTTGTATTTATCATGATTTCTTCATCTAACAAGTTTATGTTTATGTCTTCTTCATAAGATTCATTAGGGTTCTTAACATTTTGATCAAGATACATCATTAACCACCTAAACAAGATGAAAAATACAAGGATCTAAGTTCTTACCACTAGCTCAAGGCTAGGGGAGTTCAAGTGATGAAATGTGGTGGACAAAAGAAGATGAGAGAGGTCCTTCAACTTCCGAACACACCAAGCTTAGTTGTATGCACTCTATCACCTTTGGATCACTAGAGATTGTATGAAATGAAACTTGAAGATGATGATGGTGGTGGTGGAGCTCTTGGCCGAGCAAGAGATAGAGAGAGAGAGTTCTTGGTGTGTTGTTTGATGTGTGAAGATTAAGAATGGTTATCTAGTGGTTTAAATAGAAATCTTCCAACAAGTCATGGTCCATTAGATAAAATGCTCCCTTAGTACAATGCATATATAATAAACAAATGAAGGAAAATCAAGGGTGGGGTACACCCTTGAAACCGTAAGAAGGGGGGGGGTGCTTGGTTGGGTTTCAACTATTTAGTTAGTGATTTAGTTGGAAATCAAGTAATTAGTTAGTGTCTTATGGTATGTTATGAAATATATAGTGTGTTAGGGTGTTCGGGGACCCTAACTAGCTTGGAAAAATAAAAACAATGTGTTTAACAATATTTTTGTGTTCAGGGTAATGTCCGGTTGTTTGGTTTGATACTATCCTGTTAAAGTGCTTAATTAATCCGTAAGGTGTATTTTATAATACTTTTAGTGACACTTTTAATTCCCAACACTTTGGAAAGTATCTAGGACCATTTTGTCAAGTTTTTGCACATTACTAGCATAATTAAATGCTGAATTTTGTTATTAAGTGCATAATTTTGCATTTAGAGTGTGTTTTAGGCACTTCCCGGCACTATAACTATCACCTAGTGACGCAGTTTTATGGTCCTCACTTCCCTACACTCCATACTAGTGTTGTACCCTGTCTCTGGCTCATACTGGCCTCAAAAACATTGTCTGTCTAGGTGCTGGCATTGTCAGCATGTTTTCTGGGTTATCCGCTCAGTGAGCTAACTGTGCTTTGTGCATCAAGTTTGTCACTAAAGTTTGTGTGAAATAAATGGAGTGACAATATGAAATGTGATGCATATGTATGTATGTAACAGAAATCAGAAAGCAGTTTAATCACAGTTGTAATCAAGCACAGTCGTTAAGCACAAATTAAATATTAATTAATTGTACGGATACCTGTAATTGTGAGGGTTGTCACATTCTCCTCCCGTTAAGAAATTTTGTCCCGAAATTTTAGTTTCTGCTTCTAGTTGCAGGGGTCTTGGGGAATAAATGTGGGTATTTCTCCTTTATACGATCCTCACGTTCCCACGTGAATTCTGGGCCGTGTCTTGCATTCCATCGAACTTTGACGAGTTTGACATTACTCCGGCGTGTCTTGTTAATCTTCCAATCAGTAACCTCGACGGGTTCTTCAATAAAGTGGAGCGTGTCATCGATATGAACTTCGTCAGTAGGAATGACCACTGTCTCTTGTGTTGGACTCTTTTTCAAATTTGATACATGGAATGTATCATGAACACCATTAAGTTCAGCAGGTAGGTCCAACTTGTATGCCACAAGCCCAATCCTTTGCAGAATTCTGAATGGGCCAATGTAACGTGGATTCAACTTCCCACGCTTCCTAAAGCGTGCCACACCCTTCCAGGGTGAAACCTTCAATAAAACCATATCTCCCACCTCAAATTCCAGAGGTTTCCATCTTCGGTCCGCATAACACTTTTGTCGATCGCGAGCCGCTTTGATGTGCTCTCGGATCTGTGCAATCTTGTATGTCATTTCTTGAACTAATTCTGGACCAACTAATTGTCTATCACCCGCATCAACCCAACAAATTGGTGATCGACATTTGCGTCCATAGAGAGCTTCGAACGGTGCGGCTTGAATACTTGCATGGTAACTGTTATTGTATGAAAATTCAGCCAATGGTAGGTGAGTGTCCCAACTTCCACCTAAATCCATTACGCAAGCTCGCAGCATGTCTTCTAATGTCTGAATTGTTCGTTCACTCTGTCCGTCTGTTTGCGGGTGAAATGTTGTACTTAGATTCAACTGAGAACCAAATGCTTCTTGAAAGGATTGCCAAATCCTTGACACGAATCTTCCATCTCTATCTGAGATGATTGAGAGAGGTACTCCATGTCGTGCAACAATCTCTCCCATGTATATCTCAGCTAGTTTACTCGTGTTGTCTTTTTCCCTGATTGGCAAGAAGTGCGCAGATTTCGTTAAATGGTCTACTATTACCCAAATTGTATTGTCGCCTTTGGGCGTCCTTGGCAGTTTCGTTATGAAATCCATTGAAATCTGTTCCCATTTCCATTTGGGTATTTCAGGTTGTTGCAAGAGACCTGAAGGTTTCTGGTATTTGGCTTTTACTTTGGCTCAAGTTAAACATTTGCTAACATATATCGCAACATCGCCTTTCATCCTTGGCCACCAATAGAAATCCCTAAGGTCTTGGTACATTTTATCCGCTCCTGGATGAATCGAGTACCGTGACTTGTGAGCCTCATCGAAAATAACCTTTCTCAATCCACCAAACAGAGGAACCCAAATTCGCTTCATGAAGCACAAAGTTCCTTCCTCGTTTGGTACCAACTGCTTCTCCATCCCACGGAGGTACTCATCCTCAATATTCCTTTCTTTGAGAGCTTCTCTCTGCGCGACACGAATGCGCAATGAGAGGTCTGTCTGGACAATCATCTCCAAAGCCCTAACCCTTATGGGCTTGATCCTTTCTTTCCGACTTAGGGCATCGGCGACCACATTCGCCTTCCCTGGATGATACTTGATCTCACAATCGTAGTCATTCAACAGTTCTACCCAGCGTCTTTGCCTCATGTTAAGCTCCTTTTGGTCAAATATGTGTTGCAGGTTCTTGTGATCAGTGAAGATTGTACATCGCGTGCCATACAAATAATGTCGCCAGATCTTCAACGCAAATACCACCGCGTCTAGCTCCTAGTCGTGCGTGGTATAATTTTTCTCGTGGACCTTCAACTGGTGAGAAGCATATGCTATAACTTTCTGTCGCTGCATCAACATGCAACCCAAACCTTAACGCGAGGCGTCACAATATACCACAAAGTCATCCGTTCCTTCGGGTAGCGATAAGATCGGTGCGTCACAAAGTTTGTTTTTCAACAACTGAAACGCTTCTTCTTGTTTGTCTCCCCAATCAAACTTCTTGTCTTTCTGTGTGAGGGAGGTCCAAGGTTGAGCGATTTTTGAGAAATCCTCAATGAACCTTCGATAATAACCAGCCAAACCTAAGAACTGTCAAATCTCGGTTGGCGTCTTTGGAGTCTCCCAGTTCTTTATCGCTTCGATCTTTGTGGGATCCACATGGATTCCATTTCCATTAACCACATGTCCAAGAAATTGGACTTCGCATAACCAGAACTCGCACTTTGAGAACTTGGCATACAATTTCTCCTTTTTAAGTAGCTCCAAAATAGCTCTTAAATGCTGTTCGTGCTCACCCTTCGTCTTCGAGTAGATCAAAATGTCATCGATGAACACAATCACGAACTTGTCGAGGTACGGCTTACAAACTCTATTCATTAAATCCATAAAAATGGCTGGCGCGTTTGTCAACCCAAACGGCATAACCAGGAACTCGTAATGTCCATATCGAGTTCTAAAAGCTGTATTGGGAATACTTTCCTCTTGAATTCTCAACTGATGGTAACCTGATCGTAAATCGATCTTTGAATAGAAACTTAAACCTTGCAACTGATCGAATAGGTCATCAATTCTCGGCAGTGGATATCTATTCTTGATTGTCAACTTGTTCAGTTCTCGGTAGTCGATACACATGCGGAAACTACCATCTTTCTTCTTAACAAACAAAACTGGAGCTCCCCACGGTAAGAATCTTGGTCGGATGAATCCCTTGTCTAACAACTCCTGAAGTTGCGTTGACAACTCCTGCATCTCCGAAGGCGCAAGTCGGTAGGGTGCCTTAGCCACAGGCGCGGCGCCTGGAACTAAGTCAATGTGGAACTCGACTTGCCTTTGTGGCGGTAATCCTGGCAAGTCTTCTGGAAAGACTTCAGGATATTCTTTTACGACTGGAATGTCTTCGATCTTTGGCTCAGCGGCTTCTTTATCTATGATATGTGTCAAGAAGGCAACACATCCCTTCCTCAAACACTTTGGAGCTTTTAAGCAGCTAATGATCCTTAATGGCGTATTGCGCTTTTCTCCATTGACTATGATCGTCTCTCCATCTGCCATTGGGATGCGGATGGTCTTCTCGTGGCAAATAATCTCGGCTTTATTGCTCGATAACCAATCCATCCCTACCACCACGTCAAAGCTTCCTAACTTGACTGGCAGTAGATCTAGTGTAAACACGTGTCCTCCCAGTTCTATCACACATCCTCTGATGGCTTCATCCGTTTCAACTAGTTTCCCATTAGCCAGTTCAATTGAGTATGGGATGTCTAACTTACTAGCGGTTAACCCAAGCATTTTATTAAATTCTAATGATACGAAACTATAATTGGCACCAGTATCAAACAGAACAGATGCAAAGCGTTGGTTTATAGGGAACGTACTAGTGACAACGTTTGGATCCTGGCGCGCTTCCCTTGCGCCAATGTTGAATACCCTCCCACGAGCTTGATTCAGTTTCGGGCATTCCCTCTTAAAGTGCCCGACGTCTCCACAATTGAAACATCCCGGTCCCCGACCGTTACCATTTCCATTTCCACCTTGAGTGTTGTTTTGGTTGCGACTTCCACTCCCAGCTTGGTTCGCAAGATTTCCACGGTTTCCATTTCCGCCATTTCCTCCATGTTGGCGGTTTCCATTACCATTCCCATAGCCTCGATTACCACCACGCCCAGCACCGGTTCTGGCCCAACATGTATCCTTCGAGTGGTCGTTCTTCCCACATGACTCGCATTTCCTCAATCTGCACTGGCCAGAATGATGGCGCTGGCATGTATCACACTTGGGCAGAGTGCCCATGTAACCCTTCCCTTTGTTTTCGACACCGGTTGTGGCCCTAGCCGGTGCGCTTGACTCACCCTTCTTGCTCACACTGCTGGTACCTTGCTTGAAGTTGGAAAATTTCTGTTTGTTTTCACCAGACGACTCCACATGAGTCTCCTTCTTCTTCGGTTCAGAAACTGAAAACTTGTTCAATCTAATGGCTTCCTCAGTAAGTGCCACACTGAGATCGATGGCCTCAATAATCGTTGCAGGCTTGGACGTGGTTACCATGCTCATGATCTGGGGTGCCAATCCCCAGATGAAGCGCTCAACGCATTTAAATTCGGGCGTGACCATGTATGGCACTACATGGGACAAATCATGAAACCTCTGAACATATTCTGCAATTTTAGGACCTTCCATTTTTAGGTGCCAGAACTCAGTTTCTAGCTTCTGTATTTCAGCCCGCGAACAATACTTCTTTCTCACGAGCTCCTTTAGCTCATTCCATAACGCATATGCCGCCGCTTCTCCCAATGTTTGCACTTGCAGATTCCACCACGATAGGGCACCATCTAGAAAAAGACCCGAGATGTATGTGACTTGTTGCTCGGGAGCACACTTGCTCATCCTTAGAACATAATCTGCCTTCTCTGCCCACCTGACGAATGCAACAGCACCGCCAGTGCCGTCGAAATTTACGGGCTTACAGTCAAGGAATTGTTTGTAGGTGCACCCTGCACATACGTTAGAATTTACAGATGGTATTAGCGGATGTGCTAGAAATATCCAAATGTATCGTAATATGTCTTAAGCGACTTAACATTACCATTGGGTGGATTGTTATTTCCGTTGTTGTTCGAGATATTCCCGCTTATTTCTGCTTGGGAGGCCGCATACTGTGCTATAGCTGTGGCAATTATCCCCTGGAGTTCCGCCTCAGTAGTAGGCATGTGTGCGTCACGTCGTGGAGGCATCTTCTAAAAGGTGATCATATTTGTCAGGTCATAGTAAGTATAATAAATATGCATATATAGTAACATCCATCAACCACATAACATCTCATGTTATAATATAAAACAAATAATTCAACAAAGCATGTAGTGACAACGTTGCCATTGGGCTTTCATTAATCATGACCACCATATCGTTTTTACATGCTTTACAGTACATCACATATCAAAATAAGATCATGGGGTTACATCACCCCCAAAAATACAAATCTGTCTACACAAATCATGTACAAAAGTGTGGTCTTTCAAAAAGTCTTCGCAAGCTGGCCCAATCGCGACTTTCTCACCAAAATGATCTACCTGCACCAAACCAAAAATATCTATGCTAATGGCGGAGGAGGAGGAGGAGGAGGAAGATGAGAGAAAAGCAACCGGCGCATGTGCACCCAATCCTCCTCTAAGGCATGAATGACGCGCAGCAAATAGGCAATCTGCTGCTCAGATGTAAGGAAACGAACATCCGAATCAGGGGGAAGCGGAAGGGGAGTGTGGGGTGCGGCAAAAGGAGTCTGACAGTGGCACGGAGGACGTGGAGCTCTCTCTAACTCCTGAATGCGACGACTCAGTGCCTCCTGCTGTAGCTGTAGAGAGATGAGTATGTCCTCTGTCGTGTACCCGACGTGATAAGGGGGGTACGGGTCCGACAACGGCATAACATTGGGCGAAGCCCACAGAAACAGCTCGCCCGAAGGTACGAAAGGTGGTGCAGTGTGAGGGAACTGGGACATGAACGGAACTGATGACGGTATAGGTGGAACAAAAACAGGCGGCTGCCTCGATGAACCCTCCCCAGGACGAGGTGGCGGAATGTCCTGGATGAATGTGATGGGAAGATCGGTGTGATGGACGTCAGAGGTGTGTGGGTGGAATAATGGAATCTCAATAGGTGCGGAAACAGGTGCTACAGGAGGAGTGACGGGTAGCACAAACGGTGGGTAGTCATCATCCTCGATCCACCCGTTACGGGTGTTAGCATAACGAGGATCAATGCGAGGGGCAAACGGTGCATGGTCACATGCACAGGGGCTGAAACAGGTACTACCAGTGCAATAATGGGTGCATCAATAACGGGAACATCAGAAAACGGTGGTAAATCGACGGGCGCAACAATGACTGGTGTTGCTATGTCTGGCATATCGACATGACCAGGCTCAAGTAAAGGGTTTGGCAAATGTGCAATAGCTGGGGCATCAATGGGGTCATAAGCAACGACTGGCTCCGGACCAACAGGAGCAGGCTCATCAGGTAGAAACTCGACCTCCAGATCTGGGTCAACGTCGAGGGGAACGAGGGGCGCAACAGACATCGCCATGTCTGAGTCGGAGTCAGAGGAAAAGAGCTGTACGCCTTGGGCGTGCAGTGAAGCGGATGCTACAGACTCGAATGAGTAAGGACCAAACGGATCAAAAGGAGCCTCCTCAATGGGAGCCTCGACTAGAGCAACAGGATCAGCAATGGGCACATCAACAGGAATCTCAGCCAAGGGAACAACAGGGTCGACAACGGGATCATCAGCAAGAGGGACATCGGCATCCATGAGGGCCACACCATCCTGGTCACCCTCCGGGGGACCCTCTATGAACAAATCGATGTCATCATCAGCGAACTCATCATGAGGTAGATCCTCGAGAGGAATTGCGGCAAGCAGTAAAGGAGCAGGGACATGAAGAAGAGGTAGATCCCCACCGAAAGGGCCATCAGCAATAGGAATATCATTTCCAAAATCAGGAAGAGCAAACGGCTGGAAGTCATCCTCATCCATGCTAGTAGTGTCTGAAGTGTAGACCTCACTCTCTGACAGAATCTCATCGTCCGACAAGATCGCTATAGGATCCAAAGTGTCCGATACTCCAGTATCTGAAGATGATGGCATGGTGTCTGTAACACAACCACACATATGCACATATATCAACATGAAATCAAGTAAGTCACAATAATGCAAGCAAATAATCCTCCTAGTCTCCCTAGACTATCCCTCCCAGCCTCTCAGACTGAACTCCCTAGCCTCTCAGACTAACTCCCTGGTCTCTAAGACCAACCTCCCAGTCTCTAAGACTGAACCTCCCTAGCCTCTAAGGCTAAACTCCCTTAGTCTCTAAGACTGAACCTCCCTCAGTCTCTAAGACTGAACTCCCTTAGTCTATAAGACTGAAATATAAATTTTGAAAAGTGTATTTGTGCCTTTTTGTTTGAAAAAAATGTTTTGTACCCTGAATCTGGACGTTTAGTGTATGCAATGTAAAAATGTTTCGTGAGAGCCCTAGTGATCATAGTCTAGACTCGAGAAAGAATCCTAGTTCGCTATGATCGAGGCTCTGATACCAAGCTGTCACACCCTGGCTTTTGCGGAAGCGTGGGTTTAATTGGTGTGACTTCTTAATACCATAGCAACAATCATAACAAAGCTATATGAAAATAAAACACATGATGATCATCCATTCATTAAGTTTAAAGATACCACAACGTCTTTGTTCGAAAAAGTCGACACAATAAACAAGTTACAACCATGACAAGATTAAAGTGTGTTCACATGACACAACAAAAGACTTAAATAAAAGTGTGGTTTAAAGACATGTAACCCGTCCAGGTAAGGGTTACACCTCCTAAACCTGGATGACATCGTTATTCACTAAGCAGCTTAACACAATTGCACACTTCGCCAGATCCATTAATTTCCTGAAATATATGTAGTTTGAAAAATCAACAAAAGTTGAGCGAGTTCATGTAAAAGTGAGTATGTATAAACCTTCAAAGTATGAATAAAAGTCCCTGGTATGTAGCAATAAGGAAAAAGAGATCACCAATGGGTTGCAAAGCCACTGGTATGTGTGAAAAGGTGCAGGAAGACTCAAACCTAGCAAATTTATTACCGGGCTTCGGCTGTAAGACTCAGTCACCTCTATGGGCCGCCCCGGCGTCATGGGTGTGGGCTCGCTACACCCAAATAGATCTATCACTCATGTCCCTCGGTCCTAACAACAAGGATTGATGGCCTTAATTGTTGTACCCACCGTTCACATGATCCAGTAGTAAAAACCCTCCCTAAGCTAACCATACCATCTAAATAAATGTCTGTAATAATTATAGCATGTATTTCACCCCCGAAGTATAAAACTGAAAACAGTAAAGAGAAAAGGGGGACATGAACTCACAGTAGTGCGTCTCCTGAATAGAATCGTCAACCCAAACTCGGTCTGCTACACGACGACCTACACGTACTAATGTCTATTAGACGAACGGGCCGTGCCTTGGCTTTAGGGTTTAATATTTTTGAGTTAGCGACTCTTAAGTTTCCGAATATTACTCCAAGTTATAATTATTAGTTAAAATAATTATCTTAACTTTAAATTATAGTTTATTTTGGAATAATGTTAAACAATATTTCGTATTCATACTTCACAAGTATTTTATATGTGTATTTCCTTCCCAAGGATGGGGGTATTTATACATGTACATTTGTAATTCCAAAAAAATATATTTTAAGTCCCACTTAGAAAAATATATTTAAATTATTCGTCTAAAACATCTTAATTCAAAAAATATATATATTTTTCCCAAAAATATTATATTTTACTTCATAAATTTCCAAAGTAATATTTTACCAAAATGTACGCGTAAGAGTATTTTCTGGAAAATTACATAAGTTACGTTTTAGCGTTTCGTATTGCAATAACAAATGCGTAACTCAAATATTTATTTCGTGAGAGTTTTGGTATTATTTTAGCGTTGTAATCTTCATGATATTCATTTTCTTTTCAAAAAATTCATTCAATCAATTCTCAATCAACAACATACAACCTCTACTTACCAAACTTGTCAAAAACAAACCTAAACTATAAACTCATGAACTTGAAAATTTAAAAAAATATGTAGTATCTTACTAATGTCCTTAGTAAGTCTTGTTACCCTTTTAAAATGTGATTAATTCTTTAAAACTTTATTTTTAAAGAGTTTGTGTGTTTACAACTTCCAATCTTACTTTCTAAAAATATTTCTTCATGAAATTTTCTTGCCATACAAGTGTTTCTACACTTGTTTATTCACCAAAAATGTGATTAGTTTATGTAAGATCCAAGTTTTGAAAAACCACTCATGGATCTCTAGATCTACATGATTATATCCTACTTTGATCTTTATTCTTCAAGAAAACATTCATTCATTCAAGTTCATAGTTTATGTGTGGATGATTCCGTCATCGTACAACATTCTAACTTTCTCATCTTGCTAGATCATGTTTTTAATCATGATCTAGCAAGACCATATGATGATCCATATCACTTCTACTAGCAAACAATGATCAACATGCATAACAACTTGTATTTATCATGATTTCTTCATCTAACAAGTTTATGTTTATGTCTTCTTCATAAGATTCATTAAGGTTCTTAACATTTTGATCAAGATACATCATTAACCACCTAAACAAGATGAAAAATACAAGGATCTAAGTTCTTACCACTAGCTCAAGGCTAGGGGAGTTCAAGTGATGAAATGTGGTGGATAAAAGAAGATGAGAGAGGTCCTTCAACTTCCGAACACACCGAGCTTAGTTGTATGCACTCTATCACCTTTGGATCACTAGAGATTGCATGAAATGAAACTTGAAGATGATGATGGTGGTGGAGCTCTCGGCCGAGCAAGAGAAAGAGAGAGAGATAGTTCTTGGTGTGTTGTTTGATGTGTGAAGATTAAGAATGGTTATCTAGTGGTTTAAAAAGAAATCTTCCAACAAGTCATGGTCCATTAGATAAAATGCTCCCTTAGTACAATGCATATATAATAAACAAATGAAGGAAAATCAAGGGTGGGGTACACCCTTGAAACCGTAAGAAGGGGGGGTGCTTGGTTGGGTTTCAACTATTTAGTTAGTGATTTAGTTGGAAATCAAGTGATTAGTTAGTGTCTTATGGTATGTTATGAAATATATAGTGTGTTATGGTGTTCGGGGACCCTAACTAGCTTGGAAAAATAAAAACAATGTGTTTAACAATATTTTTGTGTTCCGGGTATTGTCTGGTTGTTTGGTTTGATACTGTCCTGTTAAAGTGCTTAATTAATCCGTAAGGTGTCTTTTATAATACTTTTAGTGACACTTTTACTTCCCAACACTTTGGAAAGTATCTAGGACCATTTTGTCAAGTTTTTGAACATTACTAGCATAATTAAATGCTGAATTTTGTTATTAAGTGCAGAATCCTGCATTTAGAGTGTGTTTTAGGCACTTCCCGGCACTATAACTATCACCTAGTGACGCAGTTTTATGGTCCTCACTTCCCTACACTCCCTACTAGTGTAGTACCCTGTCTCTGGCTCATACTGGCCTCAAAAACATTGTCTGTCTAGGTGCTGGCATTGTCAGCATGTTTTCTGGGTTATCCGCTCAGTGTGCTAACTGTGCTTTGTGCATCAAGTTTGTCACTAAAGTTTGTGTGAAATAAATGAAGTGACAGTATGAAATGTGATGCATATGTATGTATGTAATAGAAATCATAAAGCAGTTTAATCACAGTTGTAATCAAGCACAATCATTAAGCACAAATTAAAAATTAATTAATTGTACGGATACCTGTAATTGTGAGGGTTGTCACATTGAAAACCATGTGCCCACTTGTAAGGTCAAGATCAAAGCACGATTTGCGAGAAACGATCCTAACGGTTCTCCGAAATCTATATATACCCCTTCCATTTCATTTGCAAACTCACCTTTGATCTGATTTTGTTCTCTAAGTTGAAGTTATACACTTCATACATGAGAATAATTAGATCAAACCTCCATTTCATGGACCCGTTGTAAGCATTCTTTCGTTCTTTTACGCGTTTTTAAGCGTGAAAGTCAAACAGTGTTTGACTTTCTGCTTTGACCAGTCTTTGGTCAACACAAAGTTCATTTGAACTTCGTAACGTGAGCGTAATCACGATGGTTATAGTCTCTTGTGACTATACCTACTGATTACCACGTTATTTAGGTGTAGTGACGAGTCATAGTTTCGGTCAAAACGCGTATTCTTGCGTATTTTGCAACCAAACTATTTTTGGGTATCAAGACCCTTTGTCTTGATATCAAACTTGTTTTCAAACTTCGTTAAACGTGTTTTAACATGTTTAGCTCGTCACTTTTAGATTAGTGCTTATATAGGGTCGTAAGATAAACGGTCTAAACAACCGCTTAGACTTTCGAACCCGACCCGTTTGGTCAATCATTAGGATTCGACTAAACATATTTTGTGACCATAATTGTATAGGGAATAACCTTCCGAGGTTATACCTTATGGTCACTTCGTTTAAGTAGTTGTATGATAGGTAGTTTATATGCCTTAGGTAAATGACCAAAATGCCCTTTTTACGCATAAATTCATTTTAAGCATATGTAACATAAATTTTGACATCTAAACTGATTAGGCAACATTATTAGACATGTTAAGGCATATATTACTTGTCATAGGACTAGTTAGGCAGTCCGAACGCGTTTTACCCGAACGACGCGTTAAAGTAGCGTAAGCTACCTAAACGGGTCGTAAGCACTTAGGATAGGTTTCGATTTAGTATGTAGGCTTTTTCAAACCATATTACATGAGTTCCCATACTCATTTGGTTTACGAAACCTCATTCTATCCGATCTTTCGATTTAGGCCCGGTTTATTTACTTAGTTACCTATATTAGGTGCCGTTTGATTCCGTGATCCCTCTAGCGTTGCTTGGTTGTTATTCAAGACTTCTAAGCATCCTCAAGTGAGTACATAGTCCCCTCTTTTATTGTTTTCAATGTTTTGGGGTGAAGCATGTGTACCTATTTGTTATGTTCATGATTTCAAAGTATAATTGATTATACATATTTGTACTTATCTTTTGACAAACTGAATGATTATTTATGGTTTAAACACTGATTTTTCAAAGATTATAATATTAATTGTTGAATTGTACTTATTTTATATTCACCAGACCGATTGGTAGTATGATATAGCGCTATAGGATTTGACACCCCATTCCTGTTGTCATGGAATGTCAGAAACCGATATTTTATCCAAATAGGGATTGCCTTTGTGGTATTTCTATAGTCTCCTAGGTGTATTTTGATGCACTAAGGTTTGGTTGAATTCTTAAATCACATTTTTATTGTATACACCCAAAAGTATAGTTTGATATACTCTCATGTGTGATATTGTACAAAACAACATATATTTTGTTAATTACTAAAACATAGTTTGATATGTTATTTATAAAACCAAAGCATAGTTTAATATGTTATTTATAAAACCAAAGTATACTTTTGATATACTACTAAAAACAATTATTTTAACGACTAAAGTATATTTAATATACTATCTGTTTAACCATTTTGGAACCGAAATATATTTTGATATATTACTTATTTGACTTTCTTAAAACCAAAGTATATTTTCATATATACTACAAACCTTTTTTTAAATATTGTTATACAAACTCATTTTACTTAATTTTTTATTTATACATCTTTCTTTTATATCATCTGTTTTCTTATCACTTGTTATATGATTTATAAAAGAAAACATTTAAAAAAAAAGTTCATGACTATTTTTGTTAAAACATTCTTTTAAACTTACAAGTCATGAATCCTATTTTCAATAAAACCTATGTAACTCACAGACATTTTTATGCTGACGTACATATTTTTACACATGTTTCAGTTGCTGCTATGTGATGATTGTTGATACATGCTATACATAGGATGGACTCGTGCCTTAGCGACTTTAAAATTTGAAAGACAATATTTGTATTCATTTGATTTGTAATAAAACAATGAGTTCAATAATTCAATAAAATGAAATTATTTAATCCATGGTTGTGAAACAATGATTCTGTTACAACACTCCCCGACGTTTCCGCTACGTTTTGTTTTTTATGTGGTCGGGGTGTGACAGTTTAGCTGAATTAAACTGTTTGAAGTTGCACGGAGCAGGTGTATTAATGTTGTTGGCTTGGTTAATTTGAGCGATGAGATTTCAGAGTGCAGCAGTCATTTGCTGCGCAATGATAGCCGCCAGTTTGGCGTTAGGTGGTTGTGCATCACGTCGAGGAGGCATTCTAAAAGAGGAAAACATGAGAGAAAACGAGTGAGATGCTATGATGACAAAAAAATGAGATGTTACAAATATCGACAAAAAGCAAGGATGGTGGTCATTCGTTTATTACCACAAAGCAAACAAACGACACACAGTGACTAATCAAAGTAACTGGGTCATAATAATGTATCGCGAAGACATGCTTTAGCCTATAAGTGGACACTCACCCCAAGAGTTCCCAGGTAAGAGTGACTGGTCCGATTATGTGGATTTGTATGAACACTCTAGCCTAGACAGAAAACTCGAGGTACAGGCATCCATCCTTCCAGATTGCACGTGTTCACATTATTTAGACCCAAACATTAATGAGATTTTGAAAACTTGAAAGGCACAAGGCCAAAAGAATCATTCAAGAGTGAATGATTGATTTTCAAAATCGTTTCGAAAATTTGTTATCTTGTTTTGGTAATCACCTAAAGATAGGTGACGTGTATGTTTTAAGATCTAAACACAAGATAACTTGTGTTAGGGTCCTAGAAAAGTTATAGTCTAGGTCAAAGCATTACTAATAACCTAATTCACTATAACCATGAGCTCTGATACCAACTCTTCTGTCACAACCCGACCGCGTAAAACAACAAACCGCGGCGGAAACATCAGGGAGTGGAGCGACAGAATTATTGTTTCATACCATGGTATTTAAAGTTTCATTTTATTTGAAATAAAGTGATTACATTGTCTTAAAACAAAGATAACATAACATAAGTTAAACTATTCTTGCATCTTTTATGTCACTAAGGCTTGAGTCCACCTAAGTGTGCCACGATCCATATCATGCATTAGCTCCTGGAAACACATGTGAAAATAGGTACGTCAGCATAAAAATGCATGTGAGATACAAAGGTTTTGTTAATCCAGGATTCATGACGTGTAAGTTAAAAGAAATGTTTTACAAAAAGTAGTCATGAACCTTATAAAAATGTTTTCTTTTATAAATCATACGAAAATCGATAAGAAAATCAGATGATATAAAATAATACTGCATGGTTAAATAAATAACCAAGTAAAAATGAATTTATATAAATTATGTCGTTTGTAAAACAATGTCTTGTGAAAATATGTCATTTGTATAAAATGTAACATGTCTTTATCGAAATGATTTAGATAACGCTACGATATGTAATATCATAAAAGCACTTATGTGTAGGAAGTACCAGCGGCGTATCCACCATGCTTTTATCATATTACACACGCCTCGTTATTTAAATCACTTACCAAATAACCACCAAAATGTCTTGTTAAACTAATGTCAAAATGTTTATGGGTAAACAATGTCTAATGTCAAATGTAAATCATGTCTAGTATAATCAAATATTATGTATGGCAAGTAAAAAGTATCTACTCAAACCATAGGTAAAATGTACAAAACAATGTATTTGAATAAATCATTGTTCAAGTCAAAAGTTATGTTTTGCAAAATTAATGCTTTACTGATACAAGCATTTATGCGGTAATGTTTATCGCATACATTCAAGCCTTGAGACCGTTGGATAAACCCTTAAACAAATCAAAGGTTTATCAAAAATGTTTTCGGATTCTATCATTCCTTACGTCCAAACAAACCTAGGATTCCAGGAATGGGAGTTGTCAATTCCTATGGTACCACTACATATTACCGTGCGGCGTGATCAGTGTTAATGAACGTATTTTAGTTTCGTTAAACAAACCAAATGTCATACCAAATGTAAGCATGTTATGTGAAAATAATGTACTAAGTATGCTAAGTAAACATACAAAGTAGAAATGTTTATGAAATCAATGTGCTAGCATGCTAAGTAAACATACATAGCAGAAATGTAATGTAAATCAATGTGCTAGCATGCTAAGTAAACATACATAGCAAAGCATAATGGAAATCATGCACTATATGTGTACTAATGAACTAGCAAGTATATGTAATGAGAGCATGAAAAGCACGAAAGTAACAAGTAGGCACATGTGTATCACCCCAAAATATTTGAAAGCGGTAAAAGAGGGGACTATGTACTCACTTGATATTGCTTAGTAGTCTTGATATAAAAACCAAATAACGCTTGAAAGATCACGGAATCAATCGGCACCTAATATAGGTAACTATGTTAATAAACTGGACCTAAATTGGAAGATCGGATAGAATGAGGTTTCGTAAACCAAATGAGTATTGGAACTCATGTGATATGGTTTAACAAAGCCTACATTCTAAGTTGGAACCTATCCTATGTGCTTATCACCCGTTACGACTCGTTAAGGTAGTCTACGCTACTTTAAAGCGTCGTTCATGCAAAAGCGTGTTTGGACCGCCTAACTAGTCCTATGACAAGTATTATATGCCTTAACATGTCTAATAACATTTCATAATCAGTTTAGATGTCAAAATTTAGGTTACATATGCTTAAAATGAAATTATGCGTAAAAAGGGCATTTTGGTCATTTTCCTAAGGCATATAAACTACCTATCATACAACTAACTAAACGAAGTGACCATAAGGTATAACCTCGGAAGGTTATTCCCTATACAACTATGGTCACAAAATATGTTTGGTTGGATTCTAATGATCGACCAAACGGATCAGGTTCGAAAGTCTAAGCGGTTATTTAGACCGCTAAACTTACGACCCTATATAAGCACTAGACTAAAAGTGATGAGTTAAGCATGTTAAAATATGTTCAACTAAGTTAGAAAATAAGTTTGATATCAAAACAAAGTGTTTTAATACCCGAAAATAGCTTCGTTGCAAAATACGCATAAATACGTATTTTGACCGAAACTTTGACTCGTCACTACGCCTAATCAACGTGGTAATCTATAGGTATAGTCACAAGGGACTATAACCATCGTGATTACGCTCATGTTTCAAAGTTCAAACGAACTTTATGTTGACCAATCATGGTCAAAGCAGAAAGTCAAAAATTGTTTAGAAATAGCTTAGAAATAGGCTTTGAGGGGTTCGGTATGCGAAAATAAACTTTTTGATCAAACAGGGACTAAAAGCGTCAAAAAATGCATAACTCACGTTCTGAACATATCCGGACATCCAAAAATTTTTGTAATCATTAAAATATTTTATTTTAGTGTTTGGAAAGCTAAAATTTCATTCGTCGCGTAATTTAGATCGTTTTTCATGTCCGTTCGTGTTTCGTCGTAATTAACCGAATAACATGACCGTACGACCAAACAAATCCGAGATGTTTTTAAGCATATTTTAAGTCCCCTATGTTTTAATATCCTTGTAGAGCCTTGAAAATGGGTCAACGGGGTTTAAACGCGTCGAAAATGGCTTAAACGAGCTGCATGGACCATTTCTGCCATTTTTCAAAACTTCCTGAACCTGGGCAGTGGTGGCGTCGTGCGACCTCAATAGGGGTGGTGCCGTGGTGCGACACCACGGCCCTGTTTTGACAGAAATATCAGTTTTCAGCAACTAGTTTGAACTTGGGGGTCTTTTATGCAACTTTCTCAATACTATGAACTAGTTTTGGAGCTCCCATTGTATATAAAACCATGTTCCACAAGTGTATGGCTAGGATTGAACCTTGATTCTTGCAAAAACACTTGTCATGATCTTGTTAATCCAAGCTTACTATAAATAGAAGTGGGTTCTTCACTTCATTGCTCACAATTTGATCTCAATCTCTTCTCTAAGTTGAAGCTCTCACTTGTAAAGCTTCATACCTGAGAATTTTGAGTTCAAATCTTCCTTGCTTGGACCTTTTGTAAGTTTCTTTCATGCTTTTTATGTATTTCAAGCATGAAAGTCAAACAGTGTTTGACTTTCTGCTTTGACCACGAATTGCTCAACACGAAGTTCGTTTGAACTTTGCAACGTAAGCGTAATCACAATGGTTATAGTCCCTAGTGACTATACCTACTGATTACAACGTTGATTAGGCGTAGTGATGAGTCATAGTTTCGGTCAAAATACGCGTTTATACGTATTTTGCAACGAAGCTATCTTTGGGTATCAAAACACTTTGTTTTGATATCAAACTTGTTTTCTAACTTAGTTAAACATGTTTTAACATGTTTAACTCGTCACTCTTAGTTTAGTGCTTATATAGGGTCATAAGATAAGCGGTCTAAACAACTGCTTAGACTTTCGGACCCGACCCATTTGGTCGATCGTTAGGATCCGACCAAACATATTTTGTGACTATAGTTATATAGGGAATAACCTTTCGAGGTTATACCTTATCGTCACTTCTTTTAGTTAGTTGTATGATAGGTAGTTTATATGCCTTAGGAAAATGACCAAAATACCCTTTTGCGCATAATTTCATTTTAGGCATATGTAACACATGTTTTGACATCTAAACTGATTATATATGACATAATTAGATATGTTAAGGCATATAATACTTGTCATAGGACTAGTTAGGCGGTCCGAACGTGCTTTTGCGTGAACGACGCGTTAAAGTAGAGCAAGCTACCTTAACGGGTCATAACTGTGACACCCGACTTTTCAGGCCGTACCGTACACTTGTAACACGTGTTGTGAATAGGTAACATGTCTATATTTGACTGGTTATGATGATTTATGTATGGTATGATGAAGATAATATTTAATCAGGTTCTAAACACTAAAAATATAATTATTTGAAGTGTTAAAATGGTATAAAACCTTGTAATAAGGTTTACTAGCTTTGCATGTTATACATGAGGCTTAGAATCTTGTAAAATAGATCAAATAATGTGTTTTGTGTATGATTTAGTAAAAATCAGTTTTGAGAAGATTATAAACTCTAAAATAAAGTTATTTTAAAGTGTTTAGTGACATATAACTTTGTCCTAATGTTTGCTAGCTTTGCATGTTGTACATGGTGCATTAAAAGTTGCAAAATACGTGAAATCGCATGATTTATGTGACTTACACAAAAACTGCACTAATCTGATTATAACCACTATTTTAATCAGGAAATAACATGTATTGTGTTAAAATATCAAGTCTTTTCGAGTTGGGACGGTTATAGTAACGTTTAACGCAAAACTATTCGTTAAAACGGTCAAAAATCGGCTTTTCGAGTGATTTTTATAAAAATGATTTAGATCAGTAAGTAAAATGATATTTTTAGTTTAAAAATAAGTATTTTAACTAATTTTAAGTTTACTTGGTGTTTGGTTAGTCATACGTGACTACCGACGCCCGAAAACGTTACCGAATCGCTAAAATACGCATTTTTCTAAGTACACTAGTATGGTTAAAATTTTGGGTAAACCTTATGTGTTAAAATGTGTTATGTGATAATATGTTAAGTGTTAATTTGATAGTGGGAAATTTACATTACGCATGTATGCATGTACGGTTTGTGCGGTAGAAACGGTAAAAATCGCGTTAAATGTGTAACTTGTTTGTCGAGCATGAAATTTGATACTTATGAGATGTTTTATGTATATTTGCTTTAAAAATGACAAAATAGATAAGTTAACATGATTTCGCTTGTTTCGATGTTAAATTATGTGAACAATTATATATATATATATATTACGACGCGCAAATCATGGATATATTACGTATAAACGGGAAAGTTAACGGATTTACACAATAATGGTCGCCAATAAAATCGTTCAAGTCGCAAAATCATAAAAATATGTATATATGGACTCATATATATATTAACGTGCCAACATAATAAAAAATGACAACTTTTCGAGAAAATCTCAAAGTTCTGTGATAATTCTAAGAAACGGAGAAACTTAGTATTTTTGTGTTAAATATATATTGATTTAGAATTATTCCTATATTAGGACGTATATAAAAAATCAATCTCTGGGATTGCAGTATTAAAACACACACCCAAAGATGAGTGTCACTAAACCCCTCTTTTTACTGTTTTGTATATATATTTTGGGGGTAGAACACGCCGTTAAAAGGGTTTAATAATGTTTTCAAAATAAAACATACCTTTTAATATAAAATATATATTTTCACTGAAAATATATGAGGTTTGATAAGTTACACGTTTCGAAGTAAAACGTTTTTTATGAATGAATATTGTACGTACGATATTTCTTAAGTGAAACACGACCGTACAGTTGGGGACGAATTATTGACTGGGTCTTATATGATGGAGAATAAGGGGAATTTGTACAACGTCGTGTATTAAATTGTCATATTAGTAGGATATATATATTGTACGTGAGGCAGACATGATATTGTTCTTCGAGAAAGGACCCTGCGCCCATGATGTCGTTTAATCAGTTAAGTATTGTACGCGATGAATTGTTGGTAGATCTATCGGGTTGACAACCCCGCCGTGACCGGTCGCCCCGTGTCAAGTCAAACGACGAATTAATATTCTGTTTATTGTCTAGCTTTGATTATCCCTGCATGGTTAATATATAGTTCGTATCGTCTAGCTAACATACGAGTCTGAAAATTGACGCAATAATTTAATATACAAAACCTGGGCAATATATATTACAGTTGTCGGATCGATAAACCGGCGGAAGGCCCATGGATTTTTAATAAAGAAGTAAAATGGACTTTCTAAGAATTAAATGGATGTTTTTAAATCAGCACCTAAACATAAAGTTTTCCTCGGAATAAAATCTGTTAGTAAACGAATAAGTGAACTCATCTTCCTTTGTGTTGACACTTGATTTTAACGTGTTCTACAGGTACTTGAGTTCGGCTTCGGGAATTATGGCGTATCTTGTGTTTGTTGATGCATGATTTGTCACCTAAATTGTTGGACTGACTTTTAAACTTTCTGGGACTAATGTAATAAGATCCCATAAGGATCAAAACAATTTAATTATTGTGTGATTGTGACGGACTTTAAGACTTCATGTTTTAAAATCTATGTTTTAATTAAATTGAAATGTCCAACATTACGATGCATCGTTCAGCAAGACACAAATGGGCACCAGCTTCCATCACCACTACGTTTTATATTCCGTTGCGATGTTTTTGGGGTGTGACAGAAGTTGGTATCAAAGCCATTGGTTGTTAGGGAACTAGATGTTTTCGGAGGAAAACACTAGACTTCAACCGAAGAATTTTGAGATTTAAAGTCCAAAATTCTCGAAGCCAAGAAATTTTAAATAAACATAGAAAATTTTTATCATGTATGAAAACCCTTGTGTGTTTATGTGCATACGTGATTTTCTGTTTATTTAGGCCTTATGTGTTACTATTCACGTTGATCACACACTTACTTTGTACGGTTACGATATGTCACGTCTCGGCCTATAGAGCTATTAGTAGTCCTGCTCACTGATACTGTTGAGCCTACACTTGAGATTCCTTCGCCCGTCGTTATAGAATCGTCTATTCTGCTATTCGAGTCGCGTGTTATGCTACACCTCTTTTAGTCTATTCTCGCCGTAGGAAGAGGACTCGACCCATTAGAGAGATCGCATCGACTTCGGGAGCTGAGACAGCATCTGCTTTGAAGAAGAAGAAGGAGATTTGGGACAATCGCTCTCACTGTGATCGTCAGTTCGCCACGTTACGCGGAGGCATGGAGACGATAAAGAACTTAGAGGGACGGATGGACTGTTATGATGAGCTAGAAGAGCTTGCTAGGAAGATGTTGGACTTCCAGGGATTTAAGCGTTAGTCATTGGTTGTTTCTGTTGTTTGTTTTGTATGTCTCATTTGATGAACCCTATTTATGGCTTGCATGCCAAAATTTTCAGATATTTAGGAAGAAATTTCATATAGACTTGTTGCGGGTGTTGATGTAGACACGCCGAATTTTGATTAGTCTTAGTACTAAAATCAAGTTTTGTAAATTTTTGATATAAATCAAATGAGTTCCTTTTGGTTTAAAAATAGTTCTCATTAATAGGTGGATATTATACATACGCCATATTTGGTCCACTACCATTTAATGATTGAATTATTTTGGTTATCGTCTTATATGATTATTATTGTTGTAAATAATAGAAATGACGAAATGCCGCCAAAAGCGAGACAGGGTTCTGGACTACCTATTACCCCGAAAGAGTTTGCACAACTCATATGCCCAACACGTTAATACTGCCATGGATCAGCGCGATGCTAACCAAAATAATGGCCAGGAACGTGGACGTGATACTCATGGGTATGGTTTTGGTGGGACACAGATTGGAAACCCTTCAGGTGATATAATGATCGGAAAGTTTTAATAGTTCCTGTGATATGATATAATCGGAGCGTATTCCTGATTTTCATTAACTTTGTGAACAGTACATAGATGTACACATAAAACAATCCAGGGTTGTAATCCAAGATCATTTACTAGTATCGTATGCATTGACGTGGCAACGGTATGCATGATGTCAGGCCGTCACAGCGGGTCGACCATTCAAATAATTCCGCATTCCGAGCCTAGATCTGGGGATTCGCAAAAGCGAAAGTCTGAGAGTTCGAGGAAAGATATAGATGAGAAGCGTGGTGAGGAACGCAGATTGGAGGAAGCGTGTGTAGCTAACCCTAGAGAGTCAGGAAAGGATAATTCCAGGGATGGCAGGAGTGGTCTTGAGAGGAAGACTCACGATGATGAGCGGATAAAGTGCGCCAGTTATGATCAGACTGGACATATGATTCGCGAGTGCTATGCTAAGAGTACATCGGAGGAAGATACACTCAAGGGATGTTGCAAGTGTGATGAGCAAGGACTTTTCAGGAGAGATTGTCTGGAAATGAAGGGTCAGGATGCCAGAGGTAGAGCGTTCGAGCTAAACATTGGGAATGCACGAGACGAACTTGCTGTTGTTACCTGTATGTTTCGAATCAAAAACCAATCTATGTTTCTTACTTTTAATACCAAAGCTAACTTGAGTTTTGTTCGAGAAACTCTGAACCATTTTGTGTTCACCAACAAGTAAGCTGAGTATAAAGTGCCTGACAGAACTAGCAATTGGTAAGTTGATAGAAACTAGTAAGGTCGATTGCAGTTATAGAATTTAGTTAGGTGATCGTAGTTCTAGCATTGGTTTATCTCCAGTGGAGCTGGGAAGCTTTGACGAAGATGTGAGGATGGATTGATTTTCCAAGAGCGAAGTGGGGACTATCGCTGGAAGAAGCTACCTAGGATTTCTCGTCCTGATGACAGTAGAAAGGTGGTAGTTGCTCAAGAAGACCGACCGAGTCGAGTGTCGAGTTTCGAGCGTCGAGTGTTAATGGTTGAGAGTCGTCAGTGTTGTGAGGATGCTCAATTTGTTACGGAAAGGCTATCCTGCATTCTTTATTAACGTGGTGATACGAAAGCCGAATGTAGGAATATCGGAGAGATTCCTATTGTTCGCAATTATCCAGAAGTTTTCCTAAAAAGACTTACCTGGATTGCCCTCTGCAAGACAGATTGAATTTCGAATCGATCTGGCACCCGATGCTGCACCCAGTTACACAATCTCCTTATAGATTAAGCACCGTTTGACAGTGATAGAAATGTCGAGTCAGTTTCAAGAGCTACTGGACAAGGGTTTCATTCGATCAAGCTTTTCGCTTTGAGGCGTATCTGTTTTGTTGAAAAGGAAGAAGGATGGATCCTTCAGGATGTGATGATTTCAGAAAGCTGGATGAGTTGATTATCAAGAATCGGTACCCTTTACCGAGGATTGACGATTTGCTTAATCAAGCTACCGGGATCCAGCTGCTACACGAAGATCGATCTACGATTAGGATATCAACAGTTAAAGGTTGCTGATGAAGATATGCTGAGGACTGCTTTTCGAACGTGATATGGCCATTATGAGTGATTAGTCATGCATTTTGACTAAATTAATGCGCCATTTATAATCATGAATCTCCTGAACAGGGTATGGGAACCCTAATTGGATAAATTCATGATAATACTCATTGACAACATACTTGCCTATGTTTCGAACCAAGGAGAATCATGAGTAACGTTTAAAGTTAACTATGGAGTTGGTGAATGATGAGGAGCACCAAAGACCTCATCGGGAGTATGATGATCCATATGACTAGCTAGGTGCTACCGGAAATTTATTAAGAATTTCCCTAAATTAGTGCAGTCTTCGACACTAATAACCCCAAAAGGAAAAGGGAAATTGATTGGACAGCAAGACAGTAGGAAGTTTTTTGGACCCTTGAAAGAAAAGTTGGGAGCATGTATGATGGACTCCGAAGGAAGTTAAGATACTCACATGCCCTTGACAGAATTATCTTACAATAATAATTAAACACGCTAGTATTTAGGTTGCTCTGTTTGAAGCCTTGCATGAATGGAAGTGTTGATCACCATTTTGATAAGCTATCATGACAAAGGACGATTAACCAGACCTTAGTTTATCTAGGAAGCCAGCGACAGGATTTGCCTGGATTGAGAGAAGGTTAAAAGTCGTCAATTGATCAACAGAAGGATTACATGGACAATTGAAGGAACTATTGCGCTTCCAGATTGAAGATTTGGTTCTGATAAAGGAGTTATCTTGCAGAAGTGCTATAGGATCTAGCAGAGAAAAGAAAAGCTAAACCACATTGACTTGGTCTTTTCAAGAGCCCATCTTGAGTTGGATCAGTCGCATATAGGCTCAAGCTACCATAAGGATAGAGTAGTGTACATGATGTAATGTGTGGGTTCAGTTGTGAAAGTGTATAATGGATAATACACTGATTATGCTCTTTATAGAGATCTGTTTGGGAGATAAACGGAAGTTTATCGAAGCACCGTAGAAGCAGTACGTATAACTAGAAGAGTTATGCTAATAACCGGACATGCAACTACAACATTCTTATCGTGTATGCGATTTATTGATTTGGCGATTTGTGGACATCTGAAATGAATACAAGAGGGAAGGAAGACGAGTTTATGAGATTTGATTCTTTCGAGAGCCCATCTCGAGTTGAATCAATCGGGTGTAAACTCAGACTATCTTAGGTGTGGGGTAATGTATATGTAAATATACGAATGTTGAACCTTGGAAAGGGTGAAGAGCATTGAGATGTGAGATTAGGAATTGAGAGTGTATGTAATATAGGTCTACGAAGAATCTTTGTAAGAATCAAAGTTTCTCGAATAAATTATAAGACTATATTCGCTAAACCTGTTTTTGCTGTTTCCACCCAGTGTGAAAACAAAACTTGTAGAGTAAAAATTTTGGGGACAAAATGTAGGTCCCTCGGAGGTTGAGGTTAAACCTTATCCTTGTTATGTTTAACACACTAGCAAGTGCGGAATCCAAGCTAGAATGCAAACCGATAGTTTATATGAGAACACAAGCTACAAAGAGAAAGGTAGACACATGAGATATCAAAGTTTTCTCTTGTATTTCAGTGGACACGGTTACAGCCCTTGACCAAACTGAAAATACGCTCTCTACAAGACTAAGTTCACTCACACACTGAAGTGAACACATTACATCAGTATATATATCCATCACAGGTCGTCTGGTCGAAGGATCAGATAGTCAGATCGAAAGATCATCTATCGAACTGAAAACTATCGAAGGATCCACATGTACCTCGAAGGATGATATCCTTCGAGGTCCATCTATATCCATCGAAGGTTTATCCTTCGAGCTCATCGAAGGATATAAACAATCCTTCGATGAGCCATCCTTCGACACAGACAACTTACAACCATGTTCTAACTGTTTGGTCAAGTCAAACCAGGAGGATGGTTGACTTGGTCAAACTTACATCAAAACACCTATTAACAAACATAAGACGTATACAAGACTAACAAAAGACATCGTTTTATATCATAACAAAATACAGACAAAGTACAGACACAAGTGCACCAACAAACTCCCCCTTGGCTGTAGCTTTGTCTCGATCTTCGTGTCTTCAAGTCTCTGACGTCCTTTCAACCGTTAAGTGATGCGTTGACCATGCACTTCCCGCATTCACAAGTAGGTTGAAGCAATACAAAGCCATCTTCTGAAACTTCATTTCTTGTTCACGATCCCTAACCAAGTAGTTGATCTCGTGATCCTTAAGAATAATAATATCCGACCTGGACATGTTAGTAATCCACATTGGATCTATCATTCGAAAGTTCTCCTGACTGTCTCGGAATAAGATGACCGCTTCTCCAGTATCTGCATCATAAACCCAGCAACGAAAGTTACCCAGAAAATCTGTCTTCATTTTCAGCAACGGTATTTTCTTCATCAACTTCGGAGGATCATAAACCAATCGATAACGAGCAGTATTTGTCTCTGGATCAAGCGTGAACCTGATCTGCTCGTATCGAGGAAACTGCGGCTTGTATAACGGATCCTTCCATCCTCTTCTTCGTTCCAACCTGATCTTCTTGGCGAACAAATCCACCATCTTGTCTTCGACTCGATTAATAACATTCAGCTGAGCCAAAACCGCAACATCATAATAAGGAAGTGAAAGAATGCTGAGAAGAGTCCTGAAGTACTGAAGGCCGCATTCTCGCTTCACAACCATGCAGTGAAGCTCCTTGATGAACATCCAGCTGATAATACGACCCCTAGCCTGATTCCTTTCCAGAATCATGTAGTTGGCCTGATCCAACGGAGGGAGCGGAGGAGGATTCCTAGCTAGGAAATCCGCTCGCCATTCTTTCACGGTCTTCTCACGGCTTTCTTGAACTGTAGGAGAATCTGAAGAAGGATTAGTAAATTCTGCTGTCTTTGCCGCCACAAACTCATCATCAAGCGTATCAAACTCCACATTATCTTGACTAACATAAACAGGACGTTCCGGATCCGAACCGATGAAGATTTCTTCAATCGTAGATAAATCGGTTTTGTCCGGAACTAACGGAGTAGCATCGATCGTTGTCAAATCAACTTCATCCAATTCCTTCAGAGCTAATATACATTCATCAGACATCTCTGTAACGTGTTCTCCCTCTTCTAACAGTTCACCCGTGACTGGATGATACTGTTGAACAATTGAGGATTCAGGGAGATCGGTGAATGCTTCCGGTTCAAGACTAATATGTTCAAATCCTGCCGAAGCTTCCAATGTTTCAGCCTGCTCAGATGGACCAGTAGTAGCTGTTGGAGGAGCAGTAGGAGCATCTTGAGACGTACTAGACCCGCCTGCAGCACCGGATGCAGTTGCACCGGAACCTGTGGCAGCTGGTTGATCAGGATTTGCTGCATCATCGTCCTTGTCATCGCCACGCTTTGAGGAAACGATGCCCAATGCTTTGCACCTTTCATTCCAAAGCGTAACTACTTTGTGATCAAATTTCTTGAAGTTTGCTTGAATAGGCTTGAAGGCTTCCATTAATCGATCATCACGATTTTTATAGCGATCCGACAGCTCTTCATGCTTCTGCTTTAACGCTTTTGCCTCACGCTCTAACACAGTGCTATGCCCCTTCATCATCTCAACTTCCCTATCACGAGCCCTGTTTGCTTCTTTCAGTCTTTCAATCTCTTGAGCCTGTTCTCTTATCTTAAGATTATGTGCACTAACAATTGAGACTAGCTTGTTGTGTGCCTCCACATCCTGTGTTCGCTGTACACGATACTCTTCAATCCTTCTAGTATGCCGACCGACTAAGTTACCCAATTCACTGACTTGTTCTATCAGGAAGTGAATTTTCTCAGCTTCAGACAAACCAGACAATGTTTCTGCTAGAGTCGGCCGTGAGGGCTCAGGTCCTGAGAAACCAGACTGACCAGATGGACCGGAAGTACCTGTTGGACCAGTAATAACAAGAGGATGACGTGGGTGTGTACCTGAGACAGGAGTTGCAGGCGGCTGTTGATCAACAATCGCTGTGCGTGTCCCAGAAGACGTCTGCGGAGATGAGATCAGCTCCAGCATCTCTGATGTAGTTAATTGATCACTGACAGGTGGTAGCTGATGCTCCGGAGGCGTTGAATGCTGGATCGAATCAGGTATAGTAACATCACCAGCAGTTTCACCTGTTGACCTTGATCCGCCCTTTGATTTCTTTGAAGTACGAGTACCCTCTCTTCTTGCTTGCCTCTTCTTTCTAACTAAACCAGGAGCAGCAGGAATATAATCATCATCTTTGTCAGATTCTACGACACTAACCGGTTTCTCAATACGTTCAAAACCACGAAAATTCCCGCGCTGATCATAAGCCTTTCGCATCCCTGGTGGAGGAGGATTATCATCCTCAGAAGACGAATCATCATTACCAGAACCTCCTTCAACATCAGAAGACGAACTGCTTTCATTCGCCAACCTCCTCGGCTCGTCCACCTTGCTTTTACCTTTGTCTGTTGCATCATCGCCTGACCGACTTGCAGGACCACCAACATTACCACGGACATCTGACTCGATGAACACTCCTTGAACTTCTTCTGCAGCAACATTCACATCAACTTCAACATGTGTTGCAACACTGGAACTACCAGCTGACTTTTTGCTCGATGCTTTAATTCCGTGCTTAGCCCCAAGTTGTGTGTTGGCCAACGCGATTAACCTGGGCTCTTCGTCATCAGAATCACTTCCATCTCGACGCCACTTGTGGTTCTGTGGTGCCTCGTAGGCCAGATCATCGAGGTGACCAATAAGCTTTCTGACTGGATCGGATTCCTTATACTTAGACATAGACTTGAAGATCAGCAATGTACGCTCGTTCATCGGATTGACTGGTAGAACATCTGCTTCAACCTTGGGAAGATTCGGAATCTGATCATCTATCATCATCTACAAGAATCTTGGATATAACCAAAACTTGGTTGACGTCCGTTGATTTGCTGACGGAAGTGGCCTGCGGGCATTCTCTTTCAGATTGTCAAAGATGTAACGTGATATGTTGAACGGCTTGTTCAGAATTAAAGCCGTAAACAATCCCGTCAATTCAATAGGCGACAAATCGTATCCAGACCGTTTGTTGCTCAGACAGTGAATAAGAATATGCAATAAGAACTTGTATCGTAACGGCATGAACCCCTTGCTTATCTGATTTGCTAGCACATTATCGCTGTAACGTAGCCTCATTAATAAACCACGCTGACACTGTAAATCAATAGAAGTCGAATCTTCTGGTTGATCTCCCAATTGCAAACGTGCTCTGATGGTGTTCTCGGTGATCACCACGGGTTTCTCAGTAACGAATCCTCTAATCACTTCTTGGTTATTCACTGTATCAACCACAGCAGAATTCCAGAATTCCTTGATCTGGGACTGGTAAGCGGTGTGTTGTGTAGTAATGGCATAGTTGATTCGTGACCGGTGAAGATACTGCATTATCCCATTGAATTCCGGACTAACTTTGTCTTCCGGTTGCAGATACGCGGCCATGTTGTGTCTTGATTCCGACATAGATTCAACCTCAGACTTTTCTTTCTTAGTTGGTTTTGCCCGTTCTTTCTTCTCTTTCGGTGCCATTTCTGTTCATGAAAACAGGAACACGTAATGAGAAAACAGTCATAACAGTCAACAAGGATTTCACACTTAGAAAGATTTCAGTTTCTTGAAAAATTACTAAGTGTTGTTTCCTCGAAGGATTCCATTCGGACATCGAAGGATTGACACTTGATCGAAAGATGTTATTTTCCTCGAAAGATGAAAGGCCTTATCGAAAGATCAACTTACGAAAGATCATAGATTATGAAAGATATTTTGATCAATCGAAAGATCTGATCAACCGAAAGATGACCCTTCGAAAGACTTAGTATCCTTCGAGTCTCAGCTCGAAGGATATTTTGCAGTCTATCCTTCAAGGTTAAGAAACATCATCTTTCGAGATCGAAGGATGTTTTCCGGTGACACTGTTCATCGGCGTTTTTCCGGTGACTGTATTAAGTGTGTTTTAAGTGTATTTCAAACCAGTTAAAGCATCAACATTAAACCACTTAAAAACATCAACATCAAACCACTTAAAAACATCCACATCAAAACCAACCCCGGACACTAATCCTAACCCGGATACTAACACAGACACATGAACCGATCAATCCAAGAATACCCAAGACCCTTTAAGACCATTAAAAACCAACACAAACTCTGTAATACAAACATCAGACAAGATAAAACTTATGATCATCAAAACCTACCACTAACATACATACAACACATTCACATTACATAAAATCAAATGATCAGATAAGGTGTTCATGTTGTTGTTTGTTAAGTGAATGAGGATTATCCTACCGAGATTGTTGTTGAAATCCTGATAGCCTAAATTTTTTGTTTCAATTTTGGCAGAGTTTCGGTAGGATTAGAGGTTTTTGAAATAGTGAAGTTTGAACTGTTATGTTGAAATGAAGAAGAAGACCCCTTTTATACCCTGACCTCGAAATACGAACCGCCTCGAAGGATCGTTATCCTTTCGAAAGATGAAAAGGTGCTTCGAAAGATGGGACTTTGGGTCGAAGGATCCAGATCTGGATCGAAAGATACCAGATATTTGTGGAACCCTCAACAACCTCGAAAGACGATCCTCGAAGGATATCTTTCGACCTGATCCATCTTTCGAAAAGTCTGATCAGCTCGAAGGATCCAATTGGTCAAATCTTTCGTTGACCAATTCATCTTTCGAGCATCAAGATTGACTTTCATTGACCATGTGATCTTTCGAGAGCCAATGCTTCCTCGAAGGATCAGATTTTCACCAACACTTTGGATTTTGGGAATTTGCAATTCAAACCCTTCAAATTCTTAAAAGTTTTCAGAAACGACCGTTTTGAAAAATTGTCCGTTATGAAGTTCTGCAAAGGTCAGTTTTATGAAGTATCTCGGCTTGCCAGGTATCTGATCGAGTACCAACATCGGTTAATCAAAAAATAAGATTAAATTGAAAATGTTTTTGGATTCGGATAAAATAAAAGACAACAATTTTAATATCCTTTGAATGTTATCAAACGACATCACCACTAATGTCGTGCTGATATGCACCAAACGACAAAACTGTTTAAAAAGACAAAAAAAGTTAAGCAGTAAATAAATATGTACACACACAACAATATTTTTGCGAGTTTCTGGCGAAGAGAATCATATCAGTTTGCGGTCTTTTGTCAAAACACATGTTCTTTTAATATTCTTTTACAGAAGTGGATAAGTATTCTACCACAATTATCGATATTGTTATCCACTTAAACTCAGCGATCAAGTGTAATCATAATACATTGAGATACATTTAAGGTATGATTTATACTTACCGACCGGTGTTCATCCACTCACGACACATTCCCGTATCAAGGTATGCACGAGAGTTCATCTTACTGGGGAGTATACCATTTATCATCCGTTTTTAACGTATATAAAATGTGAACAAGTCACTTATTTGATTTGAAAACAAGCCCTATGTGATAGAATCACTTATTGATGAGGAACTTGATTTTCATATGCATGAGGGCACAGGAGCAAGTCCGTGAACAGGTCAGTACTTCCGTACAGCAGAGAGACGAACTTGACTCCCGGATGAATGTGATATTTTATCACTTATTTGATTGGACATGTGATTGTTGATCACTTATTGAGGTCGAATGCAGTATGTACACGTATGTATAGTATCATGGAAGATCTAGACTTGCGTCCCCGTTATTTTTTTTTTCGGTAAAAGATACAACCATGATACCCAGATGATAAACAGCATAAACCCCGAATATCTCAGAACCTCGGCAATCTATCAAACGAAATTTCGGTACCAAGACCATATGCCAATGAGCGGTTCCCACGCGGTTTTCAGTTCGTTATGTTTATATCTCCTGCATACTTTAAAATGATCGTGAGTCTACCGGTACATCATTAGTAGAGCTACTTATCTTTTTCTTTTCTTTTGATTTCTAGAAACATGTTTCGACCGACCTCTGATGTAATATCATTTTCTCTTATATTACCAAGAAACTCATTTTTGTTTTTCTATTGTTTTTGTGTTTTTCTGAATTTTCTCCCCCTTAAATGCAGAAAGTAAATAAAGTAAAGACATATTTTTGTATTTTTGCGGTTTTTCAATGTTTTTGTATTTTCCTTGAAACTTTCTCCCCCTAAAATTCAAAAATAAATTAAAGTATGAACATTTTTTTTTTTTTTTTTTTTAGAGAAAAATATTTACAAAAACGATTTTCCGATGTCGGTTACTCTTGCTTCACCTTTATGCCGTTTACCAAAAGTAAATAATCGAATCTTGATTTATCAAATGCTTTGGTAAAAAGGTCGGCACGTTGGTGATCGGTATGAATGTGAACCACATCGATAAGTCTCTTTTCAAAGCAATCACGTATGAAGTGATATTTAATATCGATGTGCTTCGTTTTTGAGTGCTGTACAGGATTTCTAGTGATCTGTAAAGCAGCTTCATTATCAACATAAATAGGAGTAGTTAGGAATTCAAAACCGTAGTCCCGCATCTGTTGTTGGATCCATAGAACCTGGGAGCAGCAACTAGACGCAGCAATGTATTCCGCTTCACATGTAGACGTAGCCACACATGTCTGCTTCTTGCACTGCCAAGTGACTAGGCGATTGCCTAAGAACTGACATCCTACTGTAGTTGATTTGCCATCTTTCTTGCAGCCGCTGAAATCAGAATCACTGTAAGCCTTGAGATCGAAGTTATCATCCTTAGGGTACCATAACCCGGTGTCAGGGCAACCCTTCAGATAATGAAAAATCCTTTTGACAGCAGCATAGTGAGAGACCTTCGGATTCGCTTGGTATCTGGCGAGAAGGCACGTTGGATACATAATGTCGGGTCTTGATGCGGTGAGATACATTAACGATCCAATCATAGCACGATAAAGTGAAGAGTCCACAGCTTCCCCTTTTTCATCCGGAGTAATCCCGTGATTCTGCGGAAGAGGAGTAGAAATTGGCTTTGAATCGGACATCTGGAACCGGCTCAAGATGTCTCCGACGTACTTGGTTTGATGGATAAAAATTCCAGATTCGGACTGATTAACTTGCAAACCCAAGAAGAACGTCATTTCACCCATCGCACTCATCTCGAATCGATCTTGCATCACCTTCTCAAATTCCTTGCATAGATTATCATCGGTAGAACCAAAGATAATGTCATCGACGTATACTTGTACCAACAGAAGATCTTCACCTTTTTCTTTGATGAAGAGAGTACAATCGATCAAACCCCGTCTAAACCCGTTGTTCAGCAGGTAGGTAGACAGTGTCTCATACCAGGCTCTTGGTGCTTGATGAAGACCATATAATGCTTTGTTAAGTAGTAAAACTCTGTCAGGATGTAATGGATCTTCAAACCCCGGTGGTTGCTCGACATATACCTCCTCTTCGACTACTCCGTGAAGAAATGCACTTTTAACATCCATCTGGTACACCTTGAATTTCTTGAAGGATGCGTAGGCTAGAAAGATTCTAATAGCCTCCAGACGTGCAACAGGTGCATACACTTCATTGTAGTCAATACCTTCTATCTGACTGAAGCCTTGAACAACTAACCTTGCTTTGTTTCGGACAACAATCCCACGGTCGTCCTTCTTGCACTTAAACACCCAACGAGTTCCGATCTTCTTGTAGTTGTCGGGCCTATCAACCAATTTCCATACGCCCAACTTCTCGAACTGCTGAAGTTCTTCTTGCATGGCTTCCACCCAGGAATCATCTTTCAATGCCTCCCTCCAAGATCTAGGCTCTTCTTGGCTAACATAGCAGGCGAAAGACCAATCATTTTGTTGTCCCGATTCTCGTATCTCAGCATACAAGCCAGCATTTTCGTTATTTCTGATTTGATTCCTTGTCCTTACACCACTGAGAACATCACCTATAATATTCTGCTGAGGATGAATGTTATGAATTCGGGTTTCAGGAACTAGAGGAATGTCAACATTGGTCCTCAAGTTATTGATATTTAAATTCCCGATATCATTCTGAAGCTGTTGAGTTGTAGAAGATGATGCATTTTCTTCTTGGACAATTGGCGCAGACACTGGATCCGTTGCTTCTGAAGTACCTTGAACCGGACCCCGTGCTTCACCATCATTTGCATCAACATACTCCTCATCTTCCGATGACAAATTGTAGTCGACAGCATCATTAAACACCTCATTTGAAGCGAGATTGTTGACAGAAGAAGATGCTTGTGAGTCAACAATGATTGGGCGAGCTAACTGAGAGCCAGTCGCATTCTCGCTTTCAGAAAACATTTGAGCAATTGCATTGTCATCATCAAATGTCGGCAGATTGAATGAGTCGAAAAGACCATCATAATCGAACATCCATGGATCTCCAGAAGGCTTCGGTGGATTAGAATATCTTTGAACTCTTACTTCACCCCACTCTTCAATCTTCTTGGTAGTCAGGTTCCATACTCGCAGATTAGGAGTAGCATACCCAAGGAAGTAACCTTCGATAGCTTTGGCACCAAACTTCCCGTCAGGCTCAATCATGGTACATGGTGCACCAAAAGGTTCTAGATATTCTAAGTCAGGAGTCTTCTTGTGTAGAAGTTCGAAGCACGTTTTGCCATGTCTTTTCACTGTGAGAACCCTGTTTAACGTGTAGCAAGCCGAGGCAACAGCTTCAGTCCAGAATCGAACTGGAAGCTGAGACTCAACCAACATGGTTCTTGCAGTCTCAATTAAGGTTCTGTTCTTTCTTTCAGCGACTCCGTTTTGTTGTGGCGTGTACCGAGAGCTGTATTCATGAAGGATTCCTTTTGCAGTGCAAAATTCATCCAAAACCCTGTTTTTGAACTCGGTTCCGTTGTCACTTCGAATTCGCCTCACCTTTAGATTATAAAGATTTTCCAACAAAGTGATCAAATTCTTTAGAATTTCTGGAGTCTCGCTCTTGTGGACCATGAAATCAACCCATGAAAATCTTGAATAGTCATCAGTGACTACCAAGCAGAAAACTTCCCCGTGCACACTCTTGTGTTTGACTGGGCCGAAAAGGTTCATATGCAGACGTTCGAGTGGCATGTTTACAGTGTTAACCTTCTTCAATGGATGTGATTTCTTGATCTGCTTCCCTTTCTGACACGGCACACAGACATCTTGAAGTTGAAAATTCTTCACATTGACACCTCTCACCAGATTGTTTTTGACAAGGTGATTCATTTTTCTGAGGTGAATATGACCCATCCGTCTGTGCCAAGAGATCGTCTCCTTTTCAGTGGCTTTTGAAATAAAGCAAGTAACTTGTTTGGACTTGGTTATTGCTTGGCTCATATCGAGGACATACAAATCATTAACTCTTGGTGCTGATAAGAGAATCCATTCTTCGGGAATCTTGAATCCTGGCTTCAGCACATAACAACCGGCATCATCAAAATGCACGGTGAACTTCTTGTCGCAGATCTGAGAAACACTCAGGAGATTGTGATCCAGCTGTTGCACATAATTGATTTTGTCGAAACTCACAACTCCATTTGAGATCATTCCCTCGCCGGTGATATACCCTCCTTTGTCTCCAGCAAACGCAACATATCCTCCTCTTATACTTCGCACATCAAAAAGAAGACGATAGTCGCCCGTCATGTGCCTGGAAGCCCCACTATCAACAATCCAATGACTATTAATAGTTCCTCCTGGAGCCGCCTGCACACGCAATTAACTTATCAGTTTGAGAGGGGGACCCAAGCCTTTGTGGACTTGGGTCGTCCTTGATCATCAAGGAAAGTGATTTCAATCACTTGATGATTAGGAAAAAGAACCTGTGGTGCTCCCCCTGATTGAATTACCTGCTTTTGCTTCCAAGCTGTTTGTCCTTTACCAGTATTTGAATTTATTGTTTTAGCATTTACTGGTTTTACTGTTTCAGATTTTGCTTGTACAGGTGTTTCTTCTTTTACCTCTGATTTTAAGGCCTTTTCAATTACCTTTTGATTCTTTTGCTTTAACTTCTTTTCCCTTTCTTTCAAGACACGTGGGTCTTGTTTCGGGGAAACTGATCGTGTTCGGTAATCGATTTCTTGGGGAGCACTCATTGTTGACTTCAGCTTTTGCACGTGTGGGCAATATCTTACAATATGCCCAACTGTCCCACATTCAAAACATGTTCTCCGCTCTACAAACTTCGGAGAAACACGTTGATGACCAAACGGAGAACCAGACCATGAACTTTGTGATCTAGACGTGCTTGGACCTAAATCACATCCGTTGGTGTGTTGGGTGTAATTATTCTGATCATTTCGTTTTAAAATTCTAACTTGTTTTATAAAATCAATGTTAGATTTATCCTGAAATGTTTCAAGTTTATCTGAACCCGTGGATCCAACAAAGTTCATTTTCGGTTCTCGTTTCTTAACAGGAGCTCTTTTGTTTTGAACCTTTTGTTGTTGAACCTTAGGTTGCTCAACCCTTGATTGTTGAATTCTAGGTTGTGCAGCCTTAGGTTGAGTAGCCTTAGACTGTTCAACTTTAGGTTGTTGAACCTTTGGTTGTTCAGTCTTAGGCTGCTGAACTTTAGGTGCTTGAACATTCTTGTTCTGAGCCTTCCTTCCCTGTGCCTTACCCTTTCCGGAGTTGACTTGTTGTTTTCGCTCAATTGGTGGTTTTTGGTTTCCGTATTGTTTTCTAATTTGTTCACACGGAATTGGATCACATTGAGTGACGGTAACTTTGTCACTTTTGTTCCCCAAAAACTTATCAATACATCCTTCAAAAATTTGCTCAATTAAATCTTGATTTACATTTTTAATTGGAAAATCTTTGTTAGAGTAGATTTTGTCATCTCCTTTGAGCGTGTACAACAAGTTATTCCCTTCACGGCTAGATACAAGGGACTCCATTGCTTTTGACATTTCAGTCTTACTCGGTTTTACTGGTGGATCACACAGGATGTGATTCTCGATTGGAATATCTGTTGTAACCGAGTTAGACTGTTGTTTCACAATTTCTTTAGATTCATCATCCGATGAATCAGATTCATCATCCGAAGAATCAGCATCCTCAACAATGGGAGGACTCTGTTTCTTAACACACGATGAATCCGTCACATTCTCAGATTCTGATTGATCCGAGGATGATGTACCAGTTGTGAACCCGAGGCCTGCTGCAAAGTCATCTAGACCGAGTGGCACAGTAGGTTCAAAACGGGGCATATCCTCGTCATCAAGCAATTTGGAGTAATTGTGATTCATTGGGGGAGGACATGATTTGAATCCCATACATTTCTTATCCCCCTTTTTCTTTTGAACGTCAATGATGTGATCCAATACATAGCGGGAATTGGAATAGCTTTCCAGTTTCTGCTTAATTGTCTCACATTCACATCGAGCTGTTGCCAATTCTACCATTTGCTTTTCAATTGTGTCAATAAGATTATTGTTAGCATGTTGTTTTCGTAAAACAGCCTTTTGTAATTCTGAAACATCATGTTTTAATGACGCAATTGTTGCTTTAAATTCCTTTTCATTTCTGGTTAAAAACAAGTTAGCTTCAGTTGCTTTAGAAAGATCTACAATCAATTCTTGATTGTGTTTGTATGTGATTTCAAACTGACTTTCCTTTTCAGCATATTTTAAACACTTTGCACATTCAATAGGAATAGAAATAGAGTCAGAATTAGTATCACATACCTAAGAAGTCTGACCTTCTACGTGAGCCATAAAGGCTGTATGAAAAGAAAAAGATCCATCTTCAGAGAAGAACTGAGCAAGCTTCTCGGAAGTTCCAGCAGATTTCTGGCAAAGAATAGATCTCCTCTTGCATAATGCTTCAGCTTCAGCCAAAAGCTCATCAACTTCCAAATCTAAAGCATCACTTGATAAATCACCAGCATCAAGTGATTCCCCATCCATGCTCCCACTATAACCCGAACTATCTTCATCTTCTGAAGATTCACCAGCAGACACGGGTTCTACTACCTTCTCAATCACTTTAGCATAACATGCTGTTCCACCATTTCCTCCTTCTCCAAGCTGAAGGTTCCAATTGCAGATTTCATCAGCTTGAACAACCAATCCTCTGTGGGGATTAGTGTTTGTGGATCCAGATGCATTTCCTCCAACGGGCACTATTGATCTGTCAGAATTGTTGTTCTGTTGCTGTTGTTGCTGTCCTTGATTCCTGAAGGGATTCTGATTTCCTTGCTTAGGAGGCTTCTGACACTCCCGCTTGAAGTGACCCTTTTCACCACAATTGAAACAGGTGACAGCATTCTTATCAAAACCATACTTGGTGTTGTTGTTGCTATTCAAGTTGGTTATCCCCGTCCTTTCCATAAACTCCTTTGCTCTTCGAATTGCACTAGCAAGAGCCCATTTGATATCCATCATTTCAAACTCTTCTCTGTCCACTTGCTGATAATCTTCATTGGTTAGATTGATATTCCCAATCTGACCTGCAACCAATCCACAATAAGCACTAACCAAGGTGTTCAACATCTCCATATGCTCCTTGGCTACTTCGACACTGACTTTGGAAAAGTTGGAAGTGTCTAATCTGACTGTGTTCGGATTGGAAGTGGCTTGAAAGTTTGAAGAGCTTCCATAAAACCCTTGCTGTTGCGGTTGTTGCTGCTGAGCTCTGCTTGGGTCTAAGAAAGGCGGTGGTGTGAATTGCGGAGCCGGTTGCACATCCTGTTGTAGAGAAGAAGAATCTGGTCTTGAAAACATTGTGTATGCTGAAGGATCAAACTGATTTGTTGTGGAAGACCCGGTGTTTGAGATGAAGGCTGTTTGAAGCTTCGCATGTTGAGAGACTGGTTTTTCTCCACTGATACCTCCTGCAATCCCAAAGTACATCTCTGGATTTTGAGGAGTTAGTGTTCTTTTTGCCTTAAGCTTTTCTTCTACATCCTTGTTCTCCAATTTTTGAATTAACTCATACACAGTGATTGTGTCTAGAACACCATTTTCTTTGAGAATTTCAAGATAACTGCTCCACTTTGCTGGTAAGCTATCAGCAAATCTCTTCACCATTTCTTGTGGAGTGGCAGTGACTCTAAAAGCAAACATCTCGCTCAACAAGTGATGGAACCTTGTAGATAACTCTGCCAAAGTCTCATTCTCCATACACGTGAATCCTTCAAACTCTTTCTTCAGTAATTCTTGCTTGATCTTCCTAGATTGAGCATTTCCTTCACATCGTAACGTGAGCATATCCCACAAGCTTTTAGTAGTCGTGCAGTAAACAAACTGATGGTAAATGTCTCTGTGAAGAGCTTGTGTGAGAATCATGAATGCTTTCTTTTCTAACTCAAATTTCTTCTTATCATCTTCAGACATAGTGCTGTAAGTTTGTGGATTAGATCCTGCAACTTCCAATTCATTGTCAAATGCGGTGAAGAAGCACATCCATAGATCTTGACCTTGCCCCTGAACATAAGTTCTCAGCCTTTCTTTCCACCATCCCCAATCATTGATGTGATTTAGCTTTGGCGGTTTTGTGCTGGTACCAGTTTCACTGTCGTTCTGCATCATAGCTTGAATGCTGCTGCTTTGATTTGTGACCAATGCCCATTGATTTGCAGTTATCATTGCAGCTTGAGGTGGGGCAATAGCCTGCATCCATGCACTTTTGTTGAAATCTGACGCAGATTGCGTAGCTGATGATTGCGTAGCTGATGATGGTGGAGTCAAAGTTGTTTGAGTCCACGCGGTTGGATCCCACTGACCGTTTGTTCCCATTTTATAAAAATTAATATATTAAGTGAAAATTGATTTAAAAATTTGAAAAACAAGTTTTCCCCTTTTTAAAAATTTAATTTTCACAAACTATGTTAATATCTCAAATGATAACAACCAGCCGAAGGATCCTTGATCGAAAGACCTGAAAAACACTAACTTGTTAAACTTAAACAGACTAGTATCGAAAGAACAGAACTTGTTCGAAGGATCAACAGTGTTCGAAAGATCACTGTTGAGTTTCGAACAATGATTTCGAAAGACTCTCCAATCGTAGGATCCTTGTCTTTCGAATAAGACCTGTAGATCGACAGATATATCTTTCGAAAAGATTCCTTGGATCGAAGGATAAGTCACAGACTTCGAAGGATGTTCGAAGGATGATTATCTATCGAACCTCCTTTGATCGAAAGATGATCTTTCGACTTCGAAGGATATCCTTCGATCTTGTACTGACACAGTTGACAAAAGTTGACAGGTTGGTGAAAAGGTGATTGGTTGGTAAGAACTTTCGGCAGAAGGTATGTTCAGACCATACTTTCTGCCAAAAACAGATTTGACTAATAAAATATTGCCTAAAAGAAGTTTCTTATCCAGAAACCGGTCACCGGAGTAAGCCGGAATTTTGGCCGGAAATGACCAAACTTCTTAAAAACAAGTTTTTTTTAAGTTACCCAACCCGTCCTTTAACACACCCGGTTAGTTTAGAACACGTTTTTATGACAGAAATGCAAGAAAAACACGAAAAACAGTTTCTAAACCATGTGAGTTTTTGTCCAAAACACTCCAAAGTCTTGTATAAACTCGGTTTTTAACAAGGACAAGAGCCACGGCTCTGATACCACTTGTAGGTCCCTCGGAGGTTGAGGTTAAACCTTATCCTTGTTATGTTTAACACACTAGCAAGTGCGGAATCCAAGCTAGAATGCAAACCGATAGTTTATATGAGAACACAAGCTACAAAGAGAAAGGTAGACACACGAGATATCAAAGTTTTCTCTTGTATTTCAGTGGACACGGTTACAGCCCTTGACCAAACTGAAAATACGCTCTCTACAAGACTAAGTTCACTCACACACTGAAGTGAACACATTACATCAGTATATATATCCATCACAGGTCGTCTGGTCGAAAGATCAGATAGTCAGATCGAAAGATCATCTATCGAACTGAAAACTATCGAAGGATCCACATGTACCTCGAAGGATGATATCCTTCGAGGTCCATCTATATCCATCGAAGGTTTATCCTTCGAGCTCATCGAAGGATATAAACAATCCTTCGATGAGCCATCCTTCGACACAGACAACTTACAACCATGTTCTAACTGTTTGGTCAAGTCAAACCAGGAGGATGGTTGACTTGGTCAAACTTACATCAAAACACCTATTAACAAACATAAGACGTATACAAGACTAACAAAAGACATCGTTTTATATCATAACAAAATACAGACAAAGTACAGACACAAGTGCACCAACACAAAATTTCCTAAACAAGGGGAGACTGTGACACCCGGCTTTTCAGGCCGTACAGTACACTTGTAACACAAGTTGTGAATAGGTAACAAGGCTATATTTGACTGGTTATGATGATTTATGTATGGTATGATGTAGATAATATTTAATCAGGTTCTAAACACTAAAAATATAATTATTTTGAAGTGTTAAAATGGTATAAAACCTTGTCATAAGGTTTACTAGCTTTGCATGTTATACATGAGGCTTAGAATCTTGTAAAATAGATCAAATAATGTGTTTTGTGTATGATTTAGTAAAAAACAGTTTTGAGCAGATTATAAACACTAAAATAAAGTTATTTTAAAGTGTTTAGTGACATATAACTTTGTCCTAATGTTTGCTAGCTTTGCATGTTGTACTTGGTGCATTAAAAGTTGTAAAATACGTGAAATCGCATGATTTATGTGACTTACACAAAAACTGCACTAATCTGATTATAACCACTATTTTAATCAGTAAATAACATGTATTGTGTTAAAATATCAAGTCTTTTCGAGTTGGGACGGTTATAGTAACGTTTAACGCAAAACTATGCGTTAAAACGGTCAAAAATCGGCTTTTCGAGTGATTTTTATAAAACTGATTTAGATCAGTAAGTAAACTGATATTTTTAGTTTAAAAATAAGTATTTTAACTAATTTTAAGTTTACTTGGTGTTTGGTTAGTCATACGTGACTACTGACGCCCGAAAACGTTACCGAATCGCTAAAATACGCATTTTCTAAGTACACCAGTATGGGTAAAATTTTGGGTAAACCTTATGTGTTAAAATGTGTTATGTGATTTAAACATGAGAATGTGATAATATGTTAAGTGTTAATTTTATAGTGGGAAATTTAGATTACGCATGTATGCATGTACGTTTTGTGCGGTAGAAACGGTAAAAATCGCGTTATATGTGTAACTTGTTTGTCGAGCATGAAATTTGATACTTATGAGATGTTTTATGTATATTTGCTTTAAAAATGATAAAATAGATAAGTTAACAAGATTTCGCGTGTTTCGGTGTTAAATTATGTGAACGATTATGTATATATATTACGACGCGCAAATCATGGATATATTGCGTATAAACGGGAGAGTTAACGGATTTACACAATAATGGTCACCAATAAAATCGTTCAAGTCGAAAAATCATAAAAATATGTATATATGGACTCATATATATATATTAATGTGCCAACATAATAAAAAATGACAACTTTTCGAGAAAATCTCAAAGTTATGTGATAATTCTAAGAAACGGAGAAACTTAGGATTTTTGTGTTAAATATATATTGATTTAGAATTGTTCCTATATTAGGACGTATATAAAAAATAAATCTTTGGGATTGTGGTATTAAAACACGCACCCAAAGGTGAGTGTCACTAAACCCCTCTTTTTACTGTTTTTGTATATATATTTTGGGGGTAGTACACGTCGTTAAAAGGGTTTAATAATGTTTTCAAAATAAAACATACCTTTTAATATAAAATATATATTTTCGCTGAAAATATATGAGGTTTGATAAGTTACACGTTTCGAAGTAAAACGTTTTTGATGAATGAATATTGTACGTACGGTATTTCTTAAGTGAAACAAGACCGTACAGTTGGGGACGAATTCTTGACTGGGTCTCAAATGATGGAGAATAAGGGGAATTCGTACAACGTTGTGTATTAAATTGTCATATTAGTAGGATATATATATTGTACGTGAGGCAGACATCATATTGTTCTTCGAGAAAGAACCCTGCGCCCATGATGTCGTTTAATCAGTTAAGTATTGTACGCGATGAATTGTTGGTAGATCTATCGGGTTGACAACCCCGTCGTGACCGGTCGCCCCGTGTCAAGTCAAACGATGAATTAATATTCTGTTTATTCTCTAGCTTTGATTATCCCTGCATGGTTAATATATAGTTCGTATCGTCTAGCTAACATACGAGTATGAAAATTGACGCAATAATTTAATATACAAAACCCGGGCAATATATATTACAGTTGTCGGATCGATGAACCGGCGGAAGGCCAATGGATTTTTAATAAGGAAGTAAAATGGACTTTGTAAGAATTAAATGGATGTTTTTAAATAAACACCTAAATAGAAAGTTTTCCCCGGAATAAAATCTCTTAGTAAACGAATAACTGAACTCACCTTCCTTTGTGTTGACATTTGATTTTAACGTGTTCTACAGGTACTTGAGTTCGGCTTTGGGAATTATGGCGTATCTTATGTTTGTTGATTCATGATTTGTTACCTAAATTGTTAGATTGATTTTTAAACTTTCTGGGACTAATGTAATAAGATCCATAAGGATCAAAACAATTTAATTATGGTGTGATTGTGAGGACTTTAAGACTTCATGTTTTAAAATCTATGTTTTAATTAAATTGAAATGTCCAACATTACGATGCATTGTTCAGCAAGATACAAATGGGCACCAGCTTCCGTCACCACTACGTTTTATATTCCGCTGTGACGTTTTTGGGGTGTGACAATAACGGGTCGTAAGCACTTAGGATAGGTTCCGATTTAGAATATAGGCTTTGTTAAACCATATCACATGAGTTCCAATACTCATTTGGTTTACAAGACCTCATTCTATCTGATCTTCCGATTTAGGTGTCGATTCACTAACATAGTATCCGTTACACTAGGAACCGCTTCAACACTTGAACTCTTGGACTTTTGAGCTTTGTTATATCTTTTGAACAAGAACTATACGCAATCCCAGGCGAGTACATAGTTCCCCTATTTTACCATTTTCAAATGTTTTGGGGTGATTCATATGTGCAACGGATTTGTTTTCCAAATGTATGGCATATATGTGTTTACTAAGTGCTTTTATGTGTATTATTCCGATTATGCATATACAGTGTTTATCCAATTCCTTAAAAGAACTATCTATCTTCATAGTTAGATTCTTATAGGATATTTGAAGTACAGTATTAGATCTTCCTATCTTCATAGTGAGATTTTTAAGAAGTACTTTACAGACGATGGTTGGTTTATGTGTAGATTGTTGGTGATTTAGATAACGAAACTAGAGTAATACAATAAGCACATGGTGGATACGCCGCTGGTTTTTCCTATATATAAGTGTGCTTATTATATTACCCTTCATGGCATTATCCCGAATCACTATTAGGATTTAGGATGTTGTGATACGATGATTCAATACGACAGAAACGAAATCCTTTTAACATCAACCTATCTTCATAGATTGATTCTTTTAGGATGTTTAGAGTACTAATAATGGAGTCTTTGTTTGGATTCATTGTGTACTTTAATGCGTATGTAACGAGACGATGTGACGAGAACCTGATCCCTGTAGTATCTATCTATCTTCATAGCTAGACATATATTGGATGTTTAGAGTACTAATATTGGAGTCCTTGTTTGGATTCTTTGTGTGCTTTAATGTGTGTTTACTAGTTGGAATGAGTTAACGATCTATGTGTTTATGTGGTAGTTGTGATTTAGATAACGAAACGGGTGTAATAAAATAAGAACATGGTGGATACGCCGCTGGTACTTCCTATATATATAAGTGTTCTTATTTTATTATTCTTGTAGCGTTATCTGGATCACTTTAGGGTTTTGTGTACTATTGTTTCAATGTTCGATTATCCAAGTCCTCGTAGAATCTCCCATAACTTTATAAGTTAGATTCATAGTAGGACATCTAAAGTATTATCATGGATCATTGACTTGATTTATATAATACTCAGACAAGTTTTGATTTATTTCGAAACAGTTATTATTAATCCTTAATTGAATTTCTAATAACACATTAACGAGTTTTATGATGATTTAAACGAGATTACGATGTACAATTTCAAATGGCATAAAAGTGACTTAGTAATAATCATATTGCCATATACAAAACTTTTTGCCACGAGTTTTCACAATCAAGATTATGTATTGCAATGTTAAACTTTTGCCATTCTCTGGCTTCAAGATTTATTTTCTATCGACAACTCTCGTAGTTGCCAAAGTATTGCAATACCAAATGTTTTGCCATTTATTTGGCTAACAAAACCTATGTATTCGTCGGCATTTTTATGCTGATTATTTTTCACATATGTTTCAGGTTTTCAACTATTCAAACATGCAATGCATAGGATTGCATACGGGCCTTAGACTTCTAAATCAAAAGACAATTACATGTATTCTTTGTTTGTAAAATGATGTTAATAATATTGAAATAATTTAGTACCAGTAGTTGTGAGCAATTTGTAACGTAACTCCCCGATATTTCCGCCGCGTGTTGTTGTATTACGCGATTGGGGTGTTACATTAATTGCTCTCCAAGTCCTCTAATCAGGTTCCAACAAGTGTAGGGTGTAGATTATTGCTTGATCAACACACAAAACACTTGGCATGATCAAATTAATCCAATAATACTATAAATAAGCAAGGTCCTCTTGCTTCATTCCTTGCTCCTTTCCTTCATTTCTCATCTTTGCTTTGATTGAGGCTACCACATTAAGTTGGAGGCTTCATACTTGAGCATTCTAGTTCATTTTTCCAAGCATAGGACTCTTGTAAGTGTTCTTTCATGCTTGTTCATTCATTTCAAGCAAGAAAGTCAAACAATGTTTGACTTTCAGCTTTGACCATGATTTGGTCAAGACAAAGTTCGTTTGAACTTTGCAACGTGAGTGTAATCATGATGGTTATAGTCCCTTGTGACTATACCTACTGATTACCACGTTGACTAGTCGAAGTGACGAGTCAAAGTTTCGGTCAAAATGCACGATTATGTGCATTTTACGACGAAACTACTTTCGGGTATCAAAACACTTTTTTTTGATACCAAATCAGTTTTCTAACTTAGTTAAACATGTTTTAACATGTTTAACTTGTCACTTTTAGTTTAGTGCTTATTTAGGGTCGTAAGTCAAGCGGTCTCGACAACCGCTTAGACTTTCAAACCCGACCCGTTTGGTCGATCATTAGGATCCAACCAAACATATTTTGTGACCATAGTTGTATAGGGAATAATCTTCCAAGGTTATACCTTATGTTCACTTAGTTTAATTAGTTGTATGATAGGTAGTTTATATGCCTTAGGAAAATGACCAAAATGCCTTTCTTTGCGCATAATTTCAATTTAAGCATATGTAACCAAAATTTTGACACTTAAACTGATTATGCAACATTATTAAACATGTTTAGGCATATAATACTTGTCATAGGACTAGTTAGGCCATCCGAACGCGCATTTGCGCAATTGACGTGTTACAGTAGCATAAACTACCTTAACGGGTCATAAGCACTTAGGATAGGTTTCAAATCAGAATGTAGACTTTGTTAAACCATATTATATGAGTTCCAACACTCATTTGGTTTACAAGACCTCATTCTATCCGATCTCCCGATTTAGGTCCCGATCATTAACATAGTGATCCGATACTAGGTGCCACTTGATTCCTTGATTTCCCGAGCTTTGTTAGGACACTTAATCAAGGATACTTGCAATCTCAAGTGAGTACATAGCTCCCCTCTTTTACTGCTTTCAATTTTTTGGGGTGATTCATATGTGCTAAATGCTTTTCATGTTTCCATAAACAAATGTTATGGTTTATATAAACACAATGATTTCAATAATCTGAACGAACTTGTTGGGGCGTTAGTCAAAAGATATTCGAATGACATTCATTAACTATGATCAAGCCGACCAGTAGTATGTTATGGTACCATAGGATCTGACAAATCTCGTTATCGGACTATCCCTTTGGTGGGTAATGTGGGTAACGACAGAAACTGTTATCTAATTAACAAATCATGTGTTGGTTTGTTAATCTTGTTAAAGAGGTCTTTCAGGGCCTAGTTAAAGATACCCCATGGGTTGTATATCGAGTCACACAGGTTTGAATGTATTCTTTAAAGAAAGACCAAAAGTTGTATTTCACGATTAAAACACAGACGATTTGTACGAGTGAATGATTTGAACGATTGAAACGATTTGAACGATTTTGGACGAATGTTTTCAAACGATAACACACAGTGAGGTTTACTTAAAGATATAAACCATACAATTTTTACTTTCAAAGACGATTTACGACTTGGTTTTACAAAGACAAATGTTTTCAGTCAAGATTCATGGCTACAATGGTTTTGGTTTTACTTATATCAACTTGTAAAGTTGATAAAACATATTGCAATATCAAACACTTTTGATTTCAAGGTACATACTCGAAAAATCTAGTAGTTGGTCGAGGTATTGCAATATGAATTCAAAGCCATGAATTTGACATACAAAACCTAAGTACTCGCCGACATTTTTATGTTGACTGTTTTCACATATGTTTCAGGTTCTACTACGTGACGATTGTTGATTGCTTGCTACACATAGGATGGACGCGGGCTTTAGTGACTTAAAACTTGAAAGACAATTGTTGTAATTATTTGGTTTGTATCAAAACAATGAGATAATTAATGAAATAAAACAAAACTTCAATTACCATGTATTGTGAAACAATGATTCTGTTACGACACTCCCCGACGTTTCCGTCGCGGTTTGTTGTATTACGCGGTCGGGTTGTGACAATTACAAACACAAGTTGTTTAAGTTCAGGTTACAATCCTTCAAAAGATAAGTAGTTCCATAAAAAGGGGCTTCTTTACAAAAGATTAGTTTCACGAGGCTTTGCATCCTATATCTCATCAAGGATGAGATATACGGATCAAACCCTTCAATAACGGATGACATCCCAACTTGAAATTTACAGCTTGAAAACAACACCAGTGCCAACGATCCATCTAGTTTCCTGAAATACAAGTAATTTGAAAACATCAACAAAAGTTGAGCGAGTTCATGTGTTTTTGTATGAGTTCCAAATAAACTTGTAAACATTTGAGAGAATTCTTTTGATAACCGGTATGTAAAGCGTCTATGAATAGATCAATTAATGTTTTACAAGGACATTAATATGTGTGCAATGGCGTAGGAAGGCTCAAACCTAGCAGATTTTGTACCGGTCCACCCGGCTGGAATGACATAATCACTACATGCGGCCACTTCTGGACCCATGAGTGGGGCTCGCTTCACCCGATAGATCTACCACTCCTGCCCCTCGGTCTTAAACAAGATTAATGGTCTTAAGTGTGCGCTTACCCGTCCACATGATCTATCAGTCCATTCCTTAGCTAAACCATACCATTTGAAACATGTATTCCACCCCCGAAAGTTATAAATCCGAAAACAGTTAAGAGAAAAGGGGGACATGAAATCACAAATTTGCGTCTGCAGCCTTGTGTACTCAAAGTCTCTATCCACAGGTCGTATCACTACCTATACACGTGCTATGTTTTATTAGACACTTAGGTCGTGTGACGACTCTTAGCCTTAGTTATTTATTAAGACTTATTTTTGGAATTTTGGTTTACTTTGAGTTACACGCTTGGTGTATGTTGTATATGTAATTATATAATTCCAAATTATATAAATATCAGTTAAAATAAGGATATTTTAACTTAATTCATTTCCATGCAATCATTCGGAAAATTGTTAAGAATAATATATTTTTAACTTGTTTCGTCATATGGTTCTCTCATATATATTTTCAAGTATAGGTATACTTGTATTGTATGTATGTTATTTTGTATTCTCATACTTGTGTATAATACTTGTATGTGGGTATTTTACCAAGTGTTGGTAGTGCATGCTGGTATGTACTTATACGTATAGGAATACATATTTTCTTGTATTTATTAAGTATTGTATACTTAATTTATGTATGATTTTCCAGAATATTGTTTTTGTACAATTAAAAATTTCCAACTTTATATTATTAAAATATATATATTTTAAGAGGATTTTATTGAAAAATATCTATAAATCTATTTGGTAAAAATATGTACACATCCACATATATCTTAAAAATAATATATATTTTTAAGATTAAGATTAGAAAAATATATATTTTTAGTTTTCACCAAAATAATATATTTTTGAGTTGTTTATGAACGAATATATTTTCTTTTACTTCAAAAATAATATATTTTCAATGTTGATAAAATATGATATATTTTACAATAATTGTAAAAATCCATACTTCGCCGTTTCTTCGGTTTCGAAAATACCGTTTACCATATTTGTCAAGATACGAATTTATTTCTGGAATATATATATATGTATAGTCCATAGTGTCCATAGTCCGATTCGTCCAATATTTTGGGTATAAGTTATATATTTATTTTCTTGTGATATTGGTAATATTTCATATTACAATTTTTTTTAGTATTTTGGTGTGATATATTATTTTCAAGGTTCCTAATTTTTAGTATAACTAATACAAGCAATATACATGTAGCACATAATTTTTGTGACTTCTAAATATATATTTTCCTAAATATATACTTAGTCATTTTTATTATTAAAAATCAACCTCCAATACTTGTAATTTTTATAACAAAAATTATGGCAAATTTTATATTCAAAACCAAGATCAAAATTTACTTGTAAACACTTGTTTAAAAATATTTTTCTAATTGTTGGATTTTTATAAAAAATTTGCCATACATTCCCTTGAAAATGGAGGTTTCCATGCTTATTAGCATATCATTTTCTTAAAAAAAAACTCATCATCAATCATCTATAATTATCCTACAACTTACCATAAGCCATAACATGTACTTCTACAAGATGGTATGAACTTGAAGTTTTATAAAATCTTGTAGTATTTTAACATGTTTAATTAACACTAAAACCATGGTTTTTATTTCATAAAACTCATTCTTACAAATTTTCAATCTTTACAACTTGTAACTCACTTTCACAAAAATTCATCTTCATGGATTTTTCATGTTTTCCACACTTTACTAGCTCCATTTTAACACATAAAATATGTTTATTTCTTTTAAAAACCAAGTCTTGTAAATCATGAATTAAACTTTATTTTTTTTCTTGAACTTTTATGTTTCAAATCCTTTACTTTTACAACCTACATCTTGTAAGAATCATCATTCTTCACAAAATCAAGTTTATATTCAAGTTCATACTTAACATAAAGGATGATCAACATAGATCTTTCAAGATTCATCCTCATTCTTGCTAGATCATGTTTTAAATCATCATCTAGCAAGCTTTTATGTGGTGATCTACACCATACAAGCAAGAAATCATTAAACAAGTTCATCATACACATTAAACAACTTAGATCTTCATGATTTTGAGCTTTATGTTTATGTTTATGTTCATCTTCTTGTTTTGGTATGATCTTTAGATTATTTTGTTACTACATACTTTAACTACTAAAATTAAGTGTAAAAACAAGATCAAGAGAGCTTACTACTAGCACAAGGGCTAGGGAAAAACAAGTTAGAAGATGAAGAAGAAAATAGGTGGTTAATAGCTCCTCAAAGTGGTTCTTCAAGTTCCCTTGCTTGCAACCTCCTTAGTGTATGTTTAGATTATGTAGAAAGAGATTGAAAAATGGTGATGATGAGAAGGGGGTGTTGGCCGTGAGCTTATGGAGAAAGGAAGGAGAATCTTTTGTTGTTTGAACTTTGAGAATGAATGTAATGTAGTCTAGTGCCTTATGTCCTTTTATCCACCAACAATTACTTATACAATGGTTATTATGTCCAAAATTTACTTAACACTCAAAATAAAATAATCAAGAAATTAGGGGCATGTTGGGGCCCCTTGTAACTGTCCATGAAGGGGGGTGGGGTCTTGGTTTGGTTTCAACTACTAGTTAGCTAATCTAGTTACATTTCAAGTGTGAAGTTAGGCCTTAAGTGTGTTTAGGGATTTTAAGGTGTAATGTGGTGTTTAGTGTTAATAACTAGCTTTATGATGCTAAAACAATGCTTTTTGTTCAATTTTGGTGTTTCGGGTAGTGTCCGGTTGTTCGTTAGGTTACCGGTTCGTTAAGGTGCTAAATTGCGCAGTTTAGTGTGCTATAAGATACCTTTTATGACAGTTTTCGTTCCCGACACTTTACAAGTCATTCTGTCCCACCCATTTCTTAGGCGGAAGCACGAGGTGTGATCATGAAAGGTTCTCATTGCATACGAATGGTAAACATACTACATGCTCGTAAAAATAACTTCAAAAACCAATAACATTACGTAACTGAAAACATAGGTTGAGTGTTTACATCACAAGACAGCATAAGACATTGTTTACAACATTATTCAAAGATAAACATAAACAACATCCAGAGCAAGAGTATGACCGCGCGCACATCCACTTTAGTTACCTGAAATACATGTGAGTTTTTGGAAAATCGTCAACATAATGTTGGTGTGAATTCATGCAGTTTTTGTATTGAACGTTTGTATACTTTGTATGAAAACATGGTATGTAATTTGTATAAATCAAGTATTTCTGTATGTATCGAGATTGTTAATGGGTTGCAAGGCCATTAACATGTGACACGACATAGGAAGCATCTAACCATAGGCATTTTTCTAGTTGTCGATTCACGACGGAGACACAAAAGCACTACTTGGTACTAGTTATCACCAAGAGTGTGGCTGCCCGAAAACCCATTAGATCTAACCTTTTGTTCTGCGGTCTTAGTATGTACACGATTAATGGTACTTCTGGTACCCTATTCGCGACACGATTTCAAGTATCATTCCTTAGTCTTGTATCCATCATACCATAACACATGTAATTTTCCCCAAGTTTAAAAAGTATGTAAAAGTTTAAAAGTGGGGACATAAACTCACTTTTCTGTAATCATTTAGTAACATGTACTTCACCCCCGAAGATATAAAACTGAAAACAGTTAAAAGAAAAGGGGGAGCATGAACTCACAACTTTGCGTTTCTTGCGCCGTAAACTTCACCGGGTTTGCTTATATAGCGTCATGACCTATACGTGTTTTATTAACGTCAGTCACTAGACTTGTATCGCACAAGTACAAGTCACCATCTTTTATGTATGTGTTCTTGTGTTAAAAATAATTTATATTTTTAACTATGTATCTTACTTATATTATTTTCTCAAAAATAAATATAAGTTTCTTGTATTTTTCACCCGAGTTATGTATTTTGTCCAAAACTTCATTTCATGTTCATAACTTGTCCAAGTTATTTAATCTATCAAGTAATATATTTTCATAATTATATCTTCTTGTATTTGTCTAAGCATGTTGTATGTGTATGTTTGTATTTTCACTCCTTAGGAGCATTTAGTGTATTTTCAAGTCCTGATACACTATTACGTATAATACATACTACATACACTTAGCACAAAATTTGGTGATCAATAAATATATATATATTTTTTCCTCAAAAATATACATACTTAATATCAATTTTTATCTTGAAGAAATCATCATTTCTTAACTTGAAGTTTACATAAAAATTAGGGAAACCTTGGTAAATATTTTTAGGTGAATTTTTAGGGAATAAGTTTCACCAAAACTTATATTTTTCTAAGTGTCAAAATTTATAGAAATTTTGACATGGTTTCCCCTAAAAATGGAGGTTTCCCATGCTTTCAAAACATGTGTTTATTTTCTTTTAAAATCTTCACAACAATCATCAACTCATTTAACACTTACCGAGTGTCAAAATCAAGTAAATTACACTACATCATGAATTTGAAGTTTTGTAAAACTTGTAGTACTTACCATGTTATTTAGTAGGTTTAGTTACCCTTAAAAACATGGTTATTTGTTTGTAAATCACATTCTTGAAAGATTTAGTCATTTACAACTTGTAAGATGGTTTTTCTAAAAATATTTCTTTTGTATTTTTCTTGTTACAATCATGTTCCTAGTCTTGTTTAAACACTAAAAATATTATTAGTTTACTTAGAAACCATGACTTTGTAAATCTCATAAATAAACTTGGTTTCTTGAGAAAATTATTTTTGTAATCATCTATTTACAAGATTTGTATTTTGTTTAAATCACCTTTTCATAAGAAAACCAATTTCATCATTCAATTTCATGAAGACATAAAGCATGAAGATCTTGGTCTTTCACAAGATCACCACTTTAACTTACTAGATCATGTGTTTAATCACAATCTAGTAGGTTTCTTATGATGTCTAACATCACTAACACAAATCATCATTCATCAAGAAGCAAATCATCATTATTTATATGTATTCTTATGTATTTAAGCTTATGTTAAAGTATCATGATCATGTTCTTTTGTGTTATTGTGATTAACAATATTCATCATCTTTTAACCATAAAAATATGAACTAATAAGAGATCATGAGGGCCTTACCACTAGCAACAAGGCTAGGGAAGAATACTAGAAGTTGAAGATGATAAATGGGTTGGATAAAAGCAAAGGAAGAAGGTTCTTCAAGATTCACAAGCTCCACACTTCGTTAGACACCTTCTTGCAACATGTAATGACCTTGGAATGGATGGAAGTGAGATGAAGGTGGTGGTGATGTGGGTGGTGGCTCACGGCCGTGGGTAAGGGAGAGAGGAGGAGGTGAATGTGGTGTGAAGTGTGAGGTTGATGATGATGTTCCTATAGCACATGGCAAGATCACTAGTAAATCTTTCAAGATCACATAATATCTATTGAGATCAAGTAAAGATCTTGGAGGATCAATGGAGATCTAAGTGAATCAAGGGGAGATATTTGGTGGGGCCACTCCATGACCGTCCTAACCAAGGGGGGGGGGGGATAGTGTGTAATTTTTAATTCCTATTTACATAAATAAGTTAGTTTCAAGTGTAATGTTTAGGGACTTGTTGTGTTATTATGTTATAAGAGGTGTTATGGTGTTCGGGGACCATAACTATCTCCGAAATATTAAAACAATGCTTCTAGTAATATTTTGATGTTTCGGGTAATGTCCGGTTGCTCGGTTAGATACCGGTTCGTTAAAGTACTAAATTGCACCATTTAGTGTCCTTTAAGTACCCTTTTGTGACGCTTTTAATTCCCGACACTTAGGAGGGTATTCTGGATAATAAAACATGAATTATGCATGATATTTATGTGTTAAAAAGCTGATTATAGCTGATTTGTGCAGAATTCTGCATTTAAAGTGCGTTTCGGGTGCTTTTTAGTGCATATTCTAGCTTCCGGAACGTCTATATCTTAACCCTTGTATACATATTTGGGTTTTAATGTATTCTTGACGTTGGACCTACACCTAGGCCCCAATTCTATTGTCTGACTGGTTTCTGCAGAATTGTTGACACAATGTGTCTTACCGGTGAGTTTACTAGTATTTCTGACGCAACGCTATCATTAATGCATAAAGCAATATTTGTAGTATAAAACGTGCATGAATTCACTTGTATAGTATGTTATCAGAAAATGTTGACATTTAAGCACATAATTGCAGTTATCAAGTATTAATTAAATTGTACGGAAATTACCGGTTTTGTGTCAGTTGTCACACATTCTTTACAATTAAACCTTGTTTCTGCACAATATTTTGATATTAAATTGCTGAATTTTGCTAATTTATGCAGAATTCTGCATTTAGAATGTGTTTCGGGTACTTTTTAGTGCTTAAATCGTCACTTGGAAGGCAAATTTATAACCCATACTTCCCTACATAGTATTCTAGTGTAAACTTTGGTTCCGGGACTCAATCTGTGTGCTAACATGATATCTGTATGAGTACTGAACTCCCATCAGTACTTCTAGTTCATCTGATTATTGTGCTAGTTTTGTTCTGTGCACTAATTTAACTGTTCCGGGTTGCATTTAACAATGATAAGTAACATGCAACATCTAATGTAGTTGTATATCTTTGAAAGTAAACAGGAAATCACTCATATCATAAGTTCAATCGTGCACAGTCATAAAGTACAAATTACTGTTCATATTGTACGGAAATTACATGAAAAAGTGCCAGTTGTCACATAGTTGGGGGTGTTGGCGGCCAATAGCCAATAGTTTGGGGTGATAAAATCTAATAACCCATTTATAAAATACGATATAACACTATCACTCTTTATAACATGCTAGGGAAAGTGTGCCAATCGTTGGCGTAGTATATTGATGGTAAGATATCGAGGTCGTCCAAGGACACAAGTGTTAGGCACACAATCTAGATCTGTTCTAGTCGTAGAACGTAGCGGAATCGATCAGTGGCGAGGTGCGGAATCCCTTGACACCGTCTGAGAATCACTAACAACAATCTCAACGCTTAACATGTCTGATTTCATTGATAGAGTATGAAAGTACAAGAAGTTCCAGATGAAAGTCAGACAGAGCTTTGCTATGACAATTCAGCAAAAAGATCTAAACAACTAGCCCTACACTAGTATATATAGGCAAACAGGGAAGGGAGGAGTGTCACCGTTCGGATGGTCATCCGATCGGATGGCCATCCGCCATCCATTCGGATGACACATGTCGTTCGACGGATTTCACTTGACAGTTAAAACGCTGTTCCGTGTTTTGTCTAGACATACAATACCTACATATACAAAAACACACAAACAGGACAAAATACATAAGACTCGATACAGACGGAAGCTACAGACATAATGCACTAACAGACTCTCCCTTGGATGTAGCTGTAGTCTTCCTTCCTTCATAGTCTTCAAGTCATCTTCCTGCTGCGTCTCCTAGCCTTAGCTTTCTGCCTTCTCTTTTCATCTCGCTCTGCAAGCATCTTTCGCCTTAGAGGCCTACCAACTTCATTCCAGTACTTTCTATATACATGATCACCATCTCGCTTCCTATCCTACCTTGGGATCTTGTTCTCCTTTTTTTCTATTGGTGTCTGGTCAGTTGGTGGAGGTCTCATCAGCTTACGTCTTCCAAGTTTTGCAGCTTTATGAGCAATCTCCTTGAACTTTTTAGCTCGCTTCTCTTTCTTCAATAACTCTTCCTGCTCCAAATCTCTGAACTTAGACTTCCAGTATCTGCCAAAATTGATATCTTTTGCATAACATAAGTTCACTAACTTCTGATACTGCTGAGCTTGAACTTTGTCTGGCTTTTCATACACAATCTTGTTGTAGAAGAAACAATCAATATCCTTCTTTGAATAGTTTACCAACCACATCGGGTCTAACACACTGATACGCCTCGATTCTCCCTTTGATTTGTCGAATAGAGAGATCACTGCTTCCGCTGTGCTCTGGTTATGCATCCATCCTTGAAAATCTTCATAGAAATCCTGTTCCATTGCACGAAGTGGCATATTCTTTAAACTTCTGGGAGGTTTGATTATCAATGCGATGTCTTTCTCCCCCGTAACTGGATCAATCTTTATGTCTTGCTTTGGAAACTACGGCTTCCAGTCAGGAAATCGATTCTTTGCCTGCCACTTAATGTAGGTCCACAACCTTTGGTCATGTTGTTTCACATCTAAGCCATGGTAGAATTGTTTTATATTCTTTGTCTGAACAAGCTCTTCAATATCCCACCAAGGGAGTGTTTGAATGTCAGATAAGAACTCAAAGTACTGTACTCCCTGTTCCCGTCTGATGGCATAAACTTGCAAATCTTCAAGATATCCCCAAGATAAAATATCTCCCAGAGATATATCAGCACGATACGTGAAATACTTAAGAGGCCTTTTAAACTTCCTCTCCTTGGGCATTACCTTGAACCAGTTCTTCCTGCCTTCTAACAAAGTCTCCTGTGAAATGACTTTCGGAATACCTTCAGTACTTATCTTTCCACAACTTTCCTTCTAATTTCATCTTCATTCTGTTCTTTGAACATCTCAGCAAGCGTTGGGAAAGTATCATCAATGCCAGAATAATGAAAAGGTGTATCTCCTTTAGAGATATCTGAACACTCTTCAACTTCAACATGATGAAATTGTCAGCTTCGTTGGCAAAATTGAACTCATATTCTTTCTGTGTAACGAAGGAATTTCATCTTCTATATCAAATTACAGATTACCATCCTCCAAACCTGGTTCTTCTAACATCTCTGCCCTGGTTCTCGGTACCTCTATCTCCCCTTCAAATGTATAATTCAAATAAATTACTTTGGGTTGTGTGAGGAGTACCTGGTCAGAATGTTGCTTTCCAGAAGAAGAAGACTCCGGGTACTGATCCTCCTGCTGCTCATTGATTTCATCATTAAGAAAATCATCCAACGATTGTTGTACTGATGGCTTCACAATCAGCAATCCTGTTGACCCTTGATCATCATCGTCATCTTTGAAATCATCCCATGAAGGATCATAATTATCAACCACATCAAGAATGTCATTCAGTTCTTCATCTTCTTCTTCATCCTCTTCTTTCCAACAAAGTAACTTTATATCAGCTGCTCTCACATTCTCTTTCCTCTGCTCAACTTTCACCATTCGAATAACATCACTTAAGTTGTAAGGACGTGAGAGAGCTTCACCAACAAGTACGAAGCTTGGATCTTGATCAACTTCCATGTGTTCTACTTTAGCATTCACTTCAGCATCAACCATCTCAACATCATTACTTGCAGGCTGACTCGAAGAACCTCCAGCTTCTTGAGTTTCAACAATTAAATCTTTCTTTTTCTGAGTTTCTGCCTCAGCCAACTCTTTCTCCCTCTGAGCTCTTCTTTCTTCAACCCTTAGAATCTCTAAGTTGTTGTATACAGCTTGGACATTGATACCAAGCTGATGTTCCATCACAGTGTATAACATGTTGAGCTGTTCGTCTTTCACTGCCTTATCAGCCCTTAGAGCTTCAATCTCCAGCTTTAACACTTTGATTTCATTTGAAGATGCTTCATGAAGTTCATCTAACATTTGATGTAGTGTCTGATTAGTTTCATTCATGTTCGCGTATTTCACATTCACTTCAGAAAGCTCTGCAGAGAGTTGCTCAAAGAGTTTAGCATTATCATCCACATCTTCAACCAAAGTATTTATCCTTTCTGCATGATCATTCACAACAGACTTCATTTCTTCATTTACTTCAATAATCTTCTCAAGCTGCTTTTTCAACTCGTCACGTTCAGCTTCAGCTTTTGCTTTCTCTTTCTCAAGAAGACTTACTTTCTTTATTAGATCTTTGATTGTTGCATCATGAAACATATCATAGTCTTCATCAGGAAGAATATCATCCTTCAATTCACCATGAATGTTAGGAAATCCTTCAAATAATCCTGGAGGAGTATCTTTCTTTGGCTTTGACATTTCTGCATCATCTGGAATATGAATGGTTGGATTTGTTGGTGGTGGTGGTGGAGTAGATACTCTTTCTCCTATAATCACAACCTCATCATCAACACCCTTCTTCTCTATTCTCACATATTCTGGCTTTCAGGAGCTTTTTCTTTCTCAGCTTCAGGCTTTTCAATACTTTGAACCTTAGCTTCAGGAAAACTTTCAGTTTGAACCTCTTGAGCCTCAACTGCTGGACCTTTACCACTTTGCAATTCAGGCATAGAAGCTGACCCTTTTCTAGCTCTGACACTTCTTGGAATTACTCTTGTTTGAACAGCTTTGCGCTTCTTAATGACTTTCTTTTTCTCTGCTTGCGGTGTAGGAATATATGTTTCATCCTCTTCATCAGATCCCCTTTTCTTCTTCTGAGGCTTCTTTTTCAAGGTAACCTTTCCAACACCAATCTTTGACTTATCAACCTCAAATTCTGTATCAGTTGATTCATCATCGGCATCACTTGAATCTGTGTGAGCAACACCTTCAGGTTCCTTTTCTTTGACACTTTCTGCTTGAAAATTCTTTGATGATTCAGCAACTTTTTCAACATTAGATCCTTGTGCAGCAGTAGCTTCTTCATTCTTCTTTAAGAAACTTTCCAGTGTCTCTTTCATCAGACCAACGCCTTTTTGAATAACATCTGCTGGATCAAGTACTGGTTCATCCACAAGTCTTGGTGGAGATTTCTTTGAAGGCCCTGCAAAACAAGCATTTTAAAAATTCATTAGACAAATATAACATTTTAATAATCTAACTTTTCTTATGACTCCCCCTTTCAAATATACCCTTAACAACAATCTTTGGTGTCACTTTAGGTGTAGTCACAGTTGGAGAAGCCTTAGGTGTCCTTTTTCTCTTTCCATCATTCATGAACCAATATCTAAGCTTCTTTTCATGCATCTCACTTATTCTTTCTGTTTCATCCTCTGAGTTGCTGTTCTCGTGCCTCCAAGCATCATTTTCTGGTGCCACGTAGTTTGGATTGGCAATCTTACAAATCATTTTCTTAACTCTTGGTTCCGATTCATCTTTCTTCAGCTTATATTGATTTAATCTATTCAAAGTCTCAGCTATCATATGATGTAGATCTAACTCATCTTCAAAATCCTTCATAAGATTTTTCACTTGATCATCAATCAACATTTGTATAAACCTGGTGTACATAATGTACTTCTCACCCCTGATATTATCAACCATGTGATCAAATATCACTTGAGAAATATTGTAAGGCCTGTTAAGCACCAAAAAAGTGATAATATTCATGATATAGTCTGACGGCTCCTCGTATGCTCCCTTTCTGTGAGACAACGCATGTATCACGCAGTGAACCAAGAACTTGTAAGGTCGACAAAACTTATACATGAGATATTTATCATCCACATGCGCAGAGAATCCCATTCTAAACCATAATCCTTTGCATAGTCTTTCAGGAACGATAGTAGGGTCATCATGACTATCTCCTAAGTCTAATACCCTTCTCACGTCTCCCACATTGAATTTAACTTCAACATCAATATCTTTATCTTTCTCGTCTTTCTTTTGAACTACTGAGTATATCATCTTTTCCTTATCGTCATACCTCACCGACTTCCAGAACATTCTAACATGAGATTCATACACGATCGTCCTATCAGTTAAAGCCTTGGCAATCCTACTCTCCCTTAAAAACTTCGTCGTATCCTTAAACGGTGTCATGTTTGCAAAGTTTTCATCTAATATACAATAAATGTTGTGAGAATGATGCCAATCTGATGCTCTTACCTGCAAGAATGACCAATGTTAGAGTCTGCACAAAGTTCGAGACAAGAAGTGAAAAGTGACAAAAATTTTTAAAACTAAAAAATTTTCTAACTCTGGAATCACTACTCTATGTAGTACTGATGGATTGGATGGCCATCCAATCGGATGGTCATCCGATCGAATGAGACATCACTTAAAAAAATTAAAACAAGTCTTGTACATTTGAATCAGATGGCCATCCGATCGGATTGTCATCTGATCGGATTGTCACTCGATCCATGTGAAAAACAATTCAGCACCTTTGACAAGTCAACCATATGAGTGAGTGAATTTGGATCGGATGGCCATCTGATCGGATTGTTATCCGATAGGATTTCCATTCGATCAATGACAGGTAAGCACAATGATGAACTGATTTGACATAATGTGATTTGGATCGGATGGCCTTCTGATCGGGTTGCCATCCGATCAAAATGACAAGCAAATAGGCACAAGATTCAGACAATCATATAAGTGAGTGCTTTGGATCGGATGGCCTTTTGATCGGATTGTCATCCGATTGAATTACCATTCGATCAACTGTCATGTGATAAACAATCATTTTGAATGTGTTTTGGATGGGATGGCCATCCGATCGGCAATCAGATCAGATGGCCATCTGATCCAATGCACATGTTTATGTTAGAAAAATTTTCAAAGTGTTGGCTTGTTATTTCATGCTTTATCTGTTAACAAGTTGTTTTGGATAGAATGGCAACTCAATCGGATGGCCATCCGATCGGATTGCCATCCGATCGAGTTGCCATCCGATCGAGTTGCCATTCTATCCAAAACAAATGGTTAACAGATAAAGCATGAAATAACAAGCCAACACTTAGAAAAAATTTCAAACATAAACATGTGCATTGGATCAGATGGCCATCCGATCGGATTGCCATCCGATCGAACTGCCATTCGATCAACAGACATGAAGAACAATTTGAATATCATATGAACATCAAATTTTTTCTAACAATTTCTCAAAATTGAACATATTTTCACGTAGAGAATCTATAGATCTAAGGCCGATCTACAAAACCCTATGATTGGATTGAATCAAAACAACCTAATCAGGCCTAGATCTAGATTTTTCTTCCTAATAGCCGCCGATAACATAAACACCATCAAAATCTTCAAGATTTAACAATCAAAGTTAGAGATCTTACCTTTCCCATAGTGAAGATTGAGTAAGCCAATAATCCTATGAATCTTGGAAAGCAAGAGTGAAAATCAAGAACAAGAAAAGTTTGAGAGTGTTTGAGATAGGATCGGAAGGTCTTTCAATCGAAAAGGTTTGACTGAAGACCTTGACTCCTTTATATAGACATGACCGCTAATCGGATGGCCATCCGATCAGATTGCCATCCGATCGGATTGTCATCCGATCCAAACACCCTTTGACTTTTGATTGTTTTGACCTTTTGACGCTTTATCAGATTTTGTCAGTTTTTAGAAATCCACTTAAGTATCTAGGTCCAAGCTAATGACCCTAGGCACTTAATTCGTCTACCAAGTCCAAGTTAATGACCTTGGTTGACCCAAAACGAAACAACTGACAATTTGTTCAAACTTTTCAAACATATTTTCTAAAATTTTTTTTACAAGTGTCAACTTAATGAACTTGTTTTGAATTTGAATTTTCAAGCTTTCAAGATTAACTCCCAACCCTGTTGTCCAGTTCAAAAACTTCCTACTCTGCTTCCTGACTGAGAGTCTGAAGATCAGCTTTCTACCTTGGTTTGTTGAAAAACTAAAGTAGAAATGTAAAATCTTTTTGGGATATTAACGAAAGTTTAAACTAGAACACAATGAAATCTTTTTGGGTTTTTTATGCTAAACTGAAATGAAATGAAGTATAGAAGTAAAGTATTTACAAACATATTTTGGTGAGCGTGTTAGAGGATCATATCAGCTGCTGACAAGTTACAAGTACCGTTGAGCTTTATTACACACTAAGTATTAAACAATTCACCTCGATTGCCGATATACTGATCCTTTTAAATTTTCACACAAATTTCAACTTATTTAAGATGCGATTTAATGTTTTAAGTACTTAACTTATACGTGTGTCCCACCTCAGAATATACTCTCGTATCCGGACTTCTATATTCAGTCTTACAGGTGAACGTACAATAATGATATCTGTAAAAGGTAGTGCGCAGCCATGAGAGCTCAGGTTAGAACTTCCGTTCAGACAAAGAGATGATGGCTCGACTTTTGGTGTGTCCCACTTGGGGATCTTTTCTTCAACAGCACATGATTAGTCATTTTGCAATGTTCATCATTTTTTATGCTGAGGGGAGGCTTTAATGATTAAAGCAGTGCAGAGTATTATACGATGACTAGGCTATTGCTTCCGCAAAATCAGAAGTCCTGGTATAATACCCCAGATATCATCAAGTACATAGACCTAGTATGTCAGAAATAGAAAATCTTTCAAACAAGATGTCAGGGGTTACCTATATATCCAAGAGATGTTCCCCATGAAATAAGCAAGAAATGATTTTATGTTTATATCCCGAACAAATCTACTAAATGTGTAAAAACCTATCGGCATATCATCAGCGAGTCTGTCTAATGCTTTTAAACATATATATCTTTAGCGTACTGTAACTGTCTAGCTGATGTACTATCATTTTCCCTTTTTACACAAACTCCTTTTAGTTTTCTATTGTTTTTGGATTTTGAAAATATCTCATGTTTTTGGATTTTTGCATTTTTTATTGTTTTTGTAGTTTCTGAAAACATATTTATATCCCCCTAAATACCAAAACAACTAAAAAGACGACAAACCAGTGCAGTCTGCTTCTCAACATCATCTGCAGTGGTTTTCTCATCAACACCAAGTAACTCCTCCGCATCCGACAACAACTTCATACCATTCAGTTGTAAAAGATATTGAAAACAAGATTTATCAAAAGCTTTGGTATGCAAATCTGCCTTTTGTTCGTCGGTGTGGATTTTGTCAATTCGTATCAACTTCTTCTCGAAACAATCTCGGATGAAGTGATGACGAATTTCTATATGTTTGGTTTTAGCGTGATGTACCGGATTTTTCATTATGTTGATTGCAGCCTCATTATCAACAAAAATAGGTGAAGTAAGAAATTGCAAACCGTAATCACGCATCTGTTGCTGAATCCACAGGATCTGAGAGCAGCAACTACTAGCAGATACGTACTCTGCTTCGCATGTTGAAAGAGCAACAGAGGTTTGCTTCTTACATTGCCACGTGACCAATCGGGGTCCGAAGAATTGGCATCCTGCAGTTGTTGATTTTGCATTGATTTTGTAGCATCCGAAGTCAGAATCTGAGTATCCTTCGAGCATGAAGTCACCATCTTTGGGATACCACAACCCCAAGCTTGGAGTTCCTTTCAGGTAGCGTTGGATCCTCTAGACGATAGACATGTACGTGACTCTAGGACTCGACTGATATCGGGCTGCGAGGCAAGTTGGGTACATTATATCAGGCCTTGATGCTGTCAAATACATCAGCGAACCAATCATTGAGCGGTATAGCATCTCGTCGACCTTCTCTCTGGTGAGATCACGGTTGATACCATGATTCGTTGCTAATGGGGTGGACATTGGCGCCATCTCGGACATCCCAAATTTCTCTAGAACGTCGTGAACATACTTCGTTTGATGTATGAAAGTTCCCTCAGGTATCTGATTGACCTGGAGCCCAAGGAAGAACTTCATCTCACCCATTGACGACATCTCGAACTTCTGCTTCATCACTTTCTCAAAATCTTTGCAGAGTTCTTCATTTGTTGACCAGAAAATAATGTCATCAACATATATCTGAACGACCAGAAGATGACTAGTGACTTCCTTCGTGAAGAGGGTAGCATCCACCTTTCCTCGGATAAAACCCTTGGCAAGCAAGTGTTGAGAGAGCGTCTCATACCAGGCTCTCGGGGCCTGATGCAAACCGTACAGCGTTTTGTCCAAGAGGTAGACCTTGTCTTTGTGGATTGGGTCGGTGAAGCCCGGTGGCTGTCCGACATAGACCTCCTCTTTCACTTTTCCGTAAAGGAATGCCGACTTGACATCTAGCTGGTATACTTAAAAACCTTTCCATGAAGCTAAAGCAAGGAAAATTCTGATAGCTTCGAGTCGAGCAACTGGAGCGTAATCTCTGTGAAGTCTATCCCCTCTTGCTGACTAAAGCCCTGAACAACGAGTCGAGCTTTGTTTCTGACAATCACTCCTCGGTCGTCTCTCTTGCATTTAAACACCCATTTCGTGTTTATCTTTCTGTGTCCGTCAGGTAGATCCACAAGCTTCCATACACCAAGTTTTTCAAATTGACTCAGCTCCTCCTGCATTGCATTGACCCATGAATCTTCTGTTAGCGCCTCTTTGTATGTTCGCGGTTCAATCTGCGAAATAAAGCAACTGAGTGAGAATTCAGTTTGTAATGGAGCAATTTTAGTATAAAAACAAGTAAGGCCATGGTCAATCTGGCTTCTTGTGCGAACTCTTGACTGCAGCTCTCCTATTATCAACTCCTCTGGGTGGTATGAAAGAGTCCTCGGCGTAACTTCACCAGGAACATCCACCTCGCCTTCCAAATTAGTAACATTCTGATCCACAACTTGTTTATTGTCAAGAACTGTCTGTTCTGAACATTGGATTTGCTCCCCCTTAAATTCTGAATCACCATGATCAAAAGTAGGAATATCATTAGATTCTGATTCTAAGATTGGATTTGCTCCCCCTCAGATTCTGAATCACTATGATCAAAAGTAGGAATATCATGTGACACCCGGCTTTTCAGGCCGTAACGTACAATTGTAACACATGATGTGAATAGATAAAAGGATGTATTTGACTGAATATGATGTTTATATGGGAAATTTAATGAGTTGGTAAATTTAAACCTTGGTAAAAATTATGTTGGCAACTGTAAGATAAACGCTTATCGCGTAACGGTTAAAATGCGAAACGAACGTCGGTGACCACCCGATCAGTGTTAAAATCCTAAAAATAGTCTGTTATGATTATAATAAAAATTTTAATCATATTCGTGAGATAAATAAATTAAAACTCTAAGAAACTCCATTTTTCGAGTTTAAGCGCGTACCGCGCGATGCAGCACGTGTACCGACAAAATACTGTCAACAGAGCCTGTCAAGGCAACTGATAATCATTTTAGTAATAATTTGATGAGTTTATCACTTTAGAATGATAAAAATAAATAAAAACACATAAATCCCTTTTTTTGCGATTTTAAGCGCGTACCGCGCCGCACAGCGCGCATGCTGCCAAATACCGGCAACGTCGCCAGTCCCGGCAAACAAAATATTGTTTAAAAATATTTTGGTGATTTCATTTTTATAGAGTGTTAAAAATAATTTAAAACGCGCTAAAACGGGTTAAACGCTAGATAAAATACCCGGTATCCAGTAAAATACCAGTTTTTGGCCAATAATTCATATACATATATATATATATATATATATATATATATAAGTGTGAGTATGTGTGTATAATAATAGATGGCAGCCATGCATCTTATTTCTCTCTCTCTATCCTCCCCTTATTGGGCAAAAAGGAGGTGGATGATGATGGTGCCACCCCAAACTCTTACAAGTTCCATTTTCTTTCATTTTTCCAAGACAAGCAAATTTTAAATTTAATCTTTCTTTCTCTCTTCACAAACCAGCCGAAACACCCCCCATATCACATTAATTTCGAAATTCTTAACTTGTTCATGGAGATTCAAGCTCATTCCAAGGTGATTTCAAGACCATTTGAAGGTTTGAAGGTGATTCCAAGGAGTTTCAAGCAAGAACCAAGCTTCATATCATCTTTTTAATCAAAAACCCACTTGAATCTTAAGGGTATAAAACTATTCTTTTTAAAAGTGTTCTTGATTCTTGGTGATGAAAATGATAGTGAAAAGTTTCTCTTGATTCTTAAGATAATTCACAAGACTCAAAACTAAAACAAATGATTTTTCAAAAAAAATAAAAATGGATGTATGTGTATATGTATGTATAGCCGTGAGTGTTTGTATACATGTGTATTTGAGTTGAGTTTTGATTTTGATTGATCCTTGTTTGATTTAATTCTTGAAAGTGAAAATGCATGCATGATCAAGTGATGATTTGGTAGGAAATTCTATGAATAAAGAATGTTATGTAAATAAATTTTTGAAACCATATACACATATATGTATATGGTCGTGTATGTATGCATGTATGTATATACACATTCATGAGAATTTTGATGATTAAAAGTTTTAGATATGAAAGAATGTGTGTGTCTTGCATTTATGATTAAATGATTAGATGATGATATATGAAGAAGGTGATGTTCTTGAATGTTTGAACATGAGTTAAATGCATTATAAATATGATTTAGTTCATGTATATTGATGATGATATGATATGGGTGCACTAAATGCACATACTTAGACATGCATGATGATATGTGATCTTAAAAAGGTGATTTGAGTATGATTTAGTAAAAATCAGTTTTAATCAGATTATAAACACTAAAATAAAGTTATTTTAAAGTGTTTAGTGACATATAACCTTGTCATAATGTTTGCTAGCTTTGCATGTTTTACTTGGTGCATTAAAGATTGTAAAATACGTGAAATCGCATGATTTATGTCGCTTATATAAAAACTGCACTAATCTGATTATAACCACTATTTTAATCAGTAAATAACATGTATTGTGTTAAAATATCAAGTCATTTTGAGTTGGGATGGTTATAGTAACGTTTAACGCGAAACTATGCGTTAAAACCGTCAAAAATCAGCTTTTCGTGTGATTTTTGTAAAACTGATTTAGATCAGTAAATAAACTGATGTTTTTAGTTTAAAAATAAGTATTTTAACTAATCTTAAGATTACTTGGTGTTTGGTTGGTCATACGTGACTTCCGACGCCCGAAAACGTTACAGGATCACAAAAATACACATTTTTCAGTATACACGAGTATGAGTAAAATTTTGGGTAAACCATATGTATTAAAATGTGTTATGTGATCTAAACATGAGAATGTGAAAATATGTTAATTTTTTAACATGATATTAGAAATCTAGCTTACGCATGTATGCTTGTACGTTTTGTGCGGTACAAACGGTAAAAATCGCGTTAAATGTGTAACTTGTTTGTCGAGCATGAAATTTGATACCTATGAGATGTTTGATGTATATTTGCTTTAAAAATGACAAAATAGATGAGTTAAAAAGATTTCGCGTGTTTCGATGTTAAATTATGTGAACGTTTATGTATATATATTACGACGCGAAAATCGTAGATATATTGCGTATAAACGGGAGTGTTAACGGATTTACACAATAATGGTCACCAATAAAATTGTTCAAGTACCAAAATCATAAATATATATATATGTATATATATATATATATATATATATGGACTCATATATATTAACGTGCCAACATAATAAAAAATGATAACTTTTCGAGAAAATCTCAAAGTTATGTGATAATTCTAAGAAACGGAGAACTTAGGATTTTTGTATTATGTATATTGATTTAAAATCATTCCTATATATATATATATATGTTAGGACGTGTAGAAATCAATCTCTGGGATTGCGCTATTTAAAATACGCACCCAAAGGTGAGTGTCACTAAACCCCTCTTTTTACTGCTTTATATATATTTTGGGGGTAGAACACGCCAATAAAAGGGTTTAATAATGTTTTTGAATTAAAACATACCTTTTAATATATAATATATATTTTCGTTGAAAATATATAAAATTTGATAAGTCTTACGTTTTGAAGTAAAAACGTTTTTGATGAATGAATGTTGAAAGTTGGGACGGATTCCGGCCTGGGTCTCGAGTGATGGAGATTCAGGGGATTCGTATAATTACGTGTATTAAATTGTCATATTAGCAGGATATATATATTGTACGTGAGGCAGACATCATATTGTTCTCAAAGAGGACCCTGCGCCCTTGATGTCGTTTAATCATTTAAGTATTGCACGCGATGAATTGTTGGTAGATCTATTGGGTTGACAACCCCGTCGTGACCGGTTGCCCCGTGTCAAGTCAAACAACGAATTTAAATTCTGTTTATTGTCTAGCTTTGATTATCCCTGCATGGTTAATATATAGTTCGTATCGTCTAGCTAACATACGAGTCTGAAAATTGACGCAATAATTTAATATACAAAACCTGGGCAAGTGTGTTGTTGTCGGATTGATGAACCGACGGAAGGCCCATGGATTTTATTAAGGAAGTAAAATGGACTTTCTAAAATATTACGGATGTTTTCAAATAAACACCTAATCAGAAAGTTTTCCTTGGAATAATATTGTTTGTATGTGAATATTTGAACTCACCTTCCTTTGTGTTGACACTTGATTTTAACGTGTTCTACAGGTACTTGAGTTCGGCTTCGGGAATTGTGGCGTATCTTGTGGTTGTTGATGCATGTTTTGTTACTTAATAATGTTGGACTAACTTTTAAAACTTTCTGGGACGAATGTAATAAGAATCATGAGGATCATAAGCAACTTAACTATGTCATGGTTGTGTCATGTTTTGAAACGTAATGTTTAAAACTTATGTTTTAAATAAGATAATATGTCCAACAATTTAATGCATCGATGATCAAGATATAAATGGGCACCAACTTCCGTCTCCACTACGTTTTATATTCCGCTGCGACGTTTTTGGGGTGTGACATATCATCAGATTCTGATTCTTCATTATAGACTGCCGTCTGATTTTCTAGAGCAAGCTCGCGTTCCGAAGTAGTCGGAGTTTGCTGAACTTCATCATTCTCTCTAGCATGACTGGGACCAGCTTCATCATCGTTGGAAGTATGTTGTTGACATTTAGAAGACCTTGCTGGAAATCTTCCCTGAGATGCTTCATATTCTCGTAAAATGTCTAACTCATCAAAGAACTCTGGCTCTTCTTCTAGATCAAACGAATCCCATAAGGCATCATAGTCGAATCGCCATGAGTCTGCGGGCTTCTGTGGAGGCATAGTATAGCCTTGACATTCAACATGTTGTGCTTCGATGATCCTTTTGAGACTTGGAACAAAGACTCGTCTGAGTGGACTTGAATATCCCACAAAGATACCTTCTATGCTCTTTGAACCAAACTTGCCGTCGGGATCTAGAACTGTGCAGGGAGACCCAAACGGCTCTAGATACTCGAGATTAGGCTTGAGATTGTTGATCAACTCGAAACATGTTTTGTTATGCTTCTTCATAGTAAGTACCCTGTTGAGTGTATAGCAAGCGGCTGATACTGCTTCTCCCCAAAAATTGATTGGTAACTTTGAATCAGCTAGCATCGTTCGCGCTGTTTCGATCAGCGTTCTGTTCCTTCTTTCTGCAACTCCATTCCGTTGCGGAGTGTATGGTGCGCTGAACTCTTGCAATATACCTCCTCGATCATAGAATTCCTCCATTCTGTTGTTTTTGAATTCTGTACCATTGTCACTTCTTAGTCTTCGAATGCGTGTTTGGTATAAATTCTCTATCTTCCTGAATAACCTCAGCAAACTCTCAAATGTTTCGTCTTTTGTCTTCAGGAACATCACCCACAAGAATCTCGAATAGTCATCAGTGACCACTAAGCAATAAAGATCACCAGTAATGCTCTTGACATTCACAGGACCGAAGAGATCCACGTGAAGTCTTTCAAGTGGCTTCGAGACAGAGTTCATCTTTTTGCATGGATGGGATTTCTTTCGTTGCTTTCCTTTTATACAACTGATGCACTCTCCCTCTAGATGAAAACTCTTCAAGTGAACCCCTTTTACAAGATCGTTATGCACCAGGCAGTTCATCTTGCGTAGGTTAATGTGGCCCATCTTTCGATGCCACAGCTCTGACTCCTTTTTAGTAGCTCTTGATACGAAGCACTGAGGTTGACCCGTGGTAGTCATAGCAATGCTCATATCCAACACATATAAATCATTAACCCTTGGTGCCCGCATGATGATCCACTCCTCGGGGATGACAAACCTCGGCTTCAGAATCAGACATTCCTTGTCAGTAAAGTGAGTTGAATACATTCTGTCACAGATTTGAGAAATGCTGAGTAAGTTGTTCTCGAGCTCTGCTATGTAGTTGACTCTCTCAAATGTAATTACACCATTTGATAATGTCCCTTCCCCAATAATGCGTCCTCCTTAATTTCCTGCAAAACCGACGTATCCACCGTTGAACCCTCTAACATCATATAACAGTGTCTTTCTTCCTGTCATGTGCTGGGATGCTCTACTATCCATAATCCACCTTGAGATAGATCTCGGGAGCTCCTGCACATTTCACAAACATTCAGTTAGATTTTGAAGCAACCCAAGCCTCCTTTGACTCGAGTATATAACAACACTCCAGAAAATTTTCCGACACCCTAATATATTTTAAAATACCCCAATATGTCCCAAAATACACCCCATACGTGAAAACCGGCCCCAAATACCTTAATTTTTATTAAATAAAATTAAAAATTAAATTCATTGGGCTGTCGCGGGCCGCGACAGACTTCACTTAAGTCTACGTGGGCCGCGAGCGCCTGAGCAAGTGGCGCAGCCCGGTGCCGCCACGTGTCATCTATGTGTTGAAGCTATACCGGATGAAAAATCAACCCTAGGTCCTACACACCTATGTCGCGGGCCGCGTAAGCCCCTGCCTCAGCTTACGCGGGGCGTGAGAAACCCTAAATGTAGCCCTATATAAGGAGGCCTCGGGCCTCAGTCAAAATTCGTCCCAGATCTTTCTTTCTCTCTCAATTTTCACATTGTAGGCATTATACTCGGGTATAATATCCCCCTAAATAAGGAAGTTCTGCTCCGTTGTAAGTATCATAACCCCTGGATAAGTATTAGATGTGCTGCCCGATTGATCTAGGGTTCCGTAACGGCTGTCGTGTTTCTGCCCGACGTAGTCGTTGGAATGCCGTCTCGGGGCGGGTATTACTAATGTTAAAATGGGTTATTATACTAACACATGTGCATTTGTGTAATTTATAGATTGTCACCAGGAAACCTTTACAGAAAACCTAAGACAGTAATGTGAGTAATCTCCTTTTTGCAAATTGTTTTTACAAAACCTCACTTAATTAATTATATATTAAACAGTTATTGAGTATTTGTAAGGATACAATTATCGTCGGTATGTTGAGGTTTTGTATAAAAAATTTGTTACTGCCTTGCGAGGAGTAACATGACCACAAGTCGGGTTGACAGTACCGTGGATGGTAATTGATATGACTTGGAAACAAATGTAATTGCGAGACCGCCCTCAATACTGTACAATGGTTTTATTTAAACTTGATTAAACTGAGATTCACTCACCAGTGTTTCCCACTGACAAAATGTTTTTAAACGCGTTTTAGGTAACAAAATATGAAAGCCAAATAGAAGCCAGTTGGACAGCACTGAAGGCTTGAAAAAGTGGCAATAAAGTTACCTAAAATAAATAGATGTTTTTAATAAATAAAAATAGGGTTTATCCCTATGAAAAATGTGTGTAATTGAAACTTGGGTTCTTCCCATGTATTTAATATATTGAAAGCGTGGTATTTTACTCTGATAAATAATTTCCTAACTACGGTCCTGATGTAAATTCCGCTGCCAAATTGGATAAAATACAGATACCATCAAAACTGGCCGCGACCGCCCGTTCCCGGGTTGTTAGGGAACGGGGGTTGCGACAGAAGGTGGTCTCAGAGCTAAGCCACTGATTCAGCCACAGAAATGTTCTGCTTACACCAAAATTCAATATGTTAGGAAATAAATTACGAAAATAAGTGCATAATTGTATATTATGGTTATGTGCTATTTGACTATTTGTTAGTTTACAGTATGAGCGACCAAGGACCATCCGACGCATATCATCAGTTGTCTGGTTCGCCTAGAAGCAAAGGCGCCTCTTCACAGCCTGCCCTCTCAGGGTACTCTACTGATAATGAAGAAGGAATATTCGTGTTTAAGGCTAAGTCTGAATAACCATTCCCTCAGAAAAAGAGAGGATGGTTCAGTCGAGGAGCACATGAGCGTAGGAAACGTATGAAAAAGTTGCAAGAACAAAGAGTGCTAGCAGCAGCTAAGAGAGAAACCGATTCCTATACCCAAGACATGCTCAATAGGGGTATAGCAAATATCCATATCTTAGCAACCACAGCAGCTGACCCTAACCTGGAGCAATTGTTAACACCTCAACCATTACAACCCATGGAAATAGAAAATAACCCTGAAAATCAAGTAGAAATACATGACTTTAACCCGAAGGAGATTCCTAGGGTACCAGCACCTAATCCCTTAGACCCGGATTATGATCCATGGTTCGATGATCACAGGGATTATGTGCCACGCTACCACCTAAATGACGAACCCATGCCGAATCTAGGAACATACCCAGGTTTGGACCCTCTAGATCCCTATTACGATAACGATGTATTCATTAGCGAGATTTTAGAGAATCCTTACCCATACCAGGCACCCACACCCCCATACCCGTACCAGGAACATGCACCCCAGATTCCAAACCCAGTCCTAGAACCTGCACCCCCAATGAGTGCAGAAAATATACAAGAACTCAGGACATTTGGTGAGGAAATTTTAGAGAGTAGTGAGAGGATGAGACAGGTGGGAGAGCGACTCGTCTGGAAGTACGACGGGCGCAATATGGATTTCAGGATGAATCCATATCCTTGAATGTGATGGTAGAGATGGTAATAATAATAATAATAATAATAAAATATAATAATAGATATGTGTGAAAAAAAACTACGGATGCCTACTATTAGTAGTGTAATTTTGATTTCTGTTGTATTGTAATTTTAAATTTCCAGTTCTGGCTTGTAGTAGATGCATATATATATATATATATATATATATATATAGAAAGAGTAAGTCGCAATGATCGACGCTTTTGACCAAAATGTGTGTCATGTGATTGGCGATATTAAATATTATTTTGTGATATTAATACGTGGTAAATGTTTAAAATTCAGATGGACAACGAAGTGAACCAGGAAAATCTAAACAATGAAAACCTGAACGACAATAACCCGAATAATGAGAATCCAAACAACAATAACAATGGAAACCAAGTGGATAACAGTGCCATCCAACACATAGTGGCACAAGGAATAATAGATGCGATGCCATTTATTATTCATACTATTAAAGAAGCCGATAACAAAAGTAAGCATAGCAGTAAGCGACCAACTGAACCTGAACACAGCGTAAACAATGGACCTGTACTTCAAGCGGCCATTCCCAAAAGAAGAAGAACCATGCCTTATGGTTGTTCTTATAAAGAATTCTAGTCCTGAAAACCAATAGAATTCTCGGGCAATGAAGGACCCATTGCAACACTACACTGGATTGAAAAGACTGAGGCTGTCTTAAAAATAATCAAGTGTGCGGAAGAGGATAAGATAATGTTTACTTCTAATCTGTTTAAGAAATCAGCCTTAGAATGGTGGAACACTATCCTCCAGTCAAGGGGAAGTGATAGGATATACACTATGGAATGGGAGGAATTTAAGAATATGGTGGAAAGGAAATTCTGCCCTCCCAAAGAAAAGGAACAGATAGCAAATAAATTCCTAAGCCTTAGGATGACTGGGGTAGCTAGTAAGGGTTATACTACTACATTCTTTGAATATGCTAGAATAGTACCAACCCTTGCATCACCTGAACCAGTATTAATCTCCTGATACATCTGGGGATTAATCGGGGAGATTAGGCATGTAGTCAAGGCAGCTGAACCTCAAACCATAGAAGAAGCTGTAGAACTAGCAAATACCTTGACAGATGAATTAGTACATACACGAGAAGAATACCAAAGGAAAAACCTAGCTCAAAGACTTACCCAGGAATTCCGCTACGGTAATTCCAATCGTAGGAACGTCGGTTCTACCTCTCCACCGTACTGCAAAGCTTGCAAGAAGAAGCATTCGGGAAAATGCTCTACTCACTGCAATTTCTGCAAGATGCCAGGACACAAGAAAGAAGACTGAAGGAGGAAATCTAGTAATGGACTGTGTGTCAACTGCGGAGAAAAAGTCCACATCAAGCCCAACTGCCCGAAACTAGTTCCAGCTCCGAACAACAAGAACACCAAAAATGCTAGAGCATTTGTTCTGACGGCAGATGAAGCCAAAATGATCCCAGACGTGATAGCCGGTACGTTTTTAGTTAATGATGTTTTTGCTAAAGTATTATTTGACTCTGGTGCGAACCAAAGTTTTATTAATACTTCGTTTTGCAAAATTATTAATCAATCATTAACTAAACTCTCACAAGAATGTCTAGTAGAGACAGCAAATGGGGAAACCGTTAGAATTTCTGAAATCTTACAGGGAGCAAGAATAGAATTTTTAAATCAAAAATTTATGGCAAACCTTTACCCAATGAATCTAGCAGGATTCGATGCCGTTTTAGGAATGGATTGGCTAATAACCAATAAAGCCAGTATTTTATGTGATCAAAAGTCAATTCAAGTAAACTCACCAAAAGGTGAAAAGATCACAATTAAAGGAGATAAGCCATCCAAATCCACAAAATTCACCTCTGTGATGAAAACAGCAAGTTGTATAAGAAAAGGGTCATTAGTGTATTTGATTTCTATAATCACTAACACTAAAGGAAAAGAACTAAAAGACATTCCAGTAGTGTCTCAGTTTTCGGATGTGTTTCTGGAAAAAATTACCAGGACTACCACCAGACAGGGAAGTTGAATTCAGAATCCACCTACTACCAGGGACAGCACCAATTTCCAAGGCACCTTACCGTTTGGCACCCGCGGAAATGCAAGAACTGAAGAAAAAGTTAGACGAATTGTTGGATAAAGGATTCATACAGCCAAGCTCAT